>OY728161.1:1797488221-1798124888 GCA_963277665.1 Viscum album | reverse complement strand
TGATCTGGTCAATAGAAAGCCTCGAGAGGCATCCCAGATCCCCATGAGATGAAAATTAGTTCTGGGCACTAATGATATCTTAGTGGTAATGATTTAGTCCAAAAAATTCCAACTAAAACCAAATAAAAAATATAGCATGTAGGACAAAATATTAGGATCTCACAAATATTGAACTATAAATACATAACCATATCCAAGTATAATACTAATTGAATATAAAAAAATCTACAAAAAAACTAAATCCAAGATTGAAATGAAAAAATCTCCATATAACCTATTGTTCACCAATATCCATAGAATGACCCATCTCCATATGGATACCTAAACAAAACAATCCCTACTCATATAAAATATATCACATCTACCAACCCTAAATAGAACAAGTAGGGTGTCATAAAAACAAATCAGTATTTAAGAACCATAGAGTTCATAAATTACCTTTCCAAAAATATCCTATAAACACTAAATTTAAATACCTTTATAAAATAGGTTTTTATCATTTTATAGAACCAAACACAACTTTACAAAATTAACTTTATTAAAACTACACAAACATCATTCTTATTAAAAAAATTACATTCTAAAACCATGTTTAATAATAAAACACAATTAATGATTCACCAGATGATCAAAAAGAGATATTCTAAAAGTAAAAGAAAAAACTAGAAGGCATAAACTAGTAGGTCTAATAACCAACATGTAGTAGAAGTAAAATAGAACATACATATAGTTAATCATTGAAATTTCCTAAACATATCCATAATAAAATACTGGACATACTCAGATCTAAATCGCCATCTAGTATATAGTGATACTCCATAGTCTAAGAAACTAGACACTCTAAACTAGCTAATCCAGTGGCACATCCCACCTAACCTCTCCTCAAATCCAAGGGATACCCACCCATCAAATTGGGGTTGATGAGAAACTATCACTCGAACCTATATATAAAATATGCATCAATCCCATGATAATAGTACATGTTTAATGGGGTGGTCAGCCTATTCATTCATAAACCAACAACCAATAGATGGCACCATGCATGCCTTGCCAAAACACTGACACTGCCTATGTGAGGACCCTCTCCTCAAAGGGTCCACTATAGAGGTTCCCATCACACACAGAGTCAATCATAAGTTCTAATTAGGAAAACACATCATGTCACTTTAAAACTAATTTCCCAAAACATCCCAAAGTACCAAATGAGCTATTTCTATTTAAGATACAAATCCATTTCCAAACCATTTTAGAAACAAAGGTGAAATCATATGATATGATTGAAAGGTTCTAAGTGAGACTTCATTGTCACGTATATTATAACGACCCATACTTTATATACATTGTTATTACTTCAGAATTGAAGCATACGTATTACAACATATAACAAAACCCTGATAGGACCATATAGGTATAGTGTCTTTAGAAACTGGGAAACATAAACAACTGGTTCATAAATCATCTATATTGTCTCTCGTTTATTTAATCATAACTAGAGTCCCTTTTGGCATATCCTACTTAATACCCTTCTTCCTAACCGGGGGAAAAGAAAACATACAAAAAAGGATGAGCTCAAATGCTCAGTAAGGGTAAACAAAGGAAATATCAATCATATCATATTCATAAGAACATAACATTTCGAAAATCTTAACCTGCAAAAGAGATCATAATATCATAACATGGGATAAATCATAGTAGTGAAATGTGATCCCAATGATCATAACATATAACATGAAACTTTGTGGAATAAACACATAATCATAGAAGATCATTTCTTATTAGTCAAAACTCATTGCCAAGACTATCTTAGTGGACAAAGTCCATTTCTGAACTGAGTTCACTCCTAGTTTCAGTCTTGTATCACTGAACCGGATTAACTTTCCATTCTAGCCATGTCTATATCATGAGATATAAATCTTTACCCAATTTATTTCAGGGAGATATAGGTCCCACCCATCTCATAATTAAATCATTATTATTTGTGCCACAAAATCATAAATCATATAGCATAGCATAACCCATGTAATAAAAATGGGATTCTTAAACATCGTGACATCATAAAACAATTCATATAAGATAAAGGTATTCATAAAAAAATTCCATCACAACATAATAAAGTAAATTTAATAATAGGGATAGAAACAGAACCCTGTATTATCTTATATGGAAAATAATTTTGATAAAACACTTGAACTCCATTCTTGAGGAAAATATCCTTTCTGCTTCAAAAACATTTTTCTTTCTTAATCATGTCATAACATTTTAAACTAAAAGAATTTAATTAAAAATATACTTGAAAACTTGTAAAGGAGGAATCATGGAAATAATTTTCTATGGAATCATAAAAATACATTCATGTCGTATAAGTTAAAAAACATTGTTCTCATACTTTGGCCAAAAAAGTCAAAAAGTATCTCGTACTGAAAACGACAAAATATTTCTTTAATATCTTTTACTAAAAGTTCAAAAATAAGTAAAATTGGATTTAAGAAATTGTAGGAGGATATAAATAATATTACATAATGAGGAAACATGGATGTGGATGATAAATATGCCCCATTAAATTCTGAATTATAAACAATCTCTCATTAAAATGAGATTGTTAGATTTTCCCTTACCTTAGGTCCGATATGCTTCGTACGTATCCGAACCTCCAGTATAATGATTTAAAGAATTTCATTGACTTATTAAAGAATAATATTAACTGTTATTATATCATACATGGTCATATTCTTATCTTCTTATTAGTAATATTTCATTGCTACTTGTTATTCGGGAGTTCATTGCTTTATGTTCTTATGTATGTCTTGTCGAATAAATTCTTATTCCTATTTTTAGGTTATAGATACCATATTTTCATAATTTTATTAGTGTAATATATATCATATTTATTAATTCAATTCATTCAATTCATTTATATAATCATTATTCAATGAAGATCATGTAGAACGAGTCGCATCACATCATGGAGACGGTAGGTCGTACGTACGCACGAGCGATTATATCATTCCCATAACTGTTGAATGGTATTGGAGTGGAAGATGTAATGTCTCATAATTAGTATCATGTTATAATAATCATATATAGTTATTCTTTACACCATTATACCCAACCAAGTAAGGTGGTGGTGGAAAACAGATTACACCACGGCGTGGAGACGGTATTTCGTACGTACGCACGCGCGGTGATTTCATTTTTTCGTAGGATGGATAGAAGGGGAAATAGAGTTGTTTCATATTTATAATAACATATCAGTATACTATTGATACTTATGTTATTAATTTATGATGAAACAAATAAATAAGAAGAAGTAGAAGAAGAAATAATTTGGAAAGAATCGATAAAGGATATTACCTCTTCTTTGACGCGCCTCTTCTTAACCTCCTCTTAGGGCACTAAAGTTGGTCTTTTAAGAAGACCGGGACATATAGTATGTTTATAAGAAAGTGGAGAAGATAAATTGGTAGGGTTTGGCCGAGCTTGAAGGCTCAATGTGGTACGAGGAGGAGAGGGAGGAGGTTCCCTTTTATAAGGGAGGAGAAGGGCACCTTTGGAATTATAAGAAATATTAATTTATAATAAATTCCAACCCCACTTAAAAACCTCCAAAAATGACTCAATTCGAATATGAGATGATATAGAGTTGTAATATAATCAACCAATAAAATTTATACATGTTGTGAATTTATTTTAAACCTTATCAAATTGATTATCCTTATTTAATCTATATAATTTTATTTGTGGTAATAATATTATAAATTTTAAATTGATATAAATAATTACTTATGTGTTGTGAATTATCCATAATTAGATAATTTATGAAATTTCAGACCATATAAATTTAAATTTACAATTTTTAAATATTTGTTTGATTTTTAAACAATTTTATAATATGTTATTTTTATAAAATTACAATAGTATCAATTTTGACACTATTCATTTATTTCAATTTAAATAAAATATACATAGAGGATTTATTCGAACTAAAATATTTAATAGATTCATAACATGTCATATGTATCTATAAAATTATTTAATTACATTAAATAGTTCATATAATATTTATTTTAATATTTTTAAAACCATTCATTTGATATTTCAATCAATAAAATAATTTCAACATAACTATTGTGTCACCTTTAATGATAAATATTTAATCCCTAAAAATTCAAAATAAATTCACATGATGTAGATAATTTTACTATATTTCTTGTGAATATTCATGTTAGATGTTTCATGAAGTTTATCACTAAATTAAAATTATTATACTTATAATATTTAAGAAAGTGACATGTTCTCACTTTATTTGGTTTTAATAATAATTAAATTATTTTCATGGTCAAAAGTCCATAAAATTAATATATTCCAAAACTTAGGTGATATGGGTCGACTTTTAGTCATCCAATATAATTTTTACAGGTGTTAGGGTAATTTTATAATCTTATTTTTACCCTTAATTACCCGATTTACCTTTAACTGTAGTAAATAAAAATTACCGTATTTACTATTCATAATGCCAAAAAATTAAAAGTAACCTATTAACATAATTTGGACCCATTGAATTAAAATATGGAATCCATTTTTCAAAATTAAAAACACAGAAGTTACAGTAATTAATTTTAAATTAATCCCATTGTTAAAAAAATGGGTTTTAAAAGTTAAAACATTTCCAAAGATTTAAATGTGTTTACCTATGAATTAAATGTAAAATTAATGGTAATTACATACATTATATTAAATGGTAAAAATATATTCTATTTATACATTAAAACTATTCAATATTATAATTTAACCATATAAATTATTGCGATGAAAAAAGTTGTTTTTAATTAAAATATATTGTGTTTTTACTATTCATTAAAATATGAAAGTTATCAAAATAATATGAAAATTTTATCCAAAGTAAATTTTTATATCCTGATTCCAAAGAAGAATTTTATTTTGTAAAATTGAACTTATAAACCTATCAAAAACTAGATTTAAAGTGGGTGCTCCATCAAAAGGCGGAAAAACTGCATTTTTTTAAAAATACTTATTTTACCCGAAAAATTTATTTTGTTCACATACCATGTTTTAGAAAATATGTAAGATGAATAATAATATTCAAAAATTAGTTAATATTATTCTTAATGGTTATTCAATAATAATATTATAACAATATATCTTTGTTTAGTGAAACCCAGTATTGTGTACTACACACTCTATCGAGGAAGGTCGCGATTGCATGTAACGCAAGCCAAGACAGTGTTGTGTGTAGTGAAAGATTCATTTGGTGTTGAGTATAACATAAGAAATAAAATATATATATATATATATCTTTCTCATAAAATCTCAGGGTGTTACATTCTACCCCCCTTAAAAATAATTTTTCCCTCAAAATTCGTCACATCGTAACAAACTGATGAGGATACATATCCCTCATCATATCCTCAAGTTCCTATGTAGCTTCTTATAATTGGTGGTCCCTCTATAAAACTTTAACCAAGAGAGTGGTCTTGTTTCAAAGAACTTTTTCACTACGATCCAGAATCTCTATCGGCTGTTCTTCATAAGAAAGATCTTGCTCCAGCGGTACGACTTCTGATCTTAGTACATGTGAAGGATCAGGTATGTACTTTCTCAGGAAAGATACATGGAATACATAATGAACTTGAGAGAGATTTGGTGGAAGTTCCAATCGGTAAGCTACCTTCCCAACACGATCCAGTATCTCAAAAGGACCAATATACCTAGGGCTCAGCTTTCCCTTCTTTCCAAATCTCATTACTCTCTTCCAAGGAGATATTCATAAGAACAATTTATCACCCACTTCAAACTCTAGGTCTTTTATTTGTTATTGGCATAACTTTTTTGTCGACTCTGAGCTGCTCTTATGTGTTGTTGAATAGATCAGACCTTTTCTGCCATCTCATCAACAAGATCAGGCCCTAATAGATTTCTTTCCCCAACTTCATCCCCCCCAAGTTGGAGTTCGGCATTTTTTTCCATAGAGAGCTTCATAAGGATCCATCTGAATAATAGAGTGGAAGCTATTATTATAAGAAATTTCCACCAAAGGTAGGTGTTGATCCCAACCACCTTTGAAATCCATAGAGCATGCTCTCAACATGTCTTCTAGAGTTTGAATTGTCCTCTCAGACTGGCCATCTGTATGAGGATGATAAGTAGGGATGAAACTCAACTCTGTGTCTAGAGTATGCTGAAGACTTTGCCAAAACTTCGAGGTAAACCTCAGATCCCAATCAGATATAATGGAAATTGGTACTCCATGCAATCTTACCACTTCTTTAACATATATCCTGGCAAAGTGATCAAGATAGAAATCTTTTATAATAGCAATGAAGTGTGCTGAGTTCGTAAGACGATAAACTATAACCCAGATAGCATTATTGTCTTTGGTTGTTTTAGGAAGTCCAGTGACAAAGTCCATAGTGATGTTTTCCCATTTCCATTATTGTATGTGTAATGGTTATAACATCCCCTTAGACTTCTGTCTCTCAACTTTAACTTGCTGACAAACCAAGCATCGAGAGACATATTCAGTAACATCTCTTTTCATGCCATCCCACCAGAAGTACTCCTTCAGGTCCTTATACATCTTTGTGCTTCTAGGGTGAATAGAGAATGAAGAACTATGAGCCTCATCCAATATTTCCTTCTTTAATTCTGGGATGGGAGGAACAAAAACCTGGTTTCTGAACCTTATTATTTCATCACAATCAATGTAAAATTCAGGAACATTTCTCACCTTCTTTTGTAACTCTACATCTTCTTTATGTGCCTCTTTAATCTTCATATGTATATATGGTTGAACATTCATTTGAGAAAGATAAGATTTTTCCCCTTCCATTATAATTCCAAGATCAATCCTTTTTAAATCCATAAATATTGGATCTTTCGTGATCCTCGCCTTGGATAAGCTATCATGGTCTTTTCGACTTAATGCGTCTGCCACATTGTTTTCTTTCCCAGGGTGGTAATGAATTGAGCAGTTGTAATCCTTAATAAACTTTAACCATCTTCTTTGGCACATATTCAGCTCCTTTTGTGTGAAAATATACTTTAAACTTTTATGATCAGTATAAATATCACACCTTTCACCATAAAGATAATGCCTCCAACTCTTTAATGCAAAGATTACCGCAGCTAACTCCAAATCATGAGTTGGGTAATTTTTCTCATGGATTTTCAGCTATCGTGAGGCATAAGCTATCACCATATCGTTTTGCATGAGAAAACACCATAATCCCTTCTTGGATGCATCACTGTAGATCACAAACCTTTCTCCACTACAAGGTAGTGTGAGCATAGGTGCACTGAATAACCTTCTTTTCAACTCCTTGAAATTCTCTTCACACTCCACCGTCCACACGAACATAACTCCTTTTCGAGTCAACTTGGTGAGTGGATTAGATAATCGTGAAAAATCTTTCACAAAACGTCGATAATATTCAACCAAACCAAGAAAACTTTGGATCTCAGTTATTGTTGTTGGTCTCGACCATCTTTTGATAACCTCTGTTTTTGCTGGATCCAAAGATATCCCCTATTTTGAGATTATGTAACCCAAAAATGAAACTTTTTGAAGCCAAAATTCACACTTGGTAAATTTGGCATAAAGATTATCCTTTCTCAGGGTCTTTAATACAATTCTCAAGTGATCTTCATGTTATTCTTTGGTCTTTGAATAGACAAAAATATCTTCTATAAAGACTACCACAAACTGATCAAGATAGTCTCTAAAGACTGTATTCATCAGATCCATGAAGATAGCAGGGGCATTAGTAAGACCAAATGGCATCACTATAAATTCATAGTGTCCATACCTTGTACGGAAAGCTGTCTTTGGTATATCCTTTTTTTACCCTTAATTGATGATACCCTAAACGAAGATCAATCTTGGAAAATTATTGAGTTCCGCTTAGTTGGTCAAATAATTCATCAATGCGCGGGATAGGATATTTGTTCTTGATAGTGATCTTATTTAGTTCTCGATAATCATTGCAGAGTCTCATTTATCCATCTTTCTTCTTAACAAACAAAACAGGTGCTCCCCAAGGTGATGCACTAGGGAGTATGAATCCTTTATAAAGGTTCTCTTGGAGTTACTTCTTCAATTCCTCCAACTCAATTGGGGTCATTCAATAAGGTGTCTTTGAAATGGGCATAGCACCCGTTATGAGTTATATTGAAAACTCAACTTCACGATATGGTGGAAGACCTGGAAATTCCCCTAGAAAGACATCATCAAACTCCCGTATAATGGGAATATTGTTAATAGTGAGTTTATCTCCAACCATTTGAGATAAATAAGCTTCATTTATTGGAATCAAGACCCATAATATGGAAGAAATTTCCACTGGAAGGTTATATTCATCCTTGCATCGATAGATGATCATAGATTGATCAGGAATACGAAATGTGACTTCCCTTCTTTGGCAGTCGATATGGGATCCATATAAGGAAATACAATCCATGTCAAGAATCACATCAAATTCCCCTATAGAAAGGATCACAGGATTTGCAGGAAGCACTTTCCCACAAACGTCAATTGGAGAAGAATTATAAACTTTTGATGCAACTGTTGTACCATTAGGAGTTGTCACAGCTAACTCAACATCTAATTGTTGAGGTAGTACGGCGATACCCTTAGAAAATTCTTCAGAAACAAAAGAGTGGGTGGATCCAAGATCAAATAAAACATTTTCTACTTTAGAGTGGATGGTAAGTGTACCTTTCATCGCATCGTTATCGTACTCCACATCGCCGATAGAAATTTCATGTGACTTTACTTTTTCTTTGGCCTTAATATTTTGTTGACGTTGATCATCATCAACAACCCTTGGATTAGGGCATTGATTAGCATAGTGTCCCATTTCCTTGAACTTGTAACATTGAATTGTCGGAGGTGCATTCTGTGTAGCATTTTATTTGTTTGCATCACTAGAAATATTTTTCCCATCATTGCGGAATTCAAATGTCAGATGACCTTCTTTTCCACATTTGAAACACTTACATGTCCCTTTAAGACAATTCCCTCCATGTTTCTTTCCACACTTTGAACATAAGTGAAAACTCATCTTCTTTTCAGTGTGGTCTTTAGATTTCCCTTTGAATTCCATTTTTCTCTTTTTATCAAACCCATATGACTGATGTCTTAGTCCAATCTCCATCTCAACCTTGAGAGCACATCAAACAATTTCCTCGTAGCTATTGAATTCCCTTATGTCTAATGCCCTTAGAAGACTTAGTTTTAAGCCACTAAATAATCAATCGATCTTACTCTCAGGTTGGATAATAATTCCAAAAACGTACCTTACAAGTCTTGTAAAATTTGCTTCGTAGGTACCAACTGATTCATCATCCATTTTCTTCAGTTCAAGAAACACCTTCTCCATATTTGTTCGACAAATATGAGGGAAGTACTTATTGAAAAATACGTTCTTGAACTCATCCCATTCCATGGACTCAATTTTGTCTCTTTGCCTCGTATTCTTGATAAGATTACACCATTGATCAGCTTCACCTTCCAAACGATATACTGCTAGGATGAATTTATCATGTTCAGAACATTACAGGACTGAAAATATATTTTCAGTGGTACTAATCCATTGTTCATCCACTAATGGATCAGAAGACCCACTGAATGAAGGTGGACGCTTCCTCATGAAGGATTAAATAGAATGTTACTCCTTCCTTTGATCATTTTGAAGTCCTGCATGATTCATAGCTTGAGAAAGTTTTGTGAGCATGGATACAAGATTTTTTATTCTAGCTCCCATAATGTTTGGTTTCTCAGGGGGACAATCATTGCATTTCCCGTCGCATTCAGCATTAACACGGTTCCTTCGTGTTCCAGCCATTGACTAAATACAATAAGAATAGTGTGAGAAACACTAATAATAATTGGAAAACCACATAATCAAGAATAAAATTTTACACTTAAGGTCTTATCATAGGTTATCCATGGCCATTTCTAAAAAAATTAATATTTTGTTCTATGATTAGACATATCCTTAGGGTTCTTACTAAGGCTTTCACATACTAGTTTTCAAAGGTTCATTATACCTTTATTATGATACCAATTATAATGACCCATACTTTACATACATTGTTATTACTTCAGAATTGAATCATACTTATTAAAACATATAAAAAAACCCTGATAGGACCGTATAGGTATAGTGTCTTTAGAAACTGGGAAACATAAAAAACTTGTTCATAAATCATCTACATTGTCTCTCATTTATTTCATCATATCTAGAGTCCCTTTTGGAATATCCTATTTAATAACCTTATTCCTGGCTTGGGGAAAAGAAAATATACAAAAAAGGGTGATCTCAAATTCTCAGTAAGGGTAAACAAAGGAAATATCAATCATATCATATTCATAAGAACATAACATTTTGAAAATCTTAACCTACAAAAGAGATCATAATATCATAACATAGGATAAATAATAGTAGTGAAATTTAATCCCAATGATCATAAAATATAACATGAAACTTTCTGGAATACACACATATTCATAGAAGATCATTTCTTATTAGTCAAGACTCATTTCCAAGACTATCTTAGTGGACAAAGTCTATTTCTGAGCCGAGTTCACTCCTCGTTTTAGTTATGTATCACTGAACCTAATTAACTTGTTGTTCCATCCATGTCTATCTCATGAGATATAAATCTTTACCCAATGAATTGGAGGGAGATATAGGTCCCACCCATCTCATAATGAAACCATTATTATGTGTTCCAGAAAATCATAAATCATACATCATAGCATAACCCATGTAATAAAAATGGGATTCTTAAACATCTTGACATCATAAAACAATTCATATAAGATAAAGGTATTCATAAAAATAATTCCACAACAACATAATCAAATATATGTAATAATAGGGATAGAAACAGAACCCTATATTATCTTAGATGGAATATAATTTTGATAAAACACTTGAACTCCATTCTTGAGGAAAATATCCTTTCTACTTTAAAAACATTTTTCCATTCTTAATCATGTCATAACAATTTAAAATAAAAGAATTTAATTGAAAATAAACATGAAAAATTTTAAATGAAGCATCATGTAAATAATGTTATATGGAATCATAACAATCCATTCATGTCGTATAAGTTAAAAAACACTCTTCTCGTACTTTGGCCGAAAAAGTCAAAAAGTATCTCGTACTGAAAACGACAAAAGATTCCTTTCATATATTTTACTAAAAATTAACCAATAGGTAAAATTGGATTTAAGAAATTGTAGGAGGATAGAAATAATATTAAATATTGAGGAAAAATTAATTTGGATGATAAATATTCCCCATTAAATTCTGAAGTATAAACAATCTTTGATAAAAAATGAGATTGTTAGAGTTTCCATTACCTTAGGTCAGATATGCTTCGTACGTATCTAAACCTCATATATAATGATTTAAATAATTTCATTGACTTATTAAATAATCATATTTATTTTTATGATACTATACATGTTCATATTCTTATCTTCTTATTACTAATATTTCATTGCTACTTGTTATTCGGGAGTTCATTGCTTTATGTTCTTATGCATGTCTTATCGAATAAATTATTATTCCTATTTTTAGGTTATAGATACCTTATTTAAAGAATTTTATTAGTGTAATATATATCATATTTATTCATTCAATTCATTTATATAATCATTATTCAAGGAAGATCATGTAGAATGAATCGCATCACATTGTGGAGACGGTAGGCCGTACGTACGCACGAGCGATGATATCGTTCCCATAACTATTGAATGGTATTGAAGTGGAAGATGAAATGTATCAGAATTATTATAATGTTATAATAATCATATATAGTTATTCTTTACACCATTATACCCATCCAAGTATGGTGGTGGTGGAAAACAGATTACACCACGACATGGAGATGGTATTCCGTACGTACGCATGCGCGGTGATTTCATTTTCCGTAGGATGGATAGAAGGTAAAATAGAGTTGTTTAACATATCAGTATGTTAGTGATACTGATGTTATTAATTTATTATGAAACAAACAATGAATAAGAATTATAAGAAGAAATGATTTGGAAAGAATCGGTAAAGGATATTACCTCTTCTTTGACGCGCTCTTCTTAACCTCCTCTTAGGGCACTAAAGTTGGTTTTTTAAGAAGAACAGGACCTCTAGTATATTTATAAGGAAGTGGATAAGAGAAATTGGTAGTTTTTGGCCTAGAATGAAGGCTCAATGTGGTGTGAGTAGGAGAGGGAGGAGGTTCCCTTTTATAAGGGAGGAGAGGGGAACCTTTGGAATTATAAGAAATACTAATTTATAATAAATTCTGACCCCACTTAAAAACCTCAAAAAATGACTCAATTATAATATTAGATGATATAGGGTTTTAATATCATCATAAATAAAAATTTAGACATTTTGTGAATTTATTTTAAACCTTATCAAATTGATTTATCCTTATTTAATCTATTTAATTTTATTTATGGTAATAATATTCGAAATTTTAAATTGATATAAATAATTACTTATGTGATGTGAATTATCCATATTATATAATTTATGAAATTTAATAACATATAAATTTTTAATTTATAATTTTTAAATATTTTTGTGATTTTTAAAAAATTTTATAATATATTATTTTTATAAAATAACAATAGTGTCAATTTTGACACTATTCATTTATTTGAATTTAAATAAAATCTATATAGAGGATATATTCTAAATAAAAGCTTTAATAGATTCATAAAATGTCTTATTTGTCTAGAAAATTAGTGGATCACATTAAATAGTTCATATAATATTTATTTTAATATTTTTAAAACCATTTATTTGATATTTCAATCAATAAAATAATTTCAACATCACTATTGTGTCACCTTTAATGATAAATATTTAATCCCTAAAAATTATAAATATATTTTAATGATGTAGATAATTTTACTAGATTTATTTAGACTATTAATGTTCGAAGTTTAATGAAGTTTATCACTAAATTAAAATTATTATACTTATAAGATTTAAGAGAGTGACATGTTGTCACTTTCTTTTGTTTTAATAATAAATAAATTATTTTCATGGCCAAAAGTCCATAAAATTAATCTATTCTGACCCTTAGGTGATATGGGTCGATTTTTAGTCATCCAATATAATTTTGGAAGGTTTCGGGGTAATTTTATAATCTTATTTTTACCCTTAATTACCCAATTTACCTTTAACTGCAGTAAATAAAAATTATTGTAGTTACTATACATAATATCAAAAAAATAATAGTAACCTATTAACATAATTTAGAAAAAATGAATTCAAATATGGAATCAATTTTTCAAAATTAAAAACACAGAAGTTTCAGTAATCAATTTAAAGTTAATCCTATTATTAAGAAAATGGTTTTTTAAAAGTAAAACATTTCCAAAGATTTAAATGTTTTTACCTATGAATTCAATGTAAAATTAATGGTAATGACATAAATTATATTAAATGGTAAAAATATATTCTATTTATACTTTAAAATCATTCAATATTATAATTTTACCAAATAAATTATTGCGATGAAAAACAATTGAATTAAAATATAGCGTGTTTTTACTATTCATTAAAATATGAAAGTTATCAGAATAATATGAAAAATTTATCCAAATTAAGTTTTTATATCCTGATTCCGAAGAAGAATTTTATTTTGTAAAATTTAACTTATAAAACTATCAAAAACTAGATTTTAGGTGGGTGCGCCATCAAAAGGCGGTAAAACTGCATTTTTTGAAAAATACTTATTTTACCCGAAAAATTTATTTTGTTCGCATACCATGTTTTAGAAAATATATAAGATGAATAATAATGTTCAAAATGTAGTTAATACTATTCATAATGTATAGTCCATAATAATATTATAAAAATATATCGTTGTTTAGTGAAACTCGGTATTGCGTACTACACACGCTATCGAGGAAGGTCGTGAATGCATGTAACGCAAGCCAAGCCAGTATTGTGTGTAGTGAAAGATTCATTTGGTGTTGTGTATAAAATAATACATAAATAAATATATATATATATTTCTCATAATATCTCAGGGTGTTACATATATCTAAACCAAAGTGTAAGCTTTCAAATTTGATAAGATTTATAAAATAAATTTAAAACCAAGTTTGAATTCATTTGAAAACCAAGCAACCATTTAGAAACCATTGGGTTTTAGGAGAACCATTTGGATGATGGGGGGAATAAATAATTTAGGAAATTGGTGAATTTGTTTTGAAATCTATGATCAAGTGATCTATTTTATATGAAGATCCATTATCATTTGTGATCTCATCCATATGTGCACCCTATGAACATACAGATGTTCCCACATCCAACAACATCCTCATAGTAAAGCCCTAAAGAGACAATGATTTTAAATAAAGAAACATAAATAAACTCACAAAAATTTATAAATTTCCATAGAGAAGCATAAATCCTTAACAAGGAATACAAAAATCCACACAAAAAGAACAATTCACAAAAATTACCAACTACCAAAACATAACCAAGGCTAAGAAAACCCCAAATCACCCACCATCGTCTTTAAAGGTCAAATGTAATTTTATAAAAAACATTACAAGTGTACATACATAAGAATAACCAAGGATACACTTTGAAACCCCACTTTTAATGAATTTAAAACATTTAAATACCAAAAAAATCACTAACACACCACAGTTATGATTATAGATTTAGAAAAGATCAAGAATCATTGGAATGCGCAAGAAATAAATGTTACAAAAACACCTACCTCAATGACATTTAGATGTGAAAAAACATAGATAGGGGGAATAACTAAACTCTAGAGACAATCTATGATCCATACCATTCATTAAATAGAATATACAAATCATCCATATCCTCTATGGTTTCTCTAAGAGAGAATACACCATGAAAACATCATGGAAAAATGAGAGGAAATATATAAGATAAGGAAATTGAAAAAAAGAAACTTAACAATGAACATTTTAGGGGCATTAATTGTGTAAGTATAGTAAGTAATGATGGTTTTTAGGATAACCTTGGAGGATTAGGTCAAGAAATGGGAGTAAGGATCAATTTAGGATAAAAATTATGGAGGGAATAGTGGGAATTACAACATTTCAATGACCTATGAAACTTGCACAGTTTGGCCATGTGGTTTTCCAAACAATTTTATAATTGTGTAAACCCAACTGGAGAGAGTGACATCCTCATATTTAGGAAACATAGGTTGGGAAAACATCTTCCTACCATGAAAAACATATTTTCCAAATTAAAATGCCTCCCTACACACCTACCACAAGGTTTCCTCTAACTGTGTGCAAGTTGTGTGATTTGTCACAGGTTCCAAAAACGCCAAAGATTCCCTCATAGGCCACTCAATATTTTTAACAAACCATTATCAAACCATTAAGATGTCAAAAAACCACTCAAAATCTTTGAAACAGAAAAATTCAAGATGGTTACTCAATCGGAACTATAACCAAAATATCCAACATTAAGAGATGAACCAAGTGAAAGAAAATACAAGGCCATGGTGTGAAAATTTGGGTTCACCCCATGGAGGATAACCCATGTCTGTGGGAAAACTTAGAGTACCTCCAATCCCATGACTCATAGGTTATGTTAATTTCGGGTGTCTATGTAGTCATCAGGGCCCATTTTTTACATTGGTATCAGAGAGGGAACCCAACTATAAGTGTAGGGGCACTTCTTGGGTTGAGATTTATGGTCCATAATAGGAATTTTATTCTCTAATGGGGGGTTGAATGTAAAACCCCAAAATGATAAAGGGTTAAAAGGCTAGATGATATGACTCGTGTCAATAAGGTGAGCCTTTCTTTTCAGGATCATACCTTAATATAACTCCATAGTTATGAATAGTTGTCCTGGAGTAGTGGTTATGATTTGTTACATCCTAGTATGTTTTCTTAGGTGTGTGTGAGAGAGGTAAAATATCACTGAAAAGAACAAGTATTGGCATGTGGGGAAACACATTAGTTGGATGACCCATTCAAGCATGTGGGTGGGCCTTAGGGAGAGGAGCACCAATCACAATGGAAACTAGTGGTACCTAGCAGAATAATTACAAAAAACCATGTTAATGTAGGGTGTTTGTGCTATTAGTTGGGACCAGTTGTAACTACTTACAAAAAAATTTTGGAACTCTAATATGTCCACAAAATATCATTAAGGACTTACATACCACCATTTTGAATATTTTCAAAAATAACTGGTTCAAAATCTGATTCTTACTATGGATTCCTCCCTTATTTCCTACATCTATAAACCCCAAAATACTCTAATTTTTTAATAGAATGATCCCTAAATTGGTAAAAGAATTATAGTCAAGAATAGGAATGTCTCAACATCCTCTAATTTACAAATAGATATGATGAAAATAATTCTTCTAAATTATGTATTTTATGAATTTTGGGTGTGAATGGATGACCAAAAAACACTTGGTCTATAAATCGATTCATTGGATTGTGTGTTTATGGGGAAACTAATGGTACCTAGTGATCCATGACTCAATGACCATGTTTTGGTGGGGTGTATGTTATGTCATAAGGGATTATTTTTTACATCATAAAAGAAATACTTGGCACAATAATCTTTATAAACAATTATATTGAGAATCTACTGACCTCTATTTTCAATGTTTCCTACAATGAACACGTTCAAAATATAATTCTAAATGTAGCTTCCTCCTTCATTTCCTACATCTGAAAATCTAAAAAATTCTCAATTTTTTATGACAATTATCCCTCCATTCATATGGGAATTATGGAAAATAATTTTGATGTCTTCAGTGCCTCCAAAGTACAAATAGGTGTGATGAAAAATACTACTTCTGATATATGTATTTTATTAATGTTGGGTGTGAATAGAAGACAAAAAAATCCTTTTTTGTAGATATCCATTCATCAAATCCCTCAAATTACATTGTGGATCAATATTAATTTTTGTTCTGTGGACTCAGGAATTATAGTATACTATTGATGTTTAGGTGCCTTATGTACCCACTATGGATTCACAAAAGGATGTTTCGCTTATTACATCAGAATTTTAATTACCTAAGATAATGAGTTATGGAATATTATCCATGATATTAACCATGTTATCCATAAATAATGGTATTATCTATAGATTAATTTGAACTCACAACTTAATGATTATGTTCTGAAATGTATATCTAGGAATATTCCTTGAATAGTTATACCCCAGTGTGTTGTATTACTTCAAGATACTAGTCATATCAACTTGGTTTTCTCACATTATTACAGTGAATTCAATCATGTTTTGGATGCCCCATTGAATAGAGAAATTATAGAGAGCTTTATGTGTTCCTTTTAGATCCTATAATTTTGTGCATCCCTTGTCAATGTATATATATAGATTATGATTCCATATTTATTCTATAAAACCCCTTTTAATTCCTTAAATGATATCTTATGTTTTATTTAATGATTTTTTAGTATCAAGATCAAATTCATGCAAAACTGTTGGAATTTCTATTAAGATATCATCCTTATTATTTTAGGTGTGTCTAAAAAACTAGCCAGTTTCATTAAAAACCATATATAAAGAATATAAACCATTTATGTATGATACATTATTTTAATATAAGAAATAGTCATTTCTATATATATATATATGGTTCATAGAATCATTTATGTGATCTTGATTTAGACAAAAATTAAAAAATGCCTATGATATTATCTAAAATATGAGTAAAAGATCATCAATCTGATAAAGTATTATCTATGGAATCATTTCCTTTATCATATGATACATTAATTTTAACCTATTACTCTATATGTTCAATCCTATATTATCCATAGCCATTTTTCTATTAGGTTCTATGGCCTAATTAGTTAACATCATACTCAAATCATTTATACTATTTCATTAAAGAGAATTTGAATTAACCATATCATATCACATAGGATTATAAAACTAGGTTTTTAATTATGCCATTATCGTATGAATTAGGTGAAAACCATGTTAATAACCAAGCCCCCCATTTTATGGTTATTACCCCTTGGTATGATTGTGTTAGTGCCAATATCTACTTTCATTATTCATACAGGGATGTAATTTATTTGAATACCCCATTCTCAAAGCATCACTAAAATTTCAGTATGTTATCCTAAACCAATATTTATCCCTTAGAGATATCTATTTGGTTTTCAATATGTTTCTCATATCATAGAGCCAAAAAATGTTCAATATTACATTAACTAACCTAATGGGTTATCTATACCTTTAAAATTTTGACAAACCATAATTTATAAACCCTGAAATAATCCTCAGCTAACATCTTGACCCATTAAGTTATTTAAATTTGGTTCTGATATTTATTATTGTATCCCACATACAATATTATCTCAATTACATGCCATAAATAAGATATTTCATTAAAATAAAATTCAATGACTATTTCAATTTAGAGTTTTGGAGAATTTAGAAAAAACATTAACTAAATAAACACATGTATTTTTCAACTAATTGATATTTTCTTTTTTCCTACTATATAATAACATGTAATTCATAATATGTTTTAAAATATCTCACTAATTCTCCACATAAGAAACTACCCAAGAAATTTTTAACTTTTCAAATCTTTATAAACTATGAAAATGGAATTATAATAAATGGGTGACCTCAAATTCTCAGTAATGGTATATATAAATGAAGACATTCAAATATCATTGTTTAATATAAGATGAGATTATGGTTATGTTGAGGAAATATATGAAGGAAAAGGCTAATGAATCATAGATCGTAAATCATGGAATATTTTATGAGACAACATAAATGTGTGTAATATATTATAAAAGTGGAATAACATGGAATGTAATATAGACTAGAATGAAAATAAACTTATAAATGTGGAACAATCATAGGAATTTGAAATAATTATGAGAAAATCATTATTTCAATGCCTATGTGAACAAACTCAATATGGCCACACCTGAAATAGTGAGTAGTCTCATTATTCCAATTCATAAGTGAATAAACTAATTATGCTCATTTATGACTATCTCATGATATATCTACAAAAACCAATGCATTTTAGGTAGATATAAGACCCCATTAGTTATAATCTATACTTATATGTGCCACCTAAAATCCATCATCATAATATTGTAATGAACTTATAGAGGGGAAATGGTTTTTATATCCTTTTCTAATGGAATCACATAAGTAAAAAAATTAATAATTCCATCAATAATCATAACATAACACACCCATGGAAAATATATCGGTATCCAATAATATTAATCAAATTTATAATTAAATACCCTTGATTCATGATAATATATCATATGTTAATTACACCAGTATAGATAAAGGGTATATAGTTAAGTAAATGGATTCCCTAGTCAATCAATGTATGGACTCTTCGTGAACACCAATAAATTAAAAAAATGGATGAAATTGCATTAAAACTGAATTATAAGGATAGTTAAGTTTATTAAAATTGGATGGTTAGGAAAGGAAAATATAGTTTCAGGTCACATCTCTAATATAAAATATAATTCCATAATTTATATAAAAAAATAAAGTGGGTGGTATCATTTGAAGAGTATCCTCTATCATTCATAAAATAGGTCAAAGGAAAATTAGATAGATAAAAACCACTTTATAAGAGTATTGAAAAAAATAACTCTAGAAATAATAAATATCCTTAATATTTTGAAATAATAATAAAATAAATATTCAAAATAACTAAAATAAAACTAATTTATTAACAAAATCAATAAAATATAGAGAGAAAGTTTCATATAAAATTAATATGGTGATGTAAATATAAAATAGTATAGAAACCAAAATTAAAACTATTTCAAAATGATCTATTTTATTTTTAACCATGGTCATCATACCAAAAGAGTTGTATAGAAATTGATAAAAGCACCATAGATATCCAAAAAAGAACACATTATAACTTGATGTGTGATAATTTTTAGGTAAGTTTATAAAATAATTATAAAATATTATTATTATTTAATTTTTTTAATATTATATTAATTTTCTATATAAATAATGAAAATCATGATGGAAACCTAAACTAATTAATTCATGAAGGTAGTAGCCTTCATAATGCAAAGATACTATTTTCATTTATTCATGAATGATATTAAATTAATATGGACTACAATTTTTATTAAATAATCATAATATTTTTTTCACCTTTTTACATAAATTATATCCTTATAATCATCGTTTATAGGAGATGGTGAAAAATAGAACATGTCAGTTCATGGTGGTGGGGGTCAACACAAAATCATGATCAAAGTTATTTGGTTTTTATAAGATGGAGGAATGGAATAAATAATCATTGTTAGATGTATATAATAACACATATATATACTAATGACACTGGTTTCAATATACAAGTATGGTTAATAAAGGGTTTGAATGGAAAGAATAAGAAGAAATCATTATAGATTATGTAAAACTCACTTTGTAACCTTAACATTTCTCTTAAAATTTTCCAAGGTAATTGAGGGATTAGAAAAAAAATTGTGAAAAGGGAATCTACTCAATTAAATATACTTGTAAGAGTGGAAAAATGTATTGGGATTGATGGAGTTTTCTATGGGGATGTTTAACAATGAGAGGGTGGAAGTGATCCCCATTTATAAGTTACAAAAATGGAAATTTTTGGAACCCCCATTTTTTCAATAATGTAATAACACTATTAAATGTTTAATGGCTCCAACATAGAGAAATAATGATGTTTGGGGTTGCATAAGTCATGATACCATCTAAAACTGATTTTAACACATTCTCTAAAGATGTTTAAAGTCATTTTCCAGTAGGTTTTATGATTTTATCATTTTATTTATGTTACTTAGTTGACTAGTATCTTACTAAGTAATACATTTTATACTAAAAATATAAAATAACTCCCATAAAATTTTGGTGTTCTAAAAATAAATTTCATCTCCATTTAATCTGATTCTATTTTAAAATTAGATATTATTATGTTTTAAATTAAAACTTTAAATACATAGAAAAAATGTTATTTTCACCAGTAAGTTTTCTTAATCTTATATAGTGTTTATTAACAACTAAATAAGAATTATTATATTTTTATATAGTTTTAAAAGTTATATTAATTATTTTTGTATAATTTTTTTATCTATTTGTTTTTAAAAAATTATAAAATATTAATAAAAAATTCATTGAAAATAAAATTTTTCCATTATCAATGTCATTATCATTAATATTATTGACTATAAATTTCTGATAATAGATGAAATTTAACTTAGTAACTAATATAATAATGTTTAATGAAAATATAAAATTAGTTTTAATTGATAAAATTTTTATTTTTGATGAAAAATTATTCTTAATATAAGAGAATCAAATAAATTTTAAGAGTAAATTATTATATAAATTTTGAAAATATTAGACATGGGATTAAGAAATTCAACATTATTGGAAACCAATGAGAATTTTTGTTTCCATGTATTTTGTGTTTAATTTTTCTTTTCAACCATATCATTATAAATAATGTTATGTTGGTGTTTCAGGTGCAGTGTTTCCATTGACATGGTGTGGGGAAGCATGATGGATTTTTTTCACCATGTAAATAGTTACATGTTGTTCCTAATAAAGGGAATGAGAAAAAAATGCATGATAAGATGGTTTTACTATTTAATGGAAACTAGTGGACTCCAAAAATCAATGAGAGAGCCTATAATTTTGTTCATGATCATAATGAGAGAAAATTTGATTCTATTTAGGAACATGATGCACCCAAATAGGACTTCATCATTCATAGTTTATACAGAAGTTACAAGACCATGAAAGACATTTATGTATTCATAATGAAATGGATATAGAAGAGTTTTATGTTATACTATAATTTAGAATAAGATAACATACCATAGTTATAATAACCAAAAAAATCAAAAGTTTCACGAACATGGTGATTCTATATCATCTAATGAAAATATTCAAAAGGGATTGTTTTTGAGAAAGATACTAAGTTTCATGAAAGGGATCAATAGTTTCATGAAGTATTATGATATTTTACAAACTAATGTTTCAAGATATCCTCATCAAGATATAGAAAAGACATTGAATTTGTGAAATATATATTGTTTCATTAAATCCTGGTTATTATGGAAAGTATTTTTTGTGAAGGTGGTAACTTTGACAAAGTAGAAAAGTTATGTGATGTTTCCATGCTTTTCTTAAGAATATGGGAATTTAATTTTTTTCAAAGAAGTTTTACTAAGAAAGGGAGTTATGAAAATAGAATAAAGAGTTTTATGAAATGTGGTTGAGAGAAATAAAATTTCATAAAGGGGTAAAAAGTCCATAAATAGTTCATTGACCCCCCATTTTAGAAATCCTGGCTCATTGAAGATCTGAATGCTTTGAATTTTTGAGAGAGTATAATTAAGGTATTTATTCTATTATTAATTCAAAAGAACATCAGTTTTTTGAATAATTTACTTATGTTAATATGACCATGGAAATTTCATGACTATTTAGAAAGTTTCATGATTATTTTGAGTTCCATGATTGTTGTGAGTTTCTTGACACATTGAATGGTTTCCAAAATCGAATTTGTTTTTGAAAAAAATGAAAGTTTCATGAAATTGTGTATTATAAATTATTTTAAGCTAAGTATTAGAGGAAGTTAAAATACCTCATTAAATAACCTTCCAAGGGAATTCATATCTCCAGGTAGCTTAGTTTAGTAGGGTAAGAGAAGCTTCTAAAATGGTGATGTTAACAACTAGGATTTAAATGAGTAGTGTTAAGATCAACATGCATTAATTAGTATAATTATTTTGAAAATGATGAAATAAATTTGTTAGTGTTCTAAGGATCATGTTCTTCTCAAAGTAGTGATCAGAGTAAGAGGAAGGCGGATCCCTGAGATCTATAATTATTACACCAACGCATTGAGAAAATGATGAGGAAGAAGGTAGGGAGCCTTGGGGTAAGTGAGTCAAACATTAACTCTTTTAAATTTAGGTATCATGTAATAGAGTTAACAAAGAAAAAACATTACATATATAAGAATAGTCATAAATAATGTATTTTTTCACATCGACACAACATTCATATGTCATCTTTGTAGGTAACCCCATATGGGTGAACCAAGTAAAATTCATATATTGTGTGTGATTTCTTTTCTTATACTATACAAGATGATAGTTAGTTAATGTTGATTGATCATTAATTTATTTTATCTTAAAAACGATAATATAATAGCACCAATTAATCAAATAACCATATAATAGATTAACATAATAGTGTCCATGAAAAAAAATTAATTTAATGATCTGTTGGGAAATTTATAATTTCATAGATATCTGGGAAAAAATAATTACTTTTGTACACTAATTCACCCTCCCCCCTCAGGGAGTCTCTCACTAAAGTCCCTTGTGGGTCCAGTAATTCGTATCATAGGGAAGGATTATCTTTTTGGACTTTTTTTGTTTTGAATTGATCATATCTTTTTTTCATATTGAAATCTATTCTTCCCAAAATTCCTTGAAAAGAAAATGAATCTAATGAATGAGTATAACTCCATTGAAATTTCATATAATGGAACATCATTTAGGAATTTTGTGATCAATCAAAAAGATATGATTGTAAAATATATAGATGTTTTGGATGAATCTAACTATGTATCAACATTTTTCTACTATGATTCTATAGGAATATCTAAGGAGTATGATATTCCAATAAATTACAAATATACTAGGAAAAAATATATATCAAGAGACCCAAATTTAGAAGTTATCCACATATCAAAAAAGATTGATCTATGATTGAATGAAGAAAACATGGATATAATAAAAAAAGAATTAATCCCAAGGATTAGATGTTGAAATACAAATAATTGAGGTCAAAATACTAAAAAGTGATAATAAAATATTAATTTACATCACTACATATCTATGGGAGAATAATTATACATATTAAAAGTAGTTAGAGTAAATGTGTTCCAAATTTAATGTGTATAAATATGGTTCTAATTAAAATATCATTAACTCAAATGAGATTCAAAAATTTTGTTCCAAGAAGGATGAGTTGGTTTCACACATTCAAGATTTGGTTTAACAAACCCAATGTCTGAGATAATTAAAGGTGTTATAAAATGAATACACTGCTAATATGGGTGGAAGAAAAGTAAATGACAATGTGACTTACTTAAATAATTTTCAAAAGAAGTGGAAAATAAAATGGATATAGAGAAGGAGCTAAAATACATAATTATCACGATCAAAATACAACTAGAAGAGATGTTAATATGTGGAAAAGAATAAATCTTATGTCTTAAATAGATGAATTCTCAACTAAAGGATAAGTATTGAATGATCACGAAGCACAAAGTGAGGTTGAAAACTAAAAAAAATAAGAACAATATCCCTCCCATGGGTGAATAAAAATATACAATACACAAATGTGAAGCATAGTTTCTAACCTAAAAGAGATGACTTTTATAGAAAGGTATCAACTATGTATTACTACTATAGAATAATAGGATATACCATGTCTGTCTACCTGAAATCCCAAGGGCTTAATGATAAATAAAAATTTGGGGCAACAACATCTTAATCGAGGTAGGACTATATGATATATGGTTGTTTTAGGAGATGATTTAGTAATTATTAACAGGTTCATATGTATATAAATTTTAGAAAAAATAAAACCGGAAGAATCCTAATGAAATCATCCATTAGTTTGACTAACTAGAAGATTTTTTCACTGAAATAATTTTTATTAAGATGGGAAACATATTTACCACTATGGAGGAAATGAACCGATCACATCAAAAGGAGTATTAATAAACAAGATTAGTGTACTCATGGAATCCCTTATGGAATGCAAGAAAAAAATATTGAAGAAAATAGAGGTAGGTTCTCTAGCTGTGAGAGGGATAGTTGATCAAGTTATGAAGGTTCCACTAGGGCGTAAAACATTTGAGGAGGCTTTATTTACTATAAAATTGGTTCTATGTGAGGAGTTTCTAACTAGGATTTCAAAATATACAAAAATTATAGAGAAGAATTAAATAGTTATAGTTACAAAGAAAGGGGTAAACTGTAGTTTTTTGAGGATTTCCAAACACTATATCTTACAAGACAATTCCTGGAAAAAAAGGAAAAAAGACTAGGAAAATTTAAAGGTATAAAAAATTGTCTCATGTGAATGATATATCCAAAAATAGGACATGTGTTATGAAATATTATAAATTAGGCATTAATAAAATGATAAAAATATATAGAGAGAGAATAAGTATTCAATTATTAATGTGTAAGGAGGACATTGTTAGTAAGAGTATCCATGGAACAACAGTTTGTGAGTTGGTCTCTGAGAAAATGGAAATACCCAATCTAGGGAGGGTATGTTCAAATAAAATATCTTGAATGTTTTTGGGGTAAGTCAAATCACTTAAGGGATATTTTATTGAATTTCATTGAAGAATATTACCATAATTAATATACAAGAAGAAGAATAGGTTTATTTGGGGATGAAATTCCATTCACCAAATTCTAAAAGGGGAAGGGAATGTGTGATAATGATGGTTTGGTTTACCAAGATTAGTCTCATTACTCAAGTTGAGGAAGTGAAACATACCCTGTTCATAGAATTAAAATGTTATTAACTTTTATTTAAGTGTTTCATGTTTTAATGGAGATACATTCCTTGGGGAATTTGTATCAAAATATTTAAAGGTATGTTGTTATGTTCTTGATAGTTCTAGAATATTCAAATCATTATAGATAGATATTATGTTGTATCTAGTATAAAAATTATAGAGAACAAAATAAGAATCATAAAAGTGATGAATAGTCAAAAAATTGGCATGGTGAGTTGAATGATTATATTTAAATTGATTTCAATAGGTATCATTTTCTAGGAATAATTGATCTTAAGATCACCTCTGATGTTGGATGTTGAGGATAAAAAATCGATAATAAGTAATAAAATAATATCACATGTTATATATATATATATGTGTGTGTGTGTGTGTGTGTGTGTGTGTAAATTATCTAACATTCTTAGGATAGAAAATTACTTCAGGGATGGATAATTACCATTCATAATTTTAGTATTGTATTTGATGAAAATGATGAAAATTTTAAGGGGTGGGGGGTTGGGATGAAAATATGATAGATGGTATCCCCACTGAATAGGTAACAACACCATGTGGATGTGAGATGAAATTGGTTACTAAGTAAAGATTAGGAAGTGATCTTGAAAGAATAAATGAGTTATCATTTCAACATTTGGTATCGATAATGATTAAATTAATGGTATCATACACCATGATTGTATCTATTGAATTTTTTATTTGTTTCAAAAATTCAAATTAGCATGGTTTCTAGTGATGAATAAAAAATCTATATGAATTCCTTGAATTAATATGAAGTTTATTTGTTCCTTGAGATTAATGGAATCATGTTGGTGAAATGAGAATAAATTATACAATTAACATTATCTATTGTTTCCCACATCGAGCATCAACTAATCATTCATTTTGTTATTTCATTCCTCTTTACTAAGTGGTAATTACACCCATTGAAAATATTTTTCAAATAATCTAAAGATGAATGATTGTTTTGAGATTAAGAGTTTACACAAACCTATAATCATATGTGAAGAGATTATACAGAAGAAGAAGTTATTTTTCAGGTCTAACAAGTCGACCTAAAAAATTTCATATCATAGGGGGATATTTTCTCCCCTTATTGGATGTAAAGACTATGTTGAAAAGGGGGAGTATAAATACCCTTATTCACATCAATGATAATGGAGATAGGGTTCAATGATATAATTCATGTCATCTTTTTTATAGAAAATATGAAAACATATGTTGAAGGGGGAGAATGATATGATTCAAAAATTATTATCCATATTTGCTAAGGTGTGAATGATATGATTCCAAAAGTGTTATCCATATTTCCCAAGGTATGTGATTTCATGGTATTTTATATCTATTTCATATGGTAAAAATTATTCTTTGGAATTCATGTTGAAGGGGGAGAAGAAAGGATCAAGAATCCATTTTCAGTTTCTATTTGGTAAATAAAGGATCATGAATTTGTATACGTACCAGTCTAACCCTTCACAGGGGGGTAAGAAGTAAAATGTAATATTTTTAATGATGCATAAGTAGAACATTAAATGAAGATAAATTAAAAAATATGTTTTTGAAGAAAGAATTTATGTTGTGGTATTTAAAAAAGTCATCCTCATGGATGGAACACGCTATGAAATAGTTGATATTAATTTCTAAAAAAATAATTAATTTTTATTATCATTCATGGAATTTTTTTACCAAAAAAGGTTTATTAGGGGGCATCGATATAGAGGCATTAAATTCATGAAATTGTTTCAAATATATCCAAATGTAGAGGTTTTTGGGCATAAATGTAAATTAGTGTTTCCATGTTTTTTTATTGGGATTCATTATCAACCCAATAAATATCATCCATAGTTGTTCAGTGTGTTATATGTGGTCATTAAATTGAAATGATCTAGTGGGAAACATTTAATTTTATATTAACCATGTCAATTATTTTATCATGTTCCTAATAAAGGGATATAGGTTATAGTTTCATGATAATGTGGTGTTCCCATTTTTTGGAAGGTAATTAATTTCATGAAACAATGTGAGATCGTGGTATATCAATCATGATCAGACTATAAGATGGGTTGAAACTATAAAATAATGAGGATTATCCAGATAGGTCTGCATCATTAGAATTCTTTAGAGATGCTTCAAGACTATGAGGACCTTGATGTAATCATGAAGAAACTATTATGAGTGTGTTTGATTTCATATAGAAATTTAGCATAGTAAAATAATGAAAATGAAGAAGACTATTGTAAATAAGAAGTTTTTAAAACATGGTGATTCCAAGCCATCTCATGGAAATACAGAAATTGAATTTATTTTACATAAGTGAACAAGTTGTGTGAAAGGAATAAAATGTTTCATAATGGTTTATGATGATTCTAAAAAAAATCAATAATGCTTCATAAAATATGGAAAAGGAATAGAATTCATGACTAATTTATTTTTCTATCATTGTATGGTGATTCAATAAAGTATGTTTGGTAAAGTCGATAAGTTTCTTGAAGACAAATTGTTTTATGAAGACACCATATTTTTCTTGATAATTTTTAAATATTAAATGTACCCATATTTTTTACAAAGAAAAAGAGTTATTAAATGTGAATAAATAGTTTTAAAAATAATAGTGGTGAGTGATAAATAATTTAAAATGTGTTACAACTCCAGAAAATAGGTTTCTAGACCCCCCATTTGAGAAATTCTCACTCATTAAATATTTGAAATTTTTGAATTTAAAAAAGAGTTTCATTATTGTATTCATTGCATGAAGAATTAATAAGAAAAAATATTACATTAATAATGAAATTATTTGAATTAAAAAAAGGTAGTTTTTTGAAGGTTCATCATGATTTGTGAAATTTTTTGAGTTTTGTTAAATTTGGGGGTATCACGACACATCAAAACATTCCAGAAAGCTAGGTGTTTCTTAAAAATTGATTTTTTTATTAAAGTGTGTATTGGTAATTCATTTAGGGTTAATAATACATAAAGTGAATGTAACTCTTCGAACTCTTTGAAAAAGGAATTTGGTATTCCTTGAAGAATTTTTCCACTATGAAAGTGATACTGGTACCATGGTAAAGTTAAAAACTATGTTGTGAAAGAGTATTTTGGATATGAACATGAACTAATAAGTGAAACAACATTCAGATAGTTACATCATGAATATTTTAATGTTCTAAAGAATATTTTATTAATAAATTAGTGAGCATAAGTTGGAGAATTATGATCAGTAATCTTGTGAATTCTAACCATAATGTAGTGAGAAAGGGATAATGATGAGGTTAGTGAGCCTTAGGTGGTTGTGAAAAGAATAAAAAATCATGTAAATGGAGTTTTCTTGGAATTGAGTGATTATATCCAAAACATTGAATCCAAAAACAATTTAATATTAGTAGATTTTGTCACATCCATACAATGTTGATGTGTGCTCCTTGGATGTAGACCTTTTAGGGTGAACCAAGTAAAATTATTATGAATTGTGTGCTTTCTTTTCGTATATGTTATAGGATGATAATTAGTGAATATGGATTCAGTTTTAAATTATATTTTCTAATTAAGTATAATATAATTTCACTATTTAATTTTATCATAATTTAATAGTAAAACAAAAGTGTGGCCATACTAAAAAGGGAGGTCAAGATTCATTAGGTTAGTGAGAGTTTCATGGGTACAAGTGGAAATACTTATAAGTATCATAACCTGATTAACCCCCTATTATAGAATATGTCACAAAATTACATCATGATTATATTAAATTTAGTGTTTTAAAATGATTTATTTTAATTTATGAAAATATATTTTTATAGTTAAAATGATTCAAAATCATTTAAATCATTATTGTTTTATGATAATTTCATAAATGTGATGTTGTTAAAAAAGTAAAAAAATTAATCCTAAGATTATATTGATTTTTTTACTCCTAAAATGAAGTTAATTTATTCAATTTGAAATTCATAAATAATAATTTTTTATTTTAAATTAACGTATATTATATAAAGGAAAAAACTATTAATTAAAAAAATAAAATTTTAAAACAACATGTTTCTTTAGTCATATAACATATAAATTTTTAAATAATTGAATTTTTAGATATTATTTTATAAATATATGTATTACATATTATATTAAAATTTAAATTTTGATCAAATAAATTTATTAAGGTAAAATAATGTATTTTTTAAATGGTTCTTTGAAATGGATATTTTTTAAATTTTAATCAAATAAAGACAGAAAATATATAATTATTCTAATTGATTATTATCTTTCAATATTGTAATGATAATATTTTCCATGTAATTATAAGGTATCTCTATTTTTTTAGTATAGTGTTGAGTTAGTTTATTTTTTCATGTGACACATTCTATTGAAGATGATATTTTATTTAAAGGGCCCAAAATAAAAGGTTGTTATAAAGAATTATAAAAAAATATGATGAAGATGTCATGGAATCAAAATCTCTTATAGAAAATTAATAAAATGAAAAAAATTGTTTCTCAACTAATTATTAAATAGAATTTCAATAAATCCCATAAAATAGAAATGTTTTATTCTAAAATAAGAATAGATTTATGTAAATCATAGAGGGGAGATAGTATTTTTATGATAGGAACAATATAAGATAAATTTAGGGAATAATAGAGAGAAACTACATAATATATTTCAGTATGATTTATATGAATTTTCATTATTATAAAGGAAATAAATTAATAATATTAGAATGATATAAAGGTTAATATATAGAGATTGATATTGATAGATAAAATATCATCAAAAATAAAAATGATAGGGAATGAACTAGAATGGAACTAAAGCCTTCTATCCAGGAACACTTTAGATACATGGATAACTTCTTGAATATTTAGTTTTCCCTTCAATTAAATAAAAATAATAATGTTTTTCGTATTAATTTTATCTCATATAATAAATATTTATAATGGGTCATTCTCATAATAAGTTAATAGTTTTGACATTGATTGTCTCGACATTTTTTTGTTTAACATTAAAAAACTATATCAATGTGGATTAAATAGTCAAAGGTCACTATCAAATGGTTACACACACCCCATAACTATGAAGGAATATTTTTTACATCATACTCTATATAATAAATTTCAATATACTAATTAACAGCTTTGATTGAATGAATATTCCTTGGTATGCTAGTTTTTTAGGATATAAAATGACAATAATTGGTTAGTTTAATTTTATTATAATCAATAATATTTTATGATAACTAAATAATAGTTTTGAGTTTATTCAATAATATTATTACATCAAACTATAAAATTAATTTTTATATGAATATCAAACTGTAATAGTTAAAGGATTGCATTTATTGTCAACTATGTATGAGAAAACATGATATATTTATGAATTTTTTATATTATATGGAGATATCCCCATATAAATTACAAATATAATATATTTATATAAATAAATTCTATATTTATAGTAATGAAACTAAAAAGATAAAATCCCTTGACTGGTATTTTACTTCATAATAGTCGTCTAATGCTCTAAATAGGAAAATGTAAAATATATGGTTATTCATAAGAGTAATGAGGACTCTGTAAGATTTATTTGGTGAATTTAAAAGATCCATTTAATCTCTAGAGTTTATAATTTTTAATTCATTGACTATAACATAAGGGTAATTTTCTATGTTTGTATGAGTCATTTTCTGACTACATAAGAGACATTTGGTGACTTCAAAAGAGTGATTTTTTGATTTAATAAGAGTCATAAAGGATTCAATCATATTTATTTTTGTTTTAACAAAAATATGACTTGAAGCTAAATTTTTTAAAGTAATGGAACAATAAAAGAAATCATATTGGTAATTTTACTTATATGAAATGTTATATATAAAGAGATCAATGACTACAAACTCCTTGTAAAAATTTTATAAGATATCTATAATTTAAAATGGGGAGATGGTGTGATTTTATTAAATTTAAAAACATGTTAATGGATAGGATGTAATTCAAGTGGAGTAATTAAAATATTTTAGGAAAATGAGATGTGTTATATGAAAATATGATTGGTGATGAACCATACTAAATCCAATTAATTGAATTAAAATGGGCGAGATCAAATATTTAAAAATTATGAATGATCCAAAAAATATGTATGTTAATTTTTTTATACTGATCACAGTGGAAGAAGTATCATCTTTTATTACTAAAAAAATTAAAACAATGAAAAATGAGATGGATTTTATTACTAGAATATCACTAAATAATATGGTTAAATAAAAATATAATTTTCATAGGTCATGTTATAATTCCTATGTTATTATCTTCTTGTGAAAACACACGCTGGACTGTGAAGAAAAATATATATAGTGAATATTTTGGATAGTTATATGACATGAAAATTATTGAATCTAATTATTATGAATATTTAAAATATTATTTATTAATGGTGAAAATACTATAGAAAATTTTTGGGTTCATAGAGGACAAATAATATTGAGAGACCATGATGGAAAAAATAAGGGACTAATTATTGTAGTTCAAAAGAGAGGGAAAATAGAAGACCATATTTATTCTATGGATGATGTTTTATAATTAGAAATAATGATATGTTAATAGTGATCATGGATAACTGATATGATTTATAGTGGGATGATTTGATTTTAAAGATCTACATGAACTGAGCATAGTCTATTTATATGATCCTAAAATATACAAATGATCATCTGTTGTTAAAGTAATTGATGTCTTCCTATTATGTCTATCATCCTATTTTGAATTTTTTTTCTATCTATCAGTAAGATAGTGGGATGCATTTTGGGTTACTTGTATGTGTATGATGCACAATGGGATCTTTATGATACCCATTACAACCAATTTTATAGAATAGTGGAAAATATATGACTCATACTAAATAAAAAATCATAGTATGGAGTACGTACCAACATTGAGATCAATCCATATGGAAATTACATGTTCCCTATTTCATTTTCATTTCTTATTATGCCAAATAATACTGATATTTTTCACATTAGTAAATTACTTTATAAAAAACCACACACATTGATTTTGAAATGTAAAAATAAAACGCAATAGGTTAACCCCTCCCCCCCAATCTTAGTGGTGAATCCCATTTATATAGAACATGATTTAGAGTGAATAGGATCCCTATGTAAGATACAGAGGAATCATTAAATGTAAAATTAAATTAATTAAATTGTAGGGGTGTTAACACTTTCAATTGAAAAAATTTCATCACTAGAAGAACAACACATAACACAATATTTTATCTCCTAGCCTAAAAGATAATGATGTATCAATAGTGGAATTTCCACCATGTGGGAGTAATTATATGATTTATTTTTCTGATAAGATAAATTTATGATTTGAGGGGAAATTCCAAAATCTAATTATCAAATATCTATCAAAAATAGTTTATAAAGAAATTTATATAGATTCAAATAACTAATGATATTTGGGATAAACTATAAATCAATTATGATGTAAATGTGAATTTTAAAGATACTACATTAAAAACTATGAAACCCATATTTAAAGGTGTGAGTATTGATGATGAATAAAATATTGATGGATACATTAAATGTTTTAATGATATTATTTTCAAAATCCAAGTATTTTGAGAAAATTTGAAAGACTATACAGTTGTTAAAAAGATGAAGATATATGATCCAGACTGGTTTGTTTCCAAAATCTCATCATTAGAAGATGTATATGATCATTACCTTAATTTATTTAAAAAAATATCATTTCATACAAAATTTGAAAGATTATCTCATTAATATAGAAGACCAAGAAGAAAATTAATTTTATTTCCATGATGAAAATTGAAATCAAATTAGAATAAGATTATATTTCAATTGAATCATAAGATGAGGTGGAGGATGAAATCTAAAAGAGAATTTTGATTCATATTTCCATAAAATTCAGAAAAAAAAAAGAGATAATATATAAATTCAAACCCTATAATAAATTTTTTTTAAATTTCATGACCAGATTCGATGGGGCTTAATTTGATACTTCCCCAAGCCCACTTCGAATAGGCTAGGGGCTTGTGATCAGCACCAAATTGGTATATCACATACATTGAAAGAATTACCCTATTGTACATGTAAACACACATATATCCAAGAGCATTGGAGGATAAAATGTAAAATAAATTATAATAATGCATGTATGAATCAATAATACCTCAATATGAGTAGAACATAAAGTAATGGGAAGCATAAAAAAGGGTAAAAAAGAGGCATGTACAAAACTAAAAAATAATTTCCAACATTCATATAAGGAGGGGACTACTGTCAAATGTAACACCACTATAAACATTTTTTTTTCTATACCAACTAAACACCAACTACCTCGGGTCCTCCAAGGACTCTGTAAAAAATCCATCATCAACATAAGATGTGACATGTGTGGGAAGAGCATGTACATGGGTGAGTATAATAATACCAATTAAGAAATCGTGATATCACCAAGAATAATGCAATAAGAGTAGTCATCTCATGAAACACAATTATGTAAAAAATAAATGAGGCATAATGAAAACCAATGAAATCGCAGATATACTCATAAATGACTCTGATTCATAAATCATATCAACCAATGTCATCCATAGATATGCTATGAGGTTTCAAGGTAATTCTCCTCCATGGAATCTCACTCTATGATCCATTACCAAACTATTGAAAGTTAATTAAGAGATATAACTCATCAATTATCACTAAAAATATTATATATTCTTGTGATCCTATAATCTATTCTCAACTGGGAGGAACCGCTCCTTGATCCATACATACACTAATGACACACATCCCAAAGGTCGATCTCGTCCGGGAGAAACTGCTCCCCAAGATATAAATCCACTAACTACACGCATACCATAGTTCATACTCATTAGTTCTATACATTAATAAGCACATAGGAAATTTAGAGGGTTTATCCAAGATACACACTCCATCGGACTAATTCTTTATTAGAATGGTCAGATCTCAATACCCAAAAAGTGGGTAAACACCTATTAATTACTAGGGGACTCCATAAACATCTAGAAATACCCTTCTAGAAAGTGGATTTATTCATATGTAAGTGTTTTTCACACCAATTACACAAAACCTAAATAGTAAATCAAGAAGAATATGAGGATTACTTTGGGCCTCTCGGAGGAATACATGCTCTAGGATGCTAAGGGATCAAGTTGGATAGGGATCAGACAACTCACTCAATAATAAGGGAACATTTTCATACTAAATTTTATACCAAGAAGCTATAGAGGGGTCTCCCTCTATGAAAAGTACATCCTGTTACATTGAACCCCCATTTAAATGGACCAGGGGAACACACTGACCAAATACTAGTCCAAGAAAGCTCACACAAGATCACAACAAATATAATTTTTGAATAAATGATACTCTAACCTATCCTCAAATGAGTACATGGTATATCTTAGAGGGTATATGGAATATCTCTCAAATCCTAGCACTACATGTTTCTCATGATTACATAGAATTCACTTTTCCAAAATACAAAACTCTCCCACGAGTTCACGGTGTGTAGATTCCATCATGATACACAGTATTTCATTCTACCCAAGCCCATGTACTTGTCTATGTCCAAGTACATAGTTCTATCTATGTACTCTATCCAATATATGTACCTACCAAGTATATAGCATGTGGGGTCACATGGACAACAGGGTGTGTACTCATTTAAAAGGATTATTCATGTGCCACATGTTACATAGAGCATGACTTGGTGCACATGCAATGTTACACCACATAGACTCCTGGGTGTGTTCCCCCAGTATACATTGAGTTGGTAAACTAAGGGTCACATGTCATGTGATAGGTGTCAGATGACATGTGATAATTATTTCTTTTTGAAAACTATACCACCAAACAGAGGGGAAGACATAGTGGGTGGTCTTCTAGGATAAATGTTGTGTCTTCAGGGTTTTCACCAAACCTGTTGGACTCCCATGTGTCTTCTTTCATGGATTTTTATTACTTCTAATCTATCTCCAAACTCAAAAAAACATGTATCTAAATCTGTGAGAGCCTTCCCATCACCATCGGCTAGATTATGGCTATTCCCACTCCTTGGGAATCAGGCTCTATCATGCCTCTCTATTTCCACGTACCAAAACAAAATCAAGGTGGTCTCAATTCCAACTCCAATCACTAGTCATCATCATGAATCATGACCACATCATCGATCCTAAAACACGATATGGGAAAATGATCATTTTCACAAAATATTGACTGTGCAATGATCTCTTTCTGAATATTCATCGAACTATAGGAAAAAAAGGATTGGCAAATATGATGAGTCATATAATAGGGGAATAAAAAGAAAAAACACAAGATGAGGAATGAACATCAGCCACTATTCATATTGGAATAAAAAAATTTCTATTTGAATGAAGAAAAAATGTTCAATAAAGAAAAATGAAATCATTGTCCTAAAATTTTTAGATAAAAAAACTCATAACCAAAAAAAACCATTCCATGAATCAATGTATCATCTGATGGATTCATGTATGTGATAAGATAAGAAAATAGGGATAAATCAAAAAAATAAACATCCTATACAGAGTTTGTATTGATCAATGGTGGAAAAGGGTTATGTGTTTCTATTGTTTGTGAGATCCAAAAACTCTGAGTGTGAAATGATCCTAAATCTTGATCTGATATGTTGTCCTCAATTAAGAACTCTCTCCTCCAATGTTCCTCTAGATATCCAGGGTCAAGTATCCAGCTATGAGATCTCATCATAACCGTATATTTATAGAGGTTAATAGTTCATTTCATTAACATAATAAAATAAGTAAATTGACTAATTTATCTTCTTATTTAAGATGTATACGTATTTTAAAAAAAATATTGATGCCGACAAATATTATGCCACATATTGTATAAATCCCATGCTTAGAACACAATGACAGTCTCAGATTTCCGATCCATTACCCCATTTGGTCGTTATTCAAATTTTTTAATAAAATTGAACTCGACTAATATTAATATATTTAACATTTCTAAAATATTTTTTTCAGGATCACCGTGACTCATTATCTCATGTTGTTTCAGTTCCTAGATACTAAAGTATTTCTTGAAATATTATAATGTATAAATAAAAAATTATTACATTAAATTATTCCTATCTTCAAGTATTTTCCTCCCATAAAATCACAATTGAAAAAGAAGGTGGGGCTATTGAGCTCCCAAATGGGTCTCTTACTCCCATGAGCTCCCGTAATGGTTTCATTTGTTGTCAAAAAAAACATGCACCCAAGGAATTTTTTCCGTTGAAGGGTCTTTCTCCTACCAGTCTTAAACAATGCTCACTCCTTGATAAGTGAAAATCCACTCTGATGTTCTTTCATACCATGGTTGATATCATTCAAAAATTGTTTTACATACGTACTCAGTTTTGATATATGGAGAACACTGTGAAACCAAAACTATTTTGGTCATAAGGTTAAGCAGTACACCACCTCGCTAACTCGGTGTAGCATTTCAAAAAAGAAATTGGGTAAGAACCCTAGAGATAGCCAAATTCATTACAAAAAAACTATAAAACTCTTGAAAATCAATGGAAATTATCATTAGTCTATAAAGAACTCTTAATATTTATGGGTAGTCTTCATCCTCCATTGTATGAACTTTACCCTTCAAAGCATCACTAGAACCAAAACCTGGATACATTTTATATCACCCATTGACTCTAGCTAGTTTAAAAGTGACCTTAAAGGTATCCCATATATGAACTAAAAAGGTGATAAACTAGTGGTGGAGTGGTAATCACTATGATGAACAAACCCCCCTAATGGTAGACAATCCTCCCATATATGGCCAAAAATATACTTGAAAACTAGAAGCATGTTCATCATGACCCGAATGGTCCACTTTTACCTGGAAAACCAACTCATGTAAATGACTACACTTCAGTTCAACCAAGTCCCCAATGAATTCACTCATACTCTCCATAATCATCCAATAAAGAATAATTGTTTGTAGTGATCCTTAATGGTAATTACACTAATCTATACTACCTCATTCTTGAACCACTGTCCCAAAATATCCACATAGCCCTATTTTTCATCACCCTAAAAAAAGGGAAGCAATAATAGTATATATTGAAAAAAAATTGTAACTCCCATGGCTTCCCACCCAATTCCTAGAGATCTTGGAACATACTCGCTCCATAATATGTACTTCTAAGGGAAAATAACCTCCTCAACCCCACCTTTAGTAGAATGAAATGGGTTACTGTCTATCCTAAAACAAGGTTGATGAGATTTAAATCTTTAAAAAAACCCATCACAGAAATATCTGATGGATATATTGTCACACAATATCTCACAATTAGTATCCCTTAGTTGTACCGCTCTCACTCTCTTAATATGTTCAGGGGTATAAACTATAGTCTGGAGTTAAATAGAACCGTACTGGTCTATCTAGATTACTCTAACTCAAAATCTTAGAACACACGGATGTAATAAAATAATACTATTATAAACTAATCCAAAAAGGGTAAAGTATCTAGTCCAAAATTCTTATAAATCCACTAACGTGTATAACAAGATAAAGGGTATCACCATGAACTCAAAACATCCATAGAGTCTTTAGAAATACTCTTTTAGTATATCCTTCTCCAAACCCAGATATGGTGGTAACTTATATATAAGATTCCATCATACTCTACCCCCACTTGAGGAAAAAAAATTCATAGCATCCAGTGCTCCGTAGTTATCACTATCCAACTCATAATAATTTACTCATAAACTCATGCATAGGATCTCATCCTACTATACATTAGATCACTCCTTATAAAAGGAGGAAAAATGATACCAATAATCTAAAACACAACTACACCCACTAATATGCAACCAAATGAGAATGGATGGTAGGGAACCAGTCCATACAAAGGGAAAAATCATGGGGTCTCGCCACCACTACAGAGAGATTCCATGTGAGGCTCCCTCTCTCCTACTAGAATCAAGTCACACTGAGTGTTGAAGTGTGTAATCATTGATACTCTCTACAGGAGCCTACAAAACAAGGGTTGATAAGAATATATATACTAGTCTCACTAGGTATTCATTAGGGGATATGCTTGGGGATAAGTGTCTCATGACTCCACGTGAAAATTACCACTGTGGAAATGAATACACACACCTCACCTAAAGCCATAATCAAACCCTCTATGATATTCTAAATCCTGGAACCCATTCATTCCCTTTCATACCTATTTACCACAACCATGGATTACTTTAAAACATCAAAAAATAAAATAAACATAGATCGCACAATTAGATGTAACTCATCCACCACACCTTGACACTATTCGATTTGGGAGACCCTGACTTGCCTGGATGATTTGGATTAAATCTCAAGATAGTGTATTAGTAGGGGTATTTTCCCTCTTCAATTCATGTAAATATTCATGCAAAACATCTCCCAAAAAATCCTCTACCAATTCCCCATGACTCTCAGGAAAAGTCTCAAACAAAGGATGAATAATACTGTCTCATAATTGTGTCTAAAAGTACTATAAAAAGATTATAATGAACATAGATCATACCTTAAAGGACTCCTCAAGAATTTGGGTAAACAACAGCTAACTCCAAAATATATCCATGATTTTTACCTCAAAATTCACGATCTTGGAGTGGTCCGCTAGGGGGTGGTGGTGGTAGCATCAAATCAAAGTGACTACTACCTCATACTTCTACCCCTCCTCATCCAGCACATCAACCACCCTACAGACATCCTTGGTCCAGCCGCTGCCTTTTCCTATGTAGTTCTTCAACCACCTCTCTGAATATAAACTAAAGGGTAGTAAAATTCAACTTAATATTTAATCTAACATTCAAATCATTAATGAATCTCAGCATATAAGAATTGATTTGTCCCTAAGATCTATGATAAAACCCCTTATTTTGTGACTTTCATCAAATTCGTGTTATTTTTAGGTCCTTCTATCCCTTCATACTAGAAAATTCATACCTTGGATTTTCATTACATATAGTCAAACGTTATCCATCATCATCCAACACCAAAATATCCAACCACAACTAATTTTGTCAAGTTGAATTCACCAGAACCACCAGAGGTGTGTCTCTTAACTAATCAAGAGGAGAAATTTCCACTAGTTATTTATCATAAAAAAAGACCACCTCATTACTAACCCCCAATAGAGAGACCACATCACTCTTTGGGTGAAACTCTTGTCTGATTTCCCATACTCGGATGCCACTTAAGAGGTGCCTCGAGCCTAGTGGGCCACATTTCCTCAACAGCCTCCCCCCAAATTCTAGTGAATACTAACTACCAGTGGGGGCCTAGGGTATCTCCATGGGGAGATAGTTCCTTAATTTCCATAGTGTATCACATAAAATAATTATAAACATAGGTGATTAAAGGAGGCAATAAGTAAACAGAATATACAATGTAAACAAAAAAATCAATGATAACAGAAATAACTAGAATAACATACAATAAATGATGATGATATATGTAATGTAGCTAGAAATCCAGAAAACATGGATACAATGTAACATACATACACACAAAAATGAATGTAGTAAAGGAAATACATAAACTATCCCAAGAATCCCAATCTACAGCTTGGTCATATTATACCAACTACATCATTGAACAACAAGTAATCCAGTGTTTGAAGAATTATGCTTCCCATTATCAACACCTTTATACATGTAATCTCCCTTGGGTACCAAACGACGCCCATAGAGGGTGTGAGATAAATCTCAATGGTCCACCACCAATGGTTTCCATAGCATTTGGTATGTGTAATGGAAATTTAAAAGTGTTGAAGCATGCATCTATAATGTAAATTAGTACAATGAAACTAAATACCCATGAACCTAATTCATCCCTTGGCTAGTGTCTGAACATATGACCAGTTCATTAATTAATTGATTACATGTTTATATAAAAAAGTCACATGAGGCCTATCCAGAACTAACATCACCTTATGATAGTATAATTAGTGAAGGTTCCAATATGTAATAAGGTAAACATAATTTAAAACTAAATAAGAAGTGATTCCAAGGTAATAACCAAGGAAACCTAGACCTTAGGTGTCATTAACTCAGTAGTAACTGGGTTTAGTGGGTAAGAGTGTAATCCATGGATTGTCATCCGAGGAATTACTGCAATAATTTTTCTAACAGATTTCAAGAAATTCATCCAAGGAAAAATGGGTGATAAGTATTGGACATGCCCCAAGATGTAATCAAGGCACCTTATGTCACGTTGAATCCACAAATTGTATATGAGGCATCCTGTAAAAATAATGGAGGGATCTAACAATGTCATACCAGGCATCCAAAGTTTAACAAGGATTGGCCTCTCAAGTAGGTCTCAGTCGAGGCTACTGGCATCCTTGAATTGGAATGACATCCTCAAGTACCCAATGCATTTCCTCATGAATCCAATAGCTAACACGAGTCAAGAATTTACATAAATATGTATAGTTACATGTGAATAAATAATCACATTACATTTAATTCACTAATATTAATTACTTCATATGATAACTATGTAATTAACAATTTCACTTGGTTCAAGCCTTGCCTTTCATTAGTTTGGCATGGACACGTAGAATGTGACCTTTTAATTAAAACCATGTAGGTCAAGTTCAGTTGTTAAGGATCACTCCACTTCCTTCCATGAACCTAGAAAGTCATGATACAAATGCGAAACCAATCATTCCTTTACATTTAATAAGGCCAAGTCTTATACTTAATTATTCTTTCCATAATATCATTTAAATCAATTAATTACTTTCAATCACTTACCTTGGGTTGGTCAAGTGAAAGTGACAAGTCACAAGATATTCACAATTTCATAATTTAATAGAACGTTAATATGATTAGTATTACCATTAGTGTGGTCAAGAAAGAACACACCTAAATGATATATCTAAAGTGTTAAAACACTAGAAACATAATTATGGAATATCAATTTACATGGTGTGTTAGGAATTTTGAATTTAACAACCAATCAGGATATATAATTTCAATATATATCTCCCAAAGAAATATTCAGGCCCAACACATCAATTCCAAAATACAAAAAAAATTGAGGGATGAGTTATAGACCACCTATAATTCCCCAGCCTTAAACATTGCTTAATCTTAAGATAAGTCAATAATTTGAATTTAATTCACATCAAGAATCTTTTCAGGTTTAATGCTTTAGAGAATTAGTTCATAACTAAAACATAACAACTAGAATATTACAATTAGATACTTATACTCACTATCCATTTGTTTTATTAAACAAAAACTCTCTCAAAATAAACATGACATTATTTAATGTTTTAACAACATAACTTTTCCTTGATCCCATACTTGACTCTATTATTCTTTATTTCCTATGAAAAAACATTTCAAAACATGGGATGAGCATAAAAATATCAGTAAGGGATACACAAATAAGGAAAACTGTTAGTCATGTGATAACATGAAAACCCTGAATACTTTATCATAAAGTAATACTTTTAACCTTTAATAAGTATTAAATATACTTCACGGAATATAAGATCATTTATTACCCTTTTTTTAACCAAAATATTACTATAAATCCCATAGAAATCAATATATAACATAAAAAGGTAACTTGGTACATAAACATACTTAAATAAAATAACCATACGGTCAACTTCTACACATATCACTAAATGAAATATCCATATGGCCGACATCCATACCCAATTCATTAGAGGTTATAACGTAACCACATGTCCTTGGTTTTTCAAATAACCACCCATCATTTGGTTCATTACGTAACCACGTGTCATTAGTTTATCACGTAACTACCCATCAAATGTTTAAGTACTACTATATAATCATAACACATAAAATATTGAAAATATCATCATTTCACTAATAACATTTCATTTGTAATCACAAGAAATAATTTCAAGATATTGAAATACTCAATCCATTTCAAAAACCATTTTCATTACCCAAACACCCAAAAAGTTAATAAATGGTTTCTATTCCTTTTTTAAACATTAAGGCTTATAGAGGAATCCAAATATCAAATAATGATTACGGCAGCGGAGAGGTCGTTGTCGTCGCATATGTTAAAAAAATTACTTTTGTCATTTAGTAAAAATATTTGTAGAGAAAAACATTCCCTTTTAATCCGATTAAATTTAAAATGGTTTTATTATACACTGTATAAAATAAGGAGGTGTATATTATCAAAATATGCCTCAATGAAATGAGATTGAGAGGAAGTCCCTTACCTTGAATCTGACTTATCTCATTCGTTCTTTATATTACTAAATAATAAACATAGGATAATTTATACTTTCTTCAGAACCTTTTTCAAGTTTAATATTCCTTTTTATATCACTTATTACAACATTATAAAAATTAAATAATTATTTAAGTTATTATCATTCGTTTTGTCGATATTTGGTACTTACGTCAAAAATGAACTGGTTTTGATATAAATTTTCTATGTATTAAAATTTAAATCATCTCAAAAATGATATTAATGATTTAAATATCATATATATAAATTATATAAGTATTTATAATATTCCATAACTTTTGGATATAATGAATTAAATGCATCGTTCATGGAGACGGTAGGTTGTACGTACGTATGAACGTTACTTTCATTTCTTTGTCATATTAAAGGAATAATAATCAAATGATATAAATTTATATTTTGATAACAGTATTATATTTATTTCATTTATGTATCATGGGTTTAATTAAACCATCCTTTATAAATTCCATGTATAGCATGAACGATTCATATCACTTTGAGAGGGCGGTAGTCCACACTTCCTCAAATGAAATTATCATATTTACACATCATGGAAAGCATAAAGGTATGTTGTAAATAAAAATTAAAGAATCATAGAGAAAATATAAATATAATATATATCATATATAATTACAGTTCCATCATAATAGTCACCATCATAAGAGTTAGGGGAAAATTGAACAATCATCGTTTCGTGAGGTAGTAGTTCGTCGTACAATGAAATAATATGTTTGTATCCATTAGATGGAGGTGTGAGTAAGTGTAGTTCAAATAATTCTCATAAAAAATCCTAGTATTTTGAGGATATAGTTTTTGTAAGGTAAGGAAATAATAATAAGAGCATAGGGATTGGAGAAGGAAAATAAAGGAAAGGAACTTGAGAGAAGACGTTACCTCTAAATCGGGTTACTTCTTTTGATTTGGTCCAAAATAATTTCTTAAATTGACTTATATCAAAGTTAAGTATTATAAGAGTAAGTGAGGGATGTTGGGATATTATTTGAGTAGAATATGGATGATAAAACAGGCTTGAAAGGTGTGAGTAATAGGGTAGAGATGGTGGCCTTTTATTAGAGGGAGGATGTGTACTTTAGGAACGTCTTGAAATATTAATTTATTAGAAATTCAATTCAATATAAAAATGGTAAAAAACTAATTTAATTCATATATAATATAATTTTGGTTCACATACTCATAATAAAATAATTTTTAGACAAGTTTTAAATATATTTTTTCTTTATCTTTTTTGTTTAACCCTTATTTTACCCCTTTTAATCTTATCGTGAAATCACGTTATTTACACATTGTGTCTTAATGTAATTGTCATATCATTTCAAAAAAAACCACAAAAAGTCATTTATGAAATATTTTGAATTATATTAACCATTTTGTTGAATATTAAACTTTTAGGAATTTAATATCATTTAATAAACTATTTTATATTTTAAGTTATGAGTTATGTCAATTGTTTATACTATTCATACATGATTTTTTTACAAATTCATAACAACTTGATTCCTTAAAAAAAGATTAAATCAATCCTAACATGACATATTAACCTAGATAATTCTAGTATGACTTTAATTATGTCAAATAATATTTATTATGATATTTATAGTATCATTTATTTAACACCTTTATTAATGAAGGAATCACTGTATCATCATTATGTCATAATTAAATTTAATTATTAAATGTCTAAAATAATAAATAAAATACCATGACATAGAAAATATTTTTACCTTTATAATTACTATTTATAGTCGAATATATCAATTATATAACCTCATATAAAATTTTTTTTACTAAAAGATATATATTTATGTTATATTTCTCTTTAATTTAAATTAACTCTTATAACATGTCATTATCATACCCAAGTGGCTCCATGGGGTCCCATAATCGACCCAAGGATACAAATGGTCATAAATATATCATCCAATATCATTAGTACATGTGTTGGGGTAGTTTTATATTTTTATAATATTATTTTTATATACTTATTAACTTGATTTACCCTTTAACCGTGATAATTAAAAATAATTACTGAGGTTACTACTCATAATGTCAAAAAATAAAAGGTACCTATTTAAACTATTTTGAACTCCTAATTAACAATATGGTATTATTTTTTCAAATTCAAAATACATAATTGGGAGAAATTAATTAAAAATTAATTCCCGTTGTCAAAACTAAAAAAGGGGTTTTTAAGAAGTAAAAACAATCAAAAGATTGACATGTGTTTATGTCCAATTTAAAAGTAAATTTACTTAAAATGACCATAATTAGATTAAATGATAAAACATAAATCCAATTACACTTAAACAAAATTAAAATTACAATCTAACTCTATAAATAAATTAGATGAAAAGTTAGTTTTGAATTAAAATGCAGTATTTTCACTATTCATAAAAAATATTAATTTTATTAGAAAAATACCAAAATTTCATAAAAGGTAAATTTTTAAGTCCAAATTATAAATAAGAAGTTTATTTTGTCAAAAGTAACATATAAAACTACAAAAACTAGATTTAAAAATGGATCACCCTCATAAGGCGGTAAAACTACATTTTTAGAAAAATACTTATTTTATCCAAAAAAATGAATTTGTTCTTATATCATATCTAGAAAACATATAAGATGAATTTAGAAAATTAAATTGAATATATAACATATATTTGTCATTAAATAAAAAATCATAAAGAGTGATATGATTTTATGGACACAATTATTCAATTTTAAGTAAGTTTTAATAAAAACACATCCTTTATATTCAATTGGTTTTTATTTCCATTTATAATAAATTTTGTAAGCAATGAATCATTATTTAAACATGTGTAAACCAAATTTCAATATTCAGTTGATACTATTCATTCCTGATATTCTAATGGCTAGGCATCAACCACCATTTAAAATAATAATATTATTATTATATTATTTTTCTATATAACTTAAAGTTGTGTGAAATGTAAGATTTCGGAAAAATTAGTTGTTTCATGTTGAGTACGCTATTAGAAAAAGAATCCCCTTTAACATAAAATTAATATCTTATTCATAAATATTAATAGAAAATAAAAATTATTATTCTATAAGTAATTGGTTCGTTACATCATTCCCCCTTTTGGAAATTGTTTCCTTGCAATTTTAAAATTGTGCTAAGAAACATCATTGAAAATACCACATTGAAAGAAAAGGTTAATAAAACTTCCACTTAAAATATATAAATTGAAGTACAAAGGTCACCTGAGATAATAAAAACTAGGGTTCCATGTAGTTTAACATGGATCTGGAAGAGGAACTAAGTGTTAAGTTCTAATGGAGAGGGATAGAAAACATGATTAGGAAAAATTTAACAACCATAAAACCATAAACTTGTGATGGGTTAAACTATCATGATTTTACAGTATGAAAAGTAAATGGAAAACGTTTTTGTTTAAAGGTCTTTTTCATAAATTTGAGGAATTATTTTATTACTTTGAATAATAACATAAAGAATCATACTTACTTGTTAATTAGAGTTTAATTATTTAATAAATATCTACCACAAAATAATTATTTCTCCAAATGATGAGTTTTAAAGATGACTTAGTCACACTGGAGTGCTAGAATAAACTTCTAGAAAATCTCATAATCCACAAAAGATGAATTATAAATTTCTTCTATCTTTAGACATTAACTGAAAACCAAAACGGTTAGTACAATATCATATAATACCCGAAAAGAATAATCATTTATAAAAAGATATACTACTCTTAATCTCCAAAATTCAACAAACAATGCCTAAAGGTTAAAAAAACTATTCAATAAAAAATTATCCTTAAAATTCTTTAAAATAGTACAGACTAAGATTGAAACCAAAATTCATAAGGATTTGATCACATATTCTTCCACGATAAATCTTAACATTTATCTCCAAATAACATTGACTACTATTAAAGTCTCATACTTAGAAGTAATTAACCTAATCATATATTCTCCATAATAAGTTATTCATTTACATAAATAGCTCAAATCACCATATGTCCATAATAAAAACATAGATTCTTCCAAAATAAAATTCAAGCTTTACTCCTCAAATTAAATACCATAGTGTTATATTTTCCATAGGCATATAGTGTTCCTAAAAGAGAAAACATCTTCCAAAATAACATTTATCACTTACTCACCAAATCATTTTCCTATACTAATAATATCCATTTGATAATACATAAGTTCCCAAAATCAACTTATTCTTGATCCATAGAATTAATTAACTAAAAATAATAATTTATACCAACTAGGGACTTCACATAGTCTAGTGGTAGGTGATAAATCCCAATCGCACTTCGGTTGTGGTTTCGATTCATACAGCTTTGTCTGACACGATGGGTTGTCACATGGTTTGTGTGTTGTCCTTTTTAAAAAACTATATAATTTTATAACATTACCAAAAATGAGATAAAATCCTCAAAAATAAACATAACTTATTTTAACCTCAAAGGGTATCATGTACCTCTCATTTTTCATTCCCAAAAATAATAACCCATAATTTCCTCAAAGGTGAATGTCTCCAAAAATACGTTAATAACCTTGAAATTTCATAACATGAGCCTAAAAAGGGGGTTTATAAGACATTGAACTTATAATATACCTTAAAACTATAAACCCATGATCATATCTCTAACCCTTAGGAAAACATCCTAATCTCTAAAGTTGTCTAAACCTTTCCTCTGATACCAACTATAATGCCATAGCCTTAAACATTACTTAATCTTGAGATAAGTCAATAATTTTACTTTAATTCAATCAAGGATTTTCTCAGGTTTATATATTTAGATAATTAGGTCATAACTGATACATAACAACTTGAATATTACAACTAGACACTTATAATCACTATCCATTTTTTTATAAAGCAAAAACATTTTAAAAATAAACATGACATCATTTCATGATTTAATAGCATAAATTTTCCTTGATCGCATCCTTGAATCTATTATTCTTTATGTCCTATGAAAAACATTTGAAAACATGTGATGATCATAAAAATTTTCATAAAGGATACACAAAGAATTAAAACTATTAGTCTTCATATAACAGAAAAACCAATAATACTTTATCATAAAGTAATAATTTTCATCTTTAATAAGTAGTAAATATACTTCACTGAATATAAGCTCATTTCATACCATTTTTGTAACCAAAAGATTACCATAAATCCCATATAAAGCAATATATAACATACAAATTTATATTGAGACATAAACATACTTAAATGGAATAACCATACAGTCGACTTCAACACATATCACTAAATGGAATAGGCATACAGGTGACTTCCATACCCAATGCATTATAGGTTATAACATAACCAACCATCCTTGGTTTATCATAGAATCAACCATAATTTGGTTTATCATGTAACCTCCCATCATTAGTTTATTGTGTAACCATCCATAAAATGTCCAAGTATCATTATATAATCATAACACGTAAAATATTTCAAATATCAACATTTCACTAATAACATTTCATTTTCAATCACAATAAATCATTTCAAGATATTGAAATACATAATCCATTTAAAAAAACCATTTTCAATACCAAAACATCCAAAAATGGAATAAGGGATTTCTTTTCCTTTTAAAACGTTAAGGCTTATATAGGAATACAAATATCAAACAATTATTATAGAGGAAGAGAGGTCATTGTCGCAGCATACGTTAAAACATTCCTTTAGTAAAATGTTTCATAGAAAAAAAATTCCCTTTGAATGAAATTAAAATTAAAAGGGTTTTATTATACATCGTATAAAATAAGTAGGTGTATATTACCAAAATATTCCTCATTAAAAGGATATTGAGATGAATTCCCTTACCTTGAATCCAACTTATCTCATTCATCCTTTATATTCCTAAATAATAAACTTAGGTTAATTTCTACTTGCTTCAAAAACTTTTTCAAGTTTATTATTCCTTTTTATATCACTTATTACCACATTATAAAAATTACATAATTATTTAAGTTAATATAGGTCATTTGTCTCACATGCTCTAACTCAAACTCTTATAATACACAGATGTAACAAAATAATACTACTATGAACTAATCAAAAAAGGGTAAAGTATCTAGTCCACAAGTATTATAACTCCACTAACATGTAAAACAAGATAAAGGGTATCACCATAAACTCAAAACATTCATAGAGTCTTGATGTAATGGCACAGACCTCTCCAGTCCATTCCTTTGTGAAAATGTGGGGCTAGAGGTGTTTCGGGAAATGAAGGTGACTTTGGGGTGCATTTGGGTGGAACTTTAAAAAAAACTAAAGGGGTAATGGCCTTCGCATGGTTAGCGCATGGTTTGGCTAAACCGTGCGGCCAAACCGTGCAAGGCTGGTCTTGGAGGCAATGGCTAACGCACGGTTAGTGCACGATTTGTCTAACCTTGCGGCCTAACCGTGTGAGGAGTGGTTGTTCAGACAGAAGCTAATGCACGGTTAGCACACGGTTTGTTAAACTGTGCAGACTAACCTTGCAGGCACTTAAAATTAGATCCTAAAATTGTGGATCTAACTAGTTTTGCCTTTAATCGCCTCATTTAATCCCCTAATCGGCCATAACTCGGGATTACATTTCCTTGGAGGTATAAGAACCTATCCTAAGCATTTTGGAGGCGATCTGGAGGCTTCTCTTTTCAAATCAAAGCCGGTTTCTCGAGGTATTTGATCCTTTTGTTTGGTTTCTTATATCTACAAATATCTACTCCTCCTATTCTCTTGGGATCTAAGATCTACGCCCGTTATGGGTAGATCTAAGTGTGTGGATGTCGTTTATTATGATTCTTGTTCTTGATCTTTCTAGGAGGAGAGATCTATGGATGGGTTTCGAAGAATCGACCCGGGTTCCTTGAGCGTTCCTTGACCGTTGTGGTTTCCATAAAAAACCTTTGAGGCAGGGATTTTACTTCGTCTCTCTAATTTTTGAATCATGCGGGATGGGTGTCCTCTTGTTTTCATGAGATACGGTTGAACCAGTAAATAAAGTTAATAACCGGTTAAAGAACGGGTTTGGGGAATTTTTTTTGATATTGTTGTTTTATTTCCATCAATGCTTATCATTTGATTATGTTGTGAATTGAATAGGCTTATGCCTACTGAAAATCACGGTTTTTGGGGGCCATTTCTTGCGCAATTAAATGTTTCCCTATCTTTCTAGATCATTTTGTGGATGGAAAGTTTGTGGAATATGGAAATTTTTTAATCACTTAAAGTTGGATGATTAAATGAATATCTGGAACCCTTGTGTGATCACCCTAGTTGAACAAAATGGAATAATGAACATGTGGGTGTTGGTTTGGTTACGTGGTGTGTGAAAGGGGGAGTGAATCCTGGGTTATTATGAATAGGATGGTCAGTGGGGCTGCGGTAAATGATATTGAAGGGTAAATGATGTGGCACGAGCCTGGTTTTGTGATACAGTTGTGGAGATGTGGTTATAGTGGCAGCAGGGCTATTGTAATGGGTTGTGATATTATAAGAAAGTGTAAAGTTGATAAATGAACTATGGGGAACGATAATGAATTAAACGCGGGAACAATCAATGGGGATTGATTGATGATGAAAAGTTTGGTTTTGTGTTGCTTGTGTTCTATCTAACTTGATTTGTGGTTGGCAGGGTTTTTCTACAAAACGCTTGATCTGGTTTGGTTGTTGTTAGTTGCCCAGTAGTTAAGGAACTAATAAACTAATACTGTTGAAACATTAAAACCTAAATGGGGTTTGGTTTGTTTGTTGTATGCATGCTTCGTGGTAGCAGTGTCGAGGCATGTGCTCAGTTTCCTTGTTTAGAAACCAAAGTTTGTGTTGTGTGTTTGGTATACATCTATGTATCTGTATCTTTGTGTTTTTTCTCACCCCTCCCATGATGATAACTTAGTGCCGAACACTCCCATTTCATGGGAGAGGGTGTTTTCCCCTTAGTTACTAGCTCCTTCTTCCTCCTTCTTCCATAGGTTGTGATGTCTTGAGGTGACCTTACACCCAAGACTCTTGAGGTAGGTTTCGATTGGGGTGGTTGCCTCCCAAGACTCTTCGGGCACGTTTACTATTCCCAAGAATCTTTGGGATGAGGCCCAGGTGTGTTCAGTCGGGGATGTGATTGTGTTTTGTGAGGACCAGGTTTGTGTGGGCAGGAAGAGTGTGGTAGCGTCAGGACGTTTGCCGTTAGGAAGAGCAGCTAGCTAGCTAGTGGGGGAAATGGTGTGGGGTACCCAATATTCTTGTGCTTATATACTACTACCTGTTGTTTTCTATTTTTAGTGAGAATGGCTGGTGAGGTTGGGTGGATAGATTTCCTTACTATGGTTGGTTTCTTCGGTTGTTCTCATGGGACATTAGGATGTCTCCTCACCGGTGCACGAGAGCTTTAGGTTTCCCTACTGAGTATACTTTTATTCTCACCCTATGTTTACTTTCAGGTTTCCAAGAGGAATATCAGGGCCATACGGGACCCTACTAGTCGGGACAGTTGGAGTTGTTGCAGTTGTTGTACTCTTGTTTCTTTTGGTATTGTACTTTTGAGCTTTCTTTTACTTTTACTTTGTTTCAGAATTTTTTAAATATGCATTTGGGATTGGTTTGGGTTTATTTTTCTTTTACTTATTCCTTTTTATTTTGGTGTTTGACTCATCCTATTTCCCGATCTTAAATAATAAAAAGGGTAATGCCTCCCATATTTGTGAGAACCCATACCCTTGGTGCTAGTCACCACTCTGAGGCCTACTAGAGGCGGGACTCGGGGGTCATTATCTCCCTTTCACCATTGCGAGCTCAGGAGGGGCATCTTTGGTGGAAGGGGGTCGTGACAGAATGGTATCAGAGCTGATGGTTGAGAGATAGGATGGAGTCTGGATCTAGGCACAGTGAGGATTTCATGGGATGTTAGGGCAACAGTGTTGGCTGATCTTTGTGTGTGACATAGTCCAGGGAAGACTGGCTAGGACACGGGATTTTAGGGCCCCCCATGATCCGATGTAAGGACTCTGAGCCTACTGAACGAACAAGTGAGACTACATTGATTGCAGGGTAGAGACCCTAGGGAATGTACATGAAACATCATGATTGTGTTTTACTTCATTTGGGTGTTCTGTCAATGAAATTGAAATAAAGTGATAAAATGAAACCTTGAGAAATTTCCTTACTACTTGGGCTTATGCGATCTTTGTTTACCGTATAGCTATGGCACCTGGACGTCATCCCCGTGTGACTCAGACAGCCGAGGCCCAGCAGATTCAGGCGGTCGATCAGTTGAGGATTGACTGAGAGGAGGAAGATGATCAGTGGCAGAAGACTCTTCGTTCTTTCCAGTGACAAACCCTCAATAAGTACGAGGGTAGTACTTTCGATATGGAGATGGAGGGTTGGATTGAGGAGCTAGGGATCGCTTTTACTTTGATCTGTGCTCTGAGGGAGTACCGGGTTCCCCTAACAGTCAGTCAGCTGAGAGGTGCGGCGCGTCAGTGGTGGACGCTCTACCTCGGGGAGAGGTCAGAGGCAGAGGTTATATGGGCTGACTTTGAGAAGGAGTTCCGAGAGGAATTCCTTTCTTCCATGATCAAGGTAGAGAAGCGATAGGAGTTACTATCCCTTCAGTAGGGGAGTATGTCAGTACGAGAATTGGGGATCAAGTTCAAGGATCTCCTATGTTTTTCTCCGGATCTCTTTCCGAATGAGGAGTCTCAGGCGAGACGGTTGGAGGAGGCGCTTCGTCCTTTTCTACAGTATTTTGTCACCCCCTTCACCCTTCCAACGTACTTGGCAGTACAAAAAAAGGAAAAGGTTGTAGAGAGGATGCACTCGTAGGGAGGTGCACCACAAGAGGGGATCCAGCCGGGTTCGTCGAAGATGAAAGTAGTCAGCAGCAGGTCTCCTGCAATAGGACCATCCAGATTCAGGCCAGTAGGAAGTAGGCCCCAGTAGTTCCAGTTCAGATCTTCAGGTCCTCGTCCCTTTTTCACAAGCCCAGGACCGAAGTGTTTCTCTTGTGGAGCTTTCGGGCACATTCAGAGTTGGTACTCGACCCGAGCTCGGTACGATGGAGGTGGGCAGGTTCAGCACCAGCCTCAGCAGCACCAGTTTCCAGCGAGGCCCTTCCAGTAGTAGCAGGACCCTGCTCCTCTGAGGGATGACTTTGAAGGAGGAGGCCGACCTCAGGGTGCTCCTCAGGGACCTCGACCAGGGCATGGTCGTGGATGTGGCCGACATCAGAGAGGTAGAGGAGCTGGGTGTGGATAGTTGCACGCAGCAGAGTTGGCATCTCCAGCAGGACCAGAGGTGGTGCGAGGTATTATTTGTTTGTTCAGAACTCTCATTTCTTCTTTGTTCAATTCGGGAGCTTTACACTCCTTTGTTGCACCCGGTCTAGCCCATGCTTTGGGTCTAGACGTAGAGAGACTTTCCGTACCCCTGGAACTGAGTACACCAGTTGGAGGCCAGACTAGCGTATCTTGTGTTTTCCAGGGATGTGGGATAACGTTGGGACCGCATCGATCTAGTGGGGATCTTCTTTTAATATAGATGCATCCATACGATGTCATCCTAGGCATCGACTGGCTATTTTCTGTTAGTGCCGTTGTCGACTACTTTTAAATAAGAGTCGTGTTCTCCGACATGGATGGGCAGCGTGTATCTTTTGTTGGTGAGAGGATCTATCAGGTGGGAAGTCATCATGTGAAGCCTCTCCTTTCCTTGTTAGGTGGGTTATCAGTGTTTTTAGCTGATACAGAGATGATGGATGTCCCAGAGGTTGTTTGGGACTTCCTCGATGTTTTTCCTAAGGAGGTTGTGAATCTACCCACCCACCCACCCCCCCCCCCCCCCCGACGTGACGTTTAGTTTGGAATAGACTTACAGCCCGGTGCCCGTCCGATTTCGATGGCCCCTTATCGGATGGCACCTTCGGAGTTGCGGGATTTGCGGATTCATATTGACGATCTAATGGAGAAGGGTTTTGTTCAACCCAGCGTGTATCCATGCGGTGCTCCAGTTTTATTCGTGAAGAAGTAAAATGGTGGTCTCATGCTATGCATAGACTACCAAAGTTTGAATCATGTAATGGTCAAGAACCGTTACCCCCTTCCAAGGATAGATGATCTTTTCGACCAGCTGAGGGGAGTAGGTTGGTTTTCTAAGATTGATCTACGATCTGGATATCATCAGCTGAGGGTAAAGGATAGTGACATCTTGAAGACAGATTTCAGGTGCAGGTATAGGCACTTCGTGTTTGTAGTGATGCTGTTTGGAGTTACGAATACACCATCTGTGTTTATGGGAATTTTGAACCTTGTCTTCCAGGAGTTTCTGGATCGGTTCATCATTTTTTTATCAATGACATCCTGATCAACTCAAGATCAGAGGAGGAGCACGTTGAGCATGTCAGGGTAGTCTTGGAAGTCCTTCGACACCACCATCTTTAGGGGAAATTTTCTATGTGTAAGTTCTTGATGCAAGAAGTACACTTCCTTGGGCACGTGGCGTCTCAGCATGGAGTGTCAGTGGACTCGTTGAAGGTGGAGGCAGTTTTTTCTTAGGTATCACCCAAGAGCATGGTAGAATTTCGTAGTTTCATGGGGTTGGTAGGTTATCATCGGAGGTTCATTTCGGACTTCTCTTGAGTAGCTGCTCCATTAAGAGCTTTGACTAGGAAGAACCAGGTCTTTTTATGGAGCAAGCAGTGCCAAAAATATTTCGACTACCTGAAGGAGAATTTGGTCAGCACTCTAGTACTCAGGTTTCTAGAGGAATTTTTGTTGTATGAGGTGTTTTTTTATGCTTCTGGCCTTGGTTTGGGGTTTGTGCTGATGCAGAAAAAGGGTGTGATCTATTATGGGTTTAGGCAGTTTCTCCCTCATGAGCGTAACTATGCCACTCATGACCTAGATCTTGCATCAGTAATGTTCACACTGAAGTTGTGGCGGCATTACCTCTTTGGGGAGCGCTTTTTGGTCTTCTCAGATCACAAGAGCTTACGTTATATCTTCTCCCAGCGTGACCTGAACTTGAGACAGCGGAGATGGGTTGAGTTTCTCCAAGACTATGACTTCGAGATCTCTTACACTAAAGGTAAGGGAAATGTTGTGGCTGATGCCCTGAGTAGGAATTCGCATAAAGAAGTGGTTCGGGAATCCGAGGATTCTTGGAAAGCGATGGGAGAGTTGGCTTCCCAGCACTTGGATGCAAGGGTAGAGGGTGTTAGATGCTATTTGTTTCATATGATGGTGCAGTCCTTCTTTTTATAGCAGGTGGAAGAGTCTCTCTGGGAGGACTCCGAGGCGGAAGTGATGCGGGATTGTATCGATCAGGGAAACGCTCCAAAAGTATGGTCAGAGGACAGCCGACATCAGATGCTTTTTCATGGAAGAATGTTTGTTCCGGAGGTGATGCGTGAGGGAGTCCTTCGTGAGTTCCATAGCTCATCCTTGTCGGTACATCCGGGAGTTTCAAAAATGTACTGAGGCCTAAGGGAATAGTTTTGGTGGCCCGGGGTGAAGCGATCAGTGGAGAAGTTTGAGGCTAAGTGCCCAGTGTGTTAGTAAGTAAAAGATGAACATCATGTTCCTAGTGGTTTGTTGCATCCTTTAGATGTCCCCGAGTCGAGGTGGGATGACATCTCAATGGACTTCGTCATAGGACAACCCAGAGCTTAGGGTGGTTATGATGTTATCTAGGTAGTGGTGGATCGACTGACGAAATCAGCTCACTTCTTAGAAAATAAGGAGCCGAGCCTAGTGAGTAGCTTAGCACAGAGGTACGTAGATGAGGTGGTGCGGTGGCATGGAGTTCCAAATACTATCATCTCAGATCGGGATATGTGGTTTACCTCACAAGTCTGGAGGTGGTTACATCATGCTTTTGGCACCCAGCTACGCCTTAGCACTGCTTTCCACCCCCAGACCGATGGGAAGACAGAGCGGACTATCCAGACGTTGGAGGACATGCTGCGAGCATGATTTCTGGATTTCGGAGGATCATGGGTGCGACACCTGCCTTTAGAAGAGTGTTCCTAGAAAAATAGCTTCCACTCTGCTATTGGCAGGGCACCATTTGAGGCTTTGTATGGAAGACCATGTCGTTCACCCATTTGTCGGGCAGAGGTTGGTGAGACATGTGCTCTTGGGCCAGAGGTAGTACAAATCACCACAGAGAAAGTCTAGCTTGTGTGTGAGAGGATGAAAGCGGCTCAAGACCGATAGAAGTCTTATGCTGATCATCGGAGGAGTCCCTTGGAGTTAGAGTTGGGAGATCATGTGTTCTTGAAGGTTTCCCCTCGACGGGGGTAGCAGAGGTTTGGGAAGGGGAGTAAGCTCTCCACTAGGTTCATCGGACCTTTCGAGGTACTGAGGTGAGTCGGTGAGGTGGCATATCAGCTGGCCCTGCCACCTCATTTGGAGAAGGTTCATAATGTCTTCCACGTATCCCAGCTTCGTCAGTACTTACACGAAGACTCTCACGTTATTGACTGGGGATAGTTAGATATGGGAGACGACGCGACCTTTGAGTAATGACCGGTCAGAATCGAGGATCATAAAGAGAAGGTGCTCCGTGGATGAACCATCACCTTCGTTCATGTGTTTTGGAGGTATGGAGGCCTCAAGGAGAGCACTTGGGAGCGAGAGGCCCAGATGCACGCTCAGTAACAGGATTTTTTTTTTACTTGTGTTTTGCTTTGTTCTTCTGAGCTTTGTTTTGATGTTATACTTTGTACCTTTGATTTATGGAAGGCTTAGCTCGTCTATTGTGAGACGTTTTGTTTCCTTGTCCTCTAGAAGTGTGTAACATGTCTGGATGAGTGGGGAAAGGGAAAAACCTGATCCTTAATCGAGACGCATTAATAAGGAAGTGATTAAACCCATGCAGGTGAGTCAGTGCCACCTAAAGCGGATAATATCTCGACATGGGAGAAGGAATATCCCCAACCCACGTGTTCGGGCAGTGTGTTGGTTGTATGGTGTTGGGGGCAGTGTAAGTTGAAAAATCCTAATATATGGAAGTGGGAAGACCCAATTCTTAATCGAAACTCATTAATGCGGATGTGGTTAAACCCGTGCAGGTGAGTTAGTTCCGCCTAAAGCGGATAATATCTCAACATAGGAGAAGGAATTCCTAACACATATGATTAGGGTTGTTGGTTGGGTTCCTGTTATAACGAGATCCCTAAGAGGTATCTTGTTGGGTTCCTATGGGTTGGTTTTGAATTCTCAGGGATAAGTATAACGACCCATACTTTACATACATTGTTAATACTTCAAAATTGAAGCACACTTATTACAACATATGACAAAACCACAAAGGACCGTATAGGTATAGTGTCTTTAGAAACTGGGAAACATAAACAACTGGTTCATAAATCTTCTACAGTATCTCCCGTTTATTTCATCATATCTAGGGTCCCTTTTAGCATATTCAATTTAATATCCATCTTCCTGACCTGGGGAAAAGAAAACATAAAAGGGTGAGCTCAAATGCTCAGCAAGGGAAAATAAAGGAAATAAAAATCATATCATATCTTTATGAAGATCAAAACCTGCAAAAGAGATCATAATATCTTAACATGGAATAAATCATAGAAGTGAAAATGAGATCCCCATAATCATAACATAAAACTTGAATCTTTGTGGCATGCACACATAATCATGGAAAATCATTTCTTGTTAGTCATGACTCATCGCCAAGACTATCTTAGTGGACAAAGTCCCTTTCTGAACCGAGTTCACTCCTCGTTTCAGTCCTGTATCACTGAACCGAAATAACCTTCCGTTCCAGCCATGTCTATCTCATGAGATATAAAATCTTTACCCAATGCATTGGAGGGAGATATAGGTCCCACCCATCTTATAATGAATCCTTTCTTATGTGTGCCACATAATCATAAAACATACATCATCGCATAACACATATAACAAAAATGGGATTCTTGAAACATCATGACATCATAAATCAATTCATATATGATAAAGGAATTCATAAACATAATTCCATCACAACATAGTCAAACCAATGTAAAAATTTGGATAGAAACAGAACCCTTTATTATCTTAGATGGAAAATAATTTTGATAAAACACTTGTATTGAATTCTTGAGGAAAATATCCTTTCTTCTTCAAAAACAATTTTCCTTTCATAACATGTCATACAACTTTAAAATAAAAGGAGTTGATTAAAAATAAACTTGAAAACTTGTAAAGGAAGCTTCTTGGAAATAATGTTTTAAAAATCCATTCATGCCGTATAAGTTAAAAAAAACATTCTTCGTACTTTTGTCGGAAAAGTCAAAAAGTACCTCGTACGGAAAAACGACAAAAGATTCCTTTCATATTCTTTACTAAAAACTCACCTAAGGGTAAAATTGGATTTAAACTATTGCAAGTGGATGGAAACAATATTTCATATTGAGGGAACATGGATGTGGATGATAAAATACACCCCAGTAAATACTTACGAATAAACAATCTCGGATAAAAATGAGATTGTGATATTTCCCTTACCTTAGGTCCAATTTGCTTTGTACGTGTCCGAAGCTCCTGTATAATGGTTTAAATAATGTTATTGACTTATTCCAGAATCATACATATTTATATGATATCATATATGGTCATATTATTAGCTTCTTGTTAGTAATATTTCATTGTTACTTGTTACTCGGGTCTTTATAACTTTTTTGTTCTTATGCGTGTTTTGTCGAATAAATTCTTATTCTTATCTTTAGGTTATAGATAATTCATTTCCAGAATGGTATTAGTGTAGTATATACCATATTAATTCATTCAATTCATTTATATAATCATTATGAAATGAAGATCATGTAGAACGAGTCGCATCACATCGTGGAGACGGTATTCCGTACGTACGCACGAGTGATGATATCGTTCCTATGATCGTGGAATTGTATTGGAGTATATATATATATATATTATTTCAGTATCAATATTACTTAATAATAATCATATATAGTTACTCATTACACCATTATACCCATCCTTGTAAGGTGATGGTGGAAAATAGATTACACCACGGCGTGGAGACGGTATTCCGTACGTACGCACGCGCGGTGATTTCATTTTTTCCGTAGGATGGATAGAAGGTGAATTAGGGTTGTTTCATATTTATAATAACATATAAGTATGTAAGTAATACTGATGTTATTACTTTATCATGAAACAACTAAAGAAGAAGAAGTTGAAGAAGAATGAAATTGAAAAGATCGGTAATGGATATTACCTCTTCTTTGGAACGCCTCTTTGAATCCTCCACTTAAGGAACTAAGATTGGTCTTTGGAGAAGACCAGGACCTCTAGGATTATTCTAGGGAAGTGGAGAGGAGAAAATGGCAGGGGTTGGCCGAGCTTGAGTGCTCAAATTGGTGTGAGGAGGAGGGGGAGGAGGTGCCCTTTTATAAGGGAGGAGAGGGGCACCTTAGGAATATCTCAAAATATTATTTTATATTAAAGTCAAAATCGGTTTATAATGGTTCCAAAGGGTCTTATTTCGAAGCTAAAGTGGGGATGGGTCGAAATCCTATCAACCAATAGAATTTAGACAAGTTTAGGATATTATTTTAACCTTATCAATTAAATTTAACTCTAAGTTAAATAATTTAACTTTTACCATGTCTTTTTGTTTTCTTTCACTATATGGTTAATACACTTACTATAACATGCCAAACGAACCCCAAATTGTTTATTATTAATATATATATCCTTATCTAAGTCATTTGGCCGAACCTTAGATTTTTAGGAATAAAATAACAATTAATAATATAATATTTGATTTAAAAACTATTTTGTGTCAATTTTGACACTATTTGATATATGATTTTTGTCAAAGTCATAACAGAATTATATGTTCGAACCAAGTTGATTAAATCAATACTAATATATCACAGTAACCTAGAAAATTAGTGGAATTCATAAAAAGTCTCAAATTACATTTATTTTGGTATTTATATTATCAATTTTTTCAATATTTCATTAATAAGATAATTACTGCATCATCTTTGTGTCATAATTAAATTAAATTATTTGATGTCTAAAAATTACAAATAAAATACCATCATGTAGGAAATCTTTTTAGATTTCTAATGAATATTTACAATAGAATTTATCTTATGTATAACCCTATATTAAAAATGATTTACTTATTAAACTTTGATTTTAACTATTTTAACCCTTCTTTAAATAAATTAATAATAAATGTCCTAATCTAATCCAAGTGGGCCTAAATGGTCATATTTTATTCCTAAGTTTGTTTTTGGTCGAATTACACTTGTCCAATAGAATTAGGACATGTGTTAGGGTAATATTAATATCATATTTACCCTTATTTACCCTATTTACTATTAACCGCGGTAAAAATAGTAAAAAGTTACTATTCACCAAAAAATTATTTTCATCTCATTGAACCACATTTTAGTCCTTGATATTAACCGTGTCTCTCGGATTTTTGAAATTCCATTCACAGAAGCGGTAAAATTAAGTTTTATGCAAAATTCAGTTTTTAACCTACCACTTAGTGGTTTCACTATTCATCAAAAATTGAAAGTTTTCAGAAAAATACCAAAATTTCACCCTAGGCTAATTTCGATATTCTGAGTCCAAAAATGAAGTCCATTTTGAAAAATAAAATTTATAAAATTTCAAAAAGTGGTTATTACTATTCATAACGGCTAGTTTTAATAGCATATTGTTGTTTAGTGAAACTCGGTATTGCGTACGACGCAAGCTATCGAGGAAGGTCGCGATTGCGTGTAAAGCAAGCCAAGCAAGTGTTGTGTAGAAAAAGATTCCTTTGATGATAACATAAAAGTCTCGGGTGTTACATTCTACCCCCCTTAAAAAGAATTTCGCCCTCGAAATTCGTCACTTTGTAACAAACAAATGAGGATACTTCTCCCTCATCATATCCTCAAGCTCCCATGTAGCTTCTTCAAGTTGGTGGTTTCTCCATAAAACTTTCACCAAGCGAGTGGTCTTGTTTCGTAGGACTTTTTCGCTACGATCCAGAATCTCTATCGGCTGTTCTTCATAAGAAAGATCTTGCTCCAGCGGTACAACTTCTGAGCTGAGTACATGTGAAGGATCTGGTATGTACTTTCTCAGGAGAGATACGTGGAACACATCGTGAACTTGAGAGAGATTCGGTGGAAGTGCCAATCGGTAAGCTACCTTCCCAACACGATCCAGTATTTCAAAAGGACCGATATATCTAGGGCTCAACTTCCCCTTCTTTCCAAATCTCATAACCCTCTTCCAGGGAGATATTCGTAAGAACACTTTATCGCCCACTTCAAACTCTAGGTCTTTTCTTCGGTTGTCGGCATAACTTTTCTGTCGACTTTGAGCTGCTCTTATGTGTTGTTGAATAGATCTAACCTTTTCTGCCATTTCATCAACGAGATCAGGTCCTAATAGATTTCTTTCCCCAACTTCATCCCAGCAAGTTGGAGTCCTGCATTTCTTTCCATAGAGAGCTTCATAAGGAGCCATCTGAATACTGGAGTGAAAGCTATTATTATAAGAAAATTCCACCAAAGGTAGGTGTTGATCCCAACCTCCTTTGAAATCCATAGAGCAAGCTCTCAACATATCTTCTAGGGTTTGAATTGTTCTCTCAGACTGACCGTCTGTCTGGGGATGATAAGCAGTGCTGAAACTCAACTCTGTATCCAGAGTATGCTGAAGACTTCGCCAGAACTTCGAGGTAAATCTCGGATCTCGATCAGATATAATAGAAAGTGGTACTCCATGCAATCTTACCACTTCCTTTACATATATCCTGGCAAGCTGATCTAGAGAGAAATCCTCTCTAATAGGAATGAAGTGTGCAGACTTTGTAAGACGATCAACTATGACCCAGATAGCATTATTGCCTTTAGATGTTTTAGGAAGTCCTGTGACAAAGTCCATAGTGATGTTTTCCCATTTCCATTCGGGTATGGGTAATGGTTGTAACATCCCCTTAGACTTCTGTCTCTCAGCTTTAACTTGTTGACAAATCAAGCATCGAGAGACATACTCAGCAACATCTATTTTCATGCCATCCCACCAGAAGTACTCTTTCAGGTCCCTATACATCTTCGTGCTTCCAGGATGAATAGAGAATGATGAACTATGAGCCTCATCCAGCAGCTCATTCTTTAATTCGAGGATGGGAGGAACGCAAACCCGATTCCTGAACTTTATTATCCCATCACAATCAAGGTTGAATTCAGGAACATTTCTCACCTTCTTTTGTAACTCGACATCTTCTTTCTGTGCCTCTTTAATCTTCACATGTATAGATGGTTGAACATTCATTTGGGAAAGATAAGATTTTTCCCTTTCCATTATAATTCCAAGATCCATCCTTTGTAAATCCATAAATATTGGATCTTTTGTGATCCTCATCATGGATAAACTAGCATGGTCTTGTCGACTTAATGCATCTGCCACCTTGTTTGCTTTCCCAGGGTGGTAATGGATTGAGCAGTCATAATTCTTAATCAGCTCTAACCATCTTCTTTGACGCATATTCAACTCCTTTTGTGTGAAAATATACTTTAAACTTTTATGATCAGTATAAATATCACACCTTTCACCATAAAGGTAATGCCTCCAAATCTTTAATGCAAAGATTACCGCAGCCAACTCCAAATCATGTGTTGGGTAATTTTGTTCATGGATTTTCAACTGTCGTGAGGCATAAGCTATCACCATATCATTTTGCATAAGAACACACCCCAATCCCTTCTTGGATGCATCACTGTAGATCACAAACCTTTCTCCACTACAAGGCAGTGTGAGCACAGGTGCACTGGATAACCTTCTTTTCAACTCCTTGAAATTCTCTTCACATTCCTCTGTCCAGACAAACTTAACTCCTTTCCGAGTCAACTTGGTGAGTGGATTAGATAATCGTGAAAAATCTTTTACAAAACGTCGATAATATCCAGCCAAACCAAGAAAACTTCGGATCTCAGTTACTGTTGTTGGTCTTGACCATCTTTCGATAACCTCTGTTTTTGCTGGATCCACAGATATCCCCTCTTTTGAGATTATATGACCCAAAAATGCAACTTTTTGAAGCCAAAATTCACACTTGGTAAATTTGGCATAAAGCTTCTCCTTTCTCAGGGTCTTCAATATAATTCTCAAGTGATCTTCATGCTCTTCCTTGCTCTTTGAATAGACAAGAATATCGTCTATAAAGACTACCACAAATTGATCAAGATAGTCTCTAAAGACTCTATTCATTAGATCCATGAAGATAGCAGGGGCATTAGTAAGACCAAATGGCATCACTATAAATTCATAGTGTCCATACCTTGTACGGAAAGCCGTCTTTGGTATATCCTCCCTTTTGACCCTTAATTGATGATACCCTGAACGAAGATCAATCTTGGAAAAGTATTGAGCTCCGCGTAGTTGGTCAAATAAGTCATCAATGCGTGGGAGAGGATATTTGTTCTTGATAGTGATCTTGTTAAGTTCTCGATAATCAATGCAGAGTCTCATTGATCCATCTTTCTTCTTAACAAATAGAACAGGTGCTCCCCAAGGTGACGCACTAGGGCGTATGAATCCCTTATCAAGATTCTCTTGGAGTTGCTTCTTCAATTCCTGCAACTCAATTGGGGCCATTCTATAAGGTGTCTTTGAAATAGGCAAAGCACCCGGTACGAGTTCTATTGAAAACTCAACTTCACGATTTGGTGGAAGACCCGGTAATTCCTCCGGAAAGACATCATCAAAATCCCGTACAATGGGCATATTCTTAATCGTGAGTTTCTCACCAACCATTTGAGATAAATAACCTTCATTTAGTGGAATCAATACCCATAAGATGGAAGAAATTTCCACTGGAAGGTTATGTTCATCCTTGCATTGATAGACGATCGTAGGTTGATATGGAATATGAAATGTGACTTCCCTTCTTTGGCAATTGATATGAGCTCCATGTAGAGAAAGTCAATCCATGCCAAGAATCACATCAAATTCCACTAAAGGAAGGATCACAAGATTTGCAGGAAGCACTTTCCCACAAACTTCGATCGGAGAAGAATTATAAACTTCTGATGCGATTGATGTGCCATTAGGTGTTGTCACAGCTAACTCAACATCTAATTGTTGAGGTAATACGGTGATACCCTTAGAAAATTTTTCAGAAATAAAAGAGTGGGTGGATCCAGAATCAAATAAAACATTTGCTACTTTAGAGTGGATGGTAAGTGTACCTTTCACCACATCGTTATCGTACTCCACATCGCTGATAGAAATTGCATGTGACTTTCCTTTGTCTTTAGCCTTAAGAGTTTTTTGACGTCGACCATCATCATCAACCCTTGGATTTGGGCATTGATTGGCATAATGCCCCATCTCCTTGCACTTGAAACATTGAAGTGTTGTAGGTTCATTTTGTGTATCCCTTCCTTTGTTTGCGTCATTAGACATCTTCTTCCCATTATCACGGCATTCAAATGCCCGATGACCTTCCTTTCCACATTTAAAACATTTACTTGTCCCTTTAAGACAACTCCCTCCATGTTTCTTTCCACACTTTGAGCATAAGGGAAAGTTCATCTTCTTTTCCGTGTGCTCTTTAGATTTTTCTTTGAATTCCATCTTCCTCTTCTTATCAAACCCATGTGACTGATGGGTTACTCCAATCTCCATCTCGACTTTGAGAGCACATCGAACGATTTCCTCGTAGCTATTGAAGTCCCTTATGGCTAACGCCCTTCGAAGACTTGGTTTTAAGCCACTAAAGAATCGATCGATCTTACTCTCAGGTTGGATAATAATACCAGAAGCGTACCTTGCAAGTCTTGTAAAATTTGCTTCATAGGTACTAACAGATTCATCATCCCTTTGCTTCAGTTCAAGGAACTCTTTCTCCATCTTTGTTCGGAGAATACGAGGGAGGTACTTATTGAAAAATAAGTTCTTGAACTCGTCCCATTCCATAGACTCAATTTCATCCCTTTGCCTCGTATTCTTAACAAGATTCCACCATTGATCAGCATCTCCTTCCAAACGATACACTGCTAGGATGACTTTATCATGCTCAGAACATTGAAGAACTGAAAATATCTTTTCAGTAGTACTAATCCATTGTTCAGCAACTAATGGATCAGTAGACCCGCTGAAAGAAGGTGGACGCTGCCTCATGATGGATTCAACAGAATGTTGCTCCCTCCTTTGCTCGTTTGGAAATCATGTATGATTCATAGCTTGAGAAAGTTGTGTGAGCATGGCTACAAGATTTTGCATTCCAGCTCCCATATCGTTTGGTTGCTCAGGGGGACAATCATTGCATTGCCCATCGCATTCCGCATTAACACGGTTCCTTCGGGTTCCAGCCATTGACTAAAACCAAGAAGAATAGTGTGAGCAACACTAATTATAATAGGAAACCACATAATTCAAGAATAAAATTTTCATGCTTAAGGTCTTATCCTAGGTTATTCAAGGCCATTTCTAAAACACTAAGATTGTGTTCTATGCTTAGACTTATCCTTTGGGTTCTTACTAAGGCTTTCACATCCTAGTTTCCAAAGGTTGACTATACCTTTCCTCTGATACCAACTATAACGACCCATACTTTACATACATTGTTAATACTTCAAAATTGAAGCACACTTATTACAACATATGACAAAACCACAAAGGACCGTATAGGTATAGTGTCTTTAGAAACTGGGAAACATAAACAACTGGTTCATAAATATTCTACAGTATCTCCCGTTTATTTCATCATATCTAGGGTCCCTTTTAGCATATTCAATTTAATATCCATCTTCCTGACCTGGGGAAAAGAAAACATAAAAGGGTGAGCTCAAATGCTCAGCAAGGGCAAATAAAGGAAATAAAAATCATATCATATCTTTATGAAGATCAAAACCTGCAAAAGAGATCATAATATCTTAACATGGAATAAATCATAGAAGTGAAAATGAGATCCCCATAATCATAACATAAAACTTGAATCTTTGTGGCATGCACACATAATCATGGAAAATCATTTCTTGTTAGTCATGACTCATCGCCAAGACTATCTTAGTGGACAAAGTCCCTTTCTGAACCGAGTTCACTCCTCGTTTCAGTCCTGTATCACTGAACCGAAATAACCTTCCGTTCCAGCCATGTCTATCTCATGAGATATAAAATCTTTACCCAATGCATTGGAGGGAGATATAGGTCCCACCCATCTTATAATGAATCCTTTCTTATGTGTGCCACATAATCATAAAACATACATCATCGCATAACACATATAACAAAAATGGGATTCTTGAAACATCATGACATCATAAATCAATTCATATATGATAAAGGAATTCATAAACATAATTCCATCACAACATAGTCAAACCAATGTAAAAATATGGATAGAAACAGAACCCTTTATTATCTTAGATGGAAAATAATTTTGATAAAACACTTGTATTGAATTCTTGAGGAAAATATCCTTTCTTCTTCAAAAACAATTTTCCTTTCATAACATGTCATACAACTTTAAAATAAAAGGAGTTGATTAAAAATAAACTTGAAAACTTGTAAAGGAAGCTTCTTGGAAATAATGTTTTAAAAATCCATTCATGCCGTATAAGTTAAAAAAAACATTCTTCGTACTTTTGTCGGAAAAGTCAAAAAGTACCTCGTACGGAAAAACGACAAAAGATTCCTTTCATATTCTTTACTAAAAACTCACCTAAGGGTAAAATTGGATTTAAACTATTGCAAGTGGATGGAAACAATATTTCATATTGAGGGAACATGGATGTGGATGATAAAATACACCCCAGTAAATACTTACGAATAAACAATCTCGGATAAAAATGAGATTGTGATATTTCCCTTACCTTAGGTCCAATTTGCTTTGTACGTGTCTGAAGCTCCTGTATAATGGTTTAAATAATGTTATTGACTTATTCCAGAATCATACATATTTATATGATATCATATATGGTCATATTATTAGCTTCTTGTTAGTAATATTTCATTGTTACTTGTTACTCGGGTCTTTATAACTTTTTTGTTCTTATGCGTGTTTTATCGAATAAATTCTTATTCTTATCTTTAGGTTATAGATAATTCATTTCCAGAATGGTATTAGTGTAGTATATACCATATTCATTCATTCAATTCATTTATATAATCATTATGAAATGAAGATCATGTAGAACGAGTCGCATCACATCGTGGAGACGGTATTCCGTACGTACGCACGAGTGATGATATCGTTCCTATGATCGTGGAATTGTATTGGAGTATATATATATATATATTATTTCAGTATCAATATTACTTAATAATAATCATATATAGTTACTCATTACACCATTATACCCATCCTTGTAAGGTGATGGTGGAAAATAGATTACACCACGGCGTGGAGACGGTATTCCGTACGTACGCACGCGCGGTGATTTCATTTTTTCCGTAGGATGGATAGAAGGTGAATTAGGGTTGTTTCATATTTATAATAACATATCAGTATGTAAGTAATACTGATGTTATTACTTTATCATGAAACAACTAAAGAAGAAGAAGTTGAAGAAGAATGAAATTGAAAAGATCGGTAATGGATATTACCTCTTCTTTGGAACGCCTCTTTGAATCCTCCACTTAAGGAACTAAGATTGGTCTTTGGAGAAGACCAGGACCTCTAGGATTATTCTAGGGAAGTGGAGAGGAGAAAATGGCAGGGGTTGGCCGATCTTGAGTGCTCAAATTGGTGTGAGGAGGAGGGGGAGGAGGTGCCCTTTTATAAGGGAGGAGAGGGGCACCTTAGGAATATCTCAAAATATTATTTTATATTAAAGTCAAAATCGGTTTATAATGGTTCCAAAGGGTCTTATTTCGAAGCTAAAGTGGGGATGGGTCGAAATCCTATCAACCAATAGAATTTAGACAAGTTTAGGATATTATTTTAACCTTATCAATTAAATTTAACTCTAAGTTAAATAATTTAACTTTTACCATGTCTTTTTGTTTTCTTTCACTATATGGTTAATACACTTACTATAACATGCCAAAAGAACCCCAAATTTTTTATTATTAATATATATATCCTTATCTAAGTCATTTGGCCGAACCTTAGATTTTTAGGAATAAAATAACAATTAATAATATAATATTTGATTTAAAAACTATTTTGTGTCAATTTTGACACTATTTGATATATGATTTTTGTCAAAGTCATAACAGAATTATATGTTCGAACCAAGTTGATTAAATCAATACTAATATATCACAGTAACCTAGAAAATTAGTGGAATTCATAAAAAGTCTCAAATTACATTTATTTTTCTATTTATATTATCAATTTTTTCAATATTTCATTAATAAGATAATTACTGCATCATCTTTGTGTCATAATTAAATTAAATTATTTGATGTCTAAAAATTACAAATAAAATACCATCATGTAGGAAATCTTTTTAGCTTTCTAATGAATATTTACAATCGAATTTATCTTATGTATAACCCTATATTAAAAATGATTTACTTATTAAACTTTGATTTTAACTATTTTAACCCTTCTTTAAATAAATTAATAATAAATGTCCTAATCTAATCCAAGTGGGCCTAAATGGTCATATTTTATTCCTAAGTTTGTTTTTGGTCGAATTACACTTGTCCAATAGAATTAGGACATGTGTTAGGGTAATATTAATATCATATTTACCCTTATTTACCCTATTTACTATTAACCGCGGTAAAAATAGTAAAAAGTTACTATTCACCAAAAAATTATTTTCATCTCATTGAACCACATTTTAGTCCTTGATTTTAACCGTGTCTCTCGGATTTTTGAAATTCCATTCACAGAAGCGGTAAAATTAAGTTTTATGCAAAATTCAGTTTTTAACCTACCACTTAGTGGTTTCACTATTCATCAAAAATTGAAAGTTTTCAGAAAAATACCAAAATTTCACCCTAGGCTAATTTCGATATTCTGAGTCCAAAAATGAAGTCCATTTTGAAAAATAAAATTTATAAAATTTCAAAAAGTGGTTATTACTATTCATAACGGCTAGTTTTAATAGCATATTGTTGTTTAGTGAAACTCGGTATTGCGTACGACGCAAGCTATCGAGGAAGGTCGCGATTGCGTGTAAAGCAAGCCAAGCAAGTGTTGTGTAGAAAAAGATTCCTTTGATGATAACATAAAAGTCTCGGGTGTTACAATAAGAATGTTTTAAGAGGTATCTGATGTAATGGCCCAGACCTCTCTGGTCCATTCCTTTATGAAAATGTGGGGATAGAGGTGTTTCGGGAAATCAAGGTGACTTGGGGGTGCGTTTGGGTGGACTATTAACGAAAAATAAAGGGGTAATGCCCTTTGCACGGTTAGTGCACAGTTTGGCTAAACCGTGTGGCCAAACCATGCATGGCTGGTCTTGGAGGTAGTGGCTGACGCATGGTTAGCGCACGATTTGTCTAACCATGCAGACTAACCGTGCGATGAGTGTTTGTCGAGACAGAAGCTAATGCACGGTTAGCTCACGGTTTGTTAAACCGTGCGGACTAACCCTACGGACACATAAAGTTAGATCCTAAAACTATGGATCTAACTCGTTTTGCCTTTAATCACCTCATTTAAGCCCCTAATCGGCCATAACTCGGGATTACCTTTCCTTGGAGGTAGAAAAACCTCTCCCAACCATTTTGGAGGAGATCTGGAGGCTTATCTTCGCAAATCGAAGCCGGTTTCTCGAGGTATGTGATCCTTTTGTTTGGTTTCTTAGATCTATGAATATCTACTCCTCCTCTTCTCTCAGGATCTTAGATCTAAGCCCGTTATGGGTAGATCTAAGTGTGTGGATGTTGTTTATTATGAGTCTTGGTCTTGATCTTGCTTGGAGGAGAGATCTAAGGCGGGGTTTCAGAGAATCGACCTGGGTTCCTTCAGCATTCCTTGAGAATTGTGGTTTCCGTCAAAAACCTTTGAGGTAGGGATTTTACTTCATCTCTCTAATTTGTGCATCATGCGGGATGGGTGTCCTCTTGTTTTCATGAGAAATGGTTGAACCAGTAAATAAAGATAATAACTGGCTAAAGAACGGGTTTGGGGAATTTTTGTTGATATTTTTGTTTTATTTCCATCAATTCTTATCCTTTGATTATGTTGTGAATTGAATAGGCTTATGCCTACTAAAAATCACGGTTTTTGGGGGCCTTTGCTTGTGCAATTAAATGTTTCCCTATCTTTCTAGACTGTTTTGTGAATGGAAACTTTGTGGAATATGGAAATTGGTTAATCACTTAAAGTTGGCTGATTAAATGAATATCTGGAACCCTTGTGTTCTCACCCCGGTTGAAAAAAATGTATTAATGAACATGTGGGTGTTGGTTTGGTTGCATGGTGTGTGAAAGGGGGGGTGAATCCTGGGTTATTACGAATAGTAGGGGAAGTGGGACTGCGGTAAATGATATTGAAGGGGTAATGATGTGGCACGAGCCTGGTTTTGTGATACGGTTGTGGAGATGTGGTTATAGTGGTAGCAGGGCTACCGTAATGGGTTGTGATATTAGAAGAAAGTGGAATGTTGATAAATGAACTGTGGGGATCGATAATGAATTAAACATGGGAACAATCAATGGGGATTGATTTATGATAAAAAGGATGGTTTTGTGTTTCTTGTTTTCTATCTAACTTGATATGTGGTTGGTAGGGTTTTTCTACGAAACGCTTGATCTAGTTTGGTTTTTGTTAGTTTTCTAGTAGTTAAGGAACTGATAAACTAGTACTGTTGAAACATGAAAACCAAAATGGGTTTGGGTTTGTTTTTTGTATGCATGATTCGTGGAAGTAGTGCCGAGGCACGTGCTCAGTTTCTCTATTTAGAAGCCATAGGTTGGGTTGTGTGTTTGGTATACATATATGTATCTGCATCTTTGTTTTTTGTCGCACCCCACCCATGTTGATCACTTAGTGTCGAACACTCCCATTTCATGGGAGAGGGTGTTTTCCCCTTAGTTACTAGATCCTTACTTCTATTTCTTCCATAGGCTGTGATGGCTTGAGGCGACCTTACACCCAAGACTCTTCGGATAGGTTTCGATTGGGGTGGTTTTAGCCCAAGACTCTTTGGGCAGGTTAACTGTTCTAAAGAATCTTCGGGATGATGCCCAGGTGTGTCTGGGCGGGGATGTGATTGCGGTTTGTGAGGCCCAGGTGTGTGCGGGCAGGATATGTGGTTTGTGAGGCCCAGGTGTGTGTGTGCAGGATATGTGGTTTGTGAGGCCCAGGTGTGTGTGGGCAAGAAGAGTGTGGTAGCGTCAGGACGTTCGCCGTTAGGAAGAGCAGCTAGCTAGATAGTGGGGGAAATGGTGTGGGGTACCCAATATTCTTGTTCTTATATACTACTACCTGTTGTTTTGTGTTTTTGGTGAGCATGGATGGTGAGGTTGGGTGGATAGATTTCCTTACTAGGGTTGGTTTCTTCTATTGTTCTCATGGGACATTAGGATGTCTCCCCACCTGTGCACGAGAGCTTGAGGTTTCCCTAATGAGTATACTTGTATTCTCACCCTAAATTTACTTTCAGGTTTCTAGGAGGACTACCAAGGCCGTGCGGGACCCTGCTAGTTGGGACAGTTGGAGTTGTTGTAGTTGTTGTACTCTTGTTTCTTTTGGTATTGTACTTTTGAGCTTTATTGTACTTGAACTTTGTTTCAGAATTATTTAAACATGCATGTGGGATTGGTTTGGGTTTATTTTTATTTTACTTGTTACTTTTTCTTTTGGTGTTTGACTCATCCTATTTCCAGATCTTAAATAATAAAAAGGTTAATGCCTACCATATTTGTGAAAACTCATACCCTTGGTGCTAGTCGCCACTCCGGGGCCTACTGGAGGCGGGACTCGGGGGTCATTATCTCCCTTCCACCATTTCCAGTTCCGGAGGGGCATCTTTGGTGGGAGGGGGTCATGACACTTTATAAATCCACTTCTAGTATATCCTGCTCCAAAACCATAGATGGTGGTAACCCTTATATAAGATTCCATCATACTCCACCCCCACTAGAGGAAAAAATGTTCATAGCATCCAGTGCTCCATAGGTATCACTATCCAACTGATAATAATTTAGTTATAAAATCATGCACATGATTTCATCCAACTATACATTGGATCACTCCTTATGAAAGGAGGAAAAATGATACCAATAATCTAGAACACTACTACACCCACTAATATGAAACCAAATGAGAATGGATGGTAGAGAACCAGTCTATACAATGGAAAAAATCATGGGGTCTCACCGCCACTACAGGGAGATTCCATGTGAGGCTCCCTCTCTCCTCCTAGAATTAAGTCACACTGAGTGTTGAAGTGCGTAATCATCGATACTCTCTACAGGATCCTATAAAACAAGTGTTGAGAAAAATGGATCTACTAGACTCACTAGGTCTTGATTAGGTTATATGCTCGGGGATAAGTGTCTCATGAATCTACGTGAAAATTTCAACTGTGGAAATGAATACACACACCTCACATAAAACCATACTTGAAGCCTCTATGAGATTATAAAGCCTAGAATTCATTCATTACCTTTCATGCCTATTTACAACTACCATGTATTACTTTAAAACATCAAAAAATAAAATAAACATATATCAAACAATTAGATGTAACTCATCCATCACACCTATACACTATTTGATTTGGGAAACCCTGACTCGCCTGGATGATTTGGATCACATCTCAAGATAGTGTCTTATTAGGGGTATTTCCCTCTTCCATTCATATAAATATTCATGTAAAAAATCTCCAAATAAAACCTCTACCAATTCACCAGGACTCTCAAGAAAAGCCTCAAACAAAGGAGTAATAATAGTGTCTCAAAATTGTGTCTAACAGTACTATAGAAAGATTATAATGAACATAGATCATACCTCAAAAGACACATCAAGCCTATGGGTAAACAATAGATAACTCCAAAATATATCCAATATTTTTACCTCAAGCTTCACAATCTTAGAGTGGTCCACTAGGGGGTGGTGGTGGTAGCATCAAATCAAATTGACTACTACCTCATACTGCTACCCTATCTCATCCAACACGTCAATCACCCTATGGACATCCTTAGTCCAGTAGGTTCCTTTTCCTAGGTAGTTCATCAACCACCTCTCTAACTATAAACTAATGGATTGTAAAATCCAACATAATATTTACTCTAACATCCAAATCATAAATGAATCTCATCCTCAAGAATTGATATGTCCCTGAGATCTATGATAAAACCTATTATTTTGTGACTTTCATCAAATTCATGTTATTTTTTGATCCTTCTATCCCTTCATACTAGAAAATCCATACCTTGGAAGTTCATGATATATAGTCAAATGATATCCATCATCATCCAACACCAAAATATCCATCAACGACTAAGTTTGTCAAGTTTCATTCATCTGAACCACCAGATGTGTGTCTCTTAACTAATCAACAGAATAAATTTCCACCTAATATTTATCATAAATAAATACCACCTCATTACTAACCCACAATAGAGATACAACATCACTCTTTGGGTGAAACTCTTGTCTGATGTCCTAGACTCAGAAGCCACTTAGGTGGTGCCTTGAGCCCAGTGGGCCACATTTCCTCAACTGTCTCTCCCTGAATGCTAAAGAATAATAACTACCAGTGAGGGCCTAGAGTATCTCCATGGGGAGATAGTTCCCTCATTTCCATAGAGTATCACATAAAATAATTATAAATAGAGGTAAATAAAGGAGGAAATAAGTAAACAAAATGTACAATGTAAAGATAAAAAACAATGATAACTAAAATAGCTAAAATAACATACAATAGATGATTATGATATATGTCATGTAGCTAGAAATCTAGAAAACATGGATACAATGTAACATACATACACAAAAAAAAATTAATGTAGTAATGGAAATACATAAACTATCCCAAGAATCCCAAGCTACATATTGGTCATCTGCTACCAACTAGATCATTGAACATAACGTAATCAAGTGTTTGAAGCATTATTATTCCCTTTATCAACACCTTCATACGTATAATCTGCCTCAGGTACCAAATGATTCCCATAGAGGGTGTGAGATAAATCTCAACGGCCCACCACCAATGGTTTCCATAGAATTAGGCATGTGTAATGGAAATTTAAAAGTGTGGAAGCATACATATATAATGTAAAGTAGTACAATGAAACTAAATACCCATGAACCCACTTCATCCCTTTGATGGTGTCTGAACATATGAACAGATCATTAATTAACTGATTACAAGTTTATATAAACAAGTCACGTGAGGCATAGACAGAACTAACATCACCTTATGATAGTAAAATGAGTGAAGGTTCTAATATTTAAAATGGTAAATATAATTTATAAATAAATAAGAAGTGGTTCCAAGGTAATCACCAAGGAAACTTAGACCTTAGGGATTGTTAACATAGTAGTAACTGAGTTTAGCTGGTAAGAGTGTAATCCATGGAACGTCATCCAAGGAATTACTGCAAAAATGTTTCTAACAGATTTCAAGGAATTCATCCAAGGTAAAATGGGTGATAAGTAGTGGTCAGGCCCCAAGATGTAACCAAGGCACCTTATGTCACATTGAATTCATAGAGTGTATTTGATGCATCCTGTAATAATAATGAAGGGATCTAACAGTGTCATACTAGGAATCCAAAGGTTGACAAGGATTTCCCTCTCAAGTAGGTCTTAGTCAACGCTACTTTCATCCTTGAATTGGAATGACATCCTCAAGTACCCAATGCATTTCCCCGGGAATCCAACAGCTAACACGAGTCAAGAATTCACATAAATATGTCAAGTTCCCTATGCATAAAGAAACACATTACATTTAATTAATTAATATTAATTACTTTATATGATAACTATGTAATTAACAATTTCACTTGGTTCAATCCTTTCCTTTCATTAGTTTGGCATGGACACGTAGCATGTGACCTTTTAATTAAAACCATGTAAGTCATGTTCAGTTATTAAGGATCACTCTGATTCCTTATATGAACCTAGAAATTCATGCTACATATGTGAAACCAATCATTCATTTACATTTAATAATTACAAGTCTTATACTTAATTATTCTTTCCATAATATCATTTAAATCAGTTAATTACTTTCAATCACTTACCTTGGGTGGGTCAAGTGGAATTGAAAAGTCACAAGCTATTCACAATTTCATGATTCAATAGACAGTTAATATGATTAGTCTTACCATTAGTGTGGTCAAGATAGAACACACCTAAATAATGGATCTAAAGTGTTAAAACACTAGAAACGTAATTATAGAATATCACCCTACATGGTGTGTTATGAGTTTTTAATTTAACAACCATAATCCAATAAAATTCATGGAAAGATCATAACTATACCATTCTAATGACCATAATTAGGATATATAATTTCAATATATAGCTCCCAAAGAAATATTATGTCCCAACACATAGATTCCAAAATCCACAAACTTGAGGTATGAGTTATAGACCATCTATAATGCCACATCCTTAAACATTGCTTAATCTTAAGATAAGTCAATAATTTGACTTTAATTCAAATCGAGAATCTTTTTAGGTTTAGTGCTTTAGAGAATTAGGTCATAAATAATACATAATAACTAGAATATTATAATTAGATACTTATACTCACTATCCATTTTTTATAAATCAAAAACTCTTTCAAAATAAACATGACATTATTTCATGTTTTAACAGCATAACTTTTCCTTGATCCCATCCTTGACTCTATTTTTCATTATGTCCTGTGAAAAAAAAATCAAAACATTGGATGAGAATAAAAATCTCAGTAAGGGATACACAAAGAAGGAAAACTGTTAGTCTTGTGATAACATGAAAACCATGAATACTTTATTATAAATTAATACTTTAAACATTTAATAAGTAGTAAATATACTTCACAAAATATAAGCTCATTTATTAACCATTTTGTAACCAAAATATTACTATAAATCCCAAATAAATCAATATATAACATAAAAATGTAACTTGGTACATAAACATACTAAAATAAAATAACCATATAGTCCACTTCCACACATATCATTAAATAAAATAGCCATATGGCCGACTTCCGTACCCAATACATTAAAGGTTATAACATAACCACTTGTCTTTGGTTTATCGTAGAACCACCCATAATTTGGTTTATTATGTAACCACCCATCATTATTTTATCACATAACTACCCATAAAATGTTCAAGTACTATTATATAATCATAACACATAAAATATTGAAAATATCAACATTTCACTAATAAAATTTAATTTTCAATCATAAGAAATTATTTCAAGATATTGAAATACTCAATCCATTTCAAAAACCATTTTCATTACGAAAACACCCAAAAAGGTAATAATTTATTTATTTTCCTTTTTAAAACATTAAGGCTTATATAGGAAGCCAAATATCAAATAACGATTATGGTAGCGGAGAGGTTGTTGTCGTCGCGTATGTTAAAAACATTTCTTTTGTCATTTAGTAAAAATATTTTTAGAGAAAAACATTCCTTTTGAATAAAATTTAATTTCAAATGGTTTTATTATACACTGTATAAAATAAGGAGGTATATGTTATCAAAATATGCCACAATGAAAAGAGATTCAGATGAATTCCCTTACCTCGAATCAGACTTATCTCATTTGTTATTTATATTCCTAAATAATAAACTTAGGTTAATTTATAATTTATTCAGAACCTTTTTCAAGTTTAATATTCTTTTTTATATCACTTATTACCGCTTTATAAAAATTACATAATTATTTAAGTTAACATCGGTTGTTTTGTCGATATTCGGTACTTGAGTCGAAAATGAACTTGTTTTGATATAAATTTTCCATGTATTCAAATTTACATCATATCCAAAATGATATTAATGATTTAAATATCATATATATCAATTATATATTTATTTATAATAGTCCATAACATTTGTATATAATAAATGAAATGCACCGTTCATGGTGACTGTAGGTCGTACATACGCATGAACGCTACTTTAATTTATTTATTTTATTAAAAGAATAATAATCAAAGGATATAAATTTATATTATAATACCAGTATTATATTTATGTCATGTATTTCTCATAGTTTTAATAAAACCATTATTTATATGTTCCATGTATAACATGAACGAGACATATCACTTTCTGGGGCGGTAGTCCACACTTCCTCAAATGAATTTATCGTATTTACAGATCATGGAAAGAATAAATTTATATTGTAAATAAAAATTACAGTAGCATAGGGAAAATATAAATATAATATATATCATATATAATTATATTTCAATCATAATTTCCACCATGATAGGTGGTAGAGAAAAATTAAATAATCATTGTTTCGTGACGCAGTAGTTCGTCGTACACAGAAAGAATATGTTCGTATCCATTAGATAGTGGCGTGTGTAAGTGTATTTTAAATAATTATCATAAAAAATCTTATTATGTTGATTATATTGTTGTTTTTATGTAATAAAAGAATAATAATATCATATGGAGTAGAGAAGAAAAATAAAGTAAAGGAACTTGATGGAAGACATTACCTCTAAATAGGGTAACTTCTTTTGATTTGAGACAAAAGGCTTCCATTAATTGCCTTAATCCAAAGTTAAATCATCTATGAGGAAGATATGGATGTTGGGAGATTGTTTGAGAAGATTTATGATAAGCCAGGGGGCTTCATAGATGTGATTAAGTGGGTAGAGGTGGCAACCTTTTATAAGAGGGAGAAGGGGAACTTTAGGAAAGTATTGAAATATTAATTTATTATAAATTAAATTTTGATTAGAAATGGTCCAAAACTCATTTAATTAAAAGTTAATATTATTTTTGGTTCAAATATTCATAATATAATATTTTTTTAACACATTTTGAATATTTTTTTATCCTTATCGTTTTGGTTTAACCATTATTTTACCTTTTTTAATCTTACTGTGATATCATGTTATTTACACATTATGGGTTATTATAATTATCATATCATGTGAAAAGACCCAAAAAAAGTCATATATGAAATATTTGAACCTATATTAACCATTTGGATGAATCATATATTATTAGGAATTTAATACCAATTAATAAACTAGTTTATATTTTATGTTATAAATTATGTTAATTTTGCACACTATTTATACTTGACTTTTTTACAAATTCATAATAACTTTATTCCTTCGAAAAAAATATTTAATCAATTCTAAAATGTCATATTCACCTAGAAATTATTGTATGACATTAATTATGTCAAATAATATTTATTATAATATTTATAATATCATTTATTTTAATCCTTTATTAATAAAGAAATCACTACATCATCATTGTGTCATAATAAAATTTATTTCTTTAATGTATAAAAATTATAACTAAAATACCATGATGTAGGAAATATTTTTAGATTTCTAATGACTATTTATATTCAAAGAGATCAATTATATAACCATATATAAAAATTGTTTTACTAAAATATATATTTTTATGTTATATTTCTCTTTAATTTAAATTAATTCTTATAGTATGTCATTATCACACCCAAGTGGCTCCATGGGGTCCCAAAATCAACCCAAGGATTACCATAGTAATAAATATCTCATCCAATTGGATCAAGAAATGTGTTATAGTAGTATTATGTTTTTATAATATTTTTTTTTTACCCTTATTTACCTGATCTGCCCTTTAACCATGGTAAATAAATATAATTACTGAAGTTACTATTCATAATGTTCAAAAATAAATGGTACCTCTTTACAAAATTTGGACCTCCTGATTCCAAATATGTAATACATTTTTTCCAAATTCAAATCACAAAATTATCAGAAATTAATTTAAATTTAATTCCTATTGTCAAAACTAAAAGGCAGGTTTTTAATAAGTAAAAACTATCAAAAGATTGACTTGTGTTTATATCCAATTTAAAAGTGAAATTACTTACAGTTACAATAATTATATTAAATAATAAAAACATAATCCAATTACACTTTAAAACCAATTAAAATGAAAATATAACCATATAAATAAACTAGATAAAAAGGCAGTTTTCAATTAAAATGCAGTATTTTTACTGTTTATAAAAATGTGAATTTTATCAAAAAAATACAAAAAAATTATCCAGAGTAAATTTTTATGTCCCACGTCTAAATAATAGTTTTATTTTTTCAAAAATAAAATATAAAAGTGACAAAAACTATATTTAAAAATTATTCTCCATCAAAAGGTGGTAAAACGACATTTTTAGAAAAATACTTCTTTTATTTGAAAAAATGAATTTGTTCTTATATCATATCTAAAAAACACATATGATAAATTTAAAACATTACATTGAATATATAAAAAACATTTATTATTAAATAAAAATCCATAAAGAGTGATATGATTTTATAAACACAATTATTCACTTTTAAGTATGTTTTCATAAAAACACATCCTTTATATTCAGTTGGTTTTTATTTCCATTTGTAATAAATTTGGTAACCAATAAATCATTATTTAAACATGTTTAAACCATATTTCAAAATTTAGTTGATACTATTAATTCCCATCATTCCAATGGATATTAATTAACAACCATTTAAAATAATAATATTATTATTGTATTATTTTTTAGTATACCTCAAAGTTGTGTGCGACGTAAGATTTCAGAGAAAATCATTGTTGCATGTCAAGTATGCTATCATAAAAATCATACTCATTAACTTAAAATTAATATATTATTCATAAATATTAGTATAAAATAAAAATTATTATTCTATAAATAACTGTGTCATTTCATCATTACCCCTTTTGGAAATTAAATCCTCACAATTTTATAATTGGGCTTCTAAACATAATTGAAAATACCACATCAAAAAAAGGGTTGATAAAAATTCCACTTAAAAGATAGAAATTGAAGTACAAAGGTGACTTGATATAACAAAAACTAGGGTTTCATGTAGTAAAACATGGATGTAGAAGTGAAACAAATGTTAAGTTCTGATGGAGAGTGACAGAAAACATGATTAGAAGAAAGTTAACAACCAGAAAACCATGAACTTGGGATGGGTTAAATGGTTTTTGATTTCTCATTAGGAAAAGTAAATGGAAAACATTTTTCTTTTAAGTTCCTTTTCATAAAGTTTTGGAATTATTTTAGTACTTAGAATAATAAAACAAGGAATCATACTTACTTGTCAAGTAGAGTTTCATTCTTTAATAAATGTATACCACAAACTCAACATTTCTCTAAACGATGGGTATTCAAGATTACTTGGTCACGCCTGAAGTGCTAGAATCAAATTCAAGAGAATCTCATAATCCACAAAAGATGAACTATAAATTTCGTCTTGTCTTTAGACATTAACCCAAAACCAAAATGGTTAGTACAAGATCGTATAATCCCCAAAAATAATAATCCTTTATAAAAACAAATACTACTCTTAATCTCCAAAATTCAACATACAATACCCAAAGTTTAACAAAGACTATTAAATAAACAATTGTACTTTAAATTCTTCAAAATAATAAAAACTAAGATTGAAACCCAAAATTCAGAAGGATTTGATAACATAGTCTTCCATGATAAATCTTAACATTTATCTCAAAATAACATTGACCACTCTTATAGTCTAATACTTAAAAGTAATTAATCTAATCATATATTCTCTGGGATAAGTTATTCATTTTCATAAATATCCCAAATCACCATATGTCCACAATAAAAACATAGATTCTTAAAAAATAAAATAAAATATTTACTTCTCAAATGTAATCCCATGGTATTATAATTTCCTTAGTCATATAGTGTTCCCAAAAGAGCGAACATCTTCAAAAATAACATTTATCACTTAATCACGTAATCATTTTCTTGTACTAATAATATCCATTTGATAAAACATAAGTTCCAAAAAACAAAATAGTCTTGATCCAGAAAATCATTTAACAAAAAATAATAAGTCGTACTAACTAGGGACTTCATGTAGTCCAGTGATATGTGATAAATCTCAGTCACACTTTGGTTGTGGGTACAATTCCTTCACCTTTGTATGGCGCGATGGGTTGTCACATGGTCTACATGTTATCCTTCTTCAAAAACTATATAACTTTATAACATTAACAAAATTGAGATAAAATCCTCAAAAATAACCATAACATATTTTAACCTCAAAGGTTATCTCAAACCTCTCATTTTGCATCCCAAAAATTAATAACCCTTAATTTCCTCAAAGGTGAATGTATCAAAAAATATAGTTAATCACCTATAAATTTCATAACATAACCCTCAAAAAGGGTTTCTAAGAAATTGAACTTGTAATATACCTTAAAATTATAAACCCTTGATCATATCTCTAACTCTTAAGAAAACATAATAATCTCTAAAGTTTTCTAAACCTTACCTCTGATACCAACTATAAGGCCCCAGCCTTAAACATTACATAATCTTTATATAAGTTAATAATTTTAATTTAATTCACATCAAGGATATTTTCAGGTTTATAGATTTAGATAATTAGGTCATAACTGATGCATAACAACTTGAATATTATAAGTAGACACTTATACTCACTATCCATTTTTTTTTAAAACAAAAACTCTTTAAAAATAAACATGACATCATTTCATGTTTTAACAGCATAACTTTTACTTGATCTCATCCATGACTCGATTCTACATTATTTCCTATGAAAAACATTTCAAAACTTGGGATAATTATAAAAATATTAGTAAGGGATACACAAAGAAGGAAAACTGTTATTCTTGGTATGACCTAAAAACCCTGAATACTTTATCATAAAGTAATACTTGTCACCTTTAAGAAGTACTAAATATACTTCACTAGATATAGGATCATTTATTACTAATTTTGTAACCAAAATATTAGAATAAATCTCATATAAATCAACATATAACATACAGAGGTAACTTGGGACATAAACATACATAAATGGAATAACCATACAGTCGACTTCCACACATATCACTAAATGGAATAGTCATACGACCAACTTCTATACCCAATGCATTGGAGATTATAATATAACCACCCATACTTGGTTTATCATGTAACCACCAATAATTTGGTTTATCACATAACCACCCATCATTGGTTTATCGTGTAACCACCCATCAAATGTTCAAGTACCCTTATATAATCATAACACATAAAATATTGCAAACATTAACATTTCAATAAAAACATTTCATTTGAAATCACGAGAAATAATTTCAAGATATTGAAATAAACAATAAATTTCAAAAACCATTTTCAATACCAAAACACCCAAAAATTGAATAAGGTATTTCTTTTCCTTTTAAAAACATTAAGGCTTATATAGGAATCCAAATATCAAATAACAATTACGGCGGCAGAGAGATCATTGGCATTGAAAATGTTAAAAACGTTCCTTTTTCATTTAGTAAAATGGTACATATAAAATAAGATTCCCTTTTAATTAAATTAAAATTCAAATGTTTTTATTATACACCATATAAATGAAGTAGGTGTATATTATCAAAATATGCCTCAATGAAAGGAGATTAAGACTAAGTCCCTTACCTCAAATCCGACTTGTCTCATTCGTTATTTATATTCCTGAATAATAAATTTAGGTTAATTTATACTTGATTAAGAAACTATTTCAAGTTTATTATTCCTTTTTATATCACTTATTACCACGTTATAAAAATTACAAAATTATTTAAATTAATATTGTTCGTTTTGTTGATATTTGGTACTTGAGTCGAAAATGAACTTGGTTTGATATAAATTGTTCATGCAGTAAAATTTACATCATCTATAGATTTATATTCATGATTTAAATATCATATATATAATTTTTATATGTATTTATAATAGTCCATAACATTTGGAGATAATAAATGAGATGCATCATTCATAGAGACGGTAGATCATACATACGCATGAGTGCTACTTTTATTTCTTTGTTATATTAAAATAATAATAATCCAATGATATAAATGTATATTATAATACATGTATCATATTTATGTTATTTATGTCTCATATGTTTAATAAAACAATCCTTTATACATTTCATGTATAGCATAAACGATTCATGTCACTTTGAGGGGGCGGTAGTCCACACTTCCTGAAATGAAATTATCGTATGTACACATCATGGAAAGAATAAAGGTATGTTTTAAATAAAAATTACTGAAGAATAGGGAAAATAAAAATATAATATATATCATATATAATTATATTACCATCATAATGTCCACCATGAGAGGTGGTATGGGAAAATTAAACAATCATCATTTGGTGTGGTAGTAGTTCGTCGTACACAGAAATAGTATGTTCGTATCCATTTGATGGATGTGTGTGTAAGTGTAGTCCATATATTTATCATAAAAACTTCCTATTATATTTAGTATATTTTATTTGTTATGTAATCAATTAATAAGAAGATAATAGAGAGTGTATAAGGAAAATAAAGGAAAGGAACTTGAGAGAAGACGTTACCTCTAAATTAGGTAAATTCTTTTGATTTGAGCCAAAAGACTTTATTGAATTGCCTTATTCCCAAGTTAAGTTTTGTATGAAGAGAGGATGGATTTTTTGAGATTATTTATGTATAATTTTGATGATCCATGGGGCTTGAGAGGTGTGATAAAGTGGGTAGAGGTTGTGTCCTTTTATAAGATAGAGGAGGGGTACTTTAGAAAAGTCCTGAAATATTAATTTATTATAAATTCAATTTCAATTAAAAATGATAAAAAACACATTTAAGTCTAATTTAAGATTATTATTGATCTAATACACATAATAAAATAATTTTGAGACAAGTTTTGAATAATTTTTTATCCTTATCTTTTTGGTTTAACCCTTATTTTACCCTTTTTAATCTTACCGTGATATCATGTTATTTACACATTGTGGGTTAATGTAATTACCATATCATGTCAAAAGACCCAAAAAAAGTAATTTATAACATATTTGGACTTATATTATCAATTTTTATGAATATTATATTTTTAATAACTTAATATCATTTAATAAACTATTTTATATTTTAATTTATGAATTATGTCAATTTTGGAAACTATTTATTCTTGACTTTTTTACAAATTCATAACAACTTGATTCCTTAAAAAAAATATTTAATCAATAATAACATGTCATATTAACCTATATAATTCTTTGATGACTTTAATTATGTCAAAAATATTTATTTTTATATTTTTAATATCATTTATTTGAATCTTGTATTAATGAATCAATCATTGTATCATCATTGTTTCATAATTAAATTTATTTATTTAATGTATAAAAATTATAACTAAAATAACATGACAAAGGAAATATTTTTATATTTATAATTACTATTTATAATCAAATATATCAATTATATAACCCCATATAAAAATTGTTTTACTAAAAGATATATATTTATGTTATATTTCTCTTTATATTAAATTAATTCTTATAGCATGTCATTATCACACCCAAGTGGATCCATGGGGTCCCAAATCTACCCAAGGATTCCCATGGTCAGAAATATCTCATAAAATATGATTATTACACATGTTAGGGTATTATTATATTTTTATAATATTATTTTTCGACCCTTATTTACCTGATTTACACTTAAACCATGGTAAATAAAAATAATTACTAAAGCTTCTATTCATAATGTCCAAAAATAAAAGGTGCCTATTTAAATAATTAATACCTCATGATTCCAAATATGGATTCCATTTTTCTAAATTCAAAACAAATAATTGGTAGAAATTAATTTAAAATTAACTCTCATTTTCAAAACTATAAAACGGGTTTTTATGAAATAAAAAATATCAAAATATTGACATGTGTAAATGTATAATTTAAAAATTAAATTACTTAAAATGACTATAATTGGATTAAATGATAAAAACATAATCTAATTAAAATTTAAAACCAATTAAAATGAAAATATAACTATATAAATAAATTACATGAAAAGGTAGTTTTGAATTAAAATGCAGTGTTTTTCACTATTCATAAAAATATGAATTTTTTCAGAAAAATACCAAAATTTCATCCAAAGTAAATTTTAATGTCTTTATTACATATAAGAAGTTTATTTTTTCAAAATTAATATATAAAAGTGACAAAAAATATATTTAAAAATGATTCTCCATCAAAAGGAAGTAAAACTTCTTTTTTAGAAAAATACTTCTTTTATCAGAGAAATTGAATTTGTTTTTAAATCATATATATAAAACATATAAGATTAATTTAAAACATTAAATTGATTATATAACATATATTTTTCATTAAATAAAAATCCATAAAGAGTGATATTATTTTATAAACACTATTATTCCCTTTTAAATATGTTTTCATAAAAACACATCCTTTATATTCAATTTGTTTTTATTTCTATTTCTAATATATTTGGTAACCAATGAATCATTATTTAAACATTTTTAAACCATATTTCATAGTTCAGTTTATACTATTCATTCCCTCCATTCCAATAGCTAGGTGTTAACTACCATTTAAAATAATAATATTATTATTGCATTATGTTTTGGTTTAACTCAAATTTGTGTGAAACGTAAGATTTCTGAGAAACCCATTATTGTGTGTCAAGTAATCTATCAGAAAAAGAGTCCAATTTAACATAAAATTAATATATTATTCATAAATATTAATATAAAAATTTATTATTCTATAAATAACTATGTCATTACACTACTGGCCTAGTACTCGTATGAATATCCTCCTCCAATATTATCCTATAATTTTGATCGGATCAGATTTGATCTATGAAAAGAGTAAAATAAATTACACCACAATAACTATTTCAAGATCAATAGATATAAATAGTATCTAAATAGGACTCGATTACATACCATTGCACATCCAATGTCACAAACAGATGATCGATCGGATCCTGGATGAAGGAGATATCTTAATTTCAAGTTTAGGACTTCAATGAACCCCAAAATGAGAGGGAAGGGGGTTCTTCCCATTGGAACTTGAAAAATGGATGATAGGTTTATGTATTTATATCATTAATGTAAAAATAGTAAAATTACCGAAAATTTATGTTGTGCATGGTTTGGTCGTGTGATTTTCCAAACTGTGTTCCAACCATGCACGAAAACCTATAGAAGATGGGGCACAACACGGTTAGGCAACACTATTTGTGAAACCATGTGCCAATAGTTTGATATAGATCTACATGAAAATTAAGACCACCCACATGGTTTTTACTAAATTTTCATCCTGACTTCATAGTTTACTCTAACCATGTGAGAGGACCATTTTTTATTGAATGTTGGGTTTCGGGCAATGAATGAGCCCCGGACACTTCTGAGAACTTCTTGTACTCCTTAGGCATCCACTTTAGATCCATAAAAGAGAGTTTGAAAAAAATTTAATGGAACCATACCTGAGTCAAAAAATATATGTTCTTATAGTATCCCCCCCCCCATAAAGGAACTCATCCCCAATTTCACCTTCCAAGAGTGGTGAAACACTGTCTGAGAATAAATATAGCCACTGAGCACATGCATCAGTCTCCCACTCCCATGTCTCATCTTGTATATAGTCATTCTACCATAACACTCGTACTAGAGGGACAACCCAGCCTCATATATCCTTCTTCTCCTATTAAAGATGCATATAGGATACTCCTCAAAAGACACATTAGCATCAAGATCAACTTTATCAAGATCAAATGTATGAGACATGTTAACATGATAATGGAAAAGCTAGGAAATGTCGATGACATTATGCATAACACAAAACCTATAAGGTAGTAACAAATGATTGGATACCATCCAAACTCTTTCCAATATCTCAAATGGATCTACATAATTAAGTGATAGATTCCCTTTATTCCATAATGTTTTATTCCCTATCTTGGGTAATACATGTGAGAAAACATGATCCTTGACCTCATACTCTAGAGGTTATTGATGGCGATCAGTATAAGATTTTTGTCTAGACTGAGCAGTATTCATATTATTTCTGATTAGTTTAACCAACACTAAAGTCTCCAATACAAGACTAGGACCTATTAGGGATGCCTCTCCTACCTTTATCCACCATAAGTTTGAATAAAACATCCTACCATATAAGGCCTCAAAAGGATCCATCATAATTATCACATGAAAGTTTTTATTATAGGTGAATTTAGTGAGAGGGATATATTTCTATGAAGAGATTCTAAAATCAAGGACACGTTTTTGGGGAATTTCCTATAGAACATGTATCATTCATTCCAAATTTTCATCGGTCTGATGGTGAATATCTATGCTTATAATCAGCTTTTTACCCATAGCTTTTTGTAACCCCTTCCAGAACCATTATGTGAAACCAGGATCCCTATCTGAAATGATAGTATGATGGACCCTGTGTAGTCTTATGATATCACAAACATATATTATTCTTAGATAATCAACTGATAAATTCTATTGAATATGAATGAAGTGGGATTCTTTTTTTAGTCGGTCAATAACTACCTATATAGTGTTGTTATCCCTTAGTGACCTATGTAATACGACTAAAAAATCTATAGAAATATCTTCCCATTTCCATTCTGTGGATGAAATTGGATTTAACAAGACTTCATGTCTTGAGTTAACTACCTTAACCTACTAAATGGTGGAACACCTAGTGATAAAACATGTTATCTAATGTTTCATCTTAGGCCACAAATGTTGGCGTCACATATCTTGATACATTTTAGATATTCTTGGATGAACTGATCACTAAGAAGCATGGTACTTTTGAAACAACTCTTATATAATATACATAGGACCCCATACACACCCATTAATAAGTAAGATATTGTATCTATCTATATACTAATCTGGAGGTGGGTCAGCTCCTGATATACTCTAATGGGTAACCAAGCCATCAGGATCTGAAAATTTTCTTCCCTTCACCTTCTCAAAGAGGGAAGATGGAAATGTCAAGGATGAGAGGTAATAATGATCGTGACTATCATGAGACATTATATGAAGCTTAGAAAAGAGGGTCATTAACTTCCATTAATCACTGTATTCCTATATGGAATGTGTTTGAGTTTTTTGACTCAGTGCATCAGTGAATAAATTTCCCTTTCCAAGCATATAGTAAAGCTTGAAATAAAAGAAATGAAGATATTTAGCCCATCATCACTATATGAGGTTCAATTCTTGATGTGAAAAATATACTTGATGATATTATGGTCCCTATACACCACAAATCACTCACCTAAAAGATAGTGTCTCCTGAAACGTAAGGCATGGACAACTTCTACTAGCTCCAAGTTATGTGTCATGTAATTTCTCTCATGAGGCATCAATTGCTGAGATCTGTAAGCATTGAATATGTCCTATTTCATTAGCACTACTCATAGTATGATGTATAATGCATCATATAAAATTATATAACCTCTTCTGGGATTTGGTAGAGTCAGAATAAATGCTGAGACAATCCTCCCTTGAAACTTCTGAAAGGGTTTCTCACATGCTTCTGACCACAGAAAATTAACACCCTTTTTTTAGGGACAATAAGAGTTAAATCAAGGTGTGATAGGTTCTGTATGAAATTATTATAATATCCAACAATCCATATAAAACTCTATATATAAAACACATTCTTGTGTTCCTCCTAGGATATAACTACATTCACCTTGTCTAGTTCAACAAAGTCACCCGATTCTGAGATAATATGACACAAGCAGTGAAATTTGTTGATCGCAAAATACCACTTAGAAATCTTAGCATAAATATGATGATATCTCAATGTACTCATAATAATCTCAAGGTGATTTGAATAATCTCTATGAGTTTGAGAATACACCAAGATGTCATCCACAAAGGTTACTACAAAAGAATCCAAATTGAGTTGCAATACCCTATCCATAAAATCCATGAAATTATCATGTGAGTTCTTAAGAATGAAGGGAATAATGAGGTGCTCATAAAGATCATAATTACTATGAAAAGATGTAGAATGTATGATTGATGGACTGACTCGCACCAGATGATATCTTGATATCAGTTCAATATTAAAGAAGACCTATACTCCTCTAGGGTGGTCCAAGAGATCATCTATTTGAGGTAGTGGATACTAGTTCCTGACTGTAATATTTTTCAACAATCTGTAATCCACACAAAGACAAAGGGTCCCATCCAACTTCTTGGTGAAAATTATGGGTGAACCCCAAGAGGAAGTGTCGATCCATTTGAGACCTTTGGCCTCCATGTCCTCTAAATACTGCTTGAGATCTTGGATCTTAGTATGTTCCATCCTATACAGAGGAATGGACACTATATCTACTCTCAAAACAAGCTTGATCATAAATTGTACCTCCCTCTCAGGAGGTAAATTAGAAAATTCATCGAGAAAAACATTCCTAAAATGATATAATACTGGAGGGAATTCAACTGACCCTAAAACTTTATCCTCTATTAAGATATTGGAAATTTGGGTGGCTACCCCACCTAGCTTAAGATGGACTGGTCTAGGCTTGCTAGCCTATACATCCCACTGAACCTTATGTAGATATTGGTACCCTCTGGTGACATAAATGATACCCTTTTACAATAGTAGTCTATAATGGCATGATACAGAACCAACCAATCTATCATGTGAATGAAATTGAAACCCATCATATTGGGAACGAAGAGGTCCCTCAAGAATGGGTTACTTACTACCTCAAGGGGATAGTCTCTACACTGGTATTTTCCCTCTAATAATACCCCTAACGGTGTATCTAGGTTCAATACACCATAGTGACACTGTATTTCCAGCCCAAGTATTTCCATGATAGATAAGGATATTAAAGAGTGTGAATCACCTATATCAAATATACCAAATACTATAGTGTAGGCTACAAGAATAGTACCTCATATTTTAGATGTTCCCATAGCCTCATTCTCATGTATTGGTTGTAAGGAATGCATCTGACCTAATCCATGGCCCTGAGCAACAACTGGACCACCATGATCAAAACTGCTTTGCTGGCACTGCTGATGATCTAAGGTCTGGCTAAAATTTCCATGACCTCCTCCTCAGCCAATCCTTCCAGTGCTACTCCAAATCCTCACCTTATGCAGCATAAAAGTTCCTACCCATGAAGGTGGAACTGGTACGGTTCCTCTTTCACTAGAATCTAGTAGAAATGTTTGATAGAAACACTAAAGATGCCCCATATAGCCGTAAGACTATCAATCTAGTGGATCTCTATCTCACAAGGGATTCAGATTCCCCTATCATCTACACTAATGGAATAATACATAGATACCTATACAGGTACCCTTATTGCAACTACCATGATGAGAAACCTAGAGTGAGTTCTTTCTTACACTAGATGAACTACTAACCTACATTGGCATTGATTCTCTATGCTCGGTGATAACTAGCATGCTAGTCAGCAGCCTTTGGAATTTGTGGAGGAATGCTTGAGGCCTTGTGGCCCACCATCTCAGGGAACTACTAAGTGGCATCTAGGGTGGGAGGATATAAATATATATAAGAGGGTATTTTCTTTTATTATTACATTTTGGTATTATACATGAGATAAGGATATATGAAATTTTTTATGAGACTATATCTTGGAGTATCTACCCAACGTCGAGGGGAAACCCAAATTACCTAGGATGCATAAAGTCTTTTATTGATTATGTCTTTACATTTGATTATAATTAACCATTGTAAGACAAAATTTACATGATCTATTATCAATATTTATGTGATTTATGTGAGGGTTTTAGCCTTAGCTTGATGATATGAGGCAACATTGAAACTCATGAATCATACTAAGAACCTTAAGTGTTAAAATTACATAAATCATTCCATTTCATATCTACTTTTTAGTGTGAATTTCCTATTTTCCATGTGATTATTGTGCGTCCCTTGTTGGTTATGACTTTTTTGTGTCGATTTAAATGTGTATAAATGTTTTTTGAATTCATTGAAGTATTAATATGCACAATTAGAACATAATTAATCTACAATAACCTAATATTTTTTCCTACATAGGTTAAATCATATGCCTTATGAATCCAATTGTGGCACATTGTGCCATGGATCATTTGTTTCATGGGTTGGAATGTGTTGTGGTTAGGATTAAAGGGACACCACCATCAAATCTATAATGTGTATGGGCCTTTATAAATTGGAGATGGTGATTCATATAATTCAACTACTTTAGGGAAATTTAAATACATAATAAATTAAAATGGTTATCCTTTTAAATTAAATGGAAACAATTTATGTGAAATTATAGTACTCGACCATGACATGAAGTAGTAATAGGTAGTAGGTGATGTCTCCTATGCTCATTATGTGGATCATTATGATCAATAATAATTGTCTCCTAGAGAAGGATAAGGGTTGTAGTGTGATTATAAGTGATATTTGTACCTTTCATTCTTTGGTTATTTCCCTACTTGTTGTAAATACAGTTTGAGTAATGCATTTGGATTTTTAAAGATATTCCACCATGATGACCTCATGTTGTTTGCTAGGAAAGAGGTGTTGAGAACACCTCAGAGATGGTGATACCTGAGCCACCAATGATACCTGCTACAGTGAAACTATATGAACCTCCTCAAGATCCTACACTAGGTTCTAATGCCTAGTTCTATGATAGGTTACTCATATTTATGATATCAATTCAGTGAGCTACTTGAACTACCCCTTATATGGAAAAGATTTCTTGGGAATTTTAGAAGAAGAATCATCCCACCTACCTAAGGGGTGGTGGGACTCAGTCTAAAGATACTTTGTTGGAGGATATGGTGTCAATATTTATGCATATCGAGACACCTCTAGAGTAGAGGGTCAAGCTCGTAGCCTACATGCTACATGAATTGGCCATGCAGTGGAGATATATTCTGATCCACGTTAGTTGAAACTAGGGTATGGTCTAGGTAGACTTCCAAACATACTCATTTTAAATTTTCTTCCCCTAATCCTTGAGAACAGATCACATTTTGGAATTCATGATCCTTTGGTAGGGTGACATGTTGGTGATGGAATACTTAGGTCACGTCACTAAATTGTAGCAATTTACATCAAACTTCATCAGTAATGAGATGACTAATGCATGGAAATTTGAGGATATTCTTTCTTATGCCATGTGATCGTAGGTGATTGTCTTTCGGTTATCCGCCATATTTTAAATGGATAACCATTCCCTCATATCTGAGTAGAATGTGAGGGAATTAGTTTACTTGATGTTGGGAAGATTAACATCCATGAAGAGTAGTGGATTATCATGTGTTAAAAATAGACACTTCGAGGGTATAAATGGGGGCATTACTATCCCAGTGGAATGCATCGACATCCTTTTGAAATGTCATCAATGTGGATTATTATGCCATAAAAGTCCCCAGTGTATGAGGAACCCAATCGAGTACCTGGCTTGAGGTAGGATGGGTCACATCCAATGTATCTGCCAATATTTTCCCCTAGTTCCAAGTGAATGGGGTTCTGTTCCAGCACCACTCTTATGTGTGGGTTCAGTGACACCTCATTTAGTGGTAATATGGTATTCTATAGGTTGTTTGTGCTGAGATGGTGGTCAAGGCCAATGTTTTCAGGAATCATAGATCCATCATAAGTTGATTAGAACAACTCAGGCTACTCAGGAAGCATGTTAGGGATGTGGTTCGGGCCATATATATGTTTTGTAATCTACACTAGAAGATTAGAGTCCAAGGCAATCTAGAATTAGAGGTATTATTCATGTAGCCTCTACGTTAGTATCTACCTTATTCGATATAGTTATTTCACAATCCTTTTATCAAATGAAACCATGGGAAGTCTAGGATTAGTGATAGTGTACTCTCGTGGTTTTATGACCCTTCACACATCATTAATAGTTTGAGTAGAGGGTATATTCTAGGACAATGAGTGAACCCATAAAATAAGTGGGTACTATATTCTATGGAGTTTCTTCGTCATCATGATGGTTGGATTCGACATAATTCACTATATGGATTGTCTTGTACCTTATCGAGCCTAGGTGGATTTTCATCTACACCTAATGTCATTCAAATCTCCTGAGGAAAACATGAATATAAATAAGGGATAATGGGATCCTGAGGCTAATTGATCTAGAATCAAGAATAATGGGCTAGGTGGAATGAAAACCCAGTTTTTAGTCTCTTTAGAAGCAATCTGAGAATAAAGATCATGGAATTAACTTCTATTTTGGTTCATTTTATGTGAATATTACCAGACTATTCCTCTAGATTATTTCCTGAGAGAGAGTTTGAATTCACCATCGATATCATTCTAGGTGTGGCACAAGTGTCCACTCTTCTGTATATGATGGAATTTATAGATCACAAGGAACTCAAGAGGACGCATCAATACATATAATCTAACAGATTTATCTAACTTATCACATCACTATGGGGTTAAAAAAATACTTTTATCTAAGAAGTAAAATGTTACACATCAATTTTTTTTGGATGAACATCAACTGAACCAACTTTTGATGAAAAATATTGTATCCACTTTCTTAGGTAAATGGCCTCTCTAACCAACTTTAAGGAGTGATAATTTCCTCTAAGATAAATTTGAGGTCGGGCTACCATGAGGTTCATGTATGTAAATCATTAATACCATGTACAGTGTTATAGAGAATGTAATTTCTATACAAGTATCTGGTTATGTTATTCATCCTGATAAAGGAACTAGCATTCTTCATATATCTAATGAATTGGGTATTCCACCTATATCTTAATTCCTTTATGGTCGTCTTTATATATGAGATCTTAGTGTACTCACTCACAAACATGACCATTCCATCCTTCATGAGATTGTTTTGAGTACATTGTGAAAGCACCATCTATATACAGTGGTTAATAAATTCCACTATTGGATCAAAAATATTCACTTCTTTGGGTAATATCATATATGAGGTAGACATATCAGCTGACCTAGAGAAGGAGAGCATCATGGTTTCCTAAGAGTATTCCATGAATGTGTTCAATATATGCATATTCTTTGGGATGTATGGATAATACATGTGATTCATTAAGGACTTATTATACATGGAAGTACCACTTACGGGTTTGAACAAGAAGGGTATGAAATTAAACTAGATAGAAACTTCTGAGATATCTTTTCAATAGTTAAATGGAAGACTCAATCAGCTCTGATTCTAATTATACATGTTCTGAGATGAATCTATATAGTCTATTATAATGCTTAAGGAATCAGGTTTGGTGTATTTATGAAGTAGGGTGATTGAGGTTCATCTTATTTTTCTCTCCAACTGAAGTCTCATGAGTATAATTGCCCTACAAATAACCCCGAGCTACCAGATGTGGTTCACACTCTATTCTATTGAAGGAACTCCATATTTAGATAATGTTTAATTGATTACACAAACCAAAGAATCATAAAATACCTTTCCACATGTTGATACTTAAATCTAAGGCAATGCAGGTGAGTTGAATACTTGCATTCATTTGACATTGAGCTAGCTTACACACTTAGATAGGGATATGTTTTAGCTGATTCCTTAGGTCAGAAGACTTTGAAACAAGATTTTAATGAGGGAAACAATGAGTGTAATTTGAGGACTCTGTTCTCTAAGATGCATCTTGAGGATCAGGAAGAGTATGGGAAATGAGTTATATTAGCTATAACAAAGACATCCTCCCTTATGGAGTTGGTCCAGATTTGGAAGATGTATGATTCTGAGGGATTCCTTTTTAGGGAGAGAATCATATTAGTAAAACAATATCCTAGTTGGGTTGTTAATGTAATTGATACCATGCTCTTATATAGTTTTGTATGGAATATTTCAGATATAAGGGAAGAGATGATGTGATAATATCATGCCTTTTTATGGGAATTCCACTCGGGTCATACCAAGATGTACAGATACATGCACTGTAAGTACTGGTTGCTAAGTATTAATAGGTAGATAGCATTTTTCATAAATCTATTATCCTCCTGTTATAAGGTTTATGAAAAGTACCAGTAACCTTCTAAACTTATAAATACTATCATCCTTTTTTAGTGTAAATGGAATGACATCACGATATATTTTGTGATGAGATTTCTAAGATCCCATTGAGGAATTGATGTAGTATGGGTTATCATTGATAGGTTGAAAAAATTTGTGCACTTATTACCTTTTTAATTTCCTTCTAGGTTGAAGAACTATGAAGGATTTCCATCTGGAAGATACTATGACTACATTGTGTTCCCATTCTATCATTTCAGACATAGATTCTCATTTTACATCATGGTTCTAGAAATGGTTGGAGGGGGCACTGGGTTCAAATGTTATCTTGAGTATGACATATCAACCATAGATAGACGAGAAGACTGATCAGATGATTCGGGTGTCATGGGATATGGTATGGTCCCATATACTTTATTTTATAGGTTCTAGGGAGAATCATATTCCTTTGATTGAGTTTTCCTACAATAAAACATTTCAAGATACAATTCAGATTGATTTTTATGAGGCCCTCAATGGTATATCATTCCATTCACCTATTTTTAGGCTAGAGACTAGTGAGAATGCTCTATTGGGTCCTTGTCTCATTCAAGAGACTTTAGAGAAAGTCTAGTTGATTCAGAAATGTATGGATATATCTTTATCTATACAGAATTCATATACATATCATTACTGCATACCTCTAGAGTTTTAGGTGGGAAATCATATCTTTCTATGTGTATCTCATATATTGGGTCATAGATGAATTCGAAGATAGGGAGAGCTATCACCTTGGTATGTCGAGCCTTTTGAGATAGTGGAGTGAGTCTATCTATTTGCCTATTGGTTTGTTGTTACCTCAGAGGTATTTTTCCATCCCTCAAATTTTACAAAGATCTCAATGTCAACAATATCATCATGTTTCTTCTCATTCATTTGATCATGATGATACTGATCTAAAAGAAGATTAATCCTTTAACGAGAAGCCAATATGTATAGTTTATCATAGAACGAAGGTTCTCTGAGTTAGTTCAGTTCCCCTAGTCCATGTGCAATGGAAGCACAGACGCATATAAGATGGGACTTAGGAGATGGGATTTGATGTATGAGAGTAGTGGGAAGAACTCTTCTCAAATGATGTCCTACTACACATGGAAGGGATACTCAGGGACATGTTGTCTTAAGGAGTAGATGTTGTAATGTCGTGGATTTTTCTAAAGGTATGGACAATTTAATTTTGGTCTAAATTCCATAGAATGAGCCTTTTAATAATTCCTAATCAAGTCAATGAGATCGTAGGTGTTTCAGAGGCTCATTCGGAGACCGGATCCCTACAATGCAATGGAACAATTATCCAACACATTGAGTTTAAACTATGTGGGCTAGCCCACATGATTTACCAAAACTATGCAGTTGTAAATAGTGGTTATATGGGGTCTGCATGATTTTTTTGAAACTGTACGAACCAAGGGTCGTGGTTAGGCGATCTATCTACAACCTTTGACAGATCTTTTTTTCATGGTTTTCACATGGTTAGATAAACTATGTGACTAATCATGTGATGTTCCCCTTTGAAAGAGAACCTTGTGAATGGTTTTCACAAGGTTTGTCCAACCATGCATCCACATCATGAACCTTTATTTTTTTTGGGGAAATTACCACACCACCCTATTTAAATGATTTTAATCTTTTTATTTTTTCCATCTCCTACTCTCCAACAACTAAACCTTCTTCTCCCTTACACAAAGATCTCCTATAATCTTTAGTTAAGAATCAAGTCATTGTCATTGTTATTTGTCTATTTCACTTATTGTTAGATCCATAGGAAATCTATAGGTGAGATCCTCAATATTATCCCTTATATTTCAAGTTCTTCTTCTAATACATTATGTTATTTAGGAGCAATGTCATGTTCCCCATTTTTAGATATTCTTATGATTATTTTATTTTATTCCAACCAAGATCTAATTAGAGGTTCATACTGGATGAGGGAAGCTCTAAGAGAATATTTTAGGTGGTCTAGTCTCTTTCCCTTCATTTCATTTCTTTCCATAAAATGTGTTGTAGTGTTGTGATTTGGACCTTTTTTGGATTTTCCTATGATTTTTCAAATTAAATTAAATTGAATGATTTACCATTCCATTGGAACCCTAAGCTAAAGGTGATTCAACCCCTCAGGTTGATCACCTTGCGTTATGTGACCCTAATGGATGTTCACCACCATAGAGGCCCAATATCCCCTTGTTCAATTTTTTCAAATACCCATTTATGGGTTTATCTTATAAAAATTAACTTAACTTGATTAAATGTTTTGAATTAGGAAATGATACATGAGTTAGACCCCCTATAACACCATGCCTTAGTGAAAATGGTTGGACATAAATTAATTGACCAAAGGGTTAATCCATGATCATTACACCTTATGACATAGATATAAATTCTCAATGATAATTCCATGATATATATTCCTATTATGATATAAATGTTCATATTAAATGAATTTTTTTCTCAGTTAGACTTTTTATATATGTCATACATGTTCAATTATTTTTCCATAGATCCAATGGTGTTACAAGGGGTTCTGACTTGAAGACCACTTGGAAATTATCCTATTAATTATTGATGCAATTATTAACACATAGTAAACACATCAAGATATACATCAACTTTTTATAGGATGGGGTCACCGATAATTATCTATTTTTACCTCCAGACTAGGGCTATATGTTCCCCAGTAGATACCCCTAGGTTGGGCTTGAAGGAAATATGGTTTTTCAATGCCTTGATCGAGACTCGGACCTATATGTGTGAAACTATGTTTGGATTCTAAGGATAGTATATGGAATTTTCACACCATGCTTGTAGTGTCATGTGAGACTCCATCCTTAGGTCACCATGGACAGACTCCTTAGAATTGTTCATATGATGTGCCCCTCATGAAATACTTTGAAAGTAATTTTGGATTTCCATGGACGACCTCAGGGTGCCTCTCAATATTTTATAAAATGGTTTTCAAATTTAATTAAAGAAATGGTAAATATATGTTTTAAAATGATAATTTATCTCTTTATATTAAAAACATAGGGATGGTTCTTCTATACCCAATAATAATGTTTGGGATAGTAACAATCATACACTTTATAAATCTAAATTTACATTTGGACGTACCTTCGGTTCAGACTCATCATCTTATGTTGATTTAAGTCAATTTGATGGGTGTCCAAGTGGAACCCAATCCAATGCATTTTTATTTGTGTTTCTATATTTCATTAAAATTATTAAGGTACAATGACCATTTTATAGAGCATCTTATCAATTTTCCTATACACCATTGTTGGCGGCCTACTAAGATTGTATCCCACACCCTATATAGACTGCCCTTGGCACCAAACTAGACTTTGTGGTTTTAGGTATTGAAAAATGTTTGTGGACTACTTTCGATGTTTGAGTTTTAGCATAGTATTGAGTTAGGGGCATTGGAATGAGACTATGCTCAAAATTATAGATGTATATTTTTTTGGCCTTTTAGTATATTTTATTATCATGTGGTATATGCATGCATCCTCTACTAATTTCATAGTTAGTTTTTTATAGAAGCATGACCTGAAATCATCATTTCTTATATTTGGCTATTATTCAACATCCTCTTGTTGCTTATTTAGCATACATGCTATATTATAAATGTTTATGTTATTGTATTATAATTATTACTGCCTAATATATTTATTAAAACATTATAACACATATATATATTGATGTAATATACTATGATAAATGAGGTAATAGTCTCCCCACAGACACACCATAGGAACTCATTGCTAGTTAGAAGCCTCTAATGTTTGGGGAGGTGCACTTGAGTCCTTCTGGCCTGCCATCTCGGGGCATTGTTAAGTGGAATCTAAGGTGGGATGCTACATGATTACTCATTGATATTATTTTGATGAGTGGATTATTATTGATCTAGAAATAATGATCAAAGATAGTTGTTATAATTTCTACTAATATTATCAAAATTCGATGATCCTAAAGTGGTAAGAATATTCCATCAAATTATATTGAGGGACCAAATTTAATGATCATCATTGGTTTCTAATCTTAGCATAATTTTCATGTGATATATCCCAACCTATTCTGAATCACTTGTTACTAAAAATATGATATTATAATACACAGTGAGATTTTGTGTAATTGAGTGATACACTATGGGTGTGAGATAGTACCCATATTAACAACTTGTGTGAAATAATGAGTTTTTTGAAATAAGGTGAATAACAGATCAAACCATGAGGTAGGATACCACCATGGGATAAAACCCTATAAAAATTACATGATCCATTTTTCCTTTCCATTTTGGATTAAACCAGGTATGGTTGAGTGCTTTTACTTGGATAGATCAGATTTTGATATATTTTATATATTTATTTTGAATGAAGTAATTGTAAAAATAACCAAACACTGATTCAAACCCCCTACATTATGGTGAAAACCATTCTAGGATAACTTCATTAATAATATCTCTAAATGTTACAAGATTAAAATATAACACAGTTTGGCACTTACATATAATAAAATAGTTAAAAGAGAAACAATATTTATAAGAGATATTTAAAAATAATAACCCAAATAGTTTATCATAGAGTTTAATAAAAATTACACTATATTAAATTATATTATAATCACATTTATTTATTCATTTATGTTATAGAATGTGTAATGGAATAATTTAAATGGAAACATATGTCTTAAATCCAATTTCTCATGCCTTGAGTCACCTCTTTTGGATTGAGCCAATAGCCACAACATGAGGGACTTTTCATCACAACATAGACTTAGGGACGTGTCTAGGGAAGTGAAAATGGTGATTTTAGTATATAAATGGAAAATGAAGTAGTTTATAGGTTATAATAATGGTATTTTGTAGGGGATTTAATATATGCAAAGGAGGTGGGTATTTTAGAATGAACTATTTATTATTTTATTATTTAGTACAAATATTATGAATAGTATTGATTCCTTTGACTTTTATTGAATTTTGATTAAAAATTTAATTTTTTTTGACATTGAAATCAATTCGAGACTGAGTGGAATATTTGAAATGCCTTATTATGAGTAAAGGATCAAAAATAGTTTTTTATTAAATTAAATATAACTCGTGCTTAAAAATTTTATATATAGGATTATAAATTAATCATATTATTTTGTAACTTATTAATTCAAATAGTATATACATTTTATGATGAGGAATGGGTTTTGTAAATTTTTATTTACCATTAATAACATGACGATGTCTAAAAATAATGATATTTTTAAAAATAGTTTTTTTTTATCAGTAAAAAATATTTTTTTTTGAAAAAAACACCCTAAAATAATTTTGATGAGTTGATTCCAAAAATTGTGTCAATTTTATTATATTAAAAATCTAAATTTTATATGTTTAATAATTAATAAAAATATTATAGTAAATAGGGAAAAATATTTAAAGTAAATAATTTTTCATTTTTTTAAGTGATTAATTATTATTATTTTAATTTCTAATTAATAAATTTTTTTAAATAATTTAATATCTATATAATAAAAAAATTACATTTCAAAATAAAATTATTATAATTTTTTATAATAATTAATATTTTATTAAATTAGTTCAAACATGCATTATTAAAATTTAATTATATTTTTCATTTTTATTTATATGATTTGGAATTTTATTTTATTACAATATAATATTTATATTTTCTTATATTTAATCATTTTAAAAAAATATGAATTTGTTTTTTCTCATTAGTCCGTTAAATATTTCAGTGGGTAGTTATTATTATCAATGATCATATATTATTCCCACTATAATATGATCGAAAAATTTCATATATATACTTATCATTCAATTAATTTTCAACAGTGTTATTTAAATTTAATTTCAAAAATTCCAATCATGTCTCAAATAGTTTATTTTAATTTTTTTGACATCTGTGATAATATTTGGGCCCTGTGATGTAATGGAATATTAATATTTAGTTTTTATTATTTATTTTTGTTAATTTCATGATTGTATTATTTTCAATTTAATTGACTACTTTGGTACATCATATTTTATGGTTTATATTGATGTAATCAAATGATTTATTCCTTATATATAATTTATACTATTCATTATAGTTCACCTATAATATAGACTTAAATTTTTAAATCTTAAAATTTTTTGTCATCGCATTCTTACACCTTCATAAATCTCATCCTCAAAATTTCAATTAAAAATATAAGATAATAATATGTTTGGTAATATTATTTCCTTAAATCCATAGAAACCCATTATTCCTCTTTATATATATAATTTCTCTATAGTACATTGAGAATATGTGTATTCTTATTTCATAGAGCATTTTCACTATGATCCATGATATTTACTAGATGCTCTTCGAAAAATAGATCACACTCTATATGTACCACTAGTAGATTTGGTATACGTCAAACATCTGATGTGTAATTCCTTAAGAGATATACATAGAAAAAATTATGTACTAGATACATATATGGAGTGAGGGAATATATAAAAACCAATGATTTTAGTGAATATTTATCAATTAATAAATATTGGTTAAAATAACATGTTTCATATAAAACACCAAAACAAAAAAAATGTGATAATTTTTATTAAGATAAATATTACCATTATAAATTAGTTGTTGAATAAGTGGGTATAAATTGAGATAAAAACCATGACTTGACCCAATAGTGCATTCCCAGCTAATAGTAAGCTCAGTATTATAACCCAAACTTTCCTCCAATAGTATAGGGAGTGGAAACTAGTGCTGAGTAGGAATGTCTCACTCATGGAAGGACTTAGCCTAATGTTCTTGTATACATGATGAAATCACCATTCACCAGTACAAGATCGAAGTGATAATCAAATTATATTAAAAATTCAAGAATAATATCCATATCCACATTAGATTATGATTTGATTATAGAAAATCAATGAGACAAATGTAATCCCATGAATATTATAAAATGTTTCCAACCTGCTAATAAAATTGTACAATTATTATAAAGAAACTTCTATAATAGTCCATGGGCCAACTAACACAACTAATATCTACCAGATCCTTTTCCCTCCTACGATTCCATCAAGTGTCCTATCATTTCTAAAAAAACACTCATGTATAGGAAGATCCCATATAGCAATGAATATAGGACACCTTGAAATCAAAAAACAAATCATCAAAGAGGGATTTAGTTCAATATCAAAATAGAGTGAACCAACCAGGAGGAAAGATAATGAAATCCATATTTGATCACAAATAGAAACCAAGACTTAGAGTAAGTTCATGACCTCATTTCCACACTAGGATTTTTTTTCTCATGATTAAAAGGTAATATTTTTCTAAGATAACTAACTCATCTGGTCTCTCTATGGTGATGGAACTCTTATGAGAGGTCATACTCAGTGGTCCTAATTGTATTAGTAAGAACTATAACTCATAATTTGTCAACACATTGTATAGGGATCTTTTTAATGGACTTTGGGAGATATATAACATTATTAATTACAATGAATCTGGAATGGGATCATACATTTTGTATGTTGGCTATGGTATACCTAACCAATCCTTATGAATAATGAGATAGTGGATTGCACCTATGGCCACACAGAGGGATACATGACTCTATAAAGAATTATCCCATAGAGGGGATAAAATATATTATGATTTGGATGGGATATCACACTATACCCTCATAGAAAATATCCAAGGGAACACATATGCAATAATATTGAAATTAGATAGATGGAAATAAGGGCTCCAAAATTCCCTGATGGAGTAAACTGTGTGTATAAGGGACACACAGTGTGTCCGTCTAAGCTTGTTCCATCATGTGTCAGTTCCTGTGTACTTTTCTTATGACCATATAATGTAGTCGTTCCCATGTACATTAGTCATGTTTATGATCATGAACCTAGGGGTACACATCATATAGTTGGCTTAAGGAAAACATGGTGTGTAAAAAAGACATATTATTATGTGGTATTTAAGTTCATGTATTTACCCTAGCCATCACATAAGGGGACCACACTGCATCTGTTCTTCTGAACTATATTACATGTATATCAGGATGTTTCAGAAATCCTAAATCTATCACGTATCTTCATACACACCACCACCACCTCTAATTCTACTATTGATTTCACCAAAGAACTTGTATCTAGATTACACAATTTTGTGTCATCACTAGTGGTCAGATTCAAGTCACTCATTGGTCTGAAATAACCCTTCTATGTCATCTAAAAGGACCCATATAGACCAACAGATGAAAACACTATCACTCACACCAACATCAGACCTTCATCTTCATCCTTATACCTTCATCATGTCTTCAATCCTAAATACAAATACAAGGTAATGATCTTTTATTCCAATAATCAGTTTGACAATAACCATTTCCTGGGTATAGTTGAACCATTTTTTAAGTGAAATGACAATAAAAAATATTCAATTAACTAAGGGAAAAAAGGAATGAAACTAAAAATTGAGAAAAGAATATTGGACATTGTTTGGGATGGACATTATCCACTAACAATGAAATTAATAACCAGTGAGGATAAACAAAAATCTATCTATTCCAAATTATATGAATCAAATATAAATAATGATAAACCAATGAAATAATATTAAATTAATTCATTAAAAATTTAATTAAAATATATCATGGAAAAATAAAACAAATATAGATTAAACTAATAAACAAACATCCTACCTTGATAAGGGATCAATCACTGATGAATAACAATTTTGAATCATTGTTGATTGTGATATACATGAACAATTTTGATGATGATAATCTACACAATATTCCAATCATTAATCCATGATCCCATCAACATCATTCAATTCTCTTATCCACATTCCTCTACTCCAATCTCTTTGGTTATGAATCTAACAATAACATTTCCCATTTATATACATAAATATAGGAAAATTTGGTTTCACAAATTTAATTGAAATCATTTATTTAATTAGTTTATTTTGATATTATTTCACCAGTGACTAAAGTTAAATAAAACACTAGACCCATACAATGATTATGTCTCATCTAGTGTAAAACTGATATTCTAGACTTAATAGAGGTCTGAGTTTTCCCATTTGATACCCTTTTTGAGAGATATTCTATTATGTTTACAAAAAATATGAATAAGGTATTTATTGTATTTATTTTTTTCTTAATATATCCAAATAAATAATCTAATGGGAACATAATTACATATAGACTATGTGTCTATATATGAGAATATTATTTAAAATATTCCAAATTACTACATGGATGAAACAAATTCATTTCATTATTCCCACCTTTAGTGATTTTCATAGATGAAAGAAAAAAACATGAAATGGTGAAGATACTAAGCACAAATAGGGTTCCCCCTTTCCCATGTGATCTCATGAATATTATCAAGCTGCCAAATAACACACACCATGGTAATCACTCACCCATGAAAGATCATATCATTATAAACCTTCATTGTCACTAGGTATTCTAAGAAGTAACTCTATCCTTAATTTCCATCTCACCCTAGTAAATAATGTGTGATAGTTCGTGCACATATCTCCTCATCTACGATACATAGAATACATATTGCACCTAGTTTAACATTTGTGGTTAGGATAGGGGGTGTTCCACCTCACCTACTATTCACTGTATCTGGAAAGGGACAATAAATATCAAAGATAACTTATCACATCATCCATATTTATACAATCAACATCATGGTAATACCTTTAAGAACACATATTCTCCTATTCAAAATCCAAGGGAATATTTTTTCATCTATATTGGAATTATGAAAACTTTTGGTATCCCTCATTAACTCTTAGATTATTTTTACCATCTATTTCATCACACTCACAAACTTTGTTACCATAAGTGTTGTGTCCCCAATATCCATCCAGCACAGTGGTTACCTGAATTTTATATTAAACAAGTCCTCTAATGTTTCAATACCAATGGTAGAGTGGTAGTTATTATTATATTAAAACTACACCATGGGTAGATGATCCCTCTAACTGTGACAAAAATCCAACATTCAACCCCAAAGAATGTAATCTAGAACATGAATAGTACATATTTTTATTTCTGCCAATGGATGGAACACTATGATCATCCATAACTAAGACCAAAATGCATCATTTAATCCTCTCCATAATCAATATGTCAATCTACCATCATAATCTGAAACAATCACAGAGGTAACTTCATGAATGCAGACTACCTCCTATATGTACCAGTGTTCTTAACTCTATAATAAACTCTTATCTATGATTTCTAATATATGGGATGAATTTTTTAGTTAGTCTAAAATCCCCCAAATAAAATCATGACCTCTAACTTATCACTAATTTCATGTTAATAAATCCATGGAGATATTGTATTACTTTTACTCTAGAACCTTATGGGGTTGAGATAAAACTATTAGTACCTAATCCTTAACCTTAACATCTTGGAATGTTAGGAATTAAGAGACAAACTCAAAAACAATCCTTTCAACCCTATCCACTAGAATATGTCCCAAAGTAAATAGTATATATTTTCAACTTAGGGGTGTACCATTTAGTGGTATGTTTGAAACCCCCTTAATGACACCTCTCACCATGGGAGCCGTACAATAATGCATCTTCATAAAAAGAATAAATGATCCCTTCCTTCATAAAATCAATAAGAATAATTTCTTAGGGATATATGGTAAAATGATATCATGAAATAAATATATTTAAGATGTTCCTCCCTAAAACACTGGAGAATTAGAGAGGTAATAACCGATGAATAGTGATTTAGAGCACTAACCTTGTGTGAAAATGAGAAATTCAACAAGGATATCAAATCCATTATCTCTCTAAACAACATTCATCATGATTTTCTACTGAGACTATCTTACACCACGTTCAATTTCTAAAATGTATATACTATCTCAATATCAATTTCCAATAGGAACTTTTGGAATTGCCTCTATATCGTGTTAATATAATTATGTGAAAAGGTAAAAATGAGTCTTTTTTGGTTGGAAAATATGGTGAATTTATCTCCTATAAAAGAGTGTTACAAACACATAAAAGATAAAACCACAACCACCAACTCTAAATCATGGGTAATGTATTTTTTCTCATATGGTGTGGCTTGAAGGACCCATATGTAATCCCCTCCTAAAACTACATTAAAAAACATCCAAACCCAGCTCTAAGGGAGTTACTGAACTCTAGACACTAAACACGATTTTATATAACTATCATGATTATAGACCTCATAAACCTATGACTAAAATCCTGAAATTACTTCTGACACTTCTATATCATAATTAATGTGTTCCCATTTAGGGTTAAAGAAATAAATTATTCCACAATACTATTGAAATGAATAAGGAATCTATGATAACAGCCTATAACCCATGGAATATATGCACATTAGTCATTCTCTTGGGTGGATCACAAGATAGAACTGTATTAATATTTAAGGGGTCCAATGATACTCCCTATTATGAGATGACATGTCCCAGGAAGTGGAACTCTTGAATGAAGAACTAAAACATTGAGAACTTTCCATATAACTTTTTCTCTCAGTGTATATCTACAAACATCCTCAAATGTCTCAATTGCTCATCCTCTGATGTAGAGTACATGAGGTGTCCATCTGTGAAGACCACCATGAACTGGTTTAGTAAAGGATTAAATATTTAGTTCATGATTCAAAATAAAATATCTTGGGAATTCATCATGTTGAATGGAATCACCAAGTACTCATAGTGACTATTGAATCACCAGAACTCTATATTTAGTTAATCACCCTCTCAAATATAAAGCTAGTAATAACCTAGCATGAGGTAAATCTTGGAAAACCACTTCACCCCTTTGAACTCATAAAATAGTTCATTGAGTCTCAGAATTGGAAACTTATTCTTTATAGTGACATGATTTAGGTTATAATAGTACACACATAACTTCAATATTTCATCCTCCTTCTTGGTGAATAACTCATAGGCCTCTCTAGGGGACCCACAAAGTAAAGCAAAGTGCTTCCTATAAAAATTCACATATATAACCTATTGATATAGAAGGTTTATGTGTTAAATATGATATGTTGTCACATATATCATGGTATTCTAAGGGAACATGTTTTTATATAAGTTAATATTTCTATTAAGAGGTATTCCAAACATGACCTCAATGAATATATCCTCATACTCCTATATCAGTGCATGAATCTAAAATATCATATCACCAAATAATCCAATGTAAATATTATCCAATTGATGAGAGATCAGTTGTATCCTCCTATATACAAGCACGTTTTACTTTATATAATATTCCTTCTCACTATTGAAGAAAAATGTCATCCCCTCTATCTATATTCTCTGCATCCTCTATCTAAAATAATAATTCTATGTGTGGACAATAATTAACCATTCCATACCTCTAATGACATTCAAAGGTTTAATCATGGCTATGAAGATATCCCAAATGAATTTTTATCTTCCAAGGGTATAGTGGCACTACTAGTGGAAGTGTGTGATTATCGAATCTCTTACCATAGAAGTCTCTATGTGTGAAGACAATGTTAAGGGATGAACTAGAATCAATAAGTCTCAAACAATTTATGCAACAAGAAAATAGTGACATGATATATTCTCTTTAAAAAATATACATAAATTAGTGAAGAAAGAAATTGAACTTTGTATCATTCATGGAGCATATGGTTTATAAGCCTCTAGTTCCTACAGTTATCCATGATATTGATCACCGACTCTCTAATCCTCAGGTGGACCACATGGAGGAGGTATTTTTGGTAAAGGATAATATTAATGGTTTATCCCACTACTCTCCCAACACATCTACAAAATCAACCACCATGTGAACCTATATTCCCAAGCCACTACCTCTGACTTAGTGGACCATCGACCGAATCCCAATTAGTAGCTTGATGAGTCAGGAATTTCTGCATGATATTGACTCACCTATAATAGTAGAAACACCACATCTCACATGGATTACTATAACCATAATGATAATTCTATATAGAAGACCAAATTGATTAGTAATATCTCTGATGTTTCCTCATGTTCTTGAATCCCTGAGTCTGGTGTCAATTACCCATTGAGGAGATCTCAGCTCCTAGGTGTCCACATCCAAATTTGACTATTGGAATTTACTATGCTAAGAATATATCCAAAAATAATTTCTTTCTTAGACAACATAGATTTGGTATTTATAAAAATATATGCCCCTATGTACTTGATAACTTTTAAAAGACCATTCTCAATGGTCCATCCTTGAATGTATTTATCAAACCATAACCATGGAATATAACAAGAGTTTAATGAAACTCATAACATTCTCAATGATTGTCATGTTTCCCTATTGGAACTATATAATATATTATATATATACTATCCACTTGATATCTATATAAAACACCCCTTTGGAAAGGTTCTCAAACTATTTCTATGAGAGATTCACTTAATTGTGCATATGAATCACAATGACCCATTATCACCCTAATGGTCCTTAGAGAAGGATCACTACTGAGACCAATATATAACTAGTAGGGGTCTTAAAAGGAGAAAAAGTGAAATCATCATACACACATTATCTACCAGAACTGATGGTACAATTATCTTCTCAATAGGTGGCGGTAATATTTGTAATCCACTTGAAGTAACCACCTCTTACATAGGTCCCTATACTGAATCCTCATCGATAAGAGGATCATCAATAAAAAACTACTATGTCATCCAAGATGGATGTTTTTGTGGCTAAACAATATAATAGTTAAGACATACCATGTATAAAGAGAATATCTAGAGTATTAGATAGAGAAGTTCATGGAATCCAAAACCCATTATTATATGATGTATTTACAAATGTTTTACCTTTAACCAGTGACTAAATTAATTGAGTTGAAAATAAGGTTATTAAAGTCTTGGTGACTAGATAAATCTTTATCCAAAAAATCACTGGGTTTCCTAGCAAGAGACCCAAACTCGGGGCAACATGAAACTATTTCCCTACTACCAAAACAAATCTTCATAGATAAATTATATCCAAACATTCATCATAAGATATCCTAGGATTTGATGCCACTTTGGAATGACCCAACTCACTAGGGATTTTTTGGCCATAAGTATGATGATTGTGACACCCCAAGCCTACCTCCAGTAGTCCATAAGCTAGATAATTGTTCTTCTGAGGCATATCACACTCACAGGAAGCCTAAGAAAAATATATCTTTATAATAACACACATCTCAATCAAAACGTACAATGGTGAAATGATAACAAACTAATACTATATATTAATTCAAAACAAATAACCCTGCATCATAGTATGGAAAGAGTATAGAAAATCCTTGGGTAAAATATAAGCTTACTAATACTATAAAAAGTTTCTAATATTATAAAAAAAATTGTATTTTAATCATGATGCAACTCAGGGAACCATTTGTTCTCTACCTAGAAAACAAACCTATGCCTACTCTTTTTCCTCTTAAGGATCTGTTGAAAGGTCTTTAATCAATATGAAACATGAAACAGGTGGGAATATCCCTTATATGTGTGGATATAAACATAAAAAGTAAGAAACCCTAAAATAACTAAACAAATCCTCAATGATATAGTTAAAAAAATATACAAATAACATGTTCTAATAAGAAGGAATGATAAAGAAACCTATATATTCTCATAAATAGACAAGAAGTCTCAGAGTAACATCAGGAACTCACTAACTATCTATAATTTTTCTTGAGGCTCAAAGGTAACATTTTTCTAAGAGAATATACTCATTGGGTATCATTATACATATGACACTCATCTTAGAGGTCCTAATTGTTGGAGCCCACAATTCCCAGCACAAACTAAACTCATAAGATGATGATACACATATAGTGGATCATGTATAAGACTATGGGGGATACCTAACCCAATCTAGGATAACCCATTAGGAAGGGTATCAAACATCCTAGATGATGTATAAGGGGAACATGACTCATCCTATGATATATGTGATATGGGGTCACATCCTAGGATATGTGAAAGAATACCTCATAGTATATTTAAGTATCCTATAGTGGGGATCCATAATCTCATTCTTAGGATGGGATACCACATTGTACCCTTTTAGGGAATAACCCAAGGAACATACACCGATATAGAAACTAGGTCGATGGAAATTATGGCTCTAACCTACATTGTATGTATTACATGATGTGTCCCTCTAATTTTGGTTATGATCGTGTCTTTTCCTATGTACTCTACCCATTCCTTTGTGCAATGGTAATGTTCATGTGCACTAGTTATTTTCGTGATTGTGTTCATAGTGGTACACACCTGGTCTCTAGCTTAAGTACTACATGACATGTGAAAAAGTCACACAACCATGTGAAATCTATTTTCACATTTAAACCCAATCCTACATATAATATTACCCAAGTGACATGTGTTCTTCCAATCTATATGAAGTGTGTGTAAAGATATTCTAAAACTCCCTGATCACTCATGTATGTTTATCCATGAAACCACCTCCTTATATTATAGGACATATTTCACCATATTATAAAAATCTATGTTAACCCTGACCACATCATTATTGGTGGTTGGATTTTGGTAAACTTCTGGTCAGAAATCACCCTTCATTACAATCCAGACGAATTAGTACAGTATAATTTGAGAAAACTCCATCACCAGCACCATCATTGGACCTGTTAAATAATCATCATACCTAAATCATGCCTTTAATCCCAAATATTACCCCATGATAATGATCAATTGCATTTAAGATTAATTTAACAATGAGTGGTGTTTCAATGGTATAGTAAATCTATTGGTCAAATGAAATACCATTGATGAACATTCAAATATTGAAGGGAGATAAAGCACAAGAATAAATGATAAGTGATTTTTTTCGGTTGATCGAGTTAGACATAATCCATTAATTAAGAAATAAATGAGCAAGGGTGATAAATAAGAATGTAAAAATGATTGTTTAAAGAAATTAAAAATAAACAAAGATAAACCAAAAAAACAATCCATTTTTTGATAACTAAACTAATAAAATAATGTTCATCGTAGGGAAATAAATTGTGAGAATTAAACCGAAAAATAAATAAATAGATAATACATAAATCAATGATAAATAATTATTTTTCATCATTGTCGATGGATTTATCCAAGAACTCGGTTATTGATGATAATTCTTGTGGTATTTCATTCATTGATCTACAGTCTCATCATGATCTGATAATCCATTCCTCCATAGAACATTCCTAATATATATTGGGTTATCAGGATAACCCTAGGATTTATACATATATATTATTAAATAGATGATAATTAGGTTACATCCATTTGATAGATAATAAATTATTTATGTAATTTATTTGTCTATTTTTTTCATGCAACTACACTTAAACAAAACACTGAACATGTACAAATATTATATTATTCATAGGGTAAAACCAACATTCCACATTTAATGTAAGTATAATTTTTTCCATATGATGCACTATTTTGGAGTTATTCTATTATTTCATGAATATTGTATGGGTGTGTGATATATTATATTTTACACGTTTTTAATATATACATAGCGAGGCGCCACGGGGTTATAATTTTTGTGATGATAACACACCTAACTCTAAAAATATTGTTTAAAATATTATAAACTATTAAATGTGAAAAATAAATTCATTATTATAAAAAAAATTATGAAATATTTTTTTACAAAAAAATAAATTTCACTTCTAATGAAAATGAATTGATAAAATTAAATTAGTACATCCCAAAAACTAATAAGATCATTTTATGCTAGAAAATGTATTTATTTTTAATAGTATCCTATAAATTGAGTATAATTTTTATTTAAATAAAAATCTTTATAATTTCATAAAGTATATTTTTAATATTAATAAGAAATTAAAACAAATTTCTTATAATTTTTCAGAAATAGAAAAAATAATATTTATTTGAAAAAAAAATCTATAAAAAGAGTTTTTCATTATAATTTATGTTTCCATTTTAATGTTAAATTAAAGAAATAATATATTTTTTAAATTATAATAAATTAACATCATTATTTTAATTCACCATAATAATATTATCTTATAATTAATTTTTAGGTTTTCTCTATAAATATTAATTTTTTGGTGATTAGTGAAAAATATTATTGTTAAAAATACCCTAAACATTATCATATCAGTAGGATATAACAATAACATAAAAAAAATTGAATCATATTCCCAAATAAAATATTTATTTAATATGTTATTTATTAAATTTTATTGAAATTTTATTTATTTTTCATACCTGTATTTTATATTTTAGAACCTAATGTTATATTTTTATAAAATAGTTATTATGCATTAAAAACTTATTATTTATAATTAATTTTATTATAATTTTATAAAAACTAATATTATGAATTTTTTTTGTTATTTTAAATAATATTATACAAATTAATGAACAAGGTAAATTTAATGTTTAGATTAAAAATAAGTTATATGGTATAAAAAAGGTATTGTGGTAAAGGTTAATTTGTAAAATGTTAATGTAATGGGAAATAAAAAAATCACTCAAGATATTTATTCATATTATTTAATAAGAGTGGTATCAACCCATACTCATCCCCTCTCTATTACTTTCCACTTTTTATCCACTTAACTTTAATAGTGACTTGTCCTTTTATATTATTACAAAAATGACACCAACCACACTTATTAAAGGGGATTTCCACGACCCATTTATATACACTATAAAATTATAATTACTCTTGAAACGCTATCTATTTTACATACCTAATAGATCTATACCATTTTTCAGTCCCTTCATCCATGTAAATACCTTGGAGTATTCATTTCCAAGAATTACTTTGAGAGAATTTTCAAATTCTCTACATAAGTACTAATCACTCTAGTTTTTTCCTCATCTATTTTTCTCCTCAAAATATATATTTACCAATAAAACTTTATGAAATATATTTAATTTGTATATTGATGTGTTTTTTTGTTTTTATAATTAACATTATACAAACTTCATCATTTTTTTAGAAAAATAAAAACCTCATCATGCATACGTGTAGAGTACCACCTCCAAGAACAAAAGTTTTACTTTTCATCACAGACATACACAGATTATTATAAAGGTTTATTTAATTTATTAATATTATTTTTATATCATGATAATTGTTTCATAAAATGTTAACCATTTCTTACCCCTATCACATTCCATGAGGAATGAAAACATTATCTATTTGGATGTGTGGACTACTACCTCCATAAAGTGATGAATTTCATTTCTTATATCCACATTATTTTTTTATTTTTATGAATCTTTTAAAATATGATTCTCTACCTTAATAACATATAAATAATTTCATCAATAAAATTTAATAATTATATTATACCAAAATAATCGATTTCTTAACCATAATAAGACATCAATTATAATATACTCTTGTGGGGGACGGTTAAACTAACTACATGAATAATGCAATAAAGTCCAATCATGGATTACTATGGAAAATTAAGTACTAGTATTATTTGATATTATGGAGAAAATAAATTTTTATTATTATTTAATGGTTATATTAATATTTTCCTCACTAATAATGTACCAAAATTTGTCATCAAAATTTACTAAAACATTCTCAACCCTAATTCCATATTCCAGAATCATGATAAAAATCATAAAATGAAATAAGTGATTTTCTAATAAATACAATTCATCTATTATATTACCTTGTATAATCATGGAATTATGACCTTTGTTTCAATGAATGGGGATTTACATCGACATTTTAAATCATGTGTGAAAAAATCAAAATCACTAATATATGATGATAAAAACAAACAATAACAGACTAATAAATAAATAGTAAATGATTATCAATGAATTTAATAAAGGGTAATAGATATGAATATGGTTCTCAATTAAATTATTAATATAGTTATTTTTATTATTCAATAGGTTAAATTTCTTTGATAGAAGTTGGGACAAAATTGGTAAGGGTATTCCTTGAATCAACTACTTTTCATTATAATAATGTTTTATTTTTTTTTACTATGGTTTTACAAGATTGTTTTCTTCTATTATATAATGGTATTATAATGTCATGTTTTTTATAGTGATTTAAAATTATGTGTTTATTTAATAATAATTTTTTTATTTTAAATATATCTCTCATTCTCTCCAAATGATCTATTTTTCTCCTTATACATATTGACCATTCCCACCAATGTTATTATTTCTTAATTAAAAAAATTATATTATTTATTTCTATTGTTCATCAAATTTCCATTTACCACTTTTAAAATTAAATATTTATAACTCTTTTTTATGATGTAGATTCAAAAATGTAAATTTTTAAAATATTGAAAAGGTTTCTTCACTCAATCATACATTTTATATTCCACTAAACATTTCATTTGGAAAAAAATTATATCATTCATTAAATGTATTATTTTTATATTTCTTTAAAATATTTTTTCATAAACTAATTATTTAAAATTTTCCAAAAGAATATTTGAAATGTGACTCATAACATCTTCATTTTATTATAATTTTACAAAATGTTTTTAAATAACTCTTATATATTTAAATTTAATTTTTAAATTTAAATAAAGAATACCTAACTCTTATAGAGTTATTATTTGTGAAACTTATTCCACATTCCTTTATGAAATACAAAATTTGGGTAATTTAATTTTAGGTATCAATTGATTTACTTATGTTTTCATCTTATGAGATACTATTTAGAAAGGATTTGAAACCGCTTTTATATTTCTGATTTTCATGATATGATCAATTAGTAATCTATTATAACAAATATATATATACATGATGTTTGTCAAGGTCTTATATCTATCTCATAATAGTTGAAAAAGATTACATATCCCATGAGATAATGAATCATGGAAATTCTTGGATTTTTTCTAAAATTAAAGGGGGGACATATTTAAATTTTTTATCTATATAAAGGGTGGTCATATTTTGAATTGTTTATAAAATAATGGGTGTGAATGATTGGATTTGATAACAACATATAGAGTGTACATTCCTAAGTATGTTTACGACATAAAGAGTTTACATTCCTTGATATGTTCCCAACTTTATAGTTTGATATGGTTGGATTTATTCACTGTATAATGTGTAGACAAGATTGGATTAGTTAACAACATGATGGGTGGGTATTCTTATATTTATTCACAATATTATAATTACCCATTCATATTATTTGTTATATAATTATTTATTATGTAATTATTTAATTAATTCTATATTTATGTCATATTCCTATGATTTATCTTCTTAGATCAAATCTATTATCTATCACTATTATTCTAGATAAAATTATTGTTCATTTAAGATTATATGTTCTCCTATTATGGAATATAGATAAATTTTTTTACTAAATTATGTTTTTAATATGATATTTCTCTATGATCATGTTTCATCATATACTTATTAACTAAACTTTAATGATATGGTGAGAAGTTTTACTTTGATGATCATTTTAGCTCACCACATTACTATGTCTCTATTTATCTAGATATGAAGATGAGTATAACTTATGAGTTTTCTAGAGGGGGTCTAGTGTAGTCTTATTATCTATAAATTTTCACAATTATTGTAAAATATGTTGTATATGTAGATATTACTTTGTATCTCCTGAAGAACACCTTAATTGCTAGGTTTTTTCATCGACGACCATCAGTGGACGCATTCGATAGACACATCTTCGGCACCTGGGATTTGCAGAATAGGGCGAAAGTAGGGTTGTTGGATAATCAGCATATTATGATACGCTTCTCCTCGGAGGACGATCTCTTCAAGGCATTGTCAAGTGCTTCCTGTAATTTCAATGGTTTCATGTTTTTTCTATTTCGATGGACTTTTGATTGGAATATGAAGCATGATCCCTCAACTATGGTGACTTGGGTAAGTTTTACAAATCTTCCCCTCCCATTTCAGAACCCTTCAGTTATTCGTATGCTAGGGAATTTGATCGGTAGGTACATGTGCTCGGATAGCCGAACAGAAGCTTTATGTCACCCAATTAATCCATGAATCTGTGTTGAAGTGGATGTTTCAAGGGTTCCCTTTGAGTATGTTTGGATCACTGTGGGTGAGGAATACCACTGCAAATAAAAGGTGGTATATAAAAATTGGATTGATTTCTATTCTGGATGCAGTCGATTTGGTCACTTTCGGGTTGACTATCGTAGGGGGCCTTAGTGCGATCTGAGGAGGAGCAATCCTCACAAAAAGGAGCACGGGGGATAGGGAAATGGTGAGACATTGAAGCAGAAGTCTTCTGTGGAGGATGGAAATTTGGGTGGGGGACTTACTTCTGGAAGTTTGCAACTGGAGGAGGCAATGTGCATCAGTTCAGTTCAGTTCAGTTCAGCTGCCAACGAGGGGGCATTGGTGGAAGGGTCTAGTCGGCCTTCTCTGTCTCCTATGAAGAAGACGTTGGTGCCTCAAACCAATCCATTGGTTGCTGATGTTTTTAACAGGATGAGGCCAGACCTGGACCGGCCTTTAACTGTGCTTGGTGTGGAAGAGAGTGGTCTGGTTCAGCAGGACTTGGTTGGTGTAGAAATCCAGGATTCTGGAAGTCATGAGGATGTGTTGCAGTCGGTGGGAAAGGGGAAGAATAAGCCGGCCAAGTCTTCTGGGCCGATTTGTGGTGATTTGAAACAGGGTTTGCAGGGGCTTGTTTTGGAGGTGGATTGATCTGGTATGGGGAAGGTAGGGGGTCCTGCCTCAAGGTCACAAATTTCAATTCTTCTAAATAATAGATTCAAGAGGCTTGTCGAAGAAGAATCGTGTGCTTTCCTCTCTTCCGAAGTAGTTCAAGAATACGAGCAGGAGGGCAAAAGAATTGAACACAGCCTTTCGATAGATAAAACAAAAAGACAGGATAAAAGGAGGAGGAAGGGGAGGAAGGACTATTCTTCATTAACTCCTCCCCTGAAGGCGTGTTCGGCAAAGAGGATTAAGTACAAGAGGATGAATATGGAGCCTTTGAGCCAGTCGAAGCCAGGGGAGCAGAATGATCAGTCCTTGGTTCTACTTTTAAGATCTGAAGAAGAAGTGATAGAACAGGTTCTACTACTCAATACTAATGATGAAGAAGCTTCTATAATGATTGGGAGATCTCTTGATGTTCCCCTTAATTAAGAACAATATTCTTGGATTGATAAACAGGATTCAATTTTAGTAGGGGGATTCAATCATGGAAAGATTAGCGTTGAGGAGTACATAGAGACTTGGGACCAGCTTGTGTCTATTTTGGAGAAATGGATTTTGGAAGAAACAGACCTTGAACTTCATTCCTTAACATGGAAGCTATTTAGGGAAGCAGAATCGGGTAATATCAAATTTCTTGTTAGCGATTTGGTTTAAACTGGTGATTTTGGTTGGCTGGTGTGAGTGACGGGTTGTGTGTGATGGGGCTGCTCTGGGTCTCCTTTTCTTGTCTTTGCAGTTTAGTTTATTCTTTTTTTCAGCATGCTTCTTGGACTGCTCGGGAAGGGGAATAGGGCACTAGGTCTTCATTGATGTAGTTCTCTTGGAATTTTGTGCCCGTGCTTCTGCACGGGACTACTTGGTGAGGGATCCTGTTTCAGTGAAGGCTTGTTTTTTGTTATACTTGTTGGGATGGAGCGGTCCGATATCTTTCTTTGGTTGTATGTGGTTTCTCACTTTTCCTTTAAAAAGTGTTTTTATAATAAAAAATTAACTTTCAGCAGCAGTGTGATCTTCTAAGAAATGAAATCACTATCGGGATAATATAACAAGATATAGGATCTTGAAAAAATGTACTAAGGACTAATAACATTGAAAATTATGGTTGATTATTAAGCCTATCATTACATGGAACATGAAAAAGAGGAATAACTAAAAACATGGTTAGAAAATTCCAAGGGATATTCTTTGGTTAATTCATATTAAAATTATGAATTATTGTGAGGTTTTTCAACATATTTAGGTCAAATGACCTAATAGTAAATGACCATGCTTAACATATATTTAATCCTAGATATATATGTGTGTGTGTGTGTGTGTGTGTGTGTGTTAGGTTATGCACACCATTTAGGTGTTACTTCTTTAAATATTATGATTTCCTTTTTTGATTATTAATTTTATCATCGATCAAAATTCATTTAAATAACGTAATGGATGGATTTAGAAGAAATCGGGTTAATAATAATTGTGAAGAAAAATGTAGAGATAGTCTTAGTGAATAATAAAATGAGATGATATCCAGAATAAAATCCCTTTTTAAAATGATAACCCAACAATCAAAATCTATGAATAATAATGAAAACTATGTTCATCTCCTAAACAAACCATAGAATGTGAAAATTTCTATTAATGTTTTCATATGAGAATGTTCGACCTCCTTCAATGCACCTTAAAATCCACTTATTTTAATAAAATGTATCATTGTGATGGAAATGATAATTTTTTATTATTCGATGGTCAGACATTAGAAGGTTGTTCTATCCCTTTATCAATTGATAGTTGAGGCTGAAAAATGGTGGACTTTCATTGTGAATACAATGATAATCGAGGAAGTATAATATATACAATAAGACAAGTTCACAAACATATTATTCACTTTGTATTTTCACCATACTCTTATAACAAATATGGAGATAGAAATCATATTGTTGAAACAAAAGGATAATGAATCCAATGGAACATATAAAGAAGTCTTCATGAGGTTTTCAATATATAACTTTAGTTGTATTTTTAAGCCTAAGGGTAAAATTGATTATTTCATTAGTATCTTAAGGATATTTAATTTAAAATAATTATCCATAAGATACATTAAAACATGAGAATAAATTATTTGATGTGCATTAAAGGTAGAGATGGAATCTATGTACTATCATAATTATATATATATAAAAAGTAATTTTTAATATCATTGATGTTATGATTATATTTCACATTGGGTAATGAAATTCCAACTACTTAAATGTCAAAAAGAGTTGGAGGAAGAACCTAATTTATTTCCCCAAAGGAACACGCAATTTTTTGAAGGATTGGTTATCAATATCATGATAGTTAAAGTGGTACAAAGATGATGGTCAATACAATGGAAAAAAATAAGGAAAAAATAAATAACTACCAACATGTCAATGATTTAAAATCAATGATATTGTGAATTATGAAAATTAATACCCTAATAAAAGTGATTATAAAGAAAATTAACACCCATAACCACTTAATTTATTGGGAAAAGGAAGATCATTTTTAATCACTACCTTTGAGGTAAATCCCAATAATGTTGTAATGAAAGGTACACTAATTATCAGATATAGATATATGAATCTTTTATTTTATTCAAGTTCATTGAAATATTTCATATCATACAAGCTTGATAATAATTTTATTTCACCACCTCAAGCATTGGATATTAAAATACATGTTAAAACACTTTGTGGTGTGATGGTTATTTATATGATATATATCACTTATCCATTTGAAATTTGTTTAAAGATACTTCCTAAAGATCTTTTTCTTTTTCCCATAGTTAAATTTGACATAATATTAGCTATGGATTTGATTTCTCTATATAATTAATATAAAAAATGATGTGTTAAGGAAATATTAATTCATATCCCAAATCATCATGTTATCAAATATTAATATAAGGATGGTTATTAACTCCCTTTGATGAAAATTATATAATATGTTCCATGATACCCCATAATAAGGGTCTTTCATCTCTAATTATTAAGTATAATATAAACATTGGTAACATGCCTATTGTGTGGGAATATACTGATTTATTTCTTGATGAACTACCAAGTATTCCCCCATAGTGTGTGGTAGACTTTTCAATTGATCTCATCCAGTATCTATGTGTATCTCTATGATTCTTTTATAAATGTCCACTATTGAGTTAATAAAATAAAAAAACATCATTAAAATATATACAATGCAATTTTATTCCTAAGTGAATAACCATGAGGTGAATTATTCCTATTTGAAAAAAATAACAATGGATCAATTTGACTTTGTATTGATTACCATAAAATTAATAATATAATTTATAGGAACTAATATCTTATACCTCGTACTATCAATCAATTCGATCAACACAGAGGATCTTAATACATCATAGTGATTTAACTTCAATCCAAATTTAAAAAATTAAGGGTCTAACTAGAGGATATTACTTGGAGAAATTTCTTGAATGATGTATGGACCATAAGAATTTAAAGTGATTCCATTTTGAATTACAAATTCCCCCAAATCATCATTGATGTAATGGATAAAATATTTAGTGAAATATATGATCTATTTTGTGGTTTTATTTAGAGGATATATTCTCATATATTTTAAGATAAGGAAAGTTCATTGAGATCTCTTAAAGATTGGGTAGATTTTTTAATAAATATTTATTGTATTCCAAAATTATAAAGTGTAAATTATAGTTGTAAAAAGTATAATTCTTGTATCATATAATCACATACATAGGAATATATATCGATCCTTTAATAGTGGAAGTTATCGATAAATGTCCTAGAAAAACCATTGTAATCCAAATATGTAGTTTTATCAGGTTAGTTAGATATTATTGATGTTTCAATATAAATTTATAAAATATAACAAATCCAAAAACCAAGTTAACACATAAGAGATGAAATTTCCTTTTAAAGGAGTAATTCAAATATGGTTTCATGGAACAAAAGATGAGGTTTGTCACTATACCTTTACTAACATAACCCCTTAATGGGGAAGGGTTTGTAATATCCATTGATGCTTCAGAGAACGTATTGGGATGTATCCTCATATATAATGATATGGTAATTACGTATGCCTCACATTAATTAATAAATCATGAGAAACATTACCTAACATGTGATTTAGAGTTAGAGGATGTGATCTTGGAATTAAATAGATTGTATAATTACCACTATACTAAAATGTTTGATATATATACTGATCACATGAGCATGAAATAAATATTCACATAGAAGGATTTCACTATTCAGGAAAAAAAGACTTTATATTTGATAAAAGAGAATCACTACACAATACATTACCTCTTTGTGAAGGAAAACAAGGTGGTCGATAGATTGACTAGGAAATATCATGCTACATTATATATGATGTGGATTGAAAAAGACTCAATAATAGTGTTTTTTAGAGTATGACTCTTAGAGTCATAAGGGAAGGGGATAAATAATATAATGACAAAATTACTACTCACCCATCCATCCACATAAAGATAAAAGAGTCAAATAATGATAATATAAAGCTATATAAAATGGTAGAGAGTACAATGGAGTTGTATAGTTTGGAACTCAAATATGTTACCCCATAAGAATATAACTAAAGAGTTAACTTTTGGATGATACACATAGCTTATTATTCTATATTCATTAGGTAGCACAAAGATGTATAGTTATCTAATGAAAAACATCTGGTATGAGAACATAAATAGAGTTATATAATAATATGAATCTTTAATATTGGTATGCGATTATGTTACATTTGAATGAATGAAGTATAAGGTGGAGATGAAACTATTACACATACAAGTATATAAATGGGAAAATATTACCATGATTTTTTTTCATCTTACATCAGAGGCCATCTAAAGTCTATAATTCCATTTGTATTGTAGTTGAAACAATTCTAAAATCAGTACATTTTATATCAATAAATGATGCTTCATCACTACACCAAATCACTGAGATATTAATTACAATAGTATTAAGATTTCATAAACTAATACTCTCAATTTTATCCACTCAAGATTCTAGGTTTACCTTGAGGTTTTAGACAAGACTTCAGTAAGAACTGGAAATAAAGCTAAGCTTAAGCACTTCTTATCACACTTATACATACAACCAATCTAATAGAACCATTCGTCCTCTTGAAAATATGTTGATATATTATTCAATGTATTTCTATTGATTTTGGGATCAAAACCTCCCATGGTGGAGTTTTCATATAACAAAAGTTTCTATTTTAGAATTTATATTTCATAAAATGAGGATTAGTATAGGATAAGATTCATGAATACAATATGATTTAATGAAGTTGTAGAGTGGAAGTTGATATGACCTGACTTATACAAGAAATTTTAGAGAAGTTTCGAACCATTTAATTTGAAATAACGACAGAAAAAATTCTACAGATGAGTTTTCAAGATAATCATCAATGATATATATAGTTTGATAATGGTGATGAATTGCTCCTCTTAAATCCTCCATAGATTAAGGTTACGATATTTTTTAAGAAAAAAAATTTGATCTATATGTATATAGGCCCTTTCTTGGTCCATGGTCATGTTGGGGATATAGATTATCACATGGAACTCCCCCCAGACCTCTCTCATGTATATGATGTTCTTTACAGATCACTTGTGAGTATGTATATACTAGAACCTATTTATGTAGTGAACTCATAATCTGCGAAACTAGAACAACATCAATCATATCAGGAATAATCATTAGAGAATCTAGTTTGAAGAGATAATGTTACGTGAAATATGACCACACACTTATTCAATGATTTGTGGAAGAATCATAAGTTTTAGGAAGCTACATTGGAACCTGAGGATGTAATGTTAAAAATATACCCTCACTTCTATTCAAAATGGTTATAAAATTTCAAGGAAGATATTTTCTTTAACGGGGGTAGAATGGACCAACAAATTATTTTATTAAATATATATCATTTAAACATTATGTTAAATAACTTGTTTCACATGAAACAGTGAACCAAAACAAACAACTAAACATTTTTTAATGATAAATACATTCATTATAATGTATCCATTGATTTAGGGGGTATAAATTGGAGTAACTTCATTATAAAATATATTAATAAATAAAAACAGAATTCACTTTTAACATTATGCACCAATAAAACTCAATAAGTTAAGCTAAATAACTTATAAGAGAATTATATTCTTAAATATATATATATATATATATATATATATATATATTTAGAATATTATTTTTCTATGCACTATGATTTTTTATTTCTTGAAATCTAAGTATAGTATGGTATATTATATTGTTAATATGAAAAATATATTAAAAAAATTTTAAAAAAATATAGGAAATATGAACATAAAGAATTAAAATTTTGAAAATTCATTTTCCTATAAAAGAATGTTTTCAATATTTTTTATATTTCAATGTAAATGTTAAATAACTAAATTTTAGAAATTTAATTAAGAAAAATTAATGTACCTTTTTTATTCATTGTAACAATATTATGTTAGATTTTTTATTTTTTATTTACCACAAAAGATTTAATTTTAGGAGAATATTGAGTGGTACCATTGTTAAAAATATCTAAAACTTAATTATATCATTAGGATATAACCATAAATTTAAAATTTATGAAACTTTTTTCTATTCAAATATGTATTTAATAATTAGGATTTTATAGTTTTTAAAAATATATATTTAATTTAAAAAACAATTTTTCATATTTTAAAATATAAAGATATATTTTTCTAGAATTAATTTCATGTACTAAGAAATTATTATTTTTGAATAATTTTTATCACTTATAAATTTCACATTATGAGAAAATATTGTATATGTAATCATAATATCCAAATTATCTAATATGGAAATGTTAATTTTTAGCATAAAAATTAGTTTACCAAGTATAAAAAATATTATGGTAAAAGACAAATTTGATAAAAAAAAGGTTAAAACTAAGGGGAAAAGGCATAAAATCACTTAATGTGTGTCTTAAAATTGCTTTTTTGTAGATAATCAAACCATACATATCACCTCTACATTATTTTCCACTTTTAGAGAAACATTCCTTGAATAGTAACTTGTGCTTTTATATTATTAAAAATATTCCACTCTCCAAACTTCTAAATTGGGACTTCAAACACCCATTTACATACACTCTAAAATTATAATTCATCTTGAAAATTTCCCCTTTATTAATACCTCTATGTTTTACACCCTATTCATACATGTAAAATTACAAAGGCCTCTATTTCCAAGAGTTACTTCTGGAGGAAGATCAAATTCTCAACATAAGCCCTAATCAATCTAATATTTTCCCATATCTCTCTTTCTACTCCAAACCTATTATAGGATTTTTTTTTAATTGTTTTTTAAATAAAATATTTTTGTAAAACATGTTGGGTTAATAATATTTTTAAAAATATGCCACAAAGGTGGAATCGGTGATGCCTCTTTTCCCCTAAAATGAAAAAAAATATTTAAATTATTTTTTTTTCTTTCGTTTATATATATATACACAAAAAACAAAAATAATAATAAAATTTTCAGAAAAATTTATCTGCTATTTACAATCCAGCAGTATTTTCATTACAGCAGTCTGAATTCTTACAGAAAATCTCACCCAGGGCTCCCTTTTATAAGAGGGCCTACCCTATAAATCATTCTGCATTTTCAATGTGGGATTTTGGTTCTCCCTTTCCTGCACAGAACATTCTGTATTTCCGATGTGAGATTCGGTTTCAAGTATGTGGCTTTGAAAGACTATAAAATATAAACTATAAGAACAATATAAATGAAACTTAAACATGGACTAAAAATATAACAAATAGGTGAAAATAAAAAATCATGAAACATGTTGATGAAAAATAATTTATAAGCTTTCAAAGACACCTTCTTGAAACTTAAAAATGTTTCAAGCATGTGTCTTTGAAAGCCTATAAAATATAACATATAAGAACAATATAAAATGAAACTTAAAACATAGATTAAATATATAATAAATTATTTAATTAGTTAATGAATATTATTAATAATTAATTACATAATAATTAATTAGTTAATTAGTAATTATTAATAATTAATTATATAATAATTAATTAGTTAGTTAGTAATATAATTATTAAGTATATATAACAGTTAATTAGTTAATTAGTAATATAATTATAAATTATATTTATTCATTATAATTAATAATTAGTAATTATTAAAAATTATTATATAATAATTAATTAGTTAATTGGAAATATAATTACTAATTATATAATAGTTAATTAGTTAATTATTAATATAATTATAAATTTTTTATTATTCATTATAATTATTAATTAGTAATTATTAAAAATTATTATATAATAATTAATTAGTTAATTAATAATATAATTATGCTTTATAATTATTCATTATAATTATTCATTATAGTTATTCATTATAATTATTCATTATAATTATTCATTATAATTATTGATTATTGATTATTGATTATTAATTATTAATTATTAATGTAATTATTAATTATATAATTATTAATTGTATAATTATTAATTGTATAATAATTAGTTAGTTAATTATTAATTATTATTAATTAATTATATAATAATTAATTATTAATTATTAATATAATTATTATTTATTCAATAATCAATTAGTTACTTAGTAATATAATTATTAATTGCATAATAATTAATTAGATAATTAGTAATATAATTATTAATTATTTAATTAGTAATTTGTTAATTAGTAATTATTAATAATTAATTATATAATAATTAATTAGTTAATTAGTAATATAATTATTAAGTTTATAATAGTTAATTAGTTAATTAGTAATATAATTATAAATTATATTTGTTAATTATAATTAATAATTAGTAATTATTAAATATTATTATATAATAATTAATTATTTAATTCAAAATGTAATTATTAATTATATAATAGTTAATTAGTTAATTAGTAATATAATTATAAATTATAATTATTCATTATAATTATTAATTAGTAATTATTAAAAATTATTATATAATAATTAATTAGTTAATTAGTAATATAATTATTCTTTATAAATATTTATTGTAATTATAATTATTCATTAAAATTATTCTTTATAATTATTAATTATTAACTATTAATGATTAATTATTAATTATTAATTATTAATTATTAATTATTAATTAGTAATGTAATTATTAATTGCATAATAACTGGTTAGTTAATTAGTAATTATTAATAACTAATTATATAATAATTAATATTTAATTTTTGATATAATTATTATTTAATTAATAATTAATTAGTTACTTAGTAATATAATTATTAATTATATAATAATTAATTAGTTAATTAGTAATATAATTATTAATTAGTTAATTATTAATTAGTTAATTATTAATTAGTTAATTATTAATTATTAATCATTAATTATATAATAATTAATTATTTAATTAGAATATGATTATTAAGTATATAATAGTTAATTAGTTAATTAGTAATATAATTATAAATTATATTTATTCATTATAATTAATAATTAGTCATTATTAAATATTATTATATAATAATTAATAAGTTAATTGGTAGTATAATTATTAATTATATAATAGTTAATTAGTTAATTAGTAATATAATTATAAATTATAATTATTCATTATAATTAATAATTAGTAATTATTAAAAATTATTATATAATAATTAATTGGCTAATTAGTAATATAATTATTCTTTATAATTATTCATTATAATTATTCATTATAATTATTCATTATAACTATTCATTATAATTATTAATTATTAATTATAAATTATTAATTATTAATTATTAAATAGTTAATTAGTAATATAATTATTAATTATATAATTATTAATTGTATAATAATTAATTGTATAATTATTAATTGTATAATAATTAGTTAGTTAATTAGTAAATATTAATAATTAACTATATAATAATTAATTAGTTAGTTGGTTATATAATTATTATTTATTTAATAATTAATTAGTTACTTTGTAATATAATTTTTAATTATATAATAATTAATTAGTTAATTAGTAATATAATTCATAATTATGTAATTAGTAAATAGTTAATTAGAAATTATTAATAATTAATTATATAATAATTAATTAGTTAATAATTAATTAGTTAATTAGTAATATATTTTTTAATTATATAATAGTTAATTGGTTAATATTTTGAGAAACTTAGAGTCGAGGCCCTTTTTGTAATTAGTTAATTAGTAATATAATTATAAATTATAATTATTCATTATAATTATTAATTAATATTTATTAAAAATTAATATAATAATTAATCAGTTAATTAGTAATATAATTATTAATTATATAATAGTTAATTAGATAATTAGTAATATAATTATAAATTTTAATTTTTCATTATAATTATTATATAAGAATTATTAAAAAATATATATTAATTAATTAATTAATTAATTAGTAATATAATTATTCTTTACAATTATTCATTATATTTAGATATTATAAATTAGTAATTAATAATTATTAATTAACTAATTAAATAAGTTATTTTATGTTTAATTCATATTTAAAGTTTCATTTATACTAACCTTATAGTTTATATTTTATAGGCTTTTAAAGACATGTACTTGATAAAATTTTAAGTTTCAAGCAGGTGTCTTTGAAAGCCTATAAATTATTTTTCATCAACATTTTTGTAGCACCCTAAGCTTCCATGGTACGTTTCCCTTTGAATAATGTAGTAGCTTGCGTTGTACACAACTTGGAGTTCTAACACACCATGACCAATCAATGTAGTTGTTATGAATGGTAATACACACTTTTTGAAATTTTATAAATTTTATTTTTTAAAATGGACTTCATTTTTGGATTAGGAATACCAAAATTATCTTAGGGTGAATTTTTGGTATTTTTCTGAAAACTTCCAATTTTTAATGAATAGTGAAAAACAATGTGTTATTGTTTTAAACCGACTTTTTATTTAAGTAATTAGTTATTTTAATTTAATTTATTTTAGGTCAAAATAGATACATAATACCTATATATGTTCAATTAATTCATTGGAGTCATTTTATAATAAGTTTAGATATATAAAATTTTATTAAACTTTTTACCATCTTTTACCCACCTTCTAGGAGCATTTGAAAATTTGCATAAAACTTAATTTTACCGCTTCTATGAGTTTAATTTTAAAAATCTAAGAGACTCAGATGATATCAGTAAGTAAAATGTGGTTCAATAAGATGAAAAAAATTGTTGTTGAATAGTAACTTTTGACTTTTATTTACCGTAGTGAAAAGTAAATCAGGTAATTAAGGGTAAAAATGATATCATAATTACCCTAAAACATGTCCTAATTATATTGGATAAGTGTATTTCGACCAAAAACAACCTTAGGAATAAAATATGATCCCCTTTGGTCCACTTGGATTAGATCAGGACATTTGTTATTATTTTATTTAATGAAAAGTTAAAAGAGTTAAATTCAAAGTTTAATAACTAACACATTTTTTACATAGGGTTACATACAATATAAATTCGACAAGGAATATTTATTATAAGTCTAAAAATATTTCCTACATAATGGTATTTTATTTATAATTCTAGACATTAAATAATTTAATTTATTTATGACACAATGAGGATGCAGTAATTACCTTATTAATAAAAGATTAAAATAATTGATATTTTAAATATCCAAATAAATGTAATTTGAGACTTTTGATGAATTCCACTAATTTTCTAGGTTAATATGACATGCTAGGGTTGATTAAATTTTTTTTTTTTTGAAGTAATCATGCGGTTATTATTTTCACAAAAACCAAATACTAAACAGTGTCAAAATTGACATAATTGAGTTTTTAAAACAAATACTATATTAGTAATTGATATAATATTCCTAAAAATATAAGGTTCATCCCAAGGACATAGATAAGGTTATATATATTAATAATGAACCTCTTTGGGTTTGATTGTCTTGTTATAGTAAGTTTATTAACCATATAATATAAAAATACAAAGAGACATGGTAAATGTAAAACTATTTAACTAAGAGTTAAATCTAAAAGATAAGATTAATATGGTGACCTAAACTAGTCTAAAAGATATTGGTTGAGAGTTTTTCAACCCATCACCACCTTAGCCTCGAAATAAACTATTTTTGAGCCATTAGAAACTAAAAATTATTTTATTATAAGATAGTATTTCAAGTTTTTCCTAAAGTGACACTCACCTCTCTTATAAAAGGGTACTTCCCTTCTCTTAATTTCACACTCCAAAGACATTTGACTCATCAAAACCCTGTCCAAATATCCTCCCAACTATCCTCCCTCCATCCTAGAGGCCTTCCTTTGGTCATAAATCCAACTTAAGGATCCCTTTTGACCAAATCAAAAAGAAGAACCCGAAGAAGAGGTAAATATTTCATCACCTCTTTCAAGTTCTTTTCTTCTTCCACTTCCTCTTTCTTTGTTGTTTCCATTATAAAATAATAACCCCAGTATCTTCTATATAGTGTTATTTTATTATAAAAATGGTACAACCATATTCATTATTCTATCTATCCTATAAATGACAAATTCATCATACGTGCGTATGTACGGCCTACAGTCTCCACGTCGTGGTGTAGTTTGTTATTCAAACACTTAATTATTTGGATGGGTATAATAATGAGTATAACTGATGTAAATAATAAATATAACATGTTAATTATTCTGTATATATGATATACCATCCAATTACATATGATTTCCCCATCAATATAATGATATTGTCGCTCGTGCGTACGTATGGATTACCGTCTCCATGAACGCGATGAGATTCATTCCCCTTCGTAATCATTCAAAAATAATTTTCATTTTATGATTAAAAATAATGTTTATGATCATAATAACATTTTTTATATGAATTGAATACATCCTATCTATAACAAATATGGCTTACGTAACCAAGTACATAAAGTAAAACGAATCAGTTAACACCTGAAACGATGATGCTACTAAAATATTATTAACAAATTAATATTATAAGATCATATATGATATCATATTTATGTATATTATTCTTGTATAATTTAATAACAATGTTTTAACTATTATACATGAGTTTGACATACCATTTACTGAAGAAAAGTACAAGGTAAGGGTTAATTCTACAATCTCTTTACTTATCCAAAGTTGTTAATACGTAAGTATCTACTAGGACCTCTTTATCATCCACATCTGTGTTTTCTTAAAAATGTAATTCAAAACATTCTTACTATTTACTAGACTATGGGTTAAAGTTATTTATACCCTTATTTTACCATATATGTTTTGAAAGGAATCTTTTCGTCATTTTCCAAACAAGGTACTTTATGACCTTTTCAACAAAATTAAGGTAAGAATGTATTTTTTTTTAACCTATACGGTGGGTGCGGTTATTTTTTGCCGTTATAACATCGTCAAAGCTTACCATACAATCTTATAAGAATATTTTCAAAAAAAATATTTTATTTTATAACTATATGACTTTTAAATGATTTCAAAATAGAAATACGTATTTATTCCAAATGGTTCTCATTTCATCTATGTCAACATCCTTTGATGGATTTTAAACTTGTTTGAAGTTGATTTATTATGATACAAATCTTTCATATTGTATTTAAGGTTTTGCGATATTCTTGAATGTGGATGTGTTGTTTTTATACCATTCATGGTTTATGGTTAAAGTACTAACATTTCTTATGATAGTTTTAATAAGAATGTTTATGTTATGTTTAAACCTTTTCATATGAGGAATGCATTGGACTTAGTAAGTGACGGGTGGAGCCCGTTGTAGCTCCTTGATGCATCGGTAGTTCTCATGAGACAAAATAGTGTCTTGGCACAAGGACTTAAAAAAATATTATTTGTAGTCTTGGTACAAGGCCTTGACTATGTGGTTATGAATTCTGGCATTATGCATTCCATTGTTATGAAAATGGCTATTGATATTTCATGTGTTTTTTCAACTACTAAAACATCCATGTGAATAATTAAATGGAATTATTTTATTTTATTTCTTTTCCATATTATGCTGAATTTTATGTTTAAAATGCTTTTGTTTTAGTCTTATACATTGCCAAAAAAAAATTATGCTTATTTATGAAATTTTTCACTATATTGTTATCCTTACAGAGCATCTAGCTCACCCCTTTCTATGTTTTATTTTTTTCCAGAATGTGAAGAAGTGTTTTATGGTTGACTAGTAGGGATGGTCTAAGGATATAAGTGTGTTCAAAAGGGGACAAAATGTTGTTGATGTTTTTATTTCATGATGTAATGTAAAACTTATGTATGTATTTAGTACTTCCAAGGCTACTAAACTGATCGGTCTTTCGGGACATGATTCCTTGTATCATGCCAATGTTATGTAATAATGCACCAAATCTAGGTAACTGGGGTCAAGGTGTTATAATTGGTATAAAAGAAAGTTTATTACAAACCTTGGAAGTTATATTTAGAAAAACTCTGATTAGAGAACATTACCCTAAGATAGACTTTGAGAATTAGTATAGAAGAACTTCCTAGAATTTTGGTAATGTAGAGATTTTATGAGTTTTCCCAGAAATACATCCCTATCTGGATATGAGTAGGTAGAGTCAGCTCTGGCACAAATGTACCTAGGGGTAAAAACTGAAAACACCACTTTGAGCTAGACTCAAATGGGAATGGTGCACAACAACGGTCCTTGCTGCACTCTTGGTTACGACACTCCTGGGGGATATGCTCAGGATAATTCATATTTGGTTTACAAACTATTATAAAGGATTTATGATTATATACCTCCTCAAAGAAAACATTTTTATTATTATGGATTATATCCATAAAATATTCAATTTATGTTAAGTGTTTTACAGGATTGAAATTACGTATTGCGATTCATAAACTAATCTAGTGTATGCCATTATTTAGAAATGGAACCTAGTGGAAGGAGTGAGAACCATATCAACACACGTAATCCATGTTAGGACTTCCCTCCTACTCAAGATAATTACAGTGGAATTGGTGATTCAACTGGTGCTGATCAGCTTATCTTCATACCGGGACAACTCACTCAGGTTATGAATAATAACCTTACCCGTATAGAGCACCCTGATCCACAACATAGAGGATCAATGTTAGACCATTTCATGAGTTAAAAATCACCAATATTCAATGGGATTATAAATCCATTGGTAGCTAAGCAATGGATAAGTTCCTTAGAGAAAATATTTTATTCTTTTGGGAGTAGCGAAAGGGAAAAAGTTGTCATGGAAGTTTATCACCTTACTGGAGATGCAGATCAATGGTGGTCATTAATCCAAAACACAAAGGGAGGTGAAGAAGTATCAAACATGTAATGGAGGGAGTTTAAAGATATTTTCTTAGAAAAATACTTTCCTCATGACCATTGATTTTATATGGAAAGATAATTTCAAATTCTGAGGAAAAAGAAGGATGAGAATGTTGCAAAGTATGAGGATACCTTTACAAGTGTATCAAGACATGTAACAGATTATATACGTAACCCAAGGAGTAAAATTGGTCGATTATTTTATGGGTTAAAACCATTTCTCTGTTGAGCATTAATCTCAAAATCCTTCTCATCATATGAAGATATTGTCTTATGTGCTATCAAGACAGAAAATGAATTCTCTAAGTCTTACGACTTTAAAGAAAAGCAACAGAAAAAGAGATCTACTAAACACTCTGGAAATAGAAATAAGGGGAAGAAGGGAAAAGTTGAATATTCATCCTATGGTAAATGTGGGAAGAAACACCCTAGTACTTTCCTAAAGGGAATGGGAGTCTGTTACAAGTGTAGTGAAAAATGACACCAAGCTCGTGATTATAAGGGGAAGAAAAAGGATGAAAATGTTGAATGCTACAATTGTAGATAAAAGGGGAATTATGAAAATGAATGTCCTAAGTTCCAAGGAAACTTACCTCAAAAAAGGCCAAGGGAGCAAGGCCAAGATTATGTGATCACTACTGCTGAGTTTGAAGCTCTAAAAGACGTGGTGGCAGGTAATTTAATAGTTTCTTCAAGTTTATCCAATGCTTTATTTGATTATGTATCATCACATTGTTTCATATCTTCTCATTTTTCTAAGAAAATTAGATATTTTCAATTTGACTTAATAACAGATTTGTCAGTCAAAACACCTAAGGGTAGTATCATTGCAATAAAGTTTTGTGAATCAGTTCCCATTAAGGAATATAAATGTTCTTTATCTACTAATTCCATCGTCATACACATGATTGAATTTGATATAATCCTCAAAATGGATTGGATTTTGGACCACGATGCGAAAATTTATTGTAAGAAGAAGAAGGTTGCAATTTTTTATGATGATAAGGAGTACCTTATCTTTAGAGCAGAAACGTCACCACCTGATTCTTATCTAGATCCACACCCAGTAGCTCTACTAAATTCAATTATTGGGAAAGAAGGGAATGAAATAAGTATAGATGAGGAAAATAATGTTCTAATAGAGGATGTACCTATTGTGCAATAATATATTGATGTGTCTCCAGAGGATTTACCTGGACATCCTCTAGAATGATAAATTGAGTTTTCTATTGATTTAATTCCTGGTTCAAGGCCCATATCGAAGACCCCTTATATAATGGAAACTGTGGGATTAGTGGAAATAAATAAATAGCTAGATGAATTGAGTAATAAGGGATTTATTCACTCTATTTTTTCTCTATGGGGAGCCTCTTTCCTTTTTGTTAAGAAGAAAGACAGATTTATGAGGTTGTGCATTGACTACAGGGAGATCAATGTTATAACAATAAATAACAAGTATCCCCTACATCACATTGATGATTTATTCAACCAAATTCATAGAGATCAATATTTTTCAAAGATTTACCTTCGATTTGGATATCATCATTTGTGTGTGAAGAAGGAATACATTCTGAAAATAGCATTTCAAACCAGGTACAGGAATTACGAGTTTATAGTAATGCCTTTTGGATTAACTAATTCACCCTCTATCTTTATGGATCTAATGAATAGAGTTTTCAAGGAATATATTGATGACTTTTTAGTGGTATTTATAGATTATATATTGGTACACTCAAAAAGATACGAATATCATGAAAATTACTTGCGCATTATTCTAAAGACTCTCAGAAGAAATGAATTATATGGGAATTTTAGCAAGTGTGAATTTTGGATTTAGGAGATTTCTTTTCTTGGAAATATTGTCTCTAAGGATGAAATCTCTATTGATCCTTCAAAGATCAAGTCAATCCAAGAATGTTCATCACTGACGGGTATAATTGAGGTACGCGGTTTTATTGGTTTAACGGGTTATTATTGAAGTTTCGTCTAGAATTTTTCCCGGTTGGCTAACCCATTATCCAAGCTCACATGTAAAGGGGTTAAATTTGTTTTGAAAAAGGAGTGTGAAGAATGATTTGAATAACTGAAGAGAATATTAGTCAATTCTCTTATCTTGACTCTACCATCAGGGAAATATGGGTTTTTAATTTATAGTGATTCTTTAAAGAAAGGAATTGGTTGTGTCCTTATGTAGAATGATAGTGTTATTTTATATGCATCATAACAACTAAAAATTCATGAGAAAAACTATCATAATTATGATCTTGAGTTAGCAACTGTAATCTTTACTCTGAAAATATCGATATACTATCTCTATAGTGAAAAATGTGAGATTTATACTAATCACAAGAGTTTGAAGTATATTTTCTCATAGAAAGAACTCAACATGATACAAAGACGAAGGCTTGAACTACTCAAGGACTCTGATTTCACTATATACTACCACCTGGGAAAGGAAAATACAGTGGAAGATTATTTGAGTAGAAAGCATCATGGAGTTTTGAACAAGATGAGAGTTGAAAGGGATCCTATTTTAATGGATCTAGTAAAGATGGATATGGGAATAACCATGGAAGGTGAAACATCAATACTTTTTCAAATGGTTTCCAAACCATATTTACTAGAAAGGATAAATAGTTCTCAGACTGATGATGATGAGTTTCAAAAGAAGATTAAAGTTGTGAATGATGGGAGATTGAGTGACTTCATATATGAATATGTAATTTTGAAATTTGGGAAGAGACCTGGTGTTCCTAACATACCTGATCTGAAAATGGAATTGTTCGATGATTCTTATATCTCCAATTTCTCTATACACCCTGGGAGCACCAAGATGTATATAGATTTGAAGGAACATTTTTGGTGGGACAACATGAAGACGGAGATTGATTATTTTGTTTCAAAATGTATGGTTTGTCAACAAGTGAAAGCTGGAAAGCAACATCCTGGAGGATTCATACAACATTTTCCCATACCTGAGTAGAAATGGGATGATATTATGATGAACTTTTTCATGGGACTACCAAAGACTCTTAGAAGAAATTATGCAATATGGGTCATTGTTGATCGTCTAACCAAGTCAGCACATTTTCTTGCTATAAGAGAAGATTTACCACTAGAACATTTAGAAATAATATATATTAATGAAGTTGTAAGACTTCATGGAGTACCCCTATCGATTATTTCTGATCGTGATCCCCGTTTTACATCAAGATTCTGTAAAAGTTTTTAGAAAGCCTTGGATATTGAACTTCATTTGAGCACTGCCTACCACCCTCAAACCGATGGACAATTAGAACGGACTATTCAAACCTTAGAAGACATGTTGAGATCTTACTCACTTGACTTTCAAGATATGTGGGATCAATATTTATCTCTGATATAATTTTTCTATAATAATATCTTCCATTAAAGTATTCAGATGGCACCATATGAAGCGTTATATGGAAAGAGATATCGCACACCAACTTGTTGGGATGATGTTGGTGAAAGAAAACTTGTAGGCCCAAAACTTGTTGAGGGAACAATGGAAAAGGTGAAGGTTATCCAAACACACATCAAAGTATCCCAAAGTAGGAAAAAGAGATTTGTTGATAACAGATGGAAGGATTTGGAATTTCAGGTAGGAGACCATGTTTTCTTGAAGGTATCTCCATGGAAGGGTGTAATACGTTTCGGTAAGAAGGGTAAATTGAGTCCCAAGTACATCAGACCTTTTGAAATTATAAAATTAATTAGAGTTTGTTTGCGACGCTTTTGTCGGGGCACACGCATCTGTCTGTCAGGATGCACAACGGTTGCCTCATATTCCCACTTTCCAAAGGCGGGAAGCATCCATTCCTTGTTCAGGGACGTTTGCTCCATGATCGAAATGGGATGATGGGATGTCGGTTCTTCCTTCTGTGGATTCCTCCTCAGAACTCGTCACCTAGTATGGGTCTCCCTTATAGATTAAGTCATGGTTCGTGAATCTCATTCTCGGTGCCCTATCTTTGTGGATGTTGGTTAATTATACTACTTATTTCCGGACATTCCATGGGGTCTTTACTTGGTAGAAACCTTCGGTCGGAGTAGATGACAACATCAGGCATGTCGGGGTATCTCTAGATGTGTAGACATTGGGGAACCTGTATTCTTCATCATAAGAGGGCATCTCAAGGTTACAAAACCTGAGGCATCCTACATCGAATGCGGGGAATCATATGCCATAGGCATATATCTGAGTTTTTCCTCAATTTCCCATATTTAACACAGGGTATTCCGTGAGTTTAATATCTTGTAGATACAGTTACACCAAAGGCATGTCTTCCGAGGTTTTCTTCAGGCATCTCATGTTTATCACGAGTTAGACAATGGGTTTAACATCTTGTAGAGACAGTTACAAAAAAGGCGTGTCTTTTGTGGTTTTCCTTAGGCATCGCATGTTTATCATGAGGTAGGCCGCGAGTTTAACGTCTTGAGGAGAAGGTTACACCAAAGGCGTGTCTTCCGAGTTTTTCCTCAGGCATCTCATGTTTATCACGAGGTAGGCCGCGATTTTAATATCTTCCGAAGATGGTTACACCAAAGTCATGTCTTCTGAGGTTTTCCTCAGGCATCTCATGTTTATCACAAGGTAGGAAGTGATTTTAACATCTTGTGGAGATATTTATGCCAAAGGTGTGTCTTCCTAGGTTTTCCTCAAGCATCTCATGTTTATCACGAGGTAGGCCACAAGTTTAACGTCTTACAGAGATGGTTCAGACTGATCAAAACACCGACTAGAGTAGATCAGATGGGTGAAACCCCTGAAGGGAACACCGATGTTAGGGTCAACGAGTGGATGGATTCCTAATTTATGTTAAACGGAATGGGGAATGGGGTGGCAGATCCCACCAGGATGTGGTGGCCTGGGTAAGAATCAGGATGGATGATGGATGGTTCTGTGAAGTGGATGGTGAATGGGATGGAACCGTCATGAGGATGACAAAGGTTTTGGGATTGAACCTCAAAGAGGATTCCTACATATCCCCGTGTAAGGGAATCAAAGTCCACGTAGTTTGGGATGGCGTGTTGGGATTACACTCTAGGATGCCCAGGGTGTTGGTGAACCAACGTGAAGATGGTCGAAATGACCGGGGTGGTGGGATTGAACCTCATGGAGGCTTCCTACGTACCCTACCTTGGCAGAGATCAAAGACCACGTAGTTCAAGAGGTGGAATCGTCTAACCAATGAGAAGGAGTAAATGGGGTCCACTGGTTGTTGGGATTGAACCTTGGGGAGGCTTCCTACGTACCCAACCTTGGAAGAGATCAAAGTCTACGTAGTTCAGGACGGATTTGATGGGCTTACACTCTAGGCTTCCCAAAGAGGAAACAGGGGCTTATGCATGGTTAATAGCCCAAAGAGGTTGGGACTTACTCCATTATGGGGGCATGTGTGTCGTTATGGAGTGGCAATGGTGGATGGGGCTTATGCAAGGAAGCTTCCCGGGTGACGATATGGAGCGGAAATAGTACATGGGGCTTACAAAAGGAAGTTGCCTAGGTGCCTCTATGGAGCGACAATGGTGGATGGGGCTTACTTGAGGATGGTGTCTAGGTGCCGCTATGGAGCAGAAATGGTGAATGGTGCTTATGCAAGGAAGCTGCCCGGGTGCCGCTATGGAGTAGCAATGGTGAATGGGGCTTACATGAGAAATATGCCCAGGTGCCGCTATGGAGCGAAAAAGGTGAATGGGGCTTATGCAAGGAAGCTGCTCGGGTGCCGTTATGGAGCGGCAAAGGTGAAAGGGACTTACGCAAGGAAGCTGCCCGGGTGCTGCTATGGAGCGGCAGCGGTGGATGGGGATTACACAAGGAAGTTACCCGGGTGCCGTTATGGAGCGGCAACGGTGGATGGGAATTATGAAAGGAAGCTGCTCGGGTGCCGCTATGGAGAGGGAAAGGTGGATGGGGCTTACTCAAGGAAGATTCCTGGGTGCCTCTATGGAGCGACAACGGTGGATGGGGATTACGTAAGGAAGCTTCCCGGGTGCCGCTATGGAGCGGCAACAGTAGATGGGGATTACGCAAGGAAGCTGCTCGGGTGCTGCTATGGAGCGGCAACGGTGGATGGGGATAATGTAAGGAAGTTACCAGTAATGTCTTCCCCATGTCTGGTCATGAGGGCATTTCAACTTAATGGTGGGTTGAGGTATTCACCTATGTGCTAGCGCACAAGAGGGATAATGCCTAGGGTGTTGGAATCAGTCCAAACAAAGGGATATGAGAAGTGTGAATCACATGCCTGACATTCAAAATTCAATGAGGGCAGCGTGCCAATAGAGGATAACTTTTGACAGTGTCCGAAACACAACATCCATATCGTGTTAGCTTGAAATCGGGACAAACAAATGAGGGTCTACTACTGACCGTGTTCGAAACACAGGACCTGACTAGAAGTGTTTTCCAAAGTCTCACGAGGCGTTGGCCTAGGACGGTAGGTGAGCCGATGCGGCATGGGACCAGGCTGTTAGGGGGTCCCTTAAGACATGAAATAGAATGAAGATCCAAATGAATGACATGCAAAGCGTGAGGTGGAGTGATGGAATGTTTGAATAGATTCCAATGCTCTTGAATGTATGCCACAGTGATCATATCATAATGCATCTTATGTTTAGCACATAAGGCATCTCTTATTTGGAATAAATTGTGCCTTATGTTTGGAACATAGGGAGTAATATAATTTATAGTCATGTAGAAAGGACTGTTGGAATATTATGCTTGGATAATAAGGCATCTCTTGTATATGGCAAGAGGCATCCTATGTTTGGAACATAGGGTGAACAATAGTTTATAGTCATATAGGGAGGACTGATGGCATCTCATACTTGGAGCATAAGGAATATCTTGATTGCGGAAAGAGCCATCCTATATTTGGAATATATGGAGTACTACAGTTTATAGTCATATAGATAGGACTGTTTGCATCTCATGCTTGGAGCATAAGGAATCTCTTGGTTGGAGAAAGAGGCATCCAATATTTGGAACATAGGGTATTTGTGTAGAGATGACTATTAGGCATAGGGTGCCTAACAATGGATGGTGTTGGGACTTACGCAAGGGTGGCCCTTTCTGGTTCAACCGAGTTTATGAGCTAAGCTATGGGGTTTGGATGAGTTACTTGAGTAATGGTTCGACTCAAGGTACTCAGAAAATTTATGATGAGAATCTGAACTCACGATAGAGGAAACAATCCAAGATGAATACATCAACTCAAGGTGTTTCGTGTTGTGTGGAGGAGTATCTCAAATCATGGTATTCCATAGGTGGAAGGTGGGTTTGCCTAAGGGCGCAATAAAAAAACCCGACATCCTGGCCTGAAAATTTCGCGGTGTGACTCTCCATTTTTCATGGGGAAGTGGTGGTAGCGAAGGGACTGGCCCGGAGGGCGGGACTACAGCCCGGCACTGGCCCCGAATGGGGGTGCGGGGGTGCATCCCCTATGGAATGGATCGGCCGGCTCAGGCCTAGATATTGTTGCACATAATTGGAGCGACACATAGGATGGGTTGCGCACAAGGAGGAGGGATTGCGCGTAATACGGGACATGTGCGAGGAAGACACCAGGTCGACGCAAAATAGGGGAGTTGGGCACACAAAATGGGAAGCGAGCGTGCAATAGGCGGATGCGCACACAATAGGGGAGTGGTGCACGCAAAAGGGGAGGCGGGTGTGCAATAGGGGAGCGGGGTGCGCAAAAGGGGAGGCGGGAACGCAATAGGCAGTCGCGCGTGCAATAGGTAGGTCGCGCGTGCAATAGGGAAAGAATTGTGCACAAAATGGGAGATTTTACCCCCTTTACATGCAAAATTTATGTTTCGCACTCAAGAGAGGGGAGTTTTCGTGTGGGCGTGGAAAATTCGGACTTACGTGCATCAGAGTGGCGGTCGACCTCTAGGGGGGCCTCGAAAGAATGGGGGTGCACATTTATTTTATAGGCACAAACTAGGGAGGCGGTGTGCGTAAAGATTCTGTGTGCCCAAATGGTTTTCCGCACTCAAGACGGTGCATGTAAAATTCTGCACATGCAAGGCGGCGCGCGTAATATCCTGTGCGCGCAAATGGTTCTCTATGCGCAAGGTGGTGCGTGTAATATTCCACGTGCACATGGCAGACCACGTAATATTATGCACGCATGAAATGGAGCGCATAATATTCTATGAACGCAAAAGGTTTTATGTGTGATATTCCCTTTTTATGCGCAAATCCGTACTTTGCCCCAAAATTGTCTTGGATGGCCATTTCCAGCAGCCCGACTTCGAACAACCATAACTTCTGATTCGTAACTCTGTTTGGGCTCCACGACCAGTCAAATCAAAGCTTGTGGAACGGGCTATGATAAGGGATCATTTATGGGATCATTTGAAAAATTTTGGGGATGATTTTTTCAGTGTCAACAGAGTTTTAGCTTATCGTTTGGCAATGCCTCCAAGTCTCTCCAATGTTCATGATGTGTTCCACATATCACTGTTGAGAAAATACATGCCGGACCCAACGCATGTACTCACCTATAAGAAAATTAAACTAGAACCTGAGTTGTCTTATTATGAAGAGCCTATAAAAATTCTTGATACCAGAGAACAAGTGCTGAGAAACTGGACTATCAGGACTCGTCCCCGGGGTCCCGTGTCGTGACTACCCCAAGCCCGCCTTCCAAAGGTCAAGGGCTGGTGACTAGCACCGAAAGTCTTATTCTCTAAAACCGAGAAGGAATTACCCTTATATCTTGTAAACATACTCAACCAAGCACATAACAAGATACGAACACAAGTAAACTATATAGAAAAAAGAGTTCTAAAAGTAAGAGGGGACGAAATACAAGCCCAACAGTATAGGTACAAGTACAACTGAAAAAAAATACAACAGAATAAAGATAAAGACAACTACTGGGTCATCCTCTAGGGTTCATACCTTAAGGGTAGGTATAGATCGCCTCCTCAGCACTCTACATCTTCCCTTCTCCTCTATGTATTGACACGTTGTATGGTCCACCTCCAGGCACCATCCAGTCTTGGTACCCTCAGCCTCGATTAGAGTTGTTCATCGTCTGCACCAAACACAACAAGGTGTAGGAAAAGCCCATGCAAGGGTGAGTATAACGACACTCAATAGAGACCTTGAGACCCTAAAGGTCTCACAAAATCGACAAAGGATAAACCAAAATGCATGTAAACCAGTGACAACCCTACTTAGGTATATTCCCATACATATACCTAAGTTATATAATATTACCCATCTCATTCATGAGGAAACACAAGGCCCAACTCCTTAGACAAAGTACAATTTTTCCATGAAGGAAAGATTACCACAAAGGTAAGTACCACACAGGTACGCCACACAGAAAAATACCACAAAGGTATCACCACGAAGGTAAGTAAAACACAGGTATGCCACACAGAAGAATACCAAAAAGGTATCTCCATGAAGGTAAGTACCACATAGGTACTCCACATATAAGAATACCATAAAGTTAAAGACTTAGCTCACACCAGGTATAACTTAGGTACAATAGTAAAGATGATTAGATGTAACTACTAATTCATCTTACTCTATTAAGAGGCAGACCCACGAAGTATCCTAAATCATTATTAGACCCACAGAGGATTGTAGTACATCGTCAGACCCATATAGGATCCCAGTACCTTGCCAGACCGACACAGGATCCAAGAATATCATCAGACCCACAAAAGATCCTAGTACCTCGTCAGACCCACACAGGATCCTAATACCTCATCAAACCCACACAGGATCCTAGTACATCATCAGTACGTCATCAGACTCACACAAGATCCTAGTACATCATCAGTACGTCGTCATATCCACACAGGATCCTAGTACATCGTCAGTACGTCGTCATACCCACACAGGATCCTAGTACATCGTCAGTACGTGGTCAGACCAACACAGGATCCTAGTACATCGTCAGTATGTCGTCAGAACCATACAGGATCCTACTACATCGTCAATACGTCTTCAAACCCACAGAGGATCCTACTACATCATCAGTATGTTGTCATACCCACATAGGATCATAGTACATCGTCACAGCCAGCTACAGGATTCTCACACTAAGCTCACTTTCCTCTGGGAGGGTTTTCTCCTCAATCCACTACTCAATAATCCAACTATCATGAAGTCCCATGAATAAGTACCCCAAAGGATCACCACGTAAAATGGGTCTCAATGCAACAGACGGTGCATCAATCGAACGCTCATTCTGTGAGTTATAAGTGTTTTAGTTCCGAGGTTTTGGTTGGATTCGAGTACAATCTAACCCGGCCAAACTCCAACTTTATCCAAAAGTCACATGGAGTACCTCAAAAGGACCGCCTCATCTCAAGGATTTCAGTTCCGCAGACGGTTCATCATTTAAACACCGTATAAGGGAGATAAGTCGAATACAAGATCCCACAATATTATTATTAATATTATTGGGTGTTTTGTGGACCTAAGCCACAAACTAGAATTTAATATTCAACATTAGACTTAAATTGAATGTCTTAATATCAGGATCACATCACCTCTAACGGTAAGTGAATCAGACATCGCACGCAGGAGTTATAGAGGGTAAAATATTTAATAAAAATAATATATTATTATTGTTTGATTGTTTTAGGTACCCGATCCAAAAAAATAAAAAGACATCCAATATTAGACTCATAATTTTTGTCTCAATGTTAGGGTCATACTGCCACTGATGGTTCATAAAACGGAGGTCGCACGGATAAATTATAGTCAAAAAAGTGTTTTATCAACATAAGTAATAATAATAATATTTTATTATTATTGCTAATTACTTATTTCCTTAACTCCAAATTCAATCACACGTGGGACATTCATTTGGTGAACGCGGCTTCCACATGGTACCTCCTCCACTCTTTCATGATTTTTGATTTTTATTATTATTTCATCTATTTAATTTTATCTCTCCAATCAACCCTTTCTTATTCCATAGTTTTCTCATGCTCCAATTAACTCCTTTCCCAAATGGTTGGGTTCCTCTGCACATCCAAAATCGACACCACCACCTCTGGCTAGCCGCACCACCTAGACACTACCTTCTAGCTGTCCTTCATCGTCGCACCTCGCACCCTTTACCTCGCCCAGAGCCGCGGCCTGAAAACACGCGGGAAATCACACCCCCATGTCACCCCTTCCATCGGTCGTCGCATCTTCATTCTAAGTCCGAAAAATATGTCGACTGCATATTCGCGATCCTTGGGTTGAGGGATCTGTGTCTATATGTTGCGCACAACACAATATTGTGTTTCCAGTGCACTTAATTATTTGGAATTGATGAATGCATGAAGAACCCGTTAAGAACAAAAGAAAAATGGGAAAGGTATATGCGCGGGATGATGACCATGTTAGTTTGGCCATCGTCATTGTAAATCCAGAATATGAAGATTTAACAAGTAAATTCAATCATATTTTATATTAGAACCCCTACCTCAATTGCTCGTTGGTTTTGGCATGAGGAAGTAGATGATGTTGATGACGTCGATGTTTGTTGCTCTCATACCACACTCACTAAGTTGGTTCCACGGTCCTCGATTCGGAGAATGATTCTTCATTGGAGAGGTTCTTCATTTGTAGGATGTTATTACCAGTTCTCCAAGGCTCTCCCAAATCTCCTTTTCCAAAAATCTCCACCAAAAGGATGAGGATCCAATTTTAATTTATTTAATTCTATTAATTCAATTAATTGTTGGAACATTAATTAAACTAAAGTTAGAACATTTAATTTGGGGTAGAAACCAAGATTTAACTCACATTAAAGAAGGAGTTCAAGGGGGTTTGGTGGTCCCCACTATTGCACATACAAACTGGGAGGTTTTAAAAATAAAATAAAAGTTATTCATTATTTTATTTTTATTCTTTTAACTCTCCCATGAAATTCCTGAAAACGAACTTTCACCCTTGACCTACTGTGGTTAAGGTGAAGGTCTCCTTAAGTGAATATCGGTGTTGTGAGTTCAACGGTGCCTTTGGATTTTAATTCTGAGCATTGGTTCAAAAATTATAAAACGCCACTTGTGCGTTTATTGAACGTACCTCAAAAAAAGTTCAGAAAATTATTTACAGTCACCCTTGACCTACGCCGGTCGAGGTTAGGATTTTACTAATTGAAACACGCCCCAATGAACCCAACGTTACTCTCAAATTTTCAATCCGAGTAACCATTTAAATGTTATGGATTTTACAATAAAATAATTTTCCCTTAATTATTTTATTTATGGCCAAAAACTAACTTTCACTGGTGGCTTGCGCCGACCAATGTTAGTAACTTCTTAAAGAGATAATACCCTCACGAGTTCAGAAATGATCTCGGATTTTCAATCCGAGTTACCATTTGTGAGTTATAAGAATTTTAAAAATAAAATAATTTATTTAATTATTTTATTTGCGATTATTCCATTTTTGGGTTTTCTCACAGGTGGCATGTGCCGACTAAACATAAGTCGCGCCTTGGGTAAACTAGCCATGTTGAATGCAACAGTGCCCTAAGATTTCTAATCTGAGTTACCATTTTATATTTATTCCACTTTTTTAGGAAAACTGCTTACGCATGCTAATATAAACTCAACCAAACTTCGACGGATCATTCCGGGCACTCCGGGCCTCAGAATCATGCGATGTAAGATTTCACGGTCTCGAAATAATTCCATATAATAAAAAATATATTCGCAATTTCTGGGACATTACATTCTCCCCACCTTAAGGATTTACCTCCATGAAAGCCACAACAAAGGCAAAACAACCAAAATAGGGTACTGAGTACGAATTTGAGCCTTCTGCTCCCATGTTCTCTCCTAGAGGTTCCTGTGCTGCCAACGTACACGCACCAAAGGTATCGATCACCCACAAAAGACTCTATCCTGTCGATCCTCAATCTCCACCGGAACCTCTAAAAACGTTTCCATATCCACGATGTCTAGCTCGTCGTGGTTGATGACGTGAGATGGGTCGTGCACGTATCTCCTTAGCTGAGATATGTGGAATAATTTGTGCACCTTCTCCGACTATGGTGGAAGGTCTAGCTGATATGTCACCTTGCCAACTCTGCTAAGGACCTGAAAGGGTCCGATGAACCTCAGAGATAACTTGCCACCCTGGCCAAATCTCCACAAACCTCACTGAGGTGAGACCCATAGAAAGACGTGGTCACCATCCTCGAACTCCAGAGGTCTCCGTACCTTGTCAGTATAAGACTTCTTCCAACTCTATGCAGTCTTCACTTGTTGACAAGTGAGACATCATGATACAAACTCTGTCACTGCTTCCTTCATCTCCGGCCATCAATACTGACGTCATAGATCCTAATACATCATCATCACACCAAGATGTAGCGTCAAAGGGGACGCATGAGACTCCCTCAACACCTCCTCCTATAGCACTACTGGTACAATGGTACATCCTCTGAAGAGGATTATGTGCTCCCCACCTTTAGAAAATCCATCAGGTGACTACCCTGAGGATATTTGAACACATCAAGCCTCGCAGTCAGTGTCCCCACATTGTGCCTCCACGACTCGCTGAAGTAGTGGGGGAGTGACTACCAAAGACTGAAGATAAGATGCTCCATCTTGATCCACATAGGATTTCTGTAAAGCGACTAGTTGCTCTGTCACCTCACTTAGAAGTTATAGGCCAGACCTCTAACTAAGTGAATCTGCTACCACATTCCCCTTCCCATGAGTATAGACTATCTCAAATTCATAGTCCTATAGGAACTCTAGCCACTCCCATTGGGAACTTGAAAACTTAAAACTCCTACTACCATGAGGTTAAGGCTGGTTGACTCAAGAGTGATCAGTTTCACCCTCTTATGCATGAGTTTAATCTGTGCTGACTGGGTTTCCCTTTTCACCGACTAAGGAAAACATCATCCCAATGTTGCAGATAAACCACAACCTTTTTTCCTAATACATTCAATCTGAGTATTAATTGTGGATTTATAGTCATACCCAAACTAATGTCGTAAGGCCTCGATGCTGCCACCAAGAGGTTCCAACCAAAACTCTCACCTCAAGGGTCAGATCACATCGTTGTAGTAAGTGTGATTATTGAGTTTCCTCCCAAAGGTATCTCCATATGTAAGGGTCAATTCAATGGTTTAATCAGAAACGCTAGTTATTGGACAAGATTCGTGGAAGGAAGGAATGATTGGTACCTATTTCTATTGATACAGTAGCTAATAGTAGACACAAACTATACCTCGAATCGTTTCTAGATCCCTTGGGTCGCACTCCTTGACTGCATGCAGCTACTTTATTCCTCTATCCTCCAGCTTTCTGAGCCTGAAAAGGACCAAAATGGGGGGTGGTTGTATCATGTCAAAATGTACACCACCTCATGCTGCTCCCCTAGCTCTGCTTCCACATATTCAGCCCTGTAGATTCATCTGTCCCTAACACTTATTCTTCTTGAAACATTTTTACATGCCCAAGTCTCTAAGACTGGTGTCAATTTCCTGTTTTCCCACTACTAACATTCACTGGATGTATCCTCTCATCCAAAGAACATTCAACCACAAAGGTACTCTCTATAACCCCAACATAATTAGGAATGGAAAGAGGAATAGTGTTGGCTCAGACGTCCTTAAACACACTGCGCTCGAAAGTCTGAGCCCCGAGGCACTGATCATATCGTATTCATCAAGTACCATGAATTATTGGTATTCCTCGATGAATACTCAGCTACTTACATGTCATCCTATCGAGCTATAGAATCTCTAAAGAGCTCTTAGCCACCTCCTCAAGCCAGTCCTTAGCTGCCTGTGAGTTGGGATCGCCTCGAAACCTGAGGGGTATCTGATGCTGAATCATGTGTAAGGAACTAAGCCTATATGTGTCCTCTACCAGTACCGCCAGTTGTAACTGCTGACCAATGGGTAGAGATATAACTGACACACTACCCAAAGGTACCATCTCGGGAAATGGTCCAAGTACCAAAGCCTCATCACCAAGCGGACCATCCTCATGGTCACTCGCTAGAAAAGTCTAGTAGCTAAGATCACCATCTTCTCTACTGGTGTCTCAACTAGGCAGAAAACTCTAGCAACCACCTCCAGTCAGCCCTCAACTGCGTGGTAATCTATCTCACCTCGAAACCTCAGAGGCCTCTACTTCTAAAACTCATGAAATGTGCTCAGTCATCATGCACCGTCCTCCAGTGCAGATGGTGATATCTGTTTCCCAATGGGTAGTAGTGCAGTTGGTACACCACCCGAAGGTGCCAACATGGTAAGAGGGCCCTGCACCAGAGCCTCGTCGCTCGGTGGGTTGTCATTGTGTAATCTCTCAGGAATCCTAACTGGCTATCTACGTAGCGGAATCCTGATAAGGAACAGGTGTTCCATGGTCATTTAGTTATACCCAGTGAGATTAATCAAGAAAACACAAGAAAACTTTTCAAAATACACACTCAATAAGTGTTTTCGTGCACTGAATCAGAAATCAGAAGTCATGGTCCTGGGGTATTGATACGTCGGTCGCCGCACCAACACTGGATTCCCTAAACTGATAACCACACTCACTACAGTTAACATTATTTTTGTTAAAAAGATCAGTGTCCTATGTTCTGCAGTAGAACTGACTCCTCTAATACCAATTTTTCATGACCAATACCTTGGGGCTCAAGCCATGACTACCCCAAGCCCGACTTCTATAGGACAGGGGTTGGAGACTAGCACCGAAAGGCTTATTCTCTAAAACTAGAAAGGAATTTCCTTTATATAATGTAAACACAATCAACCAAGAACACAAAAAGATATGAACACATGTAAACTGTATAGAAAAAAGAGTGTTGAATGTAAGAGGGGCTGGAATACAAGCCCAACAGTAAAGGTACAAGTACAACTGAAAATACAATACAACTGAAGAAAGAGAAAGACAACTATTGGGTCATCCTCTGGAGTTCCTTCTTGAAGGGTAGGTACAGATCGCCTCCTCAGCACACTATTTCCACCCTTACCCTCTTCATATCGACATGCCGTATGGTCCACCTCCGGGCACCGTCCAGTCCTAGTACCCTCAGCCTCGATCAGCATTGTCCGTCGTATGCAACAAACACAACAAGGTGCGGGAAAAGCCCGTTCATGGGTGAGTATAATGATACTCTGTAGGGACCCCGAGACCCTCAAGGTCTCACAAAATCCACAAAGGATAAACCACAAAGCATGTAAACTAGTGACAACCCTACTTAGGTATATTCCCATACATATACCTAAGTTATCAAATATTACCCATCTCATTCATCAGGAAACACAAGGCCCAACTCCTTATCCAAAGTACAATTATTCCACACAAAAAAAAGATTATCACAAAGGTAAGTAACACACAGGTACGCCACACAGAAAAACAGCACAAAGGAATCACCGCGAAGGTAAGTACCACAAAGGTACGCCACACATAATAATACCACAAAGGTATCACCACGAAGGTAAGTACCACATAGGTACACCACACCGAAGAATACCACAAAGGTAAAGAATTAGCTCACAACAAGTATAACTTAGGTACAATAGTAGAGATGATTATATGTAAATACTAATTCATCTTACTCCGTTAAGAGGCAGACCCACGAAGGATCCTAAATCATCATCAGACCCATAGAGGATCGTAGTACGTCGTCAGACCCACAGAGGATCCTAGTACCTCGTCAGACCCACATAGGATCATAGTACATTGTCAGACCCACACAGAATCCTAGTACCTCGTCAAACCCACACAGGATTTTAGTACATCATCAGACCCATGCAGGATCCTAGCACATCGTTAGTATGTCGTCAGACCCACATAGGATCCTAGTACATTGTCAGTATATCGTCAGACCCACACAGGATCCTAGTACATCGTCAGTACGTCGTCAGACCCACATAGGATCCTAGTACATCGTTAGTACGTCGTCAGACCCACACTGAATCCTAATATATCATCAGTACGTCGTCATACCCACATGGGATCCTAGTACATCGTCAGTACGTGGTAAGACCCACACAGGATCCTAGTACATCATCACAGCCAGCTACAGGGTTCCCACACTAAGCTCGCTTGTCTCTGGGAGGGTCTCCTCCTCAATCCACTACTCGATACTCCAACTGTCACAAAGTCCCACTAAGAAGTACCCCAAAGAACTGCCACGTAAAAGGGGTCTCAACGTAATAGACGGTGTGTCAATCGGACGCCCAGTCTGTGAGTTATAAGTGTTTTAGTGTCGAGGGTCCGGTTGGATTCGAGTACGATTCAACCCGGTCAAACTCCAAATTTCTCTGAAAGTCACGTGGAGTATCTCAAAAGTACCGCCTTGTCTAAAAGATTTTAGTTCCACATACGGTTCTTCATTTTGACACTGTATGAGGGAGATATGTCGAATACAAAATCTCATATTATTATTATTATTGGGTGTTTCGTGGACTCGAGCCACGAACCAGAATTTAATATTCAACATTAGACATAAATCGACCGTCTTAATGTCCGGATCACGTCTCCACTTACGGTAAGTCAATCGGATGTCACACACAGGAGTTATAGAGGGTCAAAGATTTAATAATAATAATATATTATTATTATTTGATCATTTCAGGTACCCGATCCAAAAACCTAAAAAAATAAAACATTGGACTCATAATTTTCATCTCAAAGTCAAGGTCGTACTTCCGATGATGGTTCGTAAAACCGAGGTCGCACGGATAAGTTACAGTCAAAAAATTGTTTTATCAACAAAAGTAATAATAATAATATTTTATTATTATTGCTAATAACTTATTTCTTTAACTCCAAATTCAATCACGCATGGGGCATTCATTTGGTGAACGCGACTTCCACATGGAGCCTCCTCCACTCTTCCATGATTTTTTATTTTTATTATTATTTCATCTCCTTAATTTTCTCTCTCCAATCAACCCTTTCTTATTCCACAGTTTTCTCAGCCTCCAATTAACTCCTTTCCCAAATGGTTGGGTTCCTCCGCACATCCCGAACTGATGCCACCACCTCCAGCTAACCGCACCACCTAGATGCTGCCTTCCGACTGTCCTTCTCCACCGCACGTCGCACCCTCTACCTCGCCCGAAGCTGCGCCCTCAACACATGCCGGAAATCACACCGCCATGTCGCCCCTTCCATGGGCCGCTGTATCTTCATTCTAAGCCCAAAAAATATGCCAACTGCATATTCGTGATCCTCAAGCTAAGGGCTTAGTGTCTATATATTATGATCAACACAATATTGTGTTTATAGCGCACTTAATTATTTTTCATTGATGAACGCACGAAGAACGCATGAAGAACAAAAGAAAAAGGGGCAAGGTATATGCACGATACGATGACCAATTTAGTTTGTCCATAATCCTCATGGATCCAGAATATGAAGAATTAACAAATAAATTCAATCATATTTCAAATTAGAACCCCTACCTCGATTGCTCGTTGGTGTCGACATGAGGAAGGAGGTTATGTTGATGACATCGGCGTTCGTTGCTCCCGCACCAAGCTCCCGAAGTTGGTTCCACATTCCTCAATTCGGAGAATGATTCTTTTTTTGAGAGGTTCTTTGTTCGGAGGATGTTCTTCCCAATTCTCCAAGGCTCTCCCAAATCTCCTTTACCAACGATATCTACCAAAAGGATTAGGATCCAATTTTAATTGAGTTAAGTCTATTAAATCAATTAATTGTTGGCACATTAATTAAACTACATTTGGAACATTTAATTTGGGAGAGAAACCAAGAGTTAACTCACGTTAAAGAGGGAGTTTAAGGGGGTCGGATGGTCCCCACCATTGCACATACAAATTGGGAGGTTTTAAAAAAATAAAAGTTTTTCTTTATTTTATTTTTATTCTTTTAACTCTCCCATGAAATTCATGAAAACTAAATTTCACCCTCGACCTACTGCAGTCAAGGTGAAGGTCTCCTTAAATGAATATCAGTGTTGCGAGTTCAATGGTTCTCTCAGATTTCAATTCCGAGCACCGGTTCAAAAGTTATAAAACTCTGCTTGCGCGTTTACTGAACGTACCCAAAACAAAGTTTGGAAAATTATTTACAGTCACCCTTGACCCGTGTCAGTTGAGTTTAGGCTCTGTCTAAGTGAAACACACCCCAAAGAACCCAATGGTACTCTCAGATTTCCAATCCTAGTTACTTTTTAAAAGTTATGGATTTTACAATAAATTAATTGTTACTTAATTATTTTATTTACGGCCAAAAACTAACTTTCAATGGTGGTCCATGCCGACCAATGTTAGTATCTTCCTAAAGAAATAATGCCCTCATGAGTTCAGAGGTGGTCTTTTATTTTAAATCCTAGTTACCATTTGTGATTTATAAGCATTTAAAAAATAAAATAATTTATTTTATTATTTTATTTACGATTATGCCATTTTTGGGTTTTCTCACAGGAGGTCTGCGCTGACTAAAATTAAGATGCACCTAGGGTAAACCTACCATTATAAACACAATAGTGCCCTCAGATTTCTGATATGAGTTACCGCTTAATAGTTATACCACTTTTTCAGGAAAACTGCTTACGCATGCTAATTTAAACTCAACCAAACTTTGACGGATAATTCCGAGCACTCTGGGCCTCAGAATCGTGTGTCGTCAGCTTTTGCGGTCTCAAAATAATTCTATATAATTAATAAAATTATACGGAATTTCTAGGACATTACACGGATGAATCGTCTGGTAAAAGTTTTATGGATAAACTATAAGATGGAAGAGGCAACATGGGAACCCAAAGAACTTATGATGAAGAACCACCTAAATCTTTTTATGCAATAATAATCTAGAAATTTCGAGGATGAAATTATTTTAAGGATGGGATAATGTAACACCCCAAGCTTCCCTGGTAAGTTTCCCTTTGAATAATGTAGTAGCTTGCGTTGTACGCAACATGGAGTTTTAACACACCACGACCAATCAAAGTATTCGTTATGAATAATAATACCCACTTTTTGAAATTTTATAAATTTTATTTTTCAAAATGGACTTAATTTTTAGATTTTTAATATGAAAATTATCTTAAGGTGACTTTTTGGTATTTTTTTGAAAAATTTCAATTTTTTGATGAATAGTGAAAAACACTGCGTTATTGTTTAAAACCGACTTTTTATTTAAGTAATTAGTTATTTTATTTTAATTTATTTTAGGTAAAAATAGATACATAATACCTATATATGTTCAATGTAATTCATTGGAGCCATTTTATAATAAGATTAAATATATAAAATTTTATTGAACTTTTTACTGTCTTTTACCCATCTTCTAGGAGCATTTGAAAATATGTATAAAACTTAATTTTACCACTTCTGTGAGTTTAATTTCAAAAATATGATAGAAAAGGTTGATATCAGTAAGTAAAATTTGGTTTAATAAGATGAAAATAATTTTTGGTGAATAGTAACTTTTGACTTTTATTTACCGCGGTTAAAAGTAAATAGGGTAATTAAGGGTAAAAATGATATCATAATTACCCTAAAACATGTCCTAATTATATTTTATATATGTATTTAGACCAAAAACAACCTTAGGAATAAAATATGACCCCCTTTGAATATAGGGTTACACACAATATAGATTCTACTATAAATATTTATTAGATATAAAAAAATATTTCCTATATTATTTTATTTTATTTATAATTTGTAAACATTAAATAATTTAATTTATTTATGAAACAATGATGATGCAATAATTACATTATTAATGAATGATTAAAATAATTGATATTATAAATATCCAAATAAATGTAATTTGAGACTTTTGATGAATTACACTAATTTTCTAGGTTAATATGAAATGTTATGGTTGATTAAATAATTTCTTTCAAAGTAATCATTTTTTTATGATTTTCACAAAAACCAAATACTAAATAGAGTCAAAACTGACATAATTGTGTTTTTGAAACAAATACTATATTATTAATTGATATAATATTCCTAAAAATATAATTTTCCACAAAAGGACTTAGATAAGGTTATATATATTAATAATTAACCACTTGGGGTTTTCATGGCTTGTTATAGTAATTTTATTAACCATATAATATAAAAATACAAAGAGACATGGTAAATTTCAAACTATTTAACTAAGAGTTAAATCTAAAAGATAAGGTTAATATGGTGACCAAAACCTATCTAAAACATATTGGTTGAGATTTTTTCGACCCATCACCACCTTATCCTAAAAATAAATCATTTTTTAGCCATTATAAACCGAAAATTATTTTATTATAAAATGATATTTCAAGATTTTCCTAAAGTGACCCTCACCTCTCTTATAAAAGAGTATTTCCCCTTCTCTTAATTTCACACCTCCAAAGCCATTTTGCTCAGCCAAAACCTGACCAAATATCCTTCCAATTTTACTACCTTCATTCTAGAGTCCTTCCTTTGGTCAAAAATCTAACCTAAGGATCCCTTTTGATCAAGTCAAAAGGAAGAACCCGAAGAAGAGGTAAATATTTCATCACCTCTCTCATGTTCTTTTATTCTTACACTTCCTCTTTCTTTGTTGTTACCATTATAAAATAATAACGCTAGTATCTTCTATATATTGTGATGTTATTATAAAAATGGTAAAACCATATTCATTATTCTATCCATCCTATAAATGACAAAGTCACCATACGTGCGTACATACGGCTTACCGTATGCACGACGTGGTGTAGTTTGTTATTCAAACACTTCATTATTTTGATGGGAATAATAATGAGTATAAATGATGTAAATAATAACTATAACATGTTAATGATTCTGTATATATGATATACCATCCAATTACATATAATTTCACCATCAATATAATGATATTGTCGCTCGTGCGTACGTACGGATAACCGTCTCCACGAACGCAATGAGATTCATTCCCCATCGTAATCATTCAAGAATAATTTTAATTTTATGATTAAAAATAATTTTTATGAACATAATATCATTCTGTATATGAATCAAATAAATCCTATCCATAACAAACATGGTTTACGTAACCAAGAATATAAAGGAAAACGAATCAATTAACACTCGAAATGATGATACTACTAAAATATTATTAACAAAGAAATATTATAAGATCATATATGATATCATATTTATGTATATGATTCTTGTATAATTTAATAAAAAAAAATTAACTATTATACAGGAGTTTATCACTCCATCAACAAAGAAAAAGTATAAGGTAAGGTTTAATTCTACAATCTCTTTACTTATCTGAGGTTGTTAATACGTAAATATCTACTGGGACCTCTTTATCATCCACATCCGTGTTTTATTAAAAATGTAATTAAAAATATTATTACTATTTACTATAATATGGTTTAAATTCATTTATACCCTTATTTGACTATATATGTTTTGAAAGGAATCTTTCTGTCGTTTTTCAAACAAGGTATTTTATGACCTTTTCGACAAAATTAAGGTAAGAATGTCTTTTTTTTAACTATAAGATGGGTGCGGTTATTTTATGCCGTTATAACATATTCGAATCTTCCCAAACAAGATTATAAGAATATTTTCAAAAAAAATTTTTTCTTTTATAACTATGTGACTTTTAAATGATTTCAAAATAGAAAGAGGTATTTATTTCAAATGGTCCTCATTTCATCTATGTCAACATCATTTGATGGATTTTAAACTTGTTTGAAGTTGATTTATTATGATACAAATCTTTCATATTGTATTGAATATTTTGTGATATGATTGACTGTGGATGTGTTATTTTTATACCATTCATGGTTTATGGTTGATTTATTAACATCTCGTATGATAGTTTTATTACAAATGTTTATGTTATGTTTAAACCTTTTCATATGAGAAATGAATAGGACCTAGTAAGTGATGGGTGGAGCCCACTATAGCTCCTCTATGCATCGGTAGGTCTCATGAGACAAACTAGTGTCTTGGAACAAGGCCTTGAAAAAATCTTATTTGTAGTCTTGGCACAAGGCCTTGACTATGTGGTAATGAAGCCTGGATTATGCATTCCATCATTATGAAAGTGGTTATTGATATTTCATGTGATTATTCGACTAGTAGAATATCCATGTGAATAAGTAAATGGAATTATTTGATTTCATCATTTCCATATTATGCTAAAGTTTAAGATTAAAAGGTTTTTTTAGTCTTATAAATTGCCTTAAATGTTTATACTTATATATGAAACTTTACACTATATTGTTATACTTACTGAGCATCTGAGCTCACCCCTTTCTATGTTTTATTTTTCCAAGGATGTGAAGAAGTATTTTATGGTTGACCTGCAGGGATAGGATAAGGATATATGTCTGTTCAGAAGGGTACAAAATTTTTTTGATGTTTTTATTTCATGATATAATTTAAAACTTATGAATGTATTTAGTACTTCCAAGGATACTAAATTGATCAGTCTTTATAGACATGATTCCTTGTGTCATGCCAATGTTATGTAATAATGCATAGATTCTGAGTAACTGGGGTTAGGTATTTACAATTTTTTTTTATTTTTTTTAAACTATTTTTTATATTTTTAATCTACATTTTAAGTTTCATTTATGTTGGTCTTATAGTTTATATTTTATAGACTTTCAAAGTCATGTACTTGAAATATTTTTAAGTTTCAAGTATGTGTATTTGAAAACTTATAAATTATTTTCTATCAGCATTTTTTATGAAATTATTTTTATTTTAAATTTTTTTTATATATTTAATCCATGTTTAAGTTTTATTTACGTTGGTCTTATAGTTTATATTTTATAGGCTTTCAAAGTCACGTACTTGAAACATTTTTAAGTTTCTCGCAGGTGTCTTTGAAACCTTATAAATTATTTTCCATCAAAATTTTTTAGGAATTTTTTTCAACTATTTATTATATTTTTAATCTATGTTTTAAGTTTTATTTATATTGTTATTATAGTTTATATTTTATACTCTTTAAAATCCACGTACTTGAAACAGAATCCCACATCAAAAATGCAGAATGTTCTACGCAGGAAAGGGAGAACGAGAATCCCACATCAGAAATGCAGAATGATTTTCAAGGTAAGACTACTTATAAAAGGAATTCATGGGTGAGAGCTCCTATCAGAATCCATACTACTTTAATGGAAGTACTGATGGATTCTAAATAACAGATAAATTCTCCTAAAAATTTTATTTTTATTTTTATTTTTGTTTTGTTTTGTTTATATATATATATATATAAACAAAAATAAAAAAAAAATTAAAAAATGGTTATAGGGGAAAGGTGGCATCGGCAATACCGCATTTCACCCGAGGCCCAAAGAAGGCATCGTAGATGCCACCTTTGTGCTGTATTTTGAAAAATATTTTTAACCTAGTAGCTTTTAAAAAAAATATTTTTTAAAAAAACTTATTTAAAAAAACTCCCTATTATAGCCATTAAAATATTATTAAATTAATATTTTTTATTTACTAGTATTTTTTATTTTTTTATAAAAACAATTACATAACTTTCACCCATTTTCCATAGAAAACTGACAATGTTATCATGCATATGTGAGTTCTACCACCTCTATAAACCATATGTTTAAATTTTTATCACCACCATATGGGGATTGTATAGATAGTTTATTTTAAAAAATGATATAAAATTTATATCTCAATATGTATTATTTAAAACATAAACCATTTCCTAAAATTCTCCTACTATATTAAAAATTATAACATCTTCTGCGTGTACATGCAGACTATCGCCTCCAGGATGTGACATATTTTTTTTCCATACACGTAGAATTTTTTTGGTTTATCTAAATCTCTTAAAATATAATTAAACACCTTTTAAACTTCTAAATAATATCATAATACATATAAAATAGTGATATTATTCCAAAATAATCAATTTATTAACTATAAACACCCATTAATAATAGGATATTTTTTTGGCCAATTTAACCACCCGCATGAATAATGATCTAAATTTATATCATGGATGAATATAGAAACATGAAAAAAATAATTATTAAAAACTAATATTAAAATATATTTTTTGGTTTTGTAAAATTTATATTAATATTTAATCATTATTAATATACCCAAATTTTTCATCAAAGATTACCAAAACAAGATCATTATCAATTCAATCTTCATGAATCATGAATATAGTTATCATGAAATTAACAAAGAGATTAATAAAGAATTTTAAAGTATCTATTCAACTATTTTTATAAGGACGCGGCCTTATAACATTACATAATCTTGAATTAAATGAATAATTCACATTGAAGATCTTTCCAGGTTTAGAGTTTTAGAGAATTAGGCCACAAAAATTACATATCATCTTGAATATTACATGTAGACACTACTACTCATTATCCATTTTTTCATAAAATATAAACTCTTAAAAATAAACATGTCTAGTTCCATGTTTTAGACATCATGACTTTTTTTAATCACATCCTTGTCCCTATACCACTTAATGTCTTGTGAAAAACATTTCAAAAACTTGGGATGAGAAAAAAGCTCAGTAAGGGATACACAAATAAGGAAAACTATTAGTTTTTCAAAAAAAACAAGAAAACCACGAATACTTTATCATATGAAATAATTTTCACTTTTATGAAGTAGTAAATATTCTTCTCTGAATAAAAGATCATTGTTTACCCTTTTGTAACCAAAAGAATACCATAAAACCCATAGAAATCACACAAAACATATATAGGTAACATGGTACATAAATGTACTTTAATGGAATAACCATACGGTCAACTTACACACATATAACTAAATGGAATATCCACACGGCCGACTTCCATACCCAATGCATTGGAGGTTATAACATAACCACCAATCTTGGTTTATCGTGGAACCACTCATCATTTGGTTTATCACGTAACCACCCGTCAAATGTCCAACTACCATTATAAATCATTACACATAAAACAAGAATGAAGTAAAGATAACATTTCCATATTACAATCACAATATATCATTTCAATATATTGACGTAATCAATTCTATACCAAAACAATTTAAAACATTTAATAAATACATTTTTAAATCAAAGTGTCATATACCACTTTGAAAATTTTAAATGAATTATCTTTTTAAAACATTAATTTCCATATAAATAAATCCTAAAACCATTTTGAAAACATGGACATTAATGAGAATAATTAGAATAATAAATCTTTAAAACATTTTAAATGATATTTTTGTTAAAGAGTTGTTAAAAAAATGGGAGATGCTTGAATACCTATAATTGAGAAGTAAAATTTAATCAGAAATTTATAATATCATGAGAATAAAGGTATTCATGATATAATAGGTCAAAGGATAGTATATACACCATATAAGAGTGAATTGGTGTATAACAACAATGAAGTCTCAATAGAATGTAAATTGAGACGAAATCCCATATAAAAACTATATACATAGATCAAGGATAAATCAATTTCATAATAATGTGCGACAAATATAAATATACTCAATATTATTGGATATTTAGTGTAAATCAATTAATTAACCTTTACACGTATTTTTGTAAAAACAACACCAATGACTTAGATGTTTAACTCAATGAATGAAAATTGAGTTAAAATTACTCTTATCAACTTCATATTGATGAGTTGAGAATTTATAAATGGAGTTATTATGTGTATCAAAATTATATCCACAAAAATAGGATTTTAAATTAAAACATAAATAAATAAATAGTGATATCATGACATAATTAAGAATTATAAGATTAACCCAAGGAATCAAAATTTGGTTAAAAAGTTCCCTTACTGATTTGGTAACTTACGAAACATACAAAACATGAAATAAATATCATACAATAAAGATGTAAATACCCATAAATTAAATTATATTATACAAAGAATACAATCATGGGCAGTACATACACCACACAAAAGGAAATAGTGTCAAATATAGCACGAATCTCATGATAATAAAAAGTGAGATGAAAACCCATTACCTCGTTATAATCAATCGAGTCGTATGACCAAATGTTAATAACCGCCAAATGAATCACATAATACCATTAATATAATGAGAATAATGATAATATATATCAAATGTAAGTATACAATACACCACATCCAATAAATAGTGGCGAATAAGGGAAATCTCAGAGAATTAAAAGTGATATAAGAAACCCCTTACCCCGTGTCTGACTTGACTCGTTTGTTCCTTGTTCTTACTGAATAATAAACTTAAGTTAATTTATACTAGATTAAGAACCTTTTTAAATTTTATTATTCCTTTTATATCACTTATTACCTTCCGATAACAATTAGTTAATTATTTGAGTTCATATTGGACATTTTGTCTATGTTTGGAACTTGAGTCAAAAATGAACATGTTATAATTACAAGTTATTTATGTGGTCAAAAGTACATTATCTATAGGATTATATTCATGATTTATAAATCATATATATCATATATATCCAGTATATTTATCTATTTATAATATTACATAACATTTGGTGATAAGAAATGAAATGCACCGTTCATGGAGACGGTAATTTGTACGTATGCATGAACGCTACTTTTATTTCTATTTCATATTTAATGGAATAAAAACTTAATGATACATAGGTATATTATATTTATAGTATAATATCATATTATATATATATTACATAATTTCATTAACACCATCCTTTATACGTTCCATGTATGTCATGAACGAATCATATCACCTTGAGGGGGTGGTAGTCCGCACTTCCTCAAAAGAAATTATCACGTTTACACATATTGGAAAGTATAAAGGTGTGTTTGTAAAATAGAAAATAACAGAATAATAGAGAAAACATAAACATAATATATATAATATATAAATATAGTTCCATCATAATGTCTTCCATGAGAGGTGGTAGGAGAAGATTGAACAATTATCGTTTCGTGAGGCAGTAGTTCACCGTCGTCCATGGAAATAGTATGTTATTTACCTATTAGATGAGGGTGTGTGGAAGTGTAGTCAGAATACATCTCATATAAACAACCTAGTATATTGAGGATACTTTTTTTTATAAAATAAATGAATAAAAAGAGTTTAGGGGGTCGGATAAGTAAAATAAAAGAAAAAACTTAAAAGAAGATGTTACCTTTAAATTGGGTATCTCCCTTTGGTTTGAACGAAAAGGTTTAATTTAAGTTCTTTTTTCCTAAGGTAATGCTTCTTGGAGGATTATAGGTATGTGGGGAGATTATTTAGGTAGAGTTTGGATGATCCAAGGGGCTTGATAGGTGTGAGGAATGGGTTAGAAGTGGTGTCCTTTTATAAGGGGGAGGAGGGGCTCTTTAGGAAAGTTTGAAACAATTATTTTATTATAAACATATCTTCTATTTAAAAAGGTTCAAAAATCATTAAAGTTGAATATAAGATGACTCATGTTATAAATAAAATCATAAAATAATAATTTCACAGGTTTTGGATATTGTTTTAGTATTTATAATCTTATTTATTTAAATCATTCATTAATGAGGTAAGGACTCTATCATTATTTTGTCATAAATAATTTTATTTATTTGATGTCTAAAAATTATAAAAAAATAACCTAATATAGGAAATATTTTTATCTTTTAAATTAATATTTATAGTCGAAGAGATAAATTACATAACCCCATGTAAAAATTGATTTACTAAAAGATATTTGTTTATGTAATTTTTGTCTTTACTTTAAATTAATTAACATAAAGTATCATTATCACTCTTAAGTGGCTCTATGTGGTCCCAAAATCGAACTAAGGATTCCCATGGTCGGAAATTTATTAACCAAGAGTATTAGGAAACATTTTAGGGTAATTTTATATTATTATAATAATATTTTGTTACTCTTATTTACAAGATTTACCCTTTAACCATGGTAAATAAAGTTTTTACTGAAGTAAATATTCATATTATCTAAAAATAAAAGTTACCTATTTATATAATTTGGACCTCCTGATTCAAAATATGGAATCCATTTTTACAAATTCAAAACACATAAGTGGTAGAAATTAATTTAAAATTAATTCCCGCTCTCAAAACAAAAAGCGGGTTTTTAAGAAATAATAACAATCAAAAGATTGACACTTGTTTATATCCAATTTCAAAGTGAAATTAATTTCAATGACCAAAATTGGATTAAATGGTAAAAATATAATATAATTACACTTTGAAAACAATTAAAAAAATATAATATAACCATATAAATAAATTATATTAAAATGCATTTTTGAATTAAAATACAGTATTTTTCACTTATTCATTAAAAAAAGAATTTTATCGAAAAAATACTAAAAAATTACCCAAAGTAAATATTTATGTCCCAATTCTAAAGAAGAATTATATTTTGTCAAATATATTATATAAAGGTAAACAAAAATATATTTAAATATGGTTCTTCATCAAAAGGCGGTAAATTGACTTTTTAATGAATATTAGATTATTTATGCTTAAAATCGGATTCTTTATCATTTTAAGCCTCTAAAATTTATTGGATAAATGTAAAAAAAATAACAAACATTTATATTTTTATTTTAGTTAGTTATGTTTATTCCCACTAATACAATGGTTGGGCGTTAACTACCATTTTAAATAATATTATATTATTATTTTTTAATATGACCCAACGTTGTGTGAAATGTAAGATTTCAATGAAAATAGTTGTTGCATATAGAGTACTCTATAAAACATAGAATCCTTTTTAAAATAAAATTAATATTTAAATACCAAATATTAATAAATATGAAAATGTCATATTCTTTATTTTCCTAGGATGTTACATCCTTCCCCCATTTTGGAAATTGTGTCCTAACAATTTTAAAATTCGGCTTAGAAACTTCATTAAAAGTCTCACATAAGAAAAAGATTCAATAAAACTATCACATTAAAAGAAATAAAGAGAAGTAAAAAAGGTCACCCAATACAACAGATACTATTATTCTATGAAAACATGGATATGGAGGAGAAAACAAACCATCAAGTTCTGATAGAGAGTGATATAAAACATGATTAGAAGAAAGTTAACCACCAGAGAATCAAAAAATTGTGATGGGTTAAACGATCTTTGATTCCCCAATAAGAAAAGTTAACAGACAATGTTTTGTTTTAAGTTACTTTTCATAAAGACAAGGAATTTATTTATGATCTTAACTAAAAAATAAGTAAACATAATTACTTTTCATGAAGACTTTTATTCTTTACTAAATTTCTACCACAAACTCTTCTTTTCTCCAAAGGATGAGTATTCAAACTGACTTGGAAACATTAAAATCACTAGAATAAACTTCTAGAGTATCACATAATCCAAAAAAGATGAACTATATATTTCCCTTATCTTTAGACATAAACAAAAACCAAAATGGTTAGTATGAGATCAGATAATCCCAAAAAAGGATAATCCTTTATAAAAAGAAAAACTAATCTTAATATCCAAGATTCAACAAAAAGTACCCAAAGTTCAAGAAAGACCATTCAATATACAATTTCCCTTAAAATTATTCAAAATAATCTAAACTAATATTGAAAACCAAAACTCATAAGGATTTAATCACATATTCTTCCATGATAAATCTTAACATTTATCTCCAAATAACATCGACTACTCCTAATGTCTCATAATGAGGTGTAATTAACCAAATCTCATATTCTCTATAATAGGTTAATAATTTCCATAGATAACCCAAAACTAACTTATTCTTGATTCATAAAATCATCTAAATAAAAATAATTTGTCATACTAACCAGGGACTTCACGTATTCCAGTGGTAGGTGATAAATCCCAGTCGCACTTCGGTTGTGGGTTCGATTCCCACAGTTTTGTCCGATACAATGGGTTGTCACACGGTCTATGTGTTTTCCTTTTTCAAAAACTATATAATTTTATAACATTCCCAAAATTGAGATAAATTCATCAAAAATAACCCTAACATATTTTAACCATAAAGGTTATCTAATAACTTCCATTTTGCATCCCAAAATGTAATAACCTGTAATTGCCTCAAATTCAAGGATCATATAAACCCAAATGGTTCTTTATAACTATATACACAAAACAAAAGATAATTCTTCTTTGAATAAATTTTTCACATATCAAAATTTAGGGTTACACATAATAGAAAAGGTTTCCAAACTAATCCCATCATCAATATATTCAAACATATCATTATCCATAACTCTTCACTTCCTAAAATGTAGACATATTAATCATCAAACATCCTTCCTGATCCATTATCCATGTTTTTCCATCTTATTCTTTTATAATTATTTCCTACAAACAAAATCATGCATAATATCCTAATATTTCAGTAATTTAAAACATGAGCTAAGAAATAATTCATACCTTTCATAGGTCAGTTTTAGTTTTCTAATCTTTAATTGAAATGGAATTAGGAATAGGTAAATCGATATTTGTATGATTCTATTGATACCATTCCTGAAACTTCTTCATATGACATCTATTTGTGTTGGCCATGCACACCACATTTAAAACATTTAATTGGCCCCTTAAAAATAACTTCTTTCCTTTTCTTGGAGTCATCAAGACACTTCATTTTTTCATGGAAGGTTCTTAATTCATGACCTTAATTACCACATCTGAAACATCATTCCGTTCCTTTGAATCATTTTCCTAAGTTTTTCTTTCCACATCCTCGACACATAGGTTTTTGAATATACTTATCTTTATGATCATTACATGAAATTTCATAGGGATTTGTTTCTCGCATATATAATGCCTTATAAAAATCACCAAGGTTCATGTGGTCAATAATGACTACAGATAGTTGGTTAATAATAACCACAAGACTTCTCATTGCATCTCCCATTTCATTTATTTGATCATTCAGAAGACCGTAACAGTTTTCTTCACATCCACAATTACTTTGGTGCCTACTAGATCTAGCCATTTACTAAAACCAAAAAGGTTAGTGTGAGTATATCAGTAAAATCATCATATAATATCTTATAAGGTGGGTAAATACTAAGATATATTTTTTTATGTTATCTTAAACTCATTCAATTTATCTAAAATAACTATGGATATTTATAATATGATAACCACTATGGTTATGTCACTTATGCTTAAATTAAACCCTAACCTCTAAAGTTATCTAAACCAACCTATGATACCAACTATAAGGACCCGGCCTTATAACATTACATAATCATGAATTAAATGAATAATTCACATTGAAGATCTTCTCAGGTTTAGAGTTTTAGATAATTAGGCCACAATTATTACATATCACCTTGAATATTACATGTAGACACTACTACTCAGTATCCATTTTTTCATAAAATATATACTCCTAAAAATAAATATGTCTAGTTCCATGTTTTAGACATCATGACTTTTCCTTGACCCCATCCTTGTCCCTATTACACTTCATGTCCTATGAAAAACATTTCAAAAAATTTGGATGAGAAAAAATATCACTAAGTTATACACAAAGAATGAAAACTATTAGTTTTTCAATAAAACAAATGAACCATGAATACTTTATCATAAGAAATACTTTACACCTTTATGAAGTAGTAAATACTCTTATCTGAATAAAAGATCATTGTTTACCCTTTTGTAACCCAAATATTACCATAAAACCCATATAAAGCACACATAACATATATTGGTAACTTGGGACATAAATGTACTTAAATTGAATAACCATACGATCAACTTACATACATATCACAAAATGTAATATCCATACGGGCGACTTCCATACCCAATGCATTGAAAGTTATAACGTAACCACCCATCCTGGTTTATCACAACACCACCCTTCATTTGGTTTATCACGTAACCACCCATCAAATGTCCAAGTACCATTATAAATCATAACACATAAAACAATAATTAAGGAAGTATAACATTTCCACATTACAATCACAATATATCATTTCAAGATATTGATGTAATCAATGCTATACCAAAACCATTTAAAACATTTAAAAATGAGATTTTTTAATCAAAGTGTCCCATACCACTTTTAAACTTTTAAATGAATTATCATTTTAAAAAATTAATATTCATATAAATAAATCCTAAATACAAATTTGAAAACATGGAAATTAATTAGAATATTTATAAGAATAAATCTTTAAAACATTTAAAATGATATTTTAGTTAAAGAGTTTTTAACAAAATGAGAGATGCTTGAATACAAGTAATTGAGGAATAAAATTTAATTAAAACTTTATAATATCATGAGAATAAATGGATTCATGATATAATATTCCAAAGGATAGTATATACACCATATAAGAGTGAATTGGTGTATAACAACAATAAAGCCTCAATATAATGTAAATTAAGAAGAAATCCCTTATAAAAACTATATTGTTAGATTAAGGATAAATTAATTTCATAATAATGTGTGACAAATATAAATACACTCAATATGATTGGATATTCAGTGTAAATAAATTAGAGAACTTTCACACATATTTTTGTAAAAACAACACCAATGACTTGGATGTTTAACTCAATGAATGAAAATTGGGTTAAAATTACTCTTATCAAGTTCATATTGATGATTTGAGAATTTATCAATGGAGTTTTTATGTGTATAAAAAGTATATCCACAAAAGGGGAGTGGAAATTACAACATAAATAAATAAATAGTGATAGCATGGCATAATTAAAAATTAGAAGATTAACCCAAGGAATTGAAATTGGTTTAAAAAGTTCCCTTACCGATTTGGTAATATAACGACCCAGCCTTTCCTTACATTACTATTACATCATTTTAAAGATAAACAATACAATAGTATTACACATGGAGGATCTAGAGGTTTAGTGTCTTGGGCAAACTAGGACCATACATAACAAATACAACATCAACCATAAACATTTATTTAATTTCTTCTTCACTAGCTTCTTAGTGGCACTTGACCTCTCCTTAGTACATGTAGCCACCAGAGGATATACATAAAAAAGGGTGAGCTAAAAGCCCAATAAGAGGATAGAAAAGAACAATATAGCATGAGGTGAGCATAATCATGACGTAGGCAAAAGATCATGAACATGAGAGGAGCATAAATAAAAGACTTGAAATGTGGCAATGCATAAAAATGAAACATCATGTATTAGTGGTTAACTACCACAAATAATTGTGAACAAATCTAGCATCATGTTCACACATAATTTCACATTTACTCATGAGATTCATCACTTTACCCAATGCATTGGAGCGTTGTATAATTCCGGGCGCACCCATCACATTTAAACATTCATATTGCGCTATATAATTCTGGGCGCACCCGTCACATCATAACATTATCATTATCATGCTTGACACACAGAACACATATCAAACATGTACATAAATAACCCATGGAATGGAATGGGTTTCGTCTCATAATAACTTATTCATAAGCTTTGGGTTCCCAAAATAAAGAGGGAACAACATACTTGATACAAAAACCATCAACCTTGAATGAGAGGTAAAAGGTGAGATATTGAAAGAAGAGTTCTTTTGGAAAACATTTTGATGGACATAAAAACCAGTGACAAACATGTATATCCCAAAAAAGTAACGGAAATGATGAAAAAATGATCTTTGAGGAGTAACCATATCAAAAATGGAGTGAAAGAGGGAGAACCCGAAGGAAGAAAATTGGGTTCGAGATTTCCCCTTACCTTGTAATCGAATGCCTCCTTCTCTTTAATGTCCTGTATAATGACATTATATTCATTAATTAGAAATTACAGAACATTTTATACATTAATAGGGTTAATTCTGGTTTCATTATTTCATATTATGTTCCTTTGGATGACTTATAGAGTTTAAAAACATTGATCGGGGATGTTTGTTTTCATGGTTTTCTTGAGCGGTCCACTTGTATTCTTAATTTGATGTTTGAGTAGATCATGGGTAAACATCCAGAACTGATATTACATGTTATTAATGATATTACAGAATCTTGAATGATTTTATAATGCGTTATATTAGATCCATGTGGACGAATCATTAGATAAGAATTAAATGAAGATTATTTTGGTTAATTTGAGCGGTTTTTGGATCACAACGAACTCGTTTTAACTTTTCACTTAGTAATGTGGCCATAGGTTATTTCCAGAACTTAAAATAGAAAATAATACATATAAAATATTCTGGTTCAACCATAAAAATGGTTTCATGACCAGATTGAAGGTAGAAATAGAAGAGGAGAGCATGTTGTTTTTGAAGGTGATAAATTATCACCACATGAACAACGTTCTCTTTAATAAAATAAAAGGAAGAGGGAAAGGGTGTGGGGTGATCTAATATACCATTAGAATCATAATATTACAGTATATTTATAATACTGGAGTTAAAAAATAATTTGGATGAAGATAGGTAGGGAGAGATCAAGAAAGGAACTTGAACTTGAAAGGAAATTAAAGGAGACGAGGGAGGAAAATTACCTCTTGAATCCTTCACTTGAGAACCTCCTTAAGGACATAAGCTTGGTCTTTTGATGAGACCAGAAGCTCTTGGACGTGGGGAAGGGGCTAGGAGAGATTATTGGGCAGAGCTTAGACAATTCTTGAAGCTTGAGAGGTGTGGTTTGGCAAGAGAAGGGGGAGGGCTTATTTATACATGAGGAGGGAGGTGTTTTTGGCATAAAATATTAAATAAAATAATATATCATAAGTTAGACTTGTAATAGTAGTTTTTTGATATCCTAAATCATATATCAATATAATATAATTCTTTTTAGGCTTTAACTCTTCTTTATAATTCTAATTAATTTATTTATTAAAAAGAAAGTGAAAGAAAGAGAAAAAGACACTTTAAGAAATCACCTTTTGAGTTTAGGCTTTGGAAAGTTCTTTTTTAGGTTTGAGAATTGGATTTTTGTATTTAAAGGAACAATTTATGAAATTTAATATGTTTTGGCCGAAACTAAACTTCTAGAATGTTTATGTCATCATTATATCATTAATGATGCAATTTAGTGTACACCGATTATGCGAAAAACTGTATTTTTTTACTATTCACCCGAAAATTGAAGTATTTCAAAATAAACCCAAAAATTTACCCCTACAATTTTTTGATGTGTAGAATACAAAAATGATGTCCATTTTTCAAAAATAATTTTCTAAATATTATTAATTTAATAATTAATAAAAATCACAATTTACTTAAAAAACAGTTTTTAAGATTAAAACTGAATTTATAGTTCTTTCAAAAATTACGTAGGATCTTATAAAATTATCTAAAAACTATTAGACATTGATTAAATAATTTATGAATACATTACAGGAAAATAAATATTCTTTTAAATTAATTAATTAATTATAATTAATTATTTATGACTTATAAAATACCAAATATGTTTACTAAGGTCAAATTGCCACTTTCTAAGATTTCTAAATTTTATTTTATTATTCGTAGGTAATGTTACTCTTATTTACTATTCATAAGGGTAATATTACTATAAGGGTAGGTTACTATTCATAAGGGTAGGTTACTATTCACCAAAAATTATTTTTGTTTCATTAGACTCCGAAAACTATCTTGAACACAACCGTGTATATCGGATTTTTAAAATTCCAAAGATAGGGGTGACAAAATTATGTTTAAAGGTCACTTATCACTTAGTAGTTCATTATTTTGTGTTTTTATGACATAGATATAAGAAGGTAATTTTCTATTGAAATACTTTGGGTCGTTACATTCTTCCCCCCTTAAGAAATTTTGCCCCTGAAATTTTACTTTACACAAACAGGTGTGGGTACTTATCCTTCATTACCTCTTCTGGTTCCCAAGTTTCTTCCTCAAACTTATGGTTCCTCCACAACACTTTGACAAGGCGGGTTGTCTTGTTGCGTAGAACCTTATCACTTCGGTCCAAAATTTTTACCGTTTGCTCCTTATAGGAGAGATCATCATCCAGTTGTACCACCTCTGAGTTTAGTACATGTGAGGGGTCCGGTATGTACTTCCTCAGTAGTGATACATGAAACACATCATGAACTTGAGCTATATTCGGTGGAAGTGCCAGACGATAGGCCACGTCTCCTATACGATCAAGGATCTCAAAGGGGCCAATGTACCTTGGGCTTAGCTTCCATTTCTTCCCAAATCTCATGACTCTCTTCCATGGAGATATTCAAAGGAAGAATTTATCTCCAACGTCGAACTCCAAGTCCCTTCGATGATTGTCAGCATAGCTCTTTTTCCGACTTTGAGCAGCTTTGATGTGTTTCTGGATGACTTGAACCTTCTCGGTCATCTCCTGCACAAGATCGGGTCCAAGTAGCTTTCTTTCTCAAACTTCATCCCAACAGGTTGGAGTTTTACATCGCTTCCCATAAAGAGCTTCGTACGGAGCCATCTGAATACTCGAGTGGAAGCTATTGTTGTATGAGAACTCAACCAATGGAATATGTTGATCCCAACCACCTTTTAATTCAAGAGAGCAGGCTCTTAGCATATCTTCGAGTGTCTGAATAGTCCTTTCAGACTGGCCATCGGTTTGGGGGTGATAGGCCGTGCTGAAATTTAATTCAGTACTCAAAGCATGTTGAAGGCTCCTCCAGAACTTAGATGTGAACCTTGGATCACGGTCATAGACAATCGAGAGTAGAACACCGTGCAATCTCACTACTTCCTTCACATATATCCTTGCAAGCTGTTCAAGTGAGAGGTCTTCCCGAATAGTGATAAAATGGGCAGTATTGGTGAGTCGATCAACCACAACCCATATCGCATTATTTCCTCTTGACGTTTTTGGGAGACCCGTGACAAAGTCCATAGTAACATTTTCCCATTTCCACATGGGTATAGGCAATGGCTGCATCATACCTTTGTACTTTTTCCGCTCATCTTTAACTTGCTGACATACCAAGCACCTTGATATATATTCCACAATCTCCTTCTTCATGTTATCCCACCAGAAGTGTTCTCGGAGATCACGATACATCTTGGTACTTCCAGGATGAATAGAGAAAGTTGAGTTATGTGCATTATCCAATATCTCCTTCTTTATCCCGGGTGATGAAGGCACACAAAGCCGCGTTCCAAAACGAATCACACCATCATCGTCGATATGGAACTCTTGCAGATTCCTTTCCTTTACTACATTCACCCTCTTTTGTATCTCCACATCATCCCTTTGTGCTTCCTTAATCTTCTGTTGGATGGATTTTTGCGCAATCATTTGGGCAAGGTAGGATATATCCCCTACCCTTATGATTCCCAAATCCATCCTTTGCATATCCAAGAAGATAGGGTCTTTCTCAATCCTCAACATAGATAGAGTATCGGGTTCTTTCCTGCTTAGAGCATCAGCTACCTTGTTCTCCTTTCCAGGATGATAGTGAATAGAGCAATCGTAATCCTTGATTAGCTCTAACCATCTCCTTTGATGCATGTTGAGATCCTTTTGTGTGAATATATACTTTAGGCTCTTGTGGTCGGTGTATATGTCACACTTCTCGCCATAAAGGTAGTGCTGCCAGATTTTCAAGGCAAAAAATCATGGCCGCCAGCTCTAGATCATGTGTCGGGTAGTTCTGCTCATGGATCTTCAACTGTCGTGAGGCGTAGTCTATCACATTATCATTTTGCATGAGTACACAACCCAAGCCTTTATTTGAAGCATCACTGTATATCACAAAACTTTCTCCACTTTTTGGTAGTGTGAGTACAGGTGCAGTGATCAGCCTTCTCTTTAGCTCCTTGAAGCTTCCCTCACATTCTTCCGTCCATACATACTTTACCCCTTTCCTTGTTAACTTAGTTAGCGGGCTTGACAATCGTGAGAAATTTCTCACAAAACGTCGATAGTACCCAGCTAATCCAAGAAAACTACGGATTTCTGTGACACTAGAGGGCCCGGGCCATTCCTCAATCACCTTTGTCTTTGAAGGGTCCACAGAAATTCCCTCGCTTGTGATCACATGTCCCATGAACGTGACTTGATTCATCCAAAAGTCACACTTGCTGAACTTGGAATACAACTTCTCCTTTCTCAATGTCGCCAACACAAGTCTTAGATGTTCTTCATGTTCCTCCTTTCTCTTGGAGTAGATGAGAATATCATCGATAAACACTACCAAAAATTTGTCGAGGTAATGCCTAAAGACTCTATTCATCAAATCCATGAAGATTGCAGGGGAATTAGTTGGTCCAAAGGGCATCACCAAAAAATCATAGTGCCCATACCTTGTACGGAAGGCAGTCTTCTGAATATATTCCTTCTTTACCTTTACTTGATGATATCCAGAACGAAGATCCACCTTTGAGAATTATTGAGATCCTCTTAACTGGTCGAACAAGTCATCAATCCTTGGGAGAGGATACTTGTTCTTTATGGTGATCTTTTTGAGTTCCCGATAATCGATACACAGCCGCATGGTACCATCCTTCTTCTTCACAAAGAGCATTGGCGCACCCCAAGGTGATGCACTAGGGCGTATGAACCCTTTGTCCAGATGCTCTTGCAGCTGCTTCTTTAACTCCTCCAGTTCGATAGGAGCCATCCTATAGGGGCACTTCGAGATAGGAGTAGCTCCGGGTATGAGTTCAATTGAGAACTCTACCTCACGATCCGGGGGAATTCTGGGTAACTCTTCAGGAAATACATCGTTGTATTCCCTTACGATGGGCATTTCCTCAAGGTTGGATCTTTCCTTAGACTCAACCATTTGGGCGAGGTATGCTTCTTCATAGGGAATCAACACCCACACCATTGAAGGATTTTTCAAAGTATATTCATGATCTTCCTTGAATTTTTAGAAGAGCATGGGATGGTTTGGAATATGAAAATATATTTCCTTTTCCCGACAGTTGATATGTGCTCTATATAACGAGATCCAATCCATTCCCATTATAGCGTCGAATTCCACCAAGGGAAGTATTATGAGATTTACCGGAAGAATCTTCACACATACGTCAACAGGAGAAGAGTCAAACACTTGGGTTGCAATGATTTCACCACTTGGTGTTTTTACAGATATCCCTACTTCAAGGTTTCGGGGCTTTGATTCTATAGTTCTAGCAAACTTGCAAGATATAAAGGAATGCGTAGAACTAGAATGAAATAAGACTTTTTCCATTCTTGAGTGAATAGGAAGTGTACCTTGTACGACTTCATTATCATGTTCCACCTCCGCAGTAGTGATGTCATAAGTCGTCCCTTGTTCCTTTGGCTTTGGTGGTTGTTGGCACTGATTACCCTCGAGAGCTTGAGGTTTAGTGCACTGGTTTGAATAGTGCCCTAGCTCCCTACAGTTGTAGCATTGAACCACGAGTGGTTCTCTCCTTTCATTGGCTAAATTATCCTTACTTTTCATGTCTTTTCGACACTCGTGAGATTGGTGTCCTTCCTTCCCACACTTAAAGCATTTCTCTGTACCTTTGAGGCAGTTCCCATGGTGCAACATCCCACATTTTTGGCATGTGGGTCGTTGTGTTTTCTTCCCATCTTTATCACTAGATCCACCAGCTTAAAACTCCATCTTTATTTTATTATCACCATAGCCATGGGACCATTTTCCAAACTCCATCTCCACTTTGAGAGCACACCGAACAACTTCTTCATAACTCCCAAAGTCTCGAATTGCAAGAGACTTTGGAAGATGTGGTTTTAATACACTAAAGAATCTATCAATTTTTCTATCATTGTTGATAACAAAACCCGAATCATACCTTGCGAGCCTTGTGAAATTTTCTTCATAGGTTGTGACAGATTCTCCTTCTTTTTGCTTGAGCTCTATGAATTCTCTCTCCATCTTCGTGCGAAGAGTTATTGGGAAGTACTTATTAAGAAACATTATCTTAAAGTCTTCCCATTCCATCTCTTCAATTTCCTCCCTTGGCTTGGTGTTCTTAATCAAAGCCCACCATTGATCGGATTCTTCATCTAGAAGATAAACGGCTAGAGTCACCTTCTCTGTCTCAGAACAGTGAAGAACAGAAAAGATCTTCTCCATGGATTTGACCCACTGTTCCCCAACTAGGGGATCGGAAGATCCACAAAACGTCGGTGGTCGTTGCCGTATAAAACATTTGATAGCTAGTTGCTCCCTCTTTGGTAAAGGAGGACGTTCCCCATTATTATGGTTATTATTCATAACCCGAGATAATTGGGTAAGCATCTCCATGAAGTTTTGAACTCCACCTCCAAAATCATTGGGGATGTCGTTGAGGAAATCGTTTCATTGGCCCTCGCAAGAGTTGTTGTCCTGATTTCTCCTGGTTCCCACCATTTTATAAAATAGAAAAGGTTTGAACAAAATATAAGTAAACAACTCATGAATAACTTATCCATTTAAACAATTATACCAAAAACATAACTTATGGGATCCCTAGGTAAATATCCTTGTGTGCATATTTGTACATAGTCCCATGCTAGAGGTTTTCTTTAGGGTTCACTAATCCTAATTCCCAAATTAACTAAACCTTTCCTCTGATACCAACTATAACGACCCGGCCTTTCCTTACATTACTATTACATCATTTTAAAGATAAACAATACAATAGTATTACACATGGAGGATCCATAGGTTTAGTGTCTTGGAAAAACTAGTACCATACATAACAAATAAAACATCAACCATAAACATTTATTTAATTTCTTCTTCACTAGCTTCTTAGTGGCACTTGACCTCTCCTTAGTACATGTAACCACCTGAGGATATACATAAAAAGGGGTGATAGAAAATCCCAGTAAGAGGATAGAAAAGAACAATATAGCATGAGGTGAGAAAAATCATGACATAGGCAAAAGATCATGAACATGAGAGGAGCATAAATAAAAGACTTGAAATGTGGCAATGCATAAAAATGAAACATCATGTCTTAGTGGTTAACTACCACACATACTTGTGAAAAAAGCTAGCATCATGTTCACACATCATTTCACATTTACTCATGAGATTCATCACTTTACCCAATTCATTGGAGCGCTGTATAATTCTGGGCGCACCCGTCACATTTAAACATTCATATTGCGCTATATAATTCTGGGCGCACCCATCACATCATAACATTATAATTATCATTCTTGCCACACAGAACACATATCAAACATGTACATAAATAACCCATGGAATGGAATGGGTTTCATCTCATAATAACTTATTCATAAGCTTTGGGTTCCCAAAATAAAGAGGGAACAACATACTTCATACAAAAACCATCAACCTTGAATGAGAGGTAAAAGGTGAGATCTTGAAAGAAGAGTTCTTTTGGAAAACATTTTGATGGACATAAAAACCAGTGACAAACATTTATATCCCAGATAAGTAAATTAAATGATGAACAAATTATCTTTGAGGAGTAACCATATCAAAAATGGAGTGAAAGAGGGAGAACCCGAAGGAAGAAAATTTGGTTCGAGATTTCCCCTTACCTTGTACTCGAATGCCTCCTTCTCTTTAATGTCCTGTATAATGACATTATATTCATTAATTAGAAATTCCAGAACCTTTTATACATTAATAGGGTTCATTCTGGTTTCATTATTTCATATTATGTTCCTTTGTATGACTTATAGAGTTTAAAAACATTGATCGGGGATGTTCATTTTCATGGTTTTCTTGAGCGGTCCACTTGTATTCTTAATTTGATGTTTGGGTAGATCATGGGTAAACATACAGAACTGATATTACATGTTATTAATGATATTACAGAATCTTGAATGATTTTATAATGAGTTATATTAGATCCATGTGGACGAATCATTAGATAAGAATTAAATGAAGATTATTTGGGTTAATTTGAGCGGTTTTTGGATCACAACGAACTCGTTTTAACTTTTCACTTAGTAATATGGACATGGGTTATTTCCAGAACATAAAATAGAACATAATACATATAAAATATTTTGGTTAAACCATAAAAATTGTTTCATGACCAGATTGAAGGTATAAATGGAAGAAGAGAGCATGTTGTTTTTGAAGGTGATAAATTATCACCACATGAACAACGTTCTCTTTAATAAAATAAAAGGAAGAGGGAAAGGGTGTGGGGTGATATAATATACCATTAAAATCATAAGATTATAGTATATGTATAATACTGGAGTTACAAAATATTTTGGATGAAGATAGGTAGGGAGAGATCAAGAAAGGAACTTGAACTTGAAAGGAAATTAAAAGAGAAGAGGGAGGAAAATTACCTCTTGAATCCTTCACTTGAGAACCTCCTTAAGGGCCTAAGCTTGGTCTTTTGATGATACCATAAGCTCTTGGATGTGGTGAAGGGGCTAGGAGAGATGATTGGGTAGATCTTAGACAATTCTTGAAGCTTTAGAGGTTTGGTTTGGCAAGAGAAGGGGGAGGTCTTATTTATACATGAGGAGGGAGGTGTTTTTGGCATAAAATATTAAATAAAATAATATATCATAAGTTAGACTTGTAATAGTAGTTTTTTGACATCCTAAATCATATATCAATATAATATAATTCGTTTTAGGCTTTAACTCTTCTTTATAATTCGAATTCATTAATTTATTAAAAGGAAAGTGAAAGAAAGAGAAAAAGACACTTTAAGAAATTACCTTTTGACTTTAGGCTTTGGAAAGTTCTTTTTAGGTTTGAGAATTAGATTTATTGTATTTAAAGGAAAAATTTATGAAATTTAATATGTTTTGGCCGAAACTAAAGTTCTAGAATGTTTATGTCATCATTACATCATTAATGATGCAATTTAGTGTACACCGATTATGCGAAAAACTGTATTTTTTTACTATTCACCCGAAAATTGAAGTATTTTAGAATAAACCCAAAAATTTACCCCTACCATTTTTCAATGTGTAGAATCCAAAAATGATTTCCATTTTTAAAAAATAATTTTCTAAATATTATTAATTTAATAATTAATAAAAATCACAATTTACTTAAAAACAGTTTTTAAGATTAAAACTGAATTTATAGTTCTTTCAATAATTACGTAGGGTCTTATAAAATTATCTAAAAACTACTAGACATTGATTCAATAATTTATGAATACATTACAAGAGAATAAATATTCTTTTAAATTAATTAATTAAATATAATTAATTATTTATGACTTATAAAATACCAAAAACGTTTACTAAGGTCAAATTGTCACTTTCTAAGATGTCTAAATTTTATTTTATTATTCATAGGTAATGTTACTCTTATTTACTATTCATAATGGTCATATTACTATAAGGGTAGGTTACTATTCATAAGGGTAGGTTACTATTCACCAAAAATTATTTTTGTTTCATTAGACTCTGAAAACTATCTTGAACACAACCGTGTATGTCGGATTTTTTAAATTCCAAACATAGGGGTGACAAAATTATGTTTAAAGGTCACTTATCACTTATTAGTTCATTATTTTGTGTTTTTATGACATAGATATAAGAAGGGAATTTTCTATTGAAATACTTTGGGTCGTTACAGGTAACTTACGAAACATACACCACATGAAAGAAGGATCATGCAATGAAGATGTAAATACCCATAAATTAAAGAATATTATAAAAATAATACAATAATGGGTAGTACATACACCACACAAAAGTAAATAGTGGAAAATATAGCATGAATCTCATGATAATAAAAAGTGATATGAAAACCCATTACCTCATTACAATCAATCGAGTCGTATGACCCAAAGTTAATAACCACCAAATGAATCACATAATACAATTAATATAATGAGAATAATGATAATATATATCAAATGGAAGTATACAATACACCATATCCAATAAATAGTGGCGAATAATGGAAATATGAGAGAATTAAAAGTGATATAAGAAACCCCTTACTCCGTGTCCGACTTGACTTGTTTGTTCCTTGTTCTTCCTGAATAATAAACTTAAGTTAATTTATACTTGATTAAGAACCTTTTTAAATTTTACTATTCCTTATATATCACTTATTAACTTCCTATAACAATTAGTTAATTATTTGAGTTCATATTGGACATTTTGTCGATGTTTGGAACTTGAGTAAAAATTGAACTTGTTATAATTACAAGTTGTTCATGTGGTCAAAATTCCATTATATCCAAAATGATATTCATGATTTATATATCATAATATATATATATATATATTATGTATGTATTTATAATATTAAATAACATTTAGAGATAAGAAATGAAATGCACCGTTCATGGAGACGGTAAGTCGTACGTATGCATGAACGCTACTTTCATTTCTATTTCATATTTAATTGAATGAAAACATAATGATACCAAGGTATATTATAATTATATTATAATATCATATGATATATATGTTACATAATTTTTTTAATTTCATCCTTTATACGTTCCATGTATGTCATGAACGAATCATATCACCTTGAGGGGGTGGTAGTCCGCACTTCCTCAAATGAAATTTTCTTGTTTACACATATTGGAAAGCATAAAGTTATGTTTTTAAAATAAAAAATCACATAAGAATAGAGAAAACATAAAAATAATATATATCATATATAAATACAGTGCCATCATAATGGCCACCATGATAGGTGGTAGGAAAAGATTGAACAATCATCATTTTGTGAGGCAGTAGTTCATCGTCCCCAGAAATAGTATATTCTTTACCCATTAGATGGGGGTGTGTGGAAGTGTAGTTAGAATAATTCTCATAAATGAAACCTATTATATTGAGTATACTGGTTTTTTATACAATAAATGAATAAAAATAGTTTAGGGGGTTGTAGAAGTAAAATAAAATAATAGAACTTAAAAGAAGATGTTACCTTTAAATTGGGTATCTCCCTTTGGTTTAAACCAAAAGGTTACTTGAAGTGCCTTATGCCTAAGTTAAGGATTATAGGAGGAGGAGAGGTATGTGGGGAGCTTATTTAGTTATATTTTGGATGATCCAAGGGGTTTTAGAGGTGTGACGAATGGGTTAGAAGTAGTGTCCTTTTATAAGGGGGAGGAGGGGCTCTTTAGAAAAGTTTGAAGCAATTATTTTATTATAAACATATCTTCGGTTTCTAAAGGTCCAAAAATTATTAAAGTAGAATATAAGATGAATCATGTTCGGAATAAAATAATTAAATAAGAATTGGATAGGTTTTGGATATTTTTGTAGTATTTATAATCTTATTTATTTAAATCATTCATTAATGAGGTAAAGACTGCATCATTATTGTGTCATAAATAATTTTATTTATTTGATGTATAAAAATTATAAAAAATTACCATTATGTAGGAAATGTTTTTGGATTTTAAATTAATATTTATAGTCGAAGATATAACTTACATAACCTCATGTAAAAATTTATTTACTAAAAGATATTTTTTTATGTAATTTTTTTCTTTACTTTAATTTAATTAATATAAAGTGTCATTATCACTCTTAAGTGGCTCCATGGGGTCCCAAAATCGACCCAATGATGACCATGGTCAAACCTGTATTAACCAATATGATTAGGACACATTTTAGAGTAATTTTATATTATTATAATAATATTTGGTTACTCTTATTTAACATATTTACCCTTTACCCATGGTAAATAATGTTTTGACTGAATTAAATATTCATATTGTCTAAAAATAAAAGTTACCTATTTACACAATTTGGACCTCCTGATTCCAAATATGGAATCCATTTTTCCAAATTCAAAACAAAAAAGTGGCATAAATTGATTTAAAATTAATTCCCACTGTAAAAAAAAGCATGTTTTTAAGAAATAATAACTATCAAAAGATTGACACTTGTTTATGTTCGATTTCAAAGTGAAATTACTTACAATGACCAAAATTGGATTGAATAGTAAAAATATAATCTAATTAAACTTTAAAACTAATTAAAAATATAATATAACCATATAAATAAATTGTTTTAAAAGGCATTTGTGAATTAAAATACAATATTTTTCACTTATTCATTAAAAAATAAATTTTATCAGAAAAATACTAAAAATTTACCCAATGTAAATTTTGATGTCCCTATTTTAAAGAATAATTATGTTTTTTAAAATATAATATATAAAAGTGAAAAAAAAAATATTTAAAGAGGTTTCACCATCAAAAGGCGGTAAATCGGTTTTTTATTGAATATTAGAGTATTTATGCTGAAAATTGGATTCTTTCTCATTTTTAGCCTCTAAAATTTATTAGATAAATGTAAAAACATTTAACAAAAAATGAATATTCATATTTTAGTTAGTTATTTCCATTACCACTAATACAATAGCTAGGATTTAACTACCATTTAAAATAATATTATATTATTATTATTTAGTATGACCCGACGTTGTGTGCAATGTAAGATTTCAAAGAAACTAATTGTTGCGTATCGGGTATGATATCAAACATAGCATCCCTTTTAAAATAAAATAAATATTTAAATCATAAATATTAATAAATATGAAAAGTTCATATTCTTTATTTTCCTAGGATGTTACAATTTTGGATAATAAATTGGTGATTAATATGGTGTCAATGAATTGGGATAAACATTGACACTTTAAAGCATCTGTGAAACAATAAAAATCCTCACATCCAATAATGAAAATAAACTAAAAAAATTAAATATATAATCAATTACTATAAATAAGAATCATATATGGTAATATATAAGAATATGTTTCTAGAATAGGTTATTATTGTGGTTGTGTATATTATACATAGGGATAAATATATTTTGTGGATATCAAGACACAAAAAATAATGGGTTTCATAGAATCAACTTATTTTATTAGGTTAAAATGATTAATTTTATACTATGATTTTATAAATATGGTTTCTACCTATTTTATTATGATATTATAATAGATTATCCCATTTTTAGGAAATTAAATTAATGGATTTATTTCATCATAAAAGTTTTTGATGTTATGAATAATTTAAATTCTCTTTAAATGACAACTTTTTTTTCATAAAAATATTCATTATTCCCACATTTATTATGATTTATTGTTTTGTAATAAAAATATGTGTTAATTTTGGTGTTCCTTACATTTCCCTAAAACATTTTTTGAATGTAATATTTATTAATATTTTAATTCATGTAGTATTAATTAAAGGTATATTTGTAAAATATTGGAAAGGTTTTTCATTTTTTGATCATACATTTTATCTTCAACCGAAAATTTTCATTATAAGACCATTATATCATTTTTATTTAATTATTTATTGATATTTTTTATAAAATTATATTTTAACATTTTTTATTTCAATTTATCAAGAAGGATATATGTAAAATAGACTCATAAAAAATTATTTTTATGAAAATTTAATGAAATTTTTTCTAATTAACATTTTCTATATAGATTCAATTTTTCACTTTAATACTAAAAGTTCATACCCCCAGTGGATTTATGTTTTATAAACCTCATTGTAATTTACATTTATAAATTCCCCTTTTGGGTGATTGAATTATTGGTGTAGAGACCCAAATCTTGACGTACATGGAAATTACATTACTTTTGCAGAATACTTAATACATGAAAAAAATAGATGCCCAAAGATCGTATTAGTTTAGTGTCTTTGGAAACTCAGAACGTAATCTTCTAATCATGGTTAAAGATCTTCAACATCTCCCATAAAGATCTTCTCCTTTTGGTTTTATTACCTAAAACATTTATTTATATCCTGGGGAAAAGAAAACATAAAAAGGGTGAGCTCAAATGCTCAGTAAGGGTAAACATAGAGAACATAAAACAATATATAAACACTTGAATGCAAAAACTTGAACATAAAATCTAAACATCAAATTCTTGAGCAAAGACATAAATCTTGGAAGTAATTAAGGCATATATCATAATGTATCATCAATCATGATACAATAGCATGGGAATAAAGCATGTAATAGTGGAAACCATTAAGAACATGTTATGATTTCCATAGTATCCAAGGAATTGCTTCCATGACCATCTTAGTGGACAAAGTCCCTTTCTGAATCGAGTTCACTCCTCGTTTTAGTCCTGTAACACTAAACCAAATTAACTTACCATTCCATCCATGTCTATATAATGAGATATAAATCTTTACCCAATGCATTGGAGGGAGATATAGGTCCCACCCATATCATAATGAAATCATTCTTACTTGTGCCACAACATAAAAATAAATCATTCATCATAACCCAAAGAATAAAAATGGGTTTCATAAACATCATCCCATCATAACATAATCCATATAAAACAAATGGATATCATTTCATCATAAGAAAATTGAAACCATGTAAATCATAGAGATGATATACTTGAAACATACACATATGAAATAATGTCATCTTAGATGGAAAATTTTTTTGATAAGACACTTGAAAAGAATTCTTGAGGAAAATATCCTTTCTTCTTAAAAATCATTTTCTTTTCACAAAATGCCATGAAATTTTAAAATAAAAGGATTTTATTTAAAATAACCATGGAATATTGTAGATTAAACTTCATGAAAATAAGGCGTTATGAAACTTTAAAAATCCATTCACGCCGTATAAGTTAAAAAAACATTATTCTCGTACTTTTGCCAAAAAAGTCAAAAAGTACCTTATATGGTAAACAGAAGAAAGATTCCTTCCATAACAAAATTTAAGAGTCAAATAGGGGTAAACATGACTTTAAACATACATTTAAGAATATTAAACACTTTATGAAAAACATTTTTATGGACATGGATGAAAAATATAACCCCAGTAAATACTTACGTATAAGAAATCTCGGATAAAAATGAGGTTGAAAAATTATCCCTTACCTTATGTCTAATGTTCTTAGTATATATCCGAACCTCCTTTATAATGATTTAAATAATGTCATTGACTTATTAAATAATCATATTCATTGTTATGATATCATATATGGTTTACTTATGACTTTATATTACCCGTTCTTTTGTAAATTCGATGAAAAAGCAGCGATTTGGGTAAAATCGTTTCATTTATTGTATGTGTTTCAACTTGTTGTTCTCGATATTATTACTTATATCCTGATTTACTTAATTCCAGAATGAAAAAAAATGTATTATAAATAATATATATTCAGAATATACATATATATATGATAGATCGATAAATGGAATGAAATACACCGTTCATGGAGACGGTAGTCCGTACGTACGCATGAATGTTGTTTTCGTTTCCTTATTGAATTGAATGGAATTAAGTAGATGACATACATATATATATACATAAATTCAGTATCATTATTATGTCATATATTTCATGATTACTTATTATATATACTTTATAATCATTCATGAATGGTTAACATGGAGAATGAATCTCATCGCGTCGTGGAGACGGTAGTTCGTACGTACGCACAAGCGATGATATCATTCCCATGATCATGGAATTGTATTTAAGTGTATGTATAATATTTTATAATCAATATCACTTTACAATAATCATATATAGTTATTTATTTACACCATTATACCCATGAAAATAAGGTGGTGGTCGAAAACAGATTACATCACGGCGTGGAGACAGTATTCTGTACGTACGCAAGCGCAGTGATTTCGTTTTCCGTAGGATGAAAAGAAGGTGAAATAGGGTTGTTTAATTATTATAATGAAATATCATTATATAATTAATACTTATTTTATTACTTTATAATGAGACAACTAATGAATAAGAAGTAGAAGAAGAAAGAAACTTGAGAGAATCGGAAGAAGAGATTACCTCTTCTTCGACGCACCTCCTTTAAGATTCCTCTTAAGGAAGTAGTGTTGGTCTTTTGAGAATACCAGAACCTCCAGAATGTTTCTATGGGAGTATATAATAGAAATGGGCAGGGTTTTTCTGAGATTCAAGTCTCAAAAGGGTGTAAAGAGAAGAGGGAAGGGGTGCCCTTTTTATAAGGGAGGAGAGGGGCACCTTTGGAAAAACTTAAAATATTATTTTATAATAAAGTAATATTCAGTTTTTAATAGCTCCAAATTGATTTATTTAGAAGCTAAGGTGAGAATGGGTCTAAATTCTCTCAACCAATAGGTTTTAGACAAGTTTAGGTTACTATTTTATCCTTATCATTTAGATTTAACTCTATGTTAAATAATTTAACTTTTACCGTGTATTTTTGTTTTCTTACACTATATGGTTAATAAACTTACTATAACCAGAAAAACGTACCCCAAGTGGTTCATTATTAATATATATAACCTTATATAAGTCATTTGGATGAACCTTATATTTTTAGGAATAAAATAACTATTAATAATATAATATTTGTTTTAAAAACTATTTTATGTCAATTTTGAAACTATTTGGTATTTGATTTTTTTGAAAATTATAAAAGCATGGTTAGTTCGATAAAAGTTAATTAGATCAATACTAACATTTCATATTAACCTATTAAATTAGTTTAATCCATAAAAAGTCTAAAGTTACATTTATTTGGGTATTTATAACATCAATTATGTTAATATTTCATTAATACGGTAATTACTGCATCATCATTGTGTCATAAATAAATTAAATTATTTAATGTCTAAAAATTATAAATAAAATACCATTATGTAAGAAATATTTATATATTTATAATGAATATTTCTAGTCGAATTTATCTTATGTATAATCCTATATTAAAAATGTTTTACTTATTAAACTTTGATTTTAACTATTTTAACTCTTTTTTAAATAAAATAATAATAAATGTCCTAATCTAATCCAAGTGGACCTAAATGATAATATTATATTCCTAATGATGTTTATGGTCGAATTATACTTGTCCAATAGAATTATGACATGCTTTAGGGTAATAATAATATCATTTTTACCCTTAATTACCCTATTTACTTTTAACTGTGGTAAATAAAAATAAAAGTTACTATTCACAAAAAATTATTTTTATCTTATTGAACCACATTTTACTTCTTGATATTAACAGTGTCTCTCAGATTTTTGAAATTCCACTCACAGAAGCGGTAAAATTAAGTTTTATGTATGTTTTCAAAAAGCTCTTAGGAGGTAGGTAAAAGACGGTGAAAAGTTTAATAAAATTTTTATATATCTAAAATTATTATAAAATTACTCCAATGAATTACATTGAACTTATATAGGTATTATGTATCAATTTTTACCTAAAATAAATTTAAATGAAATAAATAATTATTTAAATAAAGTGTCGGTTTTTAAATAGTAACCCATTATTTTCACTATTCATCAAAAATTGAAAGTTTTCAGAAAAATACCAAAAATTCACCCAAGGCTAATTTCGATATTCCGAATCCAAAAATGAAGTCCATTTTAAAAGATAAAATTTATAAAATTTCCAAAAGTGGGTATTACTATTCATAATGGCTAGTTCATAATAATATTATAATAATACGTCGTTTAGTGAAACTTGGTATTGCATACTACACACGCTATCAAAGAAGGTTTTGATTGCATGTAATGCAAGCCAAGTCAGGGTTGCATGTATTAAAAGTTCCATTTAGTGTTTCATATAACATAATCCAAACTTATTTCATTTATACATTAAACAAAATCTATACTTAATGTTGCGTAGAATAATTTCCACAAAACGAACTTGAAATTGTGTGTAACACGAGCCAAGAATAGTGTTTCGTATACTGCAAGCTAATACGGTGTTGCGTATGGTACAAGCTAATCTTGGTGTAGTGTATAATAGAAGACATCAAATAAATTAAAAATAATATATCTCATAAAATCTCAGGGTGTTACATTCTACCCCCCTTAAAATGAATTTTGCCCTAGAAATTCATTGGGGTTATAAATGGTTTTCTATTTGAAAGTTTCTTTCATAGAAACCCACATCATAAAAAGGAATACTAACACTTACTTTTAAAAAATTAATGTTATAATCAAAACAGATACCCAAAGTAACTCATCACTTGGGTTCCCACATAGGAGATCATAGGTGAAAATATGAATATGGAAGAGAAATCTAACCGTCAAGTACTAATGGAGAGTGGTAGAGAACAGGGCTATGAAAAATCCAATAGTCACAAAGCCATAAAATTGTGATGATCTAAGGTACCATCTAATTCATTAGATATAAGAGCACTAGGACAACATTTTTGGTTTTCAATATCATTTCGCTAATTTTGAAAAATTGTTGAATTAAAAGAAATACTTACTTGATTTTGGTATAATCTCATCGTTGTTCGTGTCGTGAACAATTTTCACTTAATCTCTTAAAGAAATGAAGTTTAATTTTTCATTCGTGAAGTGTTAGCAGATCATGTGATAGAATTATAGGTCATTCCATCTGTTTCTATCGCAAAAAGTTTAGCACAATTTATTAAATATACATAAGTCCATATATGCTGAGATTAATCATATATGGTTGCTAAAATGGAATTATACTTCATTTATCATATCACTTAATAAAACTAGTTTCTACTAACCAGGGACTTCCTATAGGCCAGTGATAGGTGATAAAGGTCTGTCGCACTTCGGTTGTGGGTTCGATTCCTGCATCCTTGTCCGACGCGACGGGTTGTCGCCCGTCCTATGAGTTGTCCTTTTTCTAAAACTTTACTATTATAGCATTACAAAAGTTCTGTCCTTAAATAATACTATATGATATCTAACTTAATCTGTTCCAATCTTTAGTTTTATCCAAAATACTTTTATCCAACCTCATAGTATAAAGATAACGATTACTTGAAATGTCATCTACCAAGCATGTGAATACCATCATTTATCATACGATATATCTTGTTGGTCACATTCCAAACATGTGAGTACCTTAATCTTGTATTCTCATGAAACATGAATTACCATAAAACCTTAGTGAAAACATGAGTGATGTCAAAATTTAACTCTTTCCACATTCCAAAATCCCAAAAATTCTATATACTCAAACCATGATATCACTTAGTCCTTATATCAATCATGAGCTCATTAATACAATAAAACATCTCATTATCTCCTTATCTCTTCATTATGCGCATATCATATACTTTCCAAAAAATATCTGAATAACCTTTCATGGTTACCGGTACCGTTCAACATATACTTTCAAATACTTTAGGAAAAACAATAGTGTAACAATCCTTAGATGTGTCTTTATTCCATAGTACCATTACCTATACAACATAACTCTTGATAAACATAAATCATTCCACTACCTTCTTAAACCACTGACTGAGCTTCATCATTTCTTTCATCTCATATATCATTTTTAGTCTCTTCATCATCAACAACATAAATACTACTCATACAACCATGCTGATTCTCTTCATGAGATTTTCCCTTAGGGCATTGGTTTTCATAATTTCTATACATTCCACATTTAAAACATTTAACCATTGTTGATGTATTAGAAATACCATTATCCTTGTCCATGGTGTTAACTAAACCTTTTCCTTTACAATTAATGGCTTTGTGTCCTTATTTTCCACACCCAAAGAATCTTCTGGTTCCTTTGAAATGTTCTCCCTAATGCCTCTTCCCACATGATTTACAAGAGGGGAATCGAACTTTATTTCCTCTATGATCATCGTGAAACTCCATATTTCTCTTATTAGATGAGTCAGGAAACTTACCAAAGTTGAGATTATTGATCATGTTATGAGATTTTTTATTAGGCATAATAACGATGTTTGGACTTCCAAATCTCATTTCATTTGGTGTCTCATGATGAATATCATTCCATTGTCCATCATATCCTCCATTACCGTGAATCTTCCCATTTCCATCCATTTTATAAAACCCAAAAAGAATAGTGTGAGAGGCAAAAATCATATTAGGAAAACAACATCATAAAGGGGGATTACCTTCAATATCTAACATCTTAGGTTTAATTCTAAGATTGTTACCGTAATTCTAGGATTATAACCTATACGTATACTTATCCTTAGGTACATCCTTAGACATACCTTAGAAATATCTCTAGGGATTTCACTAAATTGTTTGCATCCTAGTTTCCAAAGGTTAACTAAACCTTCGCTTTGATACCAACTGTAGAGACCCAAATCTTTACGTACATGGACATTACATTACTTTTGCGGAATACTTAATACATGACAAAAACAGACGCCAAAAGATCATATTAGTTTAGTGTCTTTGGAAACTCAGAACGTAATATTCTAATCATGGTGAAAGATCTTCAACATCTCCCATAAAAATCTTCCCGTTTTGGTTTTCTTACCTAAAACCTTTCTTTATATCCAAGGGAAAATAAAAACATAAAAATGGTGAGCTCAAATTCTCAGTAAGGATAAACATAGAGAATATAAAACAATCCATAAACACTTGAATGCAAAAACTTGAACATAAAATCTAAACATCAAATTCTGGAGCAAAGACATAAATCTTGGAAGTACGTAAGGCATATATCATAATGGATCATCAATCATGATAAAATAGAATGGGAATAAATCATGTAATAGTGGAGACCATTAAAAACATGTTATGATTTCAATATTAGCCAAGGCATTGCTGACATGACCATCTTAGTGGACAAAGTCCCTTTCTGAATCGAGTTCACTCCTCCTTTCAGTCCTGTAACACTGAACCAAATTAACTTACCATTCCAGCCATGTCTATCTCATGAGATATAAATCTTCACTCAATGCATTGGAGGGAGATATAGGTCTCACACATATCATAATTAAATCATTCTTACTTGTGCCACAACATAAAAATAAATCATTCATCATAACCCAAAGAATAAAAATCGGTTTCATAAACATCATCCCATCATAACATAATCCATATAAAACGAAGGGATATCATTTCATCATAAGAAAATTGAAACCATTTAAATCATAGATATATTATACTTGAAACATACACATATGAAATAATGTCATCTTAGATGGAAAATTGTTTTGATAAGACACTTGAAAAGAATTCTTGAAAAAAATATCTTTTCTTCTTAAAAATCATTTTCTTTTCACAAAATGCCATGCAATTTTAAAATAAAAGGATTTTATTGAAAATAACCATGAAATATTGTAGAGTAAACATCATGAAAATAAGGCGTTATGAAACCGTAAAAAACCATTCACGCCGTAAAAGTTAAAGAAACATTCTTCTCATACTTTTTTCGAAAAAGTCAAAAAGTACCTTATATGGTAAACAGAAGAAAGATTCCTTCCATAACACAATTTAAGAGTCAAATAGGGGTAAACATGACTTTAAACATACATTGAAGAATATTAAAAACTTTATGAAAACATTTTTAAGGACATGGATGAAAAATATAACCCTCGTAAATACTTACGTATAAGCAATCTCGGATAAAAATGAGATTGAAAAATTATCCCTTACCTTATATCTGATATGCTTTGTATGTATCTGAACCTCCTGTATAATGATTTAAATAATGTCATTGACTTATTATAGAATCATATTCATTGTTATGATATCATATATGGTTTACTTATGACTTTATATTTCCCATTCTTTTGTAAATTCGATGTAAAAGCAGCGATTTGGGTAAAATTGTTTCATTTATTGTACGTGTTTTGACTTGTTGTTCTTGATATTATTACTTATATCCTAATTTACTTAATTAAAAAATGTAAAACATGATTTATATATAATATATATTCAGAATATACATATATATATATGATAGATCGCTAAATGGAATGAAATACACCGTTCATGGAGACGGTAGGCCGTACGTACGCATGAATGCTGTTTTCGTTTTCTTATTGAATTGAATGGAATTAAGTAGATGACATACATATATATATATATATATATCAAGTATCATTATTATGTCATATATTTCATGATTACTTATTATATATACTTTATAATCATTCATGATTGGTTAACATGGAGAATGAATCCCATCGCGTCGTGGAGACGGTAGTCAGTACGTACGCACGAGCGATGATATCATTCCCATGATTGTGGAATTGTATTGAAGTATATGTATAATATTTCAGAATCAATATCACTTTACAATAATCATATATATTTTTTTATTTACACCATTATACCCATCCAAGTAAGGTGGTGGTTGAAAACAGATTAAACCACGGCGTGGAGACGGTATTCCGTACGTATGCACGCGCGGTGATTTCATTTTCCGTAGGATGGATAGAAGGTGAAATAGGGTTGTTTAATATTTATAATAACATATCAATATATAATTAATACTTATTTTATTACTTTATAATGAGACAACTAAGGAAGAATAAGTATAAGAAGAAAGAAACTTGAGATAATCGGAAGAAGAGATTACCTCTTCTTCGACGCACCTCATTTAAGATTCCTCTTAAGGAAGTAGTGTTGGTCTTTTGAGAAGGACAGAACCTCCAGAATGTTTCTAGGGAAGTGGAGAAGAGAAATGTTTAGGGTTTTTCCGAGCCTCAAGGCTCAAAAGGGTGTGAAGAGAAGAGGGAAGCGGTGCCCTTTTTATAAGGGAAGAGAGGGGCACCTTTGGAAAAACATAAAATATTATTTTATAATAAATTAATATTCGGTTTTTAATAGCTTTAAATTGATTTATTTATACGCTAAGGTGAGGATGGGTCGAAATCCTCTCAACCAATAGGTTTTAGATAAGTTTAGGTTACTATTTTATCCTTATCATTTAGATTTAACTCTAAGTTAAATAATTTAACTTTTACCGTGTCTTTTTGTTTTCTGACACTATATGGTTAATAAACTTACTATAACCAAACAAACGTACCCCAATTGGTTAATTATTAATATATATAACCTCATCTAAGTCATTTGGCCGAACCTTATATTTTTATGAATAAAATAACAATTAATAATATAGTATTTGTTTTAAAAACTATTTTATGTCAATTTTGACACTATTTGGTATTTGATTTTTTTGAAAATCATAACAGCATGGTTAGTTCGAAAAAAGTTAATTAAATAAATAATAACATGTCATATTAACCTATAAAATTATTTTAATTCATAAAATTTCTAAAGTTACATTTATTTGGGTATTTATAACATCAATTATGTTAATATTTCATTAATATGGTAATTACTGCATCATCATTGTGTTATAAATAAATTATATTATTTAATGTCTAAAAATTATAAATAAAATACCATTATGTAGGAAATACTTCTATATTTATAATGAATATTTCTAGTCGAATTTATCTTATGTATAATCCTATATTAAAAATGTTTTACTTATTAAACTTTGATTTTAACTATTTTAACTCTTTTTTAAATAAAATAATAATAAATGTCCTAATCTAATCTAAGTGGACCTAAATGATAATATTATATTCATAAGGTTGTTTTTGGTCGAATTATACTTATACAATAGAATTATGACATGTTTGAGGGTAATAATAATATCATTTTTACCCTTAATTACCCTATTTACTTTTAAGTGTGGTAAGTAAAAGTAAAAAGTTACTATTCACCAAAAATTATTTTTATCTTATTGAACCACATTTTACTTCTTGATATTAACAATGTCTCTCGGATTTTTGAAATTACACTCACAGAAGTGGTAAAATTATGTTTTATGTAAGTTTTCAAAAAGCTCCTAGGAGAGGTAAAAGATGGTGAAAAGTTCAATAAAATTTTTATATATCTAAAATTATTATAAAATGACTCCAATAAATTACATTGAACTTATATAGGAATTATGTATCAATTTTTACCTAAAATAAATTTAAATAAAATAAATAATTATTTAAATAATAAGTCGGTTTTAAAATAGTAACCCAGTGTTTTCACTATTCATCAAAAATTGAAAGTTTTCAGAAAAATACCAAAAATTTACCCTGGGATAATTTCGATATTCCGAATCCAAAAATGAAGTCCATTTTGAAAGATAAAATTTATAAAATTTCAAAAAGTGGGTATTACTATTCATAATGGCTGGTTCATAATAATATTATAATAATAACTCGTTTAGTGAAACTTGGTATTGTGTACTACACACGCTATCGAAGAAGGTTTTGATTGCATGTAATGCAAGCCAAGTTAGGGCTACGTGTAGTGAAATCTCTGTTTGGTGTTGCATATAACATAATCCAAACTTATTTCATTTATACATTAAACAAAATCTATACTTAATGTTGCGTAGAATAATTTCCACAAAACGAACTTGAAATTGTGTGTAACATGAGCCAAGAATAGTGTTGCGTATACTACAAGATAATACGGTGTTGCGTATAGTACAAGCTAATCTTGGTGTAGTGTATAATATAAGACATCATAGAAATTAAAAATAATATATCTCATAAAATCTCGGGGTGTTACAATTGGTATCAAATGATCTAATTTTGATATCAAATTATGTGATACATTTTGGAAATGATATGATACAAATTTTCTTTCCATAGGTTTTCATGGTCTGAGGAATAATTGATGACTTATAAAAAATGTATATGGGTAATGATGGGAAGGGTCTTTCATCTCCCACCAATGCATTGTTTATGGTTTTATATATCAATATATAAGGAAGTGGGGATATACTTGGATTCATTTATAAATTATAAGGTGGATGTGGTTTTATTTTTTTCACAACATAAAGGGTGGTAGTGATTTGATTTATTCATGAAATAAATTTTTTATATGCATTGGTTTCATCAAAATTTTATGGCTGTAAATTCATAGATTTTTTCGAAACATAAAGGGTGTACATGTTTATATTTTTTTATAATATAAATGGTTGACATTTGTAAATTTCATCACAACATAAATGGTGAACATGGTTGGATTGGTTTATAACCTAAAGGGAGTAAATTCATTGATTTATTCACAATATAATGAATCCATGAAATTAGTTACTATTCTATAATTCTTTATTATACTATGATTCAATTATGTTCTTTATTTCTATGTCATATGCCTATTACTTTTCTCCGTGGAGCATGTTTTTTTCTCAATATTTTTCTAAGGCACAAGAATATTAATTTGAGATTACACTTCATGTTATCAGGATGTATAAAAAAATATTCTTGTTCCATGTTCAATATATTTAGATATTTTCCCCACTATCATGTTTTCCCTTAGGCTTACAATCTAAAACTTCGTGATATATTGAAATTTTTTCTCATACTGAGAAATTTAGATCTCCCATTTCATATGCTTTATTCCTTCTATTATAAAGATGATTATAACCCAATATTAGTTTAAATGGGAGTCTAGTGTGGTATAAATATATATAAAGTTTTTAAGGTGTTGTAAAATATATTTTGTATGTAACAAATCATTAAATACATTAAACAATCAATTTTTGAGATTGGGATATTTCTAAAATATGTAATTTAAAACTTATAGGAATGATGTTAAATTTAAACATATTTATCTTTAGTCACATAATATGGTATTAGTGACAGGATTAGTTTTTTTGTGGATTAGACTAAAAGTAATTTTTTGAAAAAACATATAGATAATTCTACATCATGGATAAAATCTTAACTTTTTTTGAAATGTAATGATTGTGTTGTTTTCTTAGTAATGATATCCCCTTAGAAACACTATATGTTGATATATTGTTTGGAAAAGATTCCCCTCAGGTAATAACCATCAAAAAAATCATTAAGTATTAACTCAGTCTTCACTTAGTGCACAAAAAAGATGCTTAACAGCACACTTAGTTTGAAACTAATGGTGGATATGATTCTGTTGATTCATAGTCTCTTTATAAACCATTATGATGGATTGTTTTACATTTAAGTTAATTATCTAATAGGAAATGTCCATTGATAACCTATATTAAAACTTATAGATTTATATGTTAGAGTATGCATAAAATTTATTAGTTACTTATTTAATGTATATGGTGTCTTTTTATGTGTTAATTAATTTCATCAAACCTAAAATTTCCTTTATCTAAAAAAATGGATGCATCAATAAAAAACCAATTTAACAATGGTTATGTTGGTCTATGCAGTAATTTTCTAAAAGTGCAACAAATTGTGTTGAGATCAAGAATACAAAACCATTTTTCAATGCTCACCCAACTATCACAAGCTATGTATGATAACTCAAAATAAATTAGGATCCAAAATTCTATAAGGAATGATAAAGGTTACATATATCCTTTTATACAGACATTTATATCCTCTATTAATGGATATTTCAATGTACTCATTGTCGATAAACTGATTAATGAGGTTGAAACCATATTTTTTTTCTCTTATTCTCAAAAAATATCAGGTTGTTCTTACCGTTTACTATTATAAATGTGACAACGACCAATGGTATAATCTCAATAAGAACGAAAAAAGATAAGAATAATTAGAATCAATTTTATAATAGAATTCATGAAAGTATTATTCACCATATATTTTCCTCAAAATCTTTGAGAAAAGATGTTGAAAGAGTTCATGGAGTTGAAACAATATAAATACAAATATAATGGAACTTCTATAGAAGAATTAAAATGGATCTTATGGTATTTATATGATTTGATATCTATCCCTAAGATTAATATTGATCATTTATTTTTTGCCCTAAAAAAATACTTCACATACCATTATCCATAAGCGACATTGGATGCTACAGGGAAATATTTTGATGAATAATAAAGGTAGAGATGGAAACTCAAGTCTCTTGTAATTATAGAGAGATGTAAATAAAATTTGAGTATAATGGAATCTTTGAAGATTAGTCATATGGGGAAAATAAATTCAAACTTCCTACATGTAAAAAATGAAACTGAAAGCACTTGGGAAATTTCCTAAAAGAAACATGAGAATTATTAAGTATGGAAGGCTTGACCATCAGGCACATGAATAATAAAGTATGACTAAAAATGATTAATACATAGATGAAAAGGAGGAAATACCTAATATACTTCCAAAAATATCAAATGAAAAAGTTTTTATATTTTTAAAAATGATACCCCAATCCAAGATATAATGAATAGAATAAGCAGCCACAACAACTGAAACCAAAGGATCACTAAAGAGCATATGAAATCACTACCTTTAAGGTGGATCCAGATAATTAAGTGATGATGGAATGCACTCATTATCTAATCTAGATATATTAATTCCTTATTTATTTCTTCTTTATCACATTCATTAATACCATATATTTTTTCTATGAATTATGGTTCACCACCTCAATCATGGGATATTAAGCTATCTATGAAAACACTATGTGAAACTATGATCATTTATAAGATATATAATACATCCCCAATAAAAATTTGCGGAAATATAGTTCTTGAAAACATATTTCTATATCCATTGGTTTAATTTGACAGAATATTGGGTATTAATTATATTTCCAAACATAGATAACATATTAATTATTAGGAAATGGAAATAATATTTCATTTCCTAAAGAATCAAGTTACCAAATATAAATATAAGGAAGATGTTGAAATCCATATATAAGAAAATTATACTATATTAGTCCTCACACATAGAAATAAGGGACTTCAAGATCAAATTTTTGGGGGGATTCAGCCTTGAGTATATTTCTATTATGTGGTAAAATATTGAATCATTTAATGATGAACTACATGGGTATTCCCCAAGTGTGTGAGGATGAATTTTTGATTGAAATCATACATGGATACATAATTATCTTAATGAATCCTTATATAATTTCTACCATTGAGTTAGATAAATTAAACATGTAAAATCTAGATAATTTATATAGGGTATTTTTATGACAAAGTGCTTCAACATGGGGCACACCGGTCCTCTTTCAAAAATAAGGCTGGAAAATATAATATTCATTAATTATCATGTGAATAATAAAACAATGATCAAGAACTAGTATATTATACCCTTAATTATGAGTTGTTTAATCAACTTAGAGGATCCTAATACTTATCATTAATTTAAATTTTATCAAGATATCAACAATTTATGTTGAAAAGGGAGGATATATCTTATAATGATTTATGAAAAATATATAGACACTATGATTTTTTATATATTCTATTAATACGTAAAAATCATCCCACCATATTCATAGATATAATGATTAGAGACTTTAGATACAACCATGATCAATTTGTAGTTGTATTATAAATGATGTTCTCATATACTCTTGGAGAATGGAAGGGAATTAAGATCATTTGAGGATTTTTTTGAACATATTATGAAATGATAAACTATATGAAAATTCATAATTTGTGATTCCTAATTGAAAAAAGTATAATTATTATGTCATATAATCATATGAATTGTAAAATCTATATATACTTCAAAGAAAAGAGTTATTAAAGAATGTTTTAGACCAACCATTGTCACTGCGATTCATAGTTTTCTTGGGTTAGTTGGATACTATTGATGTTTTGATAGAAATTTATCAAACTATTAACTCCACAATTAAAGTAAGAAAATAAAGTTATTGAAGTTATTTTGGAATCGTCTATGTGAATAATGTTTTAAGGAACTAAATAAGATTTTGTTCAGTATATGAGATAACCCATAATATATTTATCTATATATAGTTTTAAATATTCTTAAAATTTATGTCCTTGATACCGATAAATATGAACCAATTTCAACCATCCAAAACACAAAAAAAAAATCAAAGGAAATAGTATATAACATACACATAGAATGACCTTTTAGGTTTATATTATTAGAGAGTTGGGGAAAAATTACATAACCACATGTATAAATAAACAAATAATTCCTAAAAATCTATATCAACTCCAAAAATTTCTTCAAATAAAGTATCCTTCTTAGGAAAATCATACATAAAACCTATTTTCAAAATCCAAGGAAATGAATCATAGTAAAGGGTGACCACAAATTATCAATAAGGGTGAAAAAGGAGATATCATTGATAACATAAACATAACATGATCATAAGGGTCTGATAACATGATATTAATATATGAAAATAATACCTTTCATCTAAAATATAAAAATAATTTTTAGTCCCATAAATATGTATATTTTATAGTACATAAATCATAAATAAATCAATGAATATTATATAAAAAATTATAATATTGTAATAATACAAAAATTTTTGGAATACGCATAATAATATAAAATAATTTCCTTAGTAGTCAATTATCACTACTAAGACCATCAAAGTGGATTTGGTTTACTCCCCAAAAATTCATAGTGGACATAGTCCCTTAATAAACCAGGTTCACTACCCATTCCAATCCCATTTTTCTCATGATATATCCCCATTTACCCAATTCATCAGTGGCCTATATAATTCAATTACCACACATAAAACAATTAAATTCTAAAATATGTGTGCCACCAGATCAATAAAAATTAATTATATCATAACCCATGACAAGTAAATATGATTCATAATAATTTTATCATAGAATAACACATGGAAAAGAAATGAGTTTCATAAAAATATTTTCATCATGGTAATAAACCATTTAGCGAAATAAAAAGGATTTAATTATTAGATAATATCACCATTAATGATTAGGAAACAACAATAGATTCTATCATTAGATATAAAATAATTTTAGAAGATCTCTTGTATTATTTCTTGAGGGAAATAATATTTTTAATTTGAGATGAAAAATTAAAACACTAAAATTTTCCATAATATTAATGAATTAATTTCATTTTAAAATAACCTTATAAATATTTAAATTATGTTTCAATGCATTGATTGGTTATTACTATTGAATATTTTTTATCCTCTATATGTTAAAACAAAGATTCCTTTCACATTTTTAGTAAAATGAATCCATGTTCAGAAAATAAAAGGAATATTCCATTAAACCATTTCGTAAGAAGTAAAACATGGTAAAAAATGAGTTTAAAAATAATGGGAGAATAATTAAAATATTAATGAATGCATTTTTATGGTCATGAAGGAGAAATTATTTTTGACCAAAGAGATAAATAAAGTCAATTTTTCTTAAAAATAGTATTTTAGTCTTTTGAGTACAAAAATATAGAAAAGTGAATTTAAATCATGTATTATCTATAAATATAGAGTTTTTAAGAAAATTAAATATATTATTTAGAGGTATATCCTAAAATTTTATCATCATAATCATCATAATAAATAATCCCGATAAATAATGATATTGTAATATAAAACCCTTACCACTATAGTAAATTTTATATTGTAAGTCCCAAAAAAGGTTAACATCAATTGAAACATGAAATATAATAAAAATATGGATATTCATTGTATTACATGTCAATGGGGATTTATATAAACCTAATAAAATAATATATAATCATACCATAGCATATGTCTCAAAGAAGACAATTTCAGATGATCAACCCTTACCTCAGGACAGACTTTATTCATATATGTTCAAACATCCTATATAAAAATAATATATTTAATATAATTCTATCATAAATCTATAATAATATATATCATACCATATATTATTTACTAATAAACTTGTATCACATACTTATTAACAATTATTTATTAAAATCGTTATTCTTAGGGAAAACACCCTCATTTTTCAAGTATATTTTGGTTGCATAGTTTCAGTACTTGTATTTTTATCATGGAAAATTAATATCTATATATTTAATCATGATAAAAATATCTTAAATATTAAATATATACATATTTATATTTATCTATAAATTTTTAAGATAGAAAAATTAATGATACTATAGAGATGGTAGGTTGTACGTACAAATCAACATTGTCTTCATTTTTTGACTAATGGAAAAATGAAAGGTAAATAATAATTAACCTTTCAAGATTTATTATAATACAATATATATATATATATATATTCATAAAATACATCATTATTAACACCCATGTAATACCACAATTAGAAACAAATTACATCACTTCATGGATGTGGTAGTCCACATGTACACACAAATGAAGTTATCGTTTTACAGAGGATTGGAAGGTAACAAGATAGATGTTATATTATAATTATATAAGTATTTTTATATCATATATATCATATATATATATTATATACATCATTATAACCATCTTTGAGAGGTGGTGATGGAAAATAAATTACATCAGTTTGTGAGGTGGTAGTCTGCAGTACATGTGGTTTAATGTTTCAGGTCCCACTTGATGGAACAGAAGATGGATAGAGGTTGTTAAATTAACATAACAAGATATTAGTATATTTAATTTACTGGTGTTATTATTTTATCATGTTTTAATAATATTTTAATGATGTAGAAGAATAAATAAAAGGAAAGTGATTGGTTAAGGCGATTACATCTTCACTAAAATAACTCATTTGGATATCTTACTAAAGACAATAGGGTTTATAATTTTGGAATATGATAACATCTATAATGTGTGAAATTATTTTCAGAAGATATTTTGGTATTTCTCTTCAAACTATAAGGATAAATGTGCAATAATGAATATAAAGGAGTTGTTTCCTTTTATAAGTAAGGGGAGGGGGGCTTTTGGAATTTCTTAAATGATTAAAATATAAATAAGAAATTATATTGAAAAAATCTTCCAAATAGAAATATTTTCTAAAATAAGTTATTTTTTTGGTTTAAATCCTATAAACCAATAAAATATGGAAATGATTAAGTAGATTTTTGAACCATATCCTTTGGTTTAACACCTTAGTAAACATATTTATCCATAACTATGGGAATAACTATTTCATCCCTAAATGGATAATAATTTTACCATAAATTTAAACATTACTCGTAAATGGAATATGGTTGATATTTTAAACAATATTCCTTTCATTTTTCTGAGGATAATATTTTTTGGGAATTTTAAATCATTTAATAATATATTATTTATTGTAAAATATCATAAATGTCAATTTTAGAACTATTTAATTAATTTGAAATTAATGAGAAAAATAAAAATATGTAATTAAAATATATCACCTTAACATAACCCTAATATTTCATCTATGTATAATAATTTTTTATAACATTATAACCCACTGAAATTTTACTACTCATAATATTTTTAAAACTATTTCTTTTTTCTATTAATTGATGAAATATTATGTTGGTGTTGTGTAATAATTTGAGGTAGATATATAGTTACTAAAAATTAAAAATAAATTACCACCATGAAATAAATTTCAATATTATCAAAATAATCATTAATATTCATTCAAAACTTTCTTATTTACCTATGTGAATAGATGAGAGGTTTTTAAAAGCAATAGAGTGACATTTTTTCTTTTACTTTGCATAAAATATTATATGGGTCACTATTATGGAAGAATATTCCATAAAAAATAAATATTAATACCAAGGTGATATGGGTAGAAATACATTTTTCAAATAATATTGAAATTTGAAAATGATTTCTTTATCACTTAGTTATAACCAAGATTAACCCGATTTACCCTTTTACCAAGGTGATAATTTTTTTCAGTTTTTATTATTCTTTATGACCAAAAAAAATTAATATTGCTAAATAATATTAATTATTATGATTAAAAAATGGAATAAATCTTTCCAAATTTAATTTTAAAAAATTTTTGTATTTAATTTATAATTATACTTGCAAATGAGACAAAAGGTAGTTTACCCAAAAAGGTTTTCTTATACATTAGAAGTGTTTATATAAAAATACATTATAAAATTGATTCAAATTAACTAAATTGTATTAATTATAATATAATTGAATTAATTTTAATATTAAAATAGTTTAAAAAATGAACTTTAAAAATAATTTTAACTAAAAGTAAATTTTTAATAATAGACAATTCTTCTCATTATTCATCGAAAAATTAATATTTTCAAAAAAACATTAAAAAAATCACACTGATATTATTTGGAAATTTTTATTTCAAAAATTAATTTCATTTTTCCAATTACATTTTCTATAGGAGGGAAAGAATAATTTTAAAATAAGTGTGAAAAACATGATGAACACGTTTTTTTTAATATTGTTTTTAAGCATAAAGATTGATTTATACCTGTCAGATGACTATAAATAATATTAGATGAATAATAAGAATTTTATCGAATATATAAGTTATAAATTTAATTAAATAATTCACCAATAGTGATTAATTTAAATTATTAAGAAAAAAACACATTGCGTGCATTAAAATTGTTTTTCAGAAAAACATTTATTTTATAATCAAATGATTTCTATTTTTAGTTCCAATAAATTGATAAAGATTGAACATACAATATACATTAGTAAACCACACACTTTTCATAATTTAGTTATTCCTATTAGTTATAATATCCTTATTTAAATAGTAACATTTCATGGTAGATTTAAAATTGGTGTCGTGTGTTGTATATGTGACCTAACAAAGTTTTTTCTTTTAAAAAAATCTCCAAATGTTACAATAATACCCCATTAATAAATTTCATCCTTAAAATATGAACTTAGGCTCGGTAAAAAAAGGTATGAAATCAAAAAATTCCATTTTTTAAATCCCACTTCATATTAAGGGTTAGTATAATATCTTATTGAATGTAGGGGAAAGGAAATATGAAGGTCATCAATAAAATAAGTTTTCAAATATGATAACATTAGTGTGAAGTGAAAATGTGGACATGGAGAAAAATATATAATTTGAAATTATTTAGGGATACTGATAATGATTATTAATCATAATAAAACTAATGATTAAGTGAAATTTAATGACCATAAATCCATAAATAAATGAGGTGTGAAAAGGACCAGCAATTCATCAGAAATGAAGGTAATATGATAAAAAAATTGTTCAATATCATTTTCCAAGGGAAGTGAAATTCTCTTACAACCTATATGAATAACATATTCCTATATAATTACTTTATATATATAATTTCATCCTTTAGTAAATTTATACTACAATATCACCTATTTATCCAAATGATGAGTATTCTAGTTAAATTTATCATTCTATAAGAACTAAAATCAACTTCTAACAAATAATATAATCCAATAAATGATAAAATATATTCCTCCCATCAATGGACATTAATAAAAACTAAAATTATTAGAAAAATATAATTTTTAAGATGAATAAACATTTATATTAATCTAAAAAGACTCAATAATAACACCCAATGTCCAACCTATATTATTTTATAAATAACTCACCATAAAACTCATCAAAACATTCATTTCAAGTATTGAAAACCAAATATTATAATGATTTTATTTTTTATTCTACTATGATAATTTTTTTATTGATCTCCAAATAACAAAACTCATACTTAATGTCTCATATTATAAATATATATTTCTGAATCGTATAATATTAAATTTATGATAATTATCTCCATAAATAACCTGAATCAATATAAATCCACAAAAAATCATATATTATTCCAAAAATATAATTCAACCATTATTTATGAAATAAAATATCATAATGTTCTATTTAACATCATCATAAATGGTCCCCAAAATTAGAGTGATATTATTCAAAAATAAAAAAAAATAACTTTTAAATCTCATAGGTATCTATAAAACATAACATATGTTCCTAAGTTGTAAAAATACAAAATTAACTCAATAAAAATGATCATATAAAACATTAAAGGTTATCAAATTTAGTAATCCATGTTTTTTTAGATTGAAAATTTGGGCATAAATTTGAATTTTTCTATTAGATTCTTATAAGGGTTAAATTGGTCATTTTACCCTAGTAGACGATCATGTATAAATTTTTTGGCCACTTCATTTGTCCTAGAATAGATTTTTACCCTCAGATAGTAGTTTTCTATAATTTTAAATCATTTAATTTTAATATAATAATTAATATAAAATATTTTATTAATTATATATTAATTTATTCACATGTTTTAGTCTGACAATATTTTTGAATACAGTGTAGAATTGAGATTCTATATCTACCATTTAGTTTGGAATGAGTAGTTTTCTCTTAGTGATTAATATACTCAGTTCGTGCACTAAGGTCAGACCTAATCCCCTTTTTATTTTTCTTTTATTTTCTCCCTTTTATTTTTTCCTCTTTCTTCTACTTTTCCTCCCATTAGTTTTTCTCATATTCCCCCTCTGAGTATCATATATCGTGTGACTAAGAGATAATGGGAGATTGGGGGGAGATAGATAGATAGATAAAGAGAGGAGGATAAGAAGAAGAAGATAAATAATAATAATATTAGTATTAATATTAATACTAATATTAATATGGTAGTTACCACCAGGGATCTCAGGAGGAGACAGACCGTTATACGGTAGTCGTGGATTGAAAAAATGGGTGAAGCTTCGGTGGTTTTTACCAAAAGGTATGTCATTTTTATTTTTTTGAATATATCCTCATAGATATACCATTTTCAAGTTTCAAACCCCTATTATGACAGATTAATACCCCTTGTGGGTAAATCTATGGCTTTTGGGGGAGAAAATTGGGTATTTAGACCGATTTAAGGGGTTTTTTATACAAAAATATTGATCACACGACACATAGATAAGGGAAAACATGTTGTGTGTTCTTCTTATCTGGGGAATATTATTTCTTGGAAGTATATGCCATGTATACAGTATACATGATATGTACTGGGACTTGACTATGTACCTGATTACTTGGACATAAATCATGTGTACAGAACATTGTCATGTAAAATTACACAACCAAACCCCATATTGGTCACATGAAATGTATAAGTACACTTCTATGCTATATACATGGCTATGCTAGGTGTTTTACATGGGTAGGTACACTATGTAGGGAATGCTCCATGTTCAAGGGATTTAACATGCCTTGTACAGTTGTGGTACAATCCCAGGTGGATCCTTGTTAGAACACGTCGTGTACTAGGTATACATGTCGTGTATTTCCCCCTTACTGCCCATTTGGAGTTTTTAATATCATTACACCGAGGGGTCATTATTGTACACATGAGTATTCTATTTAGAAAATATTTCCACATAAGTTGCAGTGGTGAGACCCATTGATTTGAGATAATCCATGAGTTATCTCTCTCGATAAGATGCTTTCACAACTCTTTTATTGCGAAATTATTCTTTACAAGATGTTCCCTTAATTCCTATGAGGCCTTGATATTTGTTGTTTCAGAAAATACCTTATAGGATTCCTCTTCTTACATTTCATCCTATAGGATTTTATGTAGAATACCTATATCTTATTATTGTATAGAGGGTCCCCTATGGGATGCCTTCACATATATGATGACTTAGGTAATCCGATGTATGATACAATTACCTTTATATCATATTGAGGGTTCTGTGTAATATTTTTCTTCCTATGAGACATTCTAAGGATCTCGTGTAGGATGCCTCTATTTTCGTACTATTAAGGATCACATATAGAATTTATCCTTTTACATACACAGATGAGGATCCTAAGTGATATGACTTCACTTATGTGAAGACCTTGAGGATCCCAAGTATGATTCCTCTCCAGTTTCATGACTTAGGGGATCCATCGGTTACCCAGGGTTTGAAATACCCTAAGCTAGTTTGTTGGGGATGTGGGTAGATATAGTAGTGGACATCACTTTAGAATGCGTACCAAACTTCTATGCCATAAGGTTGTGGTAGTAGTGGTGGGATTAGATGTTCATTCAATATTTATCTTTATTTATACATTCACATGGTTACTGTTGGTGCTATTATGATATCCAGAGGTGATTCCTAGTTTGTGGATGATGTGCCTGATGAGATGAATGTATTATTATTTGGAATCCCAGATGTACTTTATGGGTTTCAGCTTCTAATCCTTTTGATCAGATATTATTAATGGGTTTCCAAGACATAATTCATAGGACCTAGCGAATGATATCAATCTATTTAATATTATTTTATCTATGTACCCAAACATACTTCCTATGATCCAACTACTTAGTCTTACTATCTTGTTATTCCTAGATGTACTACCTAGAATCTACCTTTTAAGGCTTATTTTATTGGTATTTCTAGACATACTTTCTAGGGTTCAGTTTATGATGTTACTTGATTGAATACAACTGTTAATATTATTGGATGTCCCATTTTTCACTCATATTCCACCATGATTAGGGATGTATAGGTAAGTTGCAGAGAGTGTCTTAGAACCACACTTGTATTGGGCCCCTCTAAGAATGTCTATTCCACTATCATTCTAGAGGATAGCACTGGTTGTCGAGTGGGCGCATTTCCCTTTACCAGTGATATGCTAATGATCTCCCAATGGATGGACTTGATATCCTTATCTGATATATCATATACTCCTTGGGATCAGTGGGGTGGTTGTGAAGATGTGATGATTTATAATGGATTTCTAAATCTTGCCCCATTTTCACTTTATCACCGAGGTTTCTTAGAGATGAGAAGGATTATAATGGGGAGGTTGTAACGATGCACATTTTTTCAAACTGGAAATTTTTGTTGAAATTTTAATTTTTCTTATAAATGATAATATGTATTAAATTGTTAATATAAAAATATAATATTAACATATATAATATTTTTTACAACTAAATTGGTCTACGAATAGGGTGTTTACCCTAGAACTATAGGTTTTTCAAATTATGAACCATTCAGATATTCATTGAATAATTACTAATTAATATTTTTAATTAGATATTAATTTATTAACACATGTTAGTTTAGATATATATTTTGAAAAGAGTGTTGGATTGGGATTCCTTCTCCTCCATTCAATCTGAAACAAATATTTTTTCTTATGAGGGGCATAAACTCAGGCCAGACACCCAGGACATAGCTTCATCTATCGTATGACCAATAGGGAAAGGGAGGGGGATAGATGGTGGGAGGGAGGGATATGAAGAAACATATATATGCAGAGTGCAAGAGGATCTGGACTATCATGTGGCTATCATGGATCATGGAAATGGGTCAATCTTTAGCTTATTATTCCCAAAGGTATCTCATCCATAATTTCTTCTACAAAACCCCATATATTTACCATTTTCAAGTTTAAGCTCATATTATAACTACATAGGATGCCTTGTCAATCGATATATAGATTTTGGGGAGAATAATAGGGTTTCAGGCTAATTTGAGGAGTTTCCAATGCAAAAATCATAATCGCGGGGTGAGTAATTCAGGGAACACATGTTATGTATTCTTTCTATTTGGTGAAGATGGTATTATTGAATTACACAATGTGTATGAGGTATACACACAATGTAATGAGACTCATATGTGTAGCTGAGTACCTGTCCAGATAAAAAATGTAGATGTACATGGTCATGTATAAGTACACAATCAAAACCCATGTTGGTGGCACACTGTGTAAAAGTACACATTCAAGATATATACATGGACATGCCATGTGAGGAACATGGGTAGGTACCTCATGTAGGGTACATTCATTGTACCTATATTACTATCTATGTACATGGGATTTAACACTCTAGGTATGTCTAAGGTACATGCCCAGGTGGAGCATTGGGATAACACACCATGTGCTTCCCCTTACTACCCATTTTAGGGTTTTTTGTATCTTTACACATTGGAGTTGGAATTGGGAACACGAGAAGTCCATTTTGAGTATCCTTTAGCATAGATCATGATGGTGAGAAAATTTTAACTAATGTGATCCATGAGTTATCTCTCTTGATAGACACTTTCATAACTCTTTCTTTGAGGATGTCTTCCTTGCATGGTATACCCTTCTAGCCTAAGAGGCCATGAGATTAGTTGTTTCTATGTATCTCCTATAGGATTCCTCTACTTAAGTTTTTAACCATTAAATCCAATTTTGGATTCCTATATCTTATTATTATACTATAGTTTCAATGTAGGACACCTTTGATTATATGATGATTTAGGGAATCCAATGTTGGATCCCTTTACCAGTATACCATTTTTATGGTCCATATAGGATACCTCATCCTATGTAATGATCCAAGGATCCCATATGGGATACCTAAATTTATTTACCATCAAGTATCATATATAGGATTCCTCCTTTTACCTTCATATATGAGGATCCTAAGTAGGATTCCTTTGATTATTTATAGACATAAAGGATTCTAAATTCGATTCATATCTAGTGTTATGACATAGGGGACTCAGTGGGTACCCTAGTGTTTGACAAACCCTAATATAGTGTGTTGTGGGTTAGGGTAGATATGTTAGTGGGTTTAACCTTAGAACATGTATAGAACTTTTATGGTCTGAGTCTGTAGAAGTAGTGGGGGTTTTGTATTCATCCACCCTCATTATTTAGGCATTCTCATGGTTACTAATGATGTAGAAATGATATATTGAAGTTCTTACAAGTTTTTTTCTGAATTTTTCTAACATTATATGAGATATTATTATTGGGATTCCATGATTTACTTTATGTGGTATAGATTCAAAACCTTTTGATTAGATATTAATATTGGGGTTCCCAAAAATACTACTTGGGAAGTACCTGATGAGTCATTTCTTTTGACTATTATTTTATCCTGATACCCTAACATACATCCCGTAATATGGTTTTTGAGCCTTTTTATCTTGGGATATCCAGACGTACTAACTAGAATCTGTCTTATGGGCCTTATTTTATTGGGATTTCTAGACATAATTCCTGGGGTCTAGCTTATGAGATTACATGATTGAATTTCAATGGTACTATTATTGGAAATCCCATTTTTTTCTTAGATTCCTAACTGGTTAGGGATATAATAGTAGGTTAATGAGAGTGTCTCATTACCTTGACTATACTGGGGTTAATTATAAATGTATATTCCATTATAATTCTAGAGGATTTCAAATTTTTCTAGGTGGGCGTATTTCCCCCGAGCAATGGTATGTTGATGAGCACCCTGAGGACGGACTTGATCCCCTCATCTAATGCCTAGGATACTCCCTAGGATCGGTGGATACACCATTATTGTATCGCCCTAAATTTTTTGGGGATGAGGCTGTTGATCTATTTACCGAATTATTCAATGTTGTTATACAAGATTAGGCTGAGTATTACTTACATATCAACTAAGAATCATCCCATTTGTGAATAATACTAGTTGTAGTGTCATGATTACCTATAGATCGGGACCAAGGAAACATACATCAGACTGGATTACACATGGATTATGTAGTATGATATCCAGATTAATTCCAAATTTGCAGGATGTCCACTTAAGACCTAGAATCTTTAATCATAGTTATTAGTGGACAATATGGGTGCACCCAAGGTACTGAAATTTATCCCCTACTATGGCATAGATTTCTTAGAGACATTTACAGAACTAGATGAAGAAAGTATTGTTGATAAGGATTAAATGCCTAGAGATTGACTTAATTCCACATGGCTTGAATAGTATGATAATAAACTCAATAACCTTTTCAAAGGATATCTAGATGACCAGGATTACAAACCCAATGATCGACTGCTATTGTTTATGATATTTTTAACCCTTCTCATGTATATATATATATATATGATAATATATATATATATAAACACAAATATAAATATAAATATAAATGATGACATATTTCTAAATTGATCAGGATCATGGACCTAGGGATCTACTATGGTTCCAATTTATTTATTTTAATTATTTATTATTTCAGATGTCTCTTAGCTAAGCTGGGGATATTGCATGAGCATGAACATATGAAAACAAATTTATAGTTTCATCATTGGGGCGGCCTAATGATATTTTTTCTCACCAATACATGTAGACCATGGTGTTCATTTATACCTTATCTCTTCTTTTCAAGATTATCACATGTAGCAAGATGAATTGGGTTGATGACCAGGGTTTCATGATTGATAAGATTTGCTCGTGTGGATTCATGGGATTGTGTTATTATAGTTTGAAAATGTTTAGAGACCATGTATGTGGTTTTTCTTAGAGTTAGTAGTGGAGCCCTCTTCTTTTATTTCGGTTTATTTTACATAATCCGGTAGGTATAGTCTGGATAGTGAGTGATTGGTTTTGTATGTTTTACATGGTAGTTTGGGATTTTATATAATTTCAGTTATTGTTTCATCATATTCTATTTTAGTTTTTTTTTACTTCATCCTCACTCCATTTATTATGGATACAGATGATATGTGGCTATTTCTAATATTGTCACATTTATATGAGGGTTTAGTCTCTCTATTCTAACACCTTTAGACCCTCTCTTATAGTCTCGATCCTATTGTGTATGAGATGCATGCTTCAGGCCTTATGTGGAACTAGACCAGGGCACCAATTTAGTGTAACATGTAGTGGTATGTTACATCAATATATTTAAAAATATGAAAAGATAATTATTTCTCAAATAAAACATCATGTCAAACCTAAGGGTTACATATACCTCAACCTAATAAAAAGACTATGAAAATATAATTAATCATAAAATAATCCAATGACATAATGCATCAAAAATTTGTGTCTAATACATTGAAGTATTGATCAACCTTAAAATTTTAAATTTATTATACTAACCATAAATATTATGATAAACTCACATAAAAACACTGTAATATTCAAAGTTATATAAATCGACATATGATACCATCCATGATAGACCAAAACTTTATCTTTTGTTGGTGGTAACACAGGCATGACATAGGCCTAGTGACTTTTGCAGGATGATGCAGGCATGACGCTGCATTGGTCCATCGGTCCAAGTTCATAGACACTTGGCATTGGTCATATATGATATGTAATGGTTCTCCCTCTACCAATATATAATTAGGTATATTGTTTCAAAAAATATTTTCTTCATCCCCAATTTTTAAAAAAACATACTTAAAACATTTCATCACAACCTAAGGAAAGGAGACATAATAAAGGGTGAGATTAGATGTTCAGTGAGGCTGAAAAAGGGAGATATTAATGACCACATAAACATAACATGAAAATAATGGTATGATAACATGATATTGAAATTCAAAAATCATACCATATATATTAAATATCATAATGCTGAGTCATAAAATAAATCTTAGTAGTTCGTAAGACATGAATCATAAACAATTCTAATAGAATGAGCCATGAGGGCATAATATTTGCACAAGATATAAGATTTTTTTGTACATATATGTATATAAAATAAGTTCCCCAATATTAAATGATTATAAGACTACCATAGTGGATTAGGTTCACTCCTCAACTATCATCATAGTCAAGGTTCACTCACAACACTATCATAATAGACCTAGTCCCATACTAAATTGGGTTCACTGCCAATTCCATTCTTGTTTATCTCTTGAGATATCCCTCTATTAACAATTAATAGGAGGAATATATAATTATAGTATCACACACCACATAACAAAAATCACAAATATTTGTTCTATAAGATCTTTAAATGTTCATTATATCATAATCTGTGAAATGGAAAAAGGTTTCATAAACATTTCATTATAGTGTAACCCATGGAAATGAAATGAGTTTCATAAACAAATTTTTATCATACTCATAAACCATACAAAGAAATAATAATGATGGTATCACTATATAATATCCACAGTAAATATTAGGAAGAATTAAATAATTATATCTTAGATTGGAATTTATTATAAAAGACCACATGGAAGATTTCTTAAAAAAAGTACCTTTTTTTACTTGGAATTCACTTATTTAAAATCTACAAAAAATTAAAAGATTAAATAAAAAAATTTCATGTAAAATAACATTATAAACATCGAAATTAAACTTCAATTCATTGACTTTTCATGACAGAAGAAATTTTTTTTCATTCCGTATATATCAAAATAATGATTCATTTGACATTTTCGATAAAAAGTAAAAAGTACCTTGTTAGAAAACAACAAGATGATTACTTTTAATATATTTTTTAAAACAAAAAACATGGGTATAAATTATATTAAAAAACAATTGGAGAATATAAAAAACATTCTTGAAATAAAATTTATAAAAATATGGACATGGAATAGAAATAACTTTTGACTGAAAATAGAAATTATGTTGATTTTTCTTAAAAATAACATTTTAGTATCTTAAGAAAGTAAAGAGAGTAAAATAAATGAATTTATTTATAATCTATAAATATCTATAGTAGAGTAAAATTAATTATATTATTGGGAGTTATATTAAGAAAATTTCATAATCAGAAGCATAACCATAAACAGTCCTAATAAGAAATGATATTTTAACATGAAACCCATACAACATTAGTAACATTTGAATTGAAAGACCCACAAAATAATAAAATAAAAAATAACATAAAATATAATTAAAATATGTATATTCATGAAATTTCATGAAAAATTGTCTATATATACACCATATAAAATAAGAGAGTAGAATAACATACCATATGTATCCAAGAAGGAAATTTGAGACGATGAACCCTTACCTCAGCTATGAATTCCTTCTTATGTGTTTTAACATCCTATATAATAATTATATAAATGTTATAAATATATAAAAAATCCACAATAATATATATAATACTATATATAATTTACTTATTAACTTTTATTAACCATTTATTAACCATTCATTAGTAAAATCACTATTTTGGGTGATAGATGCTTTTTTTTCTTGTATGTTTTGGTTTGGTACTTTAATTGATGGTAAATTGATAATAGTTATATAATTTATATATTGTTAATAAAGATATAAATATACTATATTTTCATTATATACATATTTAGATACATACATAAGTTTTATATATAGAAAAATGAGTTACGTCATTCATGGAGATGGTAGGTCGTGCATACGCAAAAACGTTGTTTTTATTTTTTTATGTATTGTTCAAAAGTGTGGTAAATAAATTTCACTTTTATTGAATAGATTTTATTTAATTTAAATCATATATATATTCATAAAATTACATCCTTATTACCATTCACGTAAAATGGAAATGAAAATCAAATCATATCGCTTCGAAGATGTGTTAGCCCACACATACACATAAGCGACGTTATCATTTTCCAACAGATTGGAAGGTAAGAAGTTAGGTGTTATATTATAATTAAATAAGTATAATTATATCATTAATATAATTTATATAATTTATATACATAATTATATCTATTCATGATAGTAAGTGATTAAAGAGGAATTATATTCGTTCCTAAGGCGGTAGTTCACCGTACACATGATTGACTGGTTCATTTCAAAAAAATTGGAAGATGATATGGGTATAGGTTATTATATTAAGATAAAAAAATATTTATGAAATATAATTTTTAATTATTTCAACAATGATGAATAATATTTTAAATAGTTAGAAGAATAAATAAGAAAAAAGTGACCAGTTAGGGCGATTACCTCCTCATAGAATGAACTTATTTAGATCTCTTTTTGAGGAACCTAGGATTGGAATTTTGTGAATAAAATATCCTATATAATGTTTAAAATGATTGTGAGATGATAATTTGGTACTTTTTTGTCAATCTAGATGGATATATGTGGTGTAATGAGGAGAAAAGAGGGGTGACCTTTTATAAGTGAGTGGAGGGATACTTATGGAACTTCTTAAAAGATTAAAATATTAAATGGTCATTGTCTATAAAAAAGAATCCAAATGTGAAGAGATTGTAATTTAGGGTATATTATGGTTTAAATACAACAAAAACTAAAATATTTAAAGTTTTATATGGTTTTTTAAACTGTATATTTTATTTTAACTACTTAGTCAACATAATTTAACCGTAACTACAAGGTTAACTATTTTAAACTTAAAGAGTGACTAATGTGACCATAAATAGAAAAATTAATCATAAATTTACCATGGTTGATATGTTTTAAAATATTCCATTAAATTGGCTAAAGATAATTTTTTTATGAATTTGAAATCATTAAACAAGTTTTTATTTTTTATAAAATATGATTACTTTCAATTTTGGAAGTACTCATTTAATTTGACATTAATGAAAGGAGAAAAAAATGTAATTTGATTATATTATTATCACAGGTCGCTAATATGTCAAATTTATATACAAAATCCATGTCACACTATAACTCAAAAAAATTATATTAATTTTATTGTTTAAAGTCACTAATTTTATTATTCTATTGATTGAAGTAATATTATGTCAGTGTTAGTTAAGAATGTAAGGTAATAATAAAATTAATAAAAATTATAAATAATATATCATTGTTTAAATAATTTAATTATTCTAAAAATTATCATTAATATTCATTCACAACTTTTTTGGTTCCCCATGCGAAAACTTAAGAGATATCTAAAAGCAAGAGAGTGACATTTTGTCTTTTTCATTACTTAAAATATTATAAAGGTCACTTTATTAGAAAAGTCTCCCATAAAAAAATCAATCCTAATTTGATAAGGTAAAAAATAAATTCATAAAATAATATTTATGAAGAATAATGGTGGTGTTATCACTTAGATTAAACCTTGGTTAAACCGAATTACCCTTTTATTGTAGTTATTTTTTACTGATTTTATCATTCATTATGAAAAAAATTATTTCAAAATTATTAAATAATATTAATTGTGATAAATAAAAATATTAAATCCATTTTAATGAATTCAATTAATATAATTGGTTGAAATTAATTTAAAATTAAACTTGAAAATGCGATCATAATCAATTTTCCTATTAAATTTGTTTCTTAAGTATAAAAAGTTTTTATATCCAAATTCCTCATAAATTTGATTATATTGACCTGAATTGGATTATTAATATTATAATTGATATAATTTTAATTTTAAAACCATTTTACATAAAAATGGGACTTTTAAAATTTTCGAATATGAAAATAAATTTTTTAATACAAATTAATATTTTTAACTATTAATCAAAAAATTATCTTTTTATAAAATTTTAAAAAATTAAATTTAATATTTTTTTGACATGTTAATTTTTTTAAAAATATTATTTATTAAAATAAAATTTTATAAAGTGTTAATAATAAACTTTAAAATAAGTGTGCAAAACTCAATATAAATGATTTTTTAGAAAAATATAATTTTTAAGTGGAAAGTTGGATTTATTCTCATCACATGCTCATAAAACATATTAGATAAACGATTAAACATTTTTTTGAATATGTAATATATTAATATCATTAAAATAATTTTCCAATTTTGATTAATTTAATTTTTGACTATGAAAACACATTGTGGGGATAATTTAATTTAATAGAAAAATAATTCATTTTCATTCAAATAATTTTTATTTTCATTTCCAATCAATTGATATCCAATATTTTATTAATACATTTTTCAAAAAAATAGTTTTCATAATTTAGTTGGTGTTATGTATAACCACCAATTAATCAACTATGTTATAAAATTCATATTAAAAATATATTTCGTAGTTCATTTAGGCATAGTTTTTCAGGTCATATATGTTATCAAAAATAGTTTTTTTCTATTAAAAAAATCTTGAGGTGTTACACTACACTTGTAAATAAATTAACCTATAATAGATAAGGGTTTTTAATATAATTTTTTCTTAAAATAATGTATTGGGATATATATTTTTTAGAATGATAAGTTAATTTCTATTAACTCGTGTCAATTAAAAGTTAATGAGAAAAATTACCGCACCCATGATTTGGAGTTGGATGAAAAGATTTTGGAATTAATTTTGTGATGAAATTACCTATATGTTGACAATTTTAATTTATACACTAACCCCTAGAAACAAAAATATATATTATCATATAAGGATTTGAATATTCTCTAAAGGATATGGTGAGAGTTGATAATAGACTATGCATACAAAAAACATCACCTCTATGGGTAGGAAAACAAGGTGGCCAATACTTGGAGTAGGAAATATCATTCTATGATATCTATGATAAGGATTGAAAAAATCCCCATTATAATTTATTTTAATAGGATGATTCTTGAATTTATAATGAAAGTGGAGAAATCCTAAAATGACTTATTTACTACTCAACTATACATCCATGTGAATATCTAAGAAGAATAGAAATATGACATGGATCGATGTTAAAAATTACTGATTATTCTAGAAACAAACTCTGATATAGATGGTGTTATATGTTTTAGAACACAGAAAAGTGTCCCATAAGGACTATAAATACAGTTTGAAATTTTGGATTATGTGCATATATTATACTTCCCTATTCATGTTGTAAACATAAATTTTTATAGTTATAAAAAGAAAAAATATTATAGGATAACATTAAAGGTAATTTTAGGCTATGTTTCTCAATGGATGATATTACAACATTTTAAGGTTGGTTGATATAAGTATAGGGGGTGAAGAAACCATTACCCATACTAGTACAGAAATGGGAAAACCTTGCGATGGAATTTTTCATAGGACTCATTGTAGATATAAAATATGAAATACCATTAGGGTTATAGTGAATCTCTTTATTAAATAAATTAATTTTATCGACATAAAATATGATTTATTTCTCCACCAAATTTCTATGATGTACAAAAGGTAAGTGGTAATGCTACATAGAGTACCACTCACCGGTATATATTATCGATATTTGTGTTTTTCCTCATGGTTATGGAGGGGTATTTATGAAGGATAGGAAATAGAGAATAACATCAACAAATATTATATTCCCAATATAGATTTTATATCTATAAGAACCAATTAATCTTTTGAAGATATTATGGTATTATATTCAATGGATCTCCAAAGTTGTTGGGTTCAACATCTTCCCCTGAATTATTTCTTAGGTAATAATAGTTTTCATTATAGCATTTAGATTGCACCATATGAGCATATTTATGGTTAGGTGTGAAGGAATTCAACATTCTAAGATGTATTAGGAAAGAATAAATTTATAGTAATTGACCATATTCATAAAATTGTGCAGAAGATTCACAAAATTTAGAAAATCATTAAATAAAATCATTTTCAGTAGAAGTGTTATAAAGATACTCATCAATGAGATATAGATTTAGAATTTGGTGATAAGGTGTTCCCATAGATATCTAACTGGAAGTGGGTTATGAGATTTGGGATGAAATGGATATTAAGAACTATATATATCAGCCACCAAAGATCCTTGATCATTTTAGGACCTTATCTTATCACATGGAACTCCCTCCATACCCCTCCCAAGTGAATTATGTGTTTCATATTTCACTTATGAGGAATTACATACCAAACCCTTAATTTTTATGGAACTCAATAAATTTGTAGATAGAATATGATATATCATTTGAGTAATAATCAATAGAGACTATAGATTTAAAATATAATGATATTTAGAATAATCCCACTCATTATGTAATTGATATTTATATGAATCATTTATTTGAGGATGTTACATGTGAACCAGAGGATGTAATGAGACAAATATTTCCTCAATTATTTTTATATTTGTAATAAAATGTAAAGGTACAAATTCTCTTTAGGGGTTAGAATTTAATGAACCAATAGTTTAGTTAAATTTATAATATAACAAACATTGTTTTAACTTACTTGTTTACATGAAACATTGAACTGAAAAAACCATGAAACTTTTTATTTAGATATATACATTCCTTAAAATGTAATGGTTGAATTAGAGTGTATAAAATGTTGTAAAGAAATGATGAAATATATTTTTTTTTAAAAAATAAGTCACTTTTAATACTAATTCTCTAGTAAAATTTATTTATATAACTAAAAAGCTAATAAGATTATTTATTTCAAATATTGAATTTCTTAGGTGTAATGAATTTTTTTCATTAAATATACATATATTAAAATTCCATAAAGATTAGGGAAGATCTATTTTTATTAAAAAATTAAAATGAAAGACAAAAGGAGGATATACAAGGTCATACAATCATTCATTCCCTCATTCTAAGAAAAACAGAGAAAAGAGACACTCAAATATCAATGTCACTCTTGTGGGAAGCATCATAACCACCATTCCAGTCAGAATCATAATCTAACAGACCATGTGACCTAGTAACCATAGTTTTATTCACATTTGAATAGTATGTCTGATGTCTCACTATCATAGGAGGTACCAATTGAAAACCTTCAACATCCACAACAACATTTTTTCCTTTGGACAAAGCGAGGCTATATATTGGTTTTTTTGGAGAGTCATCCTCAACATCCCCCACAGTGTGTGGTATAATTTTCAATTGATTTCATAACTATATCCATGTGTATCTCTATGAGTCATTTCTAAATGGACACTACTGAGTTAATAAAATAAAAAAATTAGGAGAATATATACAATGGATTTATATTCCTAAGTGCATCACCATGGGGGCATTATTCCTATTTAAAAAGAATAATGGTTGATCGATATGACTTTGTATTGATTACCTTGAGATTAATAAAATAAAGTCTAGGAACTAGTATCATGTACCCCATACTGATGATAAATTCGATCAACATAGAGGAGATTAATACTTCATAGTGATTTAACTTCAATCAAAATTTCAAAAATTAAGGGTATAACTGGAGGATATTTCTTAGAAAAATTTCTTGAATGATGTATGGACCATAAGAATTTAAAGTGATTCCATTCAGACTTACAAATTCTCCAACCATCATCATTATTGTAACGAATAAATTATATAGTAAAATATATGATCTGTTTTTTGTTTTTATTTAGAGGATATATTCTCATATATTTTAAGATAAGGAAAGATCATTATGATCTCTTAATTATTGGGTATATTTTTTAATAAATATATATTGTATTCCAAAATTATAAAGTGTAAATTCTAGTTGCAAAAAATATAATTCTTGTATCATATAATCACATACATTGGAATATATATATATCCTTTAATGACGAAAGTTATCGATCAATGTCCTAGAACAAAAATTGTAACCCAAATATGTAGTATTCTTAGGTTATCCAGATACTATTGATGTTTCAATATAAATTTATAAAACATAAAAAATATACAAACCAAGTTAACACATAAGAGAGGAAATTTCATTTTAATGGAGGAATTAAAATATTGTTTTATGGAACAAAAGAAGAGATTTGTCACTCCACCTTTACTAACATAACCCCATAATAGGGAATGGTTTTTAATATCCATTGATGATTTAAAGAAGGTATTGGGATGTATCCTCATATAGAATGATATGGTAATTACTTATGCCTCACTTTAATTAATAAATCATGAGAAACATTACCTAACATGTGATTTAGAGCTAGAGGATGTGATCTTTGAATTAGATAGTTTGTATAATTACCTCTATACTAAAATGTTTGATATATAGACTAATCACATGATGATGAAATATATAGTCACATAAAAGGATTTGAATATTCATAAAAAAAGACTTTTATAGTCGATAAAATAGATTGACTACTCAATATATTACCTCTTTGTGAAGGAAAACAAGGTGGTCAATAAATTGAGTAGGAAATATCATGCTACATTATCTATGATGTGGATTGAAAAAGACTCAATAATCATATTTTTTATATTATAAGTCTTAAAGTCATATGGGAAGGGGAGAAATAATATATTGACCAAATTACTACTCACCCATCAATCCATATAAAGATAAAAGAGTCAAATAATAATAATATAAAGCTATATAAAAAGGTAGAGAGTACAATGGAGTTATATAGTTTGGAACCCAAATATGTTACCCCTTAAGAATATAACTAAAAAGTGAACTTTTGGATGGTGTACACAGCTTATTATTCTCTATTCATTTAGGCATCGTAAAGTTGTATAGTGATCTAAAGAAAAACATCTAGTAGGAGAACATAAAGAGAGTTATATAATAATATGAATCTAGAAGCTTGGTATGACATTATGATATAGTTGAATGAATGAATTATAAGGTGGAGATGAAACTATTACACATACAAGTATATAAATGGAAAAATATGACCATAATTTTTTTATCTTACATCATAGGACATCTAAAGTCTATAATTCCATTTTCATTATAGTTGAAATAATTATAAAATCGGTACATTTTATATCCATAAATAATGCTTCATCACTACACCAAATCACTAAGATATTCATTACGATTGTTTTAAGATTTCATGGACTAAGACTCTTAATTTTATCCACTCAAGATTCTAGGCTTACCTTGAGGTTTTAGAAAATACTTCAGTAAGAAATGGAAATAAAGATAAGCTTCAGCACTACTTATCACACTTAGACATACGACCAATCTGATAGAACCATTCATCCTCTGGAAAATATGTTGATATCTTATTCAATGTATTTCGATTGATTTTAGGATCAAAACCTCCCATGGTGGAGTTTTTATATAACAAGAGTTTCCATTTTAGAATTTATATTTCATAACATGAGGATTAGTATGGGACAAGATTCATGAATACAATATGATTTTATGAAGTTGTATAATGTAAGCTGATAGGACCTGACCTGTACGAGAAATTTTGGGCAAGGTTCAAACCATTTAGTAAGAAATAATGACATACCAAATTCTACATATTAGTTATGAAGATAATCATCAATGATATATATAGTTTGACAATGGTGATGAATTATTCCTCTTAAAGCCTCCATAAAAGTAGGTTATGGTATTTGGGAAGAAAAATAATTTGATCCATATGTATATGGGCCCTTTCTTGGTCTATGGTCATGTGGAGGATATATATTATCACATGGGACTCCCCATACCTATCTCATGTATATGATGTTATTAATGGATCACCTGTGAGTATGTATATACTAGAACCTATTTATATGGTGAACTCATAATCTATGAAACTGGAACAACATCAATCATATCAGGAACAATCATTAGAGAATATGGTTTGAATAGATAATGTTATGTGAAAGATGAACACACACATATTCAATGATTTGTGGAAGAATCATAAGTTTTTGGAAGCTACATTGGAACCTAAGGATGTAGTGTTAAAAATATACCCTCACTTATTTTCAAAATAGTTATAAAATTTCAAGGAAGATATTTTCTTTTATAGGGGTAGAATGGACTGACCAAATATTTTATTAAATATGTATACTTTAAACATTATGTTAAATAACTTATTTCACATGAAACATCAAACCAAAACAAACAACTAAACACGTTTAATGATAAATACATTCATTCTAATGTAGGGTATAAATTAGAGTAACTTCATTATGAAATATATTAATAAATTAAAATATAATTCACTTTTAACATTATATACCAATAAAACTCAATTGATTAAGCTAAACAAGTCATAAGAGAATTATATTCTTAAATATATATATATTTGTAATATTATTTCTCTATGCACTATGATTTTTTTTATGAATTCTAAGTATCGTATGGTATATTATATTTTTAATATGAATTATATATTAAAAATATTTTTTAAATATATATGAAATAGAAAAATAAAGAAATAAATTTTAAAAAATCATTTTTCTATAAAATAAGGTTTTCATTATTTTTTTTATATTTAAATGTAAATGTTAAATAACTAAATTTTAGAAATTTAATTAAGAAAAATTAACATACTTTTTTTATTCATCAAAAAAATATTATGTTAGATTATTTTTATTTACCTCCAAAGATTTAATTTTAGGAGAATATTGGGAGGTAACATTTTTACAAATATCAAAAACATAATTATATCATTAGGATATAACCATAAATTTAAAATTTATGAAACATTTTTCTATTAAAATATGTATTTAATAATAATGATTTTTATAGTTGAAAAAAATGAATATTTAATTTAAAAAACAACATTTGATATTTTAAAACATAAAGGTATATTTTTATAGAATTAATTTCATGTATTAAGAAATAATTATTTTAGAAATAAATTTTATCACTTATAAATTTCACATTATGAAATTTTTTTCGTATATGTAATCATAATATCAAAATTATCTAATATGGGTATGTTAATTTTTAGCATAAAAATTAGTTTACCAAGGATAAAAAATATTATAGTAAAAGTAAAATTTGATAAAAAAAAGTTAAAACTGAGGGGAAAAGGATTAAAATCACTCAATACATGTCTTAAATTTATTTTTTTGTAGATAATAAAACCATACATATCACTTCTCCATTATTTTATACTTTTAGAGAAATATTCCTTGAATCGTGGTGTCTGCTTTTATATTATTAAAAATATTCCACTCTCCAAACTTCTAAAAGGGGACTTCAAACACCCATTTACATACACTATAACATTATAATTCATCTTGAAAATTTCCCCTTTATTAATACCTCTATGTTTTACACCCTATTCATTCATGTAAAATTACAAATGCCTCTACTTCCAAGAGTTACTACAGGAGGAAAATCAAATTCTCAACATAAGCCCTAATCAATCTAATATTTTACCACATCTCTCTTTCTACTCCAAACCTATTGTACCCATTACAATATGATTAAATTAATACTTTTTATTTACTAGTATTTTTTATTTTTTTATAAAAACAATTAAATAACTTTCACCCATTTTCCATAGAAAATTGACAACGTCATCATGCATATGTGAGGTCTACCACCTATATAAACCATATGTTTAAATTTTTATCACCACCGTATGAGGATTATATAGATAGTTTATTTAAAAAAATGATATGAAATTTATATAACAATATGTATTGTTTAAAACATAAACCATTTCCTAACATTCTCCTACTATATTAAAAATTGGAACATCTTTTGTGTGTACATGCAAACTACTGCCTCTATGATGTGACATATATTTTTTCCATACACATAGAATTTTTTGGTTTATCTAAAACTCTTAAAATATAATTAAAAACCTTGTAAACTTCTAAAAAATATCAAAATACATATTAAATAATGATATTATTCCAAATGAATCAATTTATTAACTATAAACACCCATTAATAATAGGATATTCTTTTTGGGCCAATTTAACCACTCGTACGAATAATGATTTAAATTTTTATCATGGATTAATATGGAAACATGAAAAAAAAATATTATAAATTAATGTTTATATAATTGTTTTGGCTTTTTAAAGGTTATATTAATATTTAATCATTATTAATATACCCACATTTTTCATCAAAGATTATTAAAACAAGATCATTGTCAATTCAATCTTTATGAATCATGAATACAATTATCATGAAATTAAAAAAGTGATTAATAAATAATTTTAAAGTATCTATTCAAATATTTTGGATAATAAATTAGTGATTAATATGGTATCATAGAATTGGGATAGATATTGACACTTTAAAGCATCTGTGAAACAATGAAAATCCTCACATACAATAATGAAAATAAACTAAAAATTAAAATTAAATATATATTAAATTACTATAAATAAGGAGTATATATGGTAATATTTATGAATATATTTCTAAGATGGGTTATTATTATAGTTATGTATATTATACATGGGGATAAATATATTTTCTGGATATCAAGACACAAAGCATAATGGGTTTCCTAGACAAAACTTCTTTTATTGGGTTAAAATGATTACTTTTATACTATGATTTTATAAATATGGTTTCCACCTATTTTATTATGATATTATAATAGATTATTCCATTTTATAAGAAATTAATTTAATTGATTTATTTATTCATAAAAGTTTTTTATGTTATGAATAATTTAAATTCTCTCTAAATAACAACATTTTCTTCCATAAAATTATTCATTATTCCCGCATTTATTATGATTTATTATCTTGAAATCAAAATATTTGTTAATTATGGTAATCCTCACATTTCCCTATAATATTTTTTAAATTTAATATTTCTCAAGATTTTAATTCATGTTGTATTCATTAAAGGTATATTTTTAAAATATTGAAAAGTTTTTTCATTTGTTAATCATACATTTTATCTCTAAACCAACATTTTCATTATAAGACCATTATAGAATTTTTATGGAATTATTTATTGATATTTTTTATAAAATAATTTTTTAAAATTGTTTATTTCAATTTATCAAGAGGGATATATGTAAAATAGACTCATAACAAATTATTTTTATGAAAATGTAATGAAATTTTTTCTAAATACTCTTCTATTTCAATTTAATTTTCCACTTTAATAGTAAAAGTTCATACCCCCAGTTGAGTTATATTTTATAAACCTCCTTGTAATTTACAATTTGAAATTACCCTTTTGGGTGATTGAATTATTGGTATCAAATGATCTACTTTTGATATCAAATTATGTGATACCTTTTGAAAATGATATGATACAAATTTTGTTTACATAGTTTTTCACAGTCTAAGGAATAATTGATGCCTTGTAGAATATATATATGGGTGATGATGGGCAGGGTATTTCATCTCCCACCAATTCTTGGTTATGATTTTATATATCAATAGATAATTAAGTGGGGATATACTTGGATTCATTTATAACCTATAGGGTGGACGTGGTTTGATTTTTTCACAGCATAAAGGGTGGGAATGATTTGATTTATTCCAGAAATAAATTTTGTATATGCATAGGTTTCATCAAAATGTAATGGCTGTAAATTCATAGATTTTTTTGAAACATAAAGGGTGGACATATTTGTATTTTGTTCACAATATAAATGGTTGACATTTGTAAATTTTATCACAATATAAATTGTGAACATGGTTGGATTTGTTTACAACCTAAATGGAATAAATTCATTGATTTATTAACAATACAATTAATAAAGGTAATTATGTTCTATTCCATAATTATTTATTATACTATGATTCAATTATGTTCCTTCTTTATATGTCATATTCCTATTACTTTTCTCCATAGAGCATGTTTTTTTTCTCTCTATTTTTCTAAGGAACAAGATTATTAATTTGAGATTAAACATTATGTTATCATTATGTATAAAAAATATTTTTGTTCCATGTTCATTATATTTAGATATTTTCCCCACTTTTGTGTTTTCCCTTAGGCTTACGATCTAACCCTTCATAATATATCGAAATTTTTCCTTATACTTAGAAATTGTGATCACCCATTTAATATGCTTCTATTACCTCTATTATGAATATTAATATAACCCAAGAGTATTTTAAATGGGAGTACAATTTATTATGAATATATATAAATTTTTGAAGGTGTTGTAAAATATATTTCATATGTAGCTAATCCTCAAAGACATTAAATAATCAGTTGTTGAGATTGTGATATTTATAAAATATGTAATTTAGAATTTATAGGAAGGATGTAAAATTTAAATATATTTATCTTTAGTCACCTAATTTGGTATTATAGATGGGTTTTGTTATTTTTGGGGTTATACTAAAAGTACTTTTTCAAAAACCGTATGGAGAATTCTACATCATGGAGAAAATTCTAACTTTTTTGAAATGTAATGATTATGTTGTTTTATTAGTAATGATATCCCATTTTGAACACTATATGTTGATATTGTGTTTGGAATATATGTCCCTTGGGTAATAACCCTAAAAACGATCATTAAGTTTTCACTTGGTCTTCACTTCGTTCACAAAAAATTGGCTTAACAGCACACCAAGTTTGAAATGTATGTGGGATATGATTCAGTTGATTAATATTCTCTTTATAAACAATTATGATGGATTTTATTACATTTAATTCAATTATCTAATAATAAATGGCCATTGATAACCTATATTAATGTATGTAGTGTATTTTTATATTTTAATTAATTTCATCAAAACTAAAATTCCATTTATCTAAAAAAATGGATGCATCTAGAAAAAACCAAGTTAAAAATATTTATTTCAGTCTATACAACAGTTTTCTAAAATTTAAACAATATGTATTGAGATCAAGGATAAAAAACTATTTTTCAAAGCTCACACAACTATCACAATCTATGTATGATAACTCAAAATATATTGGGATCCAAAATTCTATAAGGAATGATAAATTTTCCCCAGATTATTTAATACAAACATGTCCATAATTCATCAATGGATATTTCAATGTACTTATTGTCGATAAATGGATTACTAAGGTGGAAACCATATTTTTTCTCCTATTCCCAATAAATATAAAGGTTTTTCTTATCTTTTACTATTCTTAATGTCACAATGACCAATGGTGGAACCTCAATAAGAATGAAACAAGAGAGGAATAATTGGAATAAATTTTATAATAGGATTCATGAAAGTATTATTCACCAATTATTTTCCTCAAACTCTTTGAGAGAATATGCTGAAAGAGTTCATGGAGTTGAAACAATATAAATATAAATATAATGGAACTTCTATAGAATAATTCACAAGGTTCTCTTGGTATTCCTATGATTTTATATCTATCCCTAAGACTAATATAGATCATTTATTTTTTTTATTAAGAAAAAGGCTTCACAAACCATTATCCATAAGAGACATTGGATGCTACAGGAACATTTTTTGATGAACAATAAAGGTAGAGAAATAAACCCAAGTCTCTTTTTATTCTAGAGAGATGTAAATAAAAGTTGAGTATAATGGAATATTTTATGATTAGTCATGTGGGGGAAAGAAATTAAAACTTACCACATGAAAAAAATTAATGTGGAAGCACTTGTAAAATTTCCTAAAAGGAACATAAGAATTATTAAGTATGGAAGGCTTGACCATCAGGATCATGAATAATAAAGTATGACTAAAAATGATTAATACATATAGGAAAAACAGTACATACCTAATACACTTCCAAAAATAAATTATTCAAATGAAAAAGTTTGTATACTATGAAAAATGATACCCTAACCCAAGATATAATGAATAGAATAAGAACCCACAATAACTGAAACCAAAGGAACACTAAAGAGCATATGAAATCACTACCTTTAAGGTGGATCCAGATAATAAAGTAATGATAGAATGCACTAATTCTCTACTCTACATCTATTAATTCATTATTTATTTATATTTTATCACATTCATTAATACCATGTATTTTTCTATGAATTATGGTTCACCACCTCAAGCATGGGATATTGAGCTATCTATTAAAACACTATGTGAAACTATGATCGTGTATAAGATATATAATACTTCCCCAATCAAAATTTGAGAAAAGATAGTTCTTACAGACATATTTATTTATCCATTGGTTTAATTTGACATAATATTGTGTATGAATTAGATTTCCAAATATAAATAAAATATTAATTATTAGTAAATTGAAATAATATTTCATTTCCTAAATAATCAAGTTACCAAATATTAATATAATGAAGATGATGAACTCCATTTATAAGAAAATTATACTATATTATTCCTCACACATAGAAATGAGGGACTTCAAGATAAAATTATTTGGGGAATTCAACCTTGAGGATATTCCTATTATGTGGTAAAATATTGAATCATTTAATGATGAACTGCCTGGGTATTCCCCAAGTGTGTGAGGATAAATTTTTTATTGAACTCATACATGGATCAATAACTAAATAAGAGTTTGGTCACTATATGAGATAATATATAACCCATTCATCTAGATATAGTTCTAAATAATCTTAAAATTTATGTCTTTGATACTGATAAATGTGACCCAATTTCAACCTTCCAAAACAAAAAATCAAAGGAAATATTATATCACATACATATAGAATGACCTTTTAGGTTTATAGTATTAGAGAATTGGGAAAAATTTACATAACCACATGGATAAATAAATAAATAATTCCTAAAAATCTATATCAACTCCAAAAAGTTCTTAAAATATAGCATCCTTATTAAGAAAATCATACTTAAAACCTCTTTTCAAAACCCAAGGAAAAGAATCAAAAGAAAGGGTGATCACAAATTCTCAATAAAGGTGAAAAGGTATATATCATTGATAACATCAACATAACATGATCATAAGGGTATGATAACATAATATTAATATATGAAAACAATCCCTTCCATCTAAAATATAAAAATAACTTTTAGTTTCATAAATATTTATATTTTATAGTACATGAATCATAAATAAATCAATGAATATTATAAGGACCCGGCCTTAAAACATTAAATAATCTTTAATTAAATAAATAATTCACATTTAGAATCCTTTCAGGTTTATATTTTTAGAGAATTAGACCATAACTATTACATATAAACTTGAAAATTACATGTATACACTACTACTCAGTATCCATTTTTTCATAAAATAAAAACTCTTAAAAATAAACATGTCTAGTTCCAAGTTTTAGATAGTGTGACTTCTCCTTGATCCCATCCTTGACCTTATTCATTTTTAAGTCCTAAGGAAAACATTTCAAAAACTTGGGATGAGCATAAAAAGATTAGTAAGGGTTATAAAATAAGTAAAGTAAACATTAACCCATCAATAAATAAAAATCAATGAAACCATAATTTTCAATCATAACATACCTCATGAAATCATAATATTTATGAATAACAAATAGAAATCATAAAAGGTAAAGGTAAATTGTGGCATACATAACATACTTACATTCTATCTTTCACAGCTGTGTAGGGAGTTACATTTTGGAATACCCATCACATTATACTCCCTAAATCTTTTAGGTGAAACATTCACATTTACCTCCACCGCGTTACCCAATTAATTGTAGATCTATCTCAGGCTCACCCACTATAGTTTTATCATAAAACCACCCGTATACGTAAAAATTCCCAAGAACCATAACATATTCATAACACATAAAAAAAATATACATGAAAGATAACATTTCCATATTTCAATCACAATATATCATTTAAATATATTGACATAAAAAATCCATTATCAAAACCATTTTCAATACCAAAATACGTAAAATAGTATATGGTATTTATTTTACTTTTAAAAACATTACGGATTATTAAGGAAGCCAAATATCAAATAACAGTTGCAGTAGTGGAAAAGGTTATTGTCACCACTTATGTTAAAAAGAAACATTCTTTTTTTCGTTTAGTAAAATTCCTCATAGAAAAAGATTCCATTTGAATGAAATGAAAATACAAAGGTGTTTATACAATGTATAAAATAAAGTTGTGTAAAAAACAAAATATGACTCAATAAAAGGAGATTGAGATGAAGTCCCTTATAAAGATGGTATCCTTAGATTAAGGATAAATCAATTATATAATTATGTGTGAAAAATATAAAAACACTTAATATGATTTGATATTCAGTGTAAAACAATCAGAGTTTATTCACACATATTCATATCACGGCATAATCAACAAGTATAATTTTAACCCAAAGAATTTAAATTGGGTTAAAAAGTTCCCTTACAGAAATTCAAAATCCTAACAGTGTCACATTAAAATTCAAAAAAAGATTTTATGAGAGAGAAAAGGTTATCTCATCACATGGAAATAAAATTTTCAATAATAAGGATATATAATAACATATCCCAACACAATAATATGTAAATTAAAAGTCATAACAAAAATATGTCTTTTAAAAAGAGGAGGCTGAAATGTTCCCTTACCGATTTGGTAACTTACAAAACATACACCTCATGAAAGAAGGATCATACAGTGAAGATGTAAATACCCATAAATTTAAGTATATTACACAAATAATAAATCATGGTAATTACATACACAACACAAAAGTAAATAGTGGAAAATATAGCATGAATCTCATGGGAATAAAAAGTGAGATGAAAACCCCTTACCACATTGTAATCAATCGAGTCATGTGACCAAAATTTAATAACCACCAATTGAATCATAGAATACCATGAATATAAAAATAATCATGATATTATATATCTAATGTAAGTACACAATACACCACATGCAATAAATAAGTGGAAAACAATGGAGATCTCATAGAATTAAAAGTGAGATAAGAAACCCCTTACCACGTTGTAATCAAACAAGTCGTATGACCAAAAGTTAATAACCACCAAATGAATCACAGAATACCATGAATATAAATAGATTAATAATAATATATATCAAATGTTAATAAACTATACACCACATGAAATAAATACGTGGTGAATGATGGAAATATCACGGAATTAAAAGTGAGATAAGAAACTCATTACCTCGTGTCCGAATTGATTCATTCGTTATTTAATATCCTAAATAATAAGATAAAGTTAATATATACTTGCATAAGAACCTTTTTCAAGTTTATTATTCCTTTTATATTACTTATTACCATGTTATAAACATTATGCAATCATTTATGTTAATAATGGTAGTTTTGTCGATATTTGGTACTTGAGTCAAAAATGAACTTCTTATAATTACAAGTTGTTCATGTGGTTAAAATTACATTATGTTCAGAATTATATTCATGATTTATATATCATATATATAATATATATCCAGTATATTTATGTATTTATAATATTAAATAACATTTGGAGATAAGAAATGAAATGCACCGTTCATGGAGACGGTAAGCCGTACGTACGCATGAACACTACTTTCATTTCTACTTCATATTTAATGGAATGAAAACTTAATGATACATAGGTATATTATAACTCCAGTATAATATCATATGATATATATGTTACATAATTTCATTAACACCATCCTTTATACATTCCATGTATGTCATAAACGAATCATATCACCTTGAGGGGGCGGTAGTCCGTACTTCCTCAAATGAAATTATCGTATTTACACATATTGGAAAGCATAAAGGTATGTTTGTAAATAAAAATTAAATAATAATAAAATAAAACATAAATATAATATATATCATATATAAATTCAATTCCATCATAATGGTCACCATAAGAGGTGGTAGGAGATGATTGAACAATCATCGTTTTGTGAGGCAGTAGTTCGTCATCCACATAAACAGTATGTTCTTTACCCATTAGATGGAGGTGTGAGTAAGTATAGTTTTAATCCTTCTCCTAAAAAAACCTAGTATATTTAGGATAATTTTTTTGTTATAAAATAAAGTAATAAAAAGATTTTATGGGATTGGAGAAGTAAAATAAAACAAAAGAACTTTAGAAAAGACGTTACTTTTAAATCGAGTATCTCCCATTGGTTTGAACCAAATGTTTTAATTGAATTTCCTTCTGACTAGGGGAAGGATTCTATAAGGAGTATAGGGATGTAGGGAGATTAATTATTCAGGTTTTGGATGATCCAAGGGGATTGAGATGTGTGTGGATTGAGTTAGAAGTGAAGGATTTTTATAAGGGGGGAGGGGCTCTTTAGGAAAGCTTAAAAATGATATTTTATTATATAAAGATTTTCAGTTTATAAAGGTCCAAAAATCATTAAGGTCTAAGATAAGATGACTCGGGTTCTAAATAAAATAATCCAAAAATAATTGGACCGGTTTTTTATATTTTTTAATCTTTATAATATTATTTATTTAAATCATTCATTAATGAGGTAAACACTGCATCATTATTTTGTCATAAATATTTTTATTCATTTGATGTCTAAAAATTATAAAACAAATATAAAGATGTATTAAATATTTTTATCTTTAAAATTTATTTTTATAGTCGAAGAGATAACTTATATAACCCCATTTAATAATTGATTTACTAAAAGATATATTTTTGTGTCATTTTTGTCTTCACTTTAAATTAATTAATATAAAGTGTCATTATCACTCCCATGTGGCTCCATAGGGTCTCAAAATCGACCCAAGGATGACCATGGTCAGAAATATATCAACCAATAGGATTAGGACACATGTTATGGTAATTTAATATTATTATAATAATATTTTTTTACCCATATTTACCAGATTTACCCTTTAACCATGGTAAATAAAAATTTTACTGAAGTAAATATTCATAATGTCTATAAATAAAATTTACATATTTACACAATTTGGAACTCCTGATTCCAAATATAGAATCCATTTTTCTAAATTCAAAACACATAAGTGGTAGAAAATAATTTAAAATTAATTCCTACTATCAAAACATAAAGCGTGTTTTTAAGAAAGAATAACTATCAAAAGATTAACACTTATTTATGTCCAATTTTAAAGTGAAATTACTTAAAATGACCAGTATTGGATTAAATGGTAAAAAAATAATATAATTACACTTTAAAACCAATTAAAAATATAATATAACCTTATAAATAAATTATATTAAAAGGCATTTTTGAATTAAAATACAGTATTTTTCACTATTCATAAAAAAATGAATTTTATCAAAAAATACCAAAAATTTACCCAAAGTAAATTTTGATATCCTGATTCTAAAGAAGAATTTTATTTTGTCCAATAGAATATATAAAAGTGACCAAAACTATATTTAAAGAGGGTTCGCCATCAAAAGGTTTTAAATCAACCTTTTAATGAATATTAGAGTATTTATACTTAAAATCAGATTCTTTCTTATTTTAAGCCTCCAAAAATTATTGGTTAAATGTAAAAACATTTAACAAACATGTATATTCATATTGTAGTTAGTTCTATCCATTTCCTGCTAATACAATGTCTAGGTGTTAACTACCATTTAAAATAATATTATATTATTATTTTTCAGTATGACTCATCATTGTGTGAAATATAAGATTTCAAAGAAACATGTTGTTGCGTATCAGGTATGCCATCAAACATAAAATCCCCTTTAAAGTAAAATTAATATTTAATTCACAAATTTTAATAAATATAAAAATTTTATATTCTTTATTTACCAGGGATGTTAAATCATTCCCCCCTTTTGAGAATTGCGTCCTCACAATTTTAAAATTGGGCTTGGAAACTTCATTGAAAGTCCCACATCGGAAAAAAGAGTTAATAAAAATATCACTTTAAAAGAAAGAAAGACAAATACAAATGTCACCCGAGATATCCAATACTGGGATTTCATGTAGTAAAACATGGATATAGAATATGTAACACCCCACCCCTACCTCATTGTCTTGAGGAGGCGGTGAGGGTTACTTGGCCTTAAGTGACGTTCCCAAGGTGCAAAAGGCTGTAAATAAATGTTAAGGGATTCAAGGAACAGTGGGGAATTATTTTCCCTTAAGGAGATCACCCAACTCAACCAAACAACAACAAAAGATGCATGCACTATCAAACCCAACCATATGATACTAACAATTCCATCACATACCCCAAAATCGTTCAACTAGACATGTCCTACAAACATCAGAGTACAAAGAGGAAAATAAATAGAAAAACACCACGAGCCATGACACCACCACAGCTCCACACCAATCTCCAAGCTCCAAGATCCACCAACACATCACAAGCATCACCGCGAACCACTAGCAATGAGATTCCTTACCTTAACCTGTATCCCGGTACATGACATATGCAAAGACACCAAAGTTCCAAAGCAAGGGGTGAGTACAAATACTCAGTAGGTTTTCCCCAAATGACTTCCCTACACACGCCACTAGGATAAAACAGTTAGTACATTTATATAAAACAATTTATATAAAATAATCACAAGTGCTTCCATTACCATAATCCAAACACACCCTTACCAAGCCATTTCACCCAAACTAAGTAAACCCAGGGAAAGACAAACAATCATGCCATGAGACAAACATGCCACACAAGTAATCCCAATCAAAAATTTCACATTTCCACAAAAAATTCCATCTATTCAAATAAACACACAACAAAGCAACCATAACGGTGGGACTTCCCGCCCAACTCGTTCACCCGATCTTCAGCTAGCGGGACTTCCCGTGTAGAGACCCGTATCTTGACGTACATGGACATTACATTACATTTGTGGAATACTTATTACATAACAAAAACACACACTAAAGGATCGTAATAGTTTAGTGTCTTTGGAAACTCGGAACGTAATCTTCTAATCGTGGTGAAAGTTCTTCAATATCTCCCATAAAGGTCATCCCTTTTTTCTACCTACAACCTTTCTTTATATCCTGGGGAAAAGAAAACATAAAAGGGTGAGCTCAAATGCTCAGTAAGGGTAAACAAAGGAAATATCAATCACATAATTTTCATAAGAACATAACATTTTTGGAAATCTTAACCTGCAAAAGAGAGCATAATTTCATAACATGGGATAAATCATAGTAGTGAAATGAAATCATAACTTAAAACATTACTCATTGTGGCATACACACATAATCATATAGAATCATTTCTTGTTAGTCAAGACTCATTGCCAAGACTATCTTAGTGGACAAAGTCCCTTTCTGAATCGAGTAATCCTCGTTTCAGTCCTGTTTCACTGAACCGGTATAACCTACCATTCCAGCCATGTCTATCTCATGAGATATAAAATCTTTACCCAATGCATTGGAGGGAGATATAGGTCCCACCCATCTTATAATGAATCCTTTCTTATGTGTGCCACATAATCATAAAACATACATCATCGCATAACACATGTAACAAAAATGGGATTCTTGAAACATCATGACATCATAAATCAATTCATATAAGATAAAGGAATTCATAAAAATAATTCCATCACAACATGATCAAATCAATTTAATAATAGGGATAAAAACAGAACCCTTTATTATCTTAGATGGAAAATAATTTTGATAAAACACTTGAACTCCATTCTTGAGGAAAATATCCTTTCTTCTTCAAAAACACTTTTCTTTTCTTAATATGTCATACAATTATAAACTAAAAGAAGTTGATTAAAAATAAACTTGAAAACTTGTAAAGGAAGCTTCTTGGAAATAATGTTTTAAAAATCCATTCATGCCGTATAAGTTAAAAAAAACATTCTTCTCGTACTTTTGTCGGAAAAGTCAAAAAGTACCTCGTACGGAAAAACGACAAAAGATTCCTTTCATATTCTTTACTAAAAATTCACCTAAGGGTAAAATTGGATTTAAACTATTGCAAGTGGATGGAAACAATATTACATATTGAGGGAACATGGATGTGGATGATAAAATACACCCCAGTAAATACTTACGAATAAACAATCTCGGATAAAAATGAGATTGTGATATTTCCCTTACCTTAGGTCCAATTTGCTTCGTATGTGTCCGAACCTCCTGTATAATGATTTAAATAATGTCATTGACTTATTACAGAATCATGATATCATATATGGTTCACTTATGACATTATATTACCCGTTCTTTTGTAAATTCCATGTTAAAGAAGCGTTTTGGGTAAAATCGTTTCATTTATCGTAGGTGTTTTGACTTGTTGTTCTTGACATCATTATTACTTATATCATGATTTACTTACTTCCAGAATATAAAATATGATTTATATATCATATATATTCAGTATATATATATATATAATAGATAGATAAATAAAATGAAAAACACCGTTCATGGAGACGGTAGTCCGTACGTACGCATGAACGCTGTTTTTCTTTCCTTATTGTCTTGAAATGGAAGTAAGTAGATGACATACATATGTATATATATATACATAAATCCAGTAGCTTTATAATGTCATGTATTTCATTATTATTTCTTATATATACATTATAATCATTCTTAAATGGTTAACATGGAGAATGAATCTCATCGCGTCGTGGAGACGGTATTCCGTACGTACGCACGAGCGATGATATCATTTCTATAAATATTGAATTGAATTGGAGTGGATTATAAAATATATCAGAATCATTATGATGTTGTAATAACTATGTATAGTTATTCTTTACACCATTATACCCATCCATGTAAGGTGGTGGTGGAAAATAGATTACACCACGGCGTGGAGACGGTATTCCGTACGTACGCACGCGCGGTGATTTCTTTTTCCGTAGGATGGATAGATGGTGAAATAGGGTTGTTTCATACTTATAATAACATATCAGTATATGAGTGATACTGATGTTATTACTTCATAATGAAACAACCTAAGAAGAAGAAGTGGAAGAAGAAATAAAGATGAAAGAATTGGTAACGGTAATTACCTCTTCTTTGAAGTGCCTCTTTGAGACCTCCTCTTAGGGCACTAGAATTGGTCTTTGAGGAAGACCAGAACCTCTAGGATGTTGCTAGGGAAGTGGAGAAGGGATTTTGGCAGGGGTTGGCCGAGCTTGAGTGCTCAAATTGGTGTGAGGAGGAGGGGGAGGAGGTGTCCTTTTATAAGGGAGGAGAGGGGCACCTTAGGAATTCTTAAAAATATTAATTTATAATAAATATAACCCCACTTGAAAACCTCCAAAAATGACTCATATTCGAAGCTTAGATGAGATAGGGTTGTAATCTCATCAACCAATCAAATTTATACATGTTTGGATCTTATTTTAAACCTTATCAATTAGATTTAACTCTAAGTTAAATAATTTAACTTTTACCGTGTCTTTTTGTTTTCTTTCACTATATGGTTAATACACTTACTATAACATGTCAAACGAACCCCAAATTGTATATTATTAATACATATATCCTTATCTAAGTCATTTGGCCGAACCTTAGATTTTTAGGAATAAAATAACAATTAATAATATAATATTTGATTTAAAAACTATTTTGTGTCAATTTTGACACTATTTGATATATGATTTTTTTGAAAGTCATAAAAGAATTATATATTCGAACCAAGTTGATTAAATCAACACTAATATATCAGAGTAACCTAGAAAATTAGTGGAATTCATAAAAAGTCTTAAATTACATTTATTTTGGTATTTATATTATCAATTATGTCAATATTTCATTAATAAGATAATTACTGCATCATCTTTGTGTCATAAATAAATTATATTATATGCTGTCTAAAAATTACAAATAAAATACCATCATGTAGGAAATCTTTTTATCTTTCTAATGAATATTTATAGTCGAATTTATCTTATGTATAACCCCATATTAAAAATGATTTACTTATTAAACTTTGATTTTAACTATTTTAACCCTTCTTTAAATAAATTAATAATAAATGTCCTAATCTAATCCAAGTGGGCCTAAATGGTCATATTTTATTCCTAAGTTTGTTTTTGGTCGAATTACACTTGTCCAATAGAATTAGGACATGTGTTAGGGTAATATTAATATCATATTTACCCTTAGTTACCCTATTTACTATTAACCGTGGTAAAAAAAAGTAAAAAGTTACTATTCACCAAAAAATTATTTTCATCTCATTGAACCACATTTTAGTCCTTGATATTAACCGTGTCTCTCGGATTTTCGAAATTCCATTCACAGAAGCGGTAAAATTAAGTTTTATGCAAAATTCCGTTTTTAACCTACCACTTAGTGGTTTCACTATTCATCAAAAATTATAAGTTTTCAGAAAAATGCCAAAATTTCATCCTAAGCTATATTTCATATTCCGAATTCAAAAATGAAGTCTATTTTACCAAATTCATAACATAGAAGTTGCATTAATTAATTTTATAATTAAATCCCGCTGTTAAAACAAATAGCGTGTTTTTTTTAAGAAACAAATCTATCAAAAGATTGACACTTGATTATGTCTGGTTTAAATGTGAAATTACAAACAATGACCAACATTGTATTAAATTGTAAAAATATATTCTAAATATACTTTAAAACCACTCAAATTAATAATTTATCACTATTAATTATTTCGATTAAAAAAGTTGTTTTTAATTATAATTTAGTAATTTTCACTATTCATTAGAATATGAAAGTTATCCGAAAAGTACCAAAATTTCACCTTAGGCTAAATTCGATACTCCGAATCCAAAAATGAATTCCATTTTGAAAAATAAAATTTACAAAATTTCCAAAAAAGTGGTTATTACTATTCATAACGGCTAGTTTTAATAATATTTTAATAGCATATCGTTGTTTCGTGAAACTCAGTATTGCGTACTACACACGCTATCGAGGAAGGTCGCGATTGCGTGTAACGGAAGGAAAGTCAAGGATGCGTATTGTGAAAGCTTCTTTTGTTGTAGCGTACAACACAAGACATTAATGAAATTAAAAAGAATATTTTTCATAAAATCTTGGGGCGTTACATTCTACCCCCCTTAAAATGAATTTCGCCCTCGAAATTCGTCGGGGTTATAAATGGTTTACTATTCAAAATTTTCTTTGATAGAAACCCACATCGTAAAAAGGAATACCAAAACATGGCTTTAAAAACTAAAGTATGAAATGTAATGATTACCCAAATATACTAATCACTGGGTTTCCACATAGGTGAAAATATGGATATGGAAGAAAAATCTAACCATCATGTTCTGATGGAGAGTGGTAGAGAACATGGCTATGGAAAAGCCAGTAATCACAAATCCATAGATTTGTGATGATATAAGGTACCATCTGATTCATCAGGTATAAGATCACTTAGGACAACATTTTTGGTTTTCAAGATCATTTCCCTAAAGTTGAAAATTTGCTTAGAATAAATACTTACTTTATTTTGGTAAAATATCACTTTTGTTCATGCCTTGAACAATTTCTACTTCATCTCTTAAATAAATGAAGTTGAATTTGTTATTCGTGAAGTGTTAGCAGATCATGTGATAGAATGATGGGTCATTCCATCTGTCTCAAACAAAAGGTTAGCAAAAATTATAAACATAAGTCGATCTATGTTGAGATTAATCACATATGGTTCCTAAAATGGACTTATACTTCATATATCATACTGCTTAATATAATAAAACTAGTTTCTACTAAACAGGGACTTCCTGTAGGCCAGTGGTAGGCGATAAAGGCCAGTCGCACTTCGGTTGTGGGTTCGATTCCCACATCCTTGTCCGACGCGATGGGCTGTCGCCCGTCCTGCAGGTTGTCCTTTTTCTAAAACTATATTACTATAACATCCCATCAATAATATCGAGAAAACTTCGATCCTTAAACAATACTCACTTATGTCCAACATAATCCATTTCAATCTTTAGGCTTATCCATAATACTGCAGTCCATTCTCATAACATAGTGAAAACGATTACCAGAGATTTAATACCATCATTGATCCCCATATATCATAAGATATGTTTTGTTGGTCACATTCCAAACATTCAAAGTCCTTAATCATGTATTCTCTTGAATACCTTAGTGAAAACATGAATGCAGTTTAAAGTTAACACTTTCCACATACCAAAATCCTCAAAATTCTATATACTCAAACCATGATATCACTTAGTCCTTATATCAATCATGAGCTCATGAATACTATTAAACATTTCATTTTCTCGTCTTCATTATGCGCATATCATCTTATTTCCAAAAAAAATATCTCAATCACTTTGAATACCACATCAATAAATATTGCAATACTCAATGATACAACATTATTTTGGAATCCCATTACATAAACACTTAATCATTCCACCACATCGTTGTCATATTCAACATTGCCAATAGTGATCGCATGTGATTTCCCTTTGTCCTTTGCCTTCAGTGGTTGCTCATGTTGATCATCACTAACCCTTGGATTAGGGCAATTATTAGCATAATGCCCCATTTCCTTGCACTTGAAGCATTGAAGTGTTGGCAGTGCGTTCTCTGCAGTGTTTGCTTTATCATTAGAAACCCTTTTTCCATTACTTCGACACTCAGCTGCTCGATGACCTTCTTTTCCACACTTAAAACATTTTCTAGTCCCTTTTAGACAATCTCCACCATGCTTCTTTCCACACTTTGTGCATAAGGAAACATTCATCTTCTTTTCACCATTATTCTGAGATTTCTCCTTGAACTCCATCTTTCATTTCTTGTCAAAACCATGAGATGGATATGTAACACCAACTTCCATTTCTACCTTGATAGCACAACGCACAATTTCTTCATAGCTACTGAAGTCTCTTATAGCTAATGCCCTTCGAAGACTTGGTTTTAAGCCACTGAAAAATCGATCAACTTTACTTTCAGGTTGGATGATAATTCCAGAAGCATACCTTGCAAGTCTTGTAAAATTTGCTTCATAGGTACCAACAGATTCATCGTCCCTTTGCTTCAGTTCAAGAAACTCTTTCTCCATCTTTGTTCGAAGAATACGAGGGAAGTACTTATTGAAAAATAAGTTCTTGAACTCGTCCCATTCCATAGACTCAATTTCATCCCTTTGCCTTGTATTCTTAATAAGATTCCACCATTGATCAGCATCTCCTTCCAAACGATACACTGCTAGGATGACTTTATCATGTTCAGAACATTGAAGAACTGAAAATATCTTTTCAGTAGTACTAATCCATTGTTCAGCAACTAATGGATCAGTAGACCCACTGAAAGAAGGTGGACGCTGCCTCATGAAGGATTCAACAGAATGTTGCTCCTTCCTTTGCTCGTTTGGAAGTCCTGCATGATTCATAGCTTGAGAAAGTTGTGTGATCATGGCTACAAGATTTTGCATTCCAGCTCCTATATCGTTTGGTTGCTCAGGGGTACAATCATTGCATTGCCCATCACATTCCGCATTAACACGGTTCCTTCGGGTTCCAGCCATCGTCTAAAACCCCAAAAGAATTGTGTGAGAGGCAAAAATCATGCTAGGAAAAACAACATAATAAAGGGTTAGTACCCTCAATATCTAACATCTTAGGTTAAATTCAAAGATCGTTAGCGTAATTCTAGGACTATAACCTATACGTATACTTAACCTTAGAGACATCCCTAGACATACCTTAGAAATATCTCTAGGGATCTCACTAAAGTTCTCGCATCCTAGTTTCCAAAGGTTGACTAAACCTTTCCTCTGATACCAACTGTAGAGACCCGTATCTTGACGTACATGGACATTACATTACATTTGCGGAATACTTATTACATAACAAAAACACACACTAAAGGATCGTAATAGTTTAGTGTCTTTGGAAACTCGGAACGTAATCTTCTAATCGTGGTGAAAGTTCTTCAATATCTCCCATAAAGGTCATCCCTTTTTTCTACCTACAACCTTTCTTTATATCCTGGGGAAAAGAAAACATAAAAGGGTGAGCTCAAATGCTCAGTAAGGGTAAACAAAGGAAATATCAATCACATAATTTTCATAAGAACATAACATTTTTGGAAATCTTAACCTGCAAAAGAGAGCATAATTTCATAACATGGGATAAATCATAGTAGTGAAATGAAATCATAACTTAAAACATTACTCATTGTGGCATACACACATAATCATAGAGAATCATTTCTTGTTAGTCAAGACTCATTGCCAAGACTATCTTAGTGGACAAAGTCCCTTTCTGAATCGAGTAATCCTCGTTTCAGTCCTGTTTCACTGAACCGGTATAACCTACCATTCCAGCCATGTCTATCTCATGAGATATAAAATCTTTACCCAATGCATTGGAGGGAGATATAGGTCCCACCCATCTTATAATGAATCCTTTCTTATGTGTTCCACATAATCATAAAACATACATCATCGCATAACACATGTAACAAAAATGGGATTCTTGAAACATCATGACATCATAAATCAATTCATATAAGATAAAGGAATTCATAAAAATAATTCCATCACAACATGATCAAATCAATTTAATAATAGGGATAAAAACAGAACCCTTTATTATCTTAGATGGAAAATAATTTTGATAAAACACTTGAACTCCATTCTTGAGGAAAATATCCTTTCTTCTTCAAAAACACTTTTCTTTTCTTAATATGTCATACAATTATAAACTAAAAGAAGTTGATTAAAAATAAACTTGAAAACTTGTAAAGGAATCTTCTTGGAAATAATGTTTTAAAAATCCATTCATGCCGTATAAGTTAAAAAAAACATTCTTCTCGTACTTTTGTCGGAAAAGTCAAAAAGTACCTCGTACGGAAAAACGACAAAAGATTCCTTTCATATTCTTTACTAAAAATTCACCTAAGGGTAAAATTGGATTTAAACTATTGCAAGTGGATGGAAACAATATTACATATTGAGGGAACATGGATGTGGATGATAAAATACACCCCAGTAAATACTTACGAATAAACAATCTCGGATAAAAATGAGATTGTGATATTTCCCTTACCTTAGGTCCAATTTGCTTCGTATGTGTCCGAACCTCCTGTATAATGATTTAAATAATGTCATTGACTTATTACAGAATCATGATATCATATATGGTTCACTTATGACATTATATTACCCGTTCTTTTGTAAATTCCATGTTAAAGAAGCGTTTTGGGTAAAATCGTTTCATTTATCGTAGGTGTTTTGACTTGTTGTTCTTGACATCATTATTACTTATATCATGATTTACTTACTTCCAGAATATAAAATATGATTTATATATCATATATATTCAGTATATATATATATATAATAGATAGATAAATAAAATGAAAAACACCGTTCATGGAGACGGTAGTCCGTACGTACGCATGAACGCTGTTTTTCTTTCCTTATTGTCTTGAAATGGAAGTAAGTAGATGACATACATATGTATATATATATACATAAATCCAGTAGCTTTATAATGTCATGTATTTCATTATTATTTCTTATATATACATTATAATCATTCTTAAATGGTTAACATGGAGAATGAATCTCATCGCGTCGTGGAGACGGTATTCCGTACGTACGCACGAGCGATGATATCATTTCTATAAATATTTAATTGAATTGGAGTGGATTATAAAATATATCAGAATCATTATGATGTTGTAATAACTATGTATAGTTATTCTTTACACCATTATACCCATCCATGTAAGGTGGTGGTGGAAAATAGATTACACCACGGCGTGGAGACGGTATTCCGTACGTACGCACGCGCGGTGATTTCTTTTTCCGTAGGATGGATAGATGGTGAAATAGGGTTGTTTCATACTTATAATAACATATCAGTATATGAGTGATACTGATGTTATTACTTCATAATGAAACAACCTAAGAAGAAGAAGTGGAAGAAGAAATAAAGATGAAAGAATTGGTAACGGTAATTACCTCTTCTTTGAAGTGCCTCTTTGAGACCTCCTCTTAGGGCACTAGAATTGGTCTTTGAGGAAGACCAGAACCTCTAGGATGTTGCTAGGGAAGTGGAGAAGGGATTTTGGCAGGGGTTGGCCGAGCTTGAGTGCTCAAATTGGTGTGAGGAGGAGGGGGAGGAGGTGTCCTTTTATAAGGGAGGAGAGGGGCACCTTAGGAATTCTTAAAAATATTAATTTATAATAAATATAACCCCACTTGAAAACCTCCAAAAATGACTCATATTCGAAGCTTAGATGAGATAGGGTTGTAATCTCATCAACCAATCAAATTTATACATGTTTGGATCTTATTTTAAACCTTATCAATTAGATTTAACTCTAAGTTAAATAATTTAACTTTTACCGTGTCTTTTTGTTTTCTTTCACTATATGGTTAATACACTTACTATAACATGCCAAACGAACCCCAAATTGTATATTATTAATACATATATCCTTATCTAAGTCATTTGGCCGAACCTTAGATTTTTAGGAATAAAATAACAATTAATAATATAATATTTGATTTAAAAACTATTTTGTGTCAATTTTGACACTATTTGATATATGATTTTTTTGAAAGTCATAAAAGAATTATATATTCGAACCAAGTTGATTAAATCAACACTAATATATCAGAGTAACCTAGAAAATTAGTGGAATTCATAAAAAGTCTTAAATTACATTTATTTTGGTATTTATATTATCAATTATGTCAATATTTCATTAATAAGATAATTACTGCATCATCTTTGTGTCATAAATAAATTATATTATATGCTGTCTAAAAATTACAAATAAAATACCATCATGTAGGAAATCTTTTTATCTTTCTAATGAATATTTATAGTCGAATTTATCTTATGTATAACCCCATATTAAAAATGATTTACTTATTAAACTTTGATTTTAACTATTTTAACCCTTCTTTAAATAAATTAATAATAAATGTCCTAATCTAATCCAAGTGGGCCTAAATGGTCATATTTTATTCCTAAGTTTGTTTTTGGTCGAATTACACTTGTCCAATAGAATTAGGACATGTGTTAAGGTAATATTAATATCATATTTACCCTTAGTTACCCTATTTACTATTAACCGTGGTAAAAAAAAGTAAAAAGTTACTATTCACCAAAAAATTATTTTCATCTCATTGAACCACATTTTAGTCCTTGATATTAACCGTGTCTCTCGGATTTTCGAAATTCCATTCACAGAAGCGGTAAAATTAAGTTTTATGCAAAATTCCGTTTTTAACCTACCACTTAGTGGTTTCACTATTCATCAAAAATTGAAAGTTTTCAGAAAAATGCCAAAATTTCATCCTAAGCTATATTTCATATTCCGAATTCAAAAATGAAGTCTATTTTACCAAATTCATAACATAGAAGTTGCATTAATTAATTTTATAATTAAATCCCGCTGTTAAAACAAATAGCGTGTTTTTTTAAGAAACAAATCTATCAAAAGATTGACACTTGATTATGTCTGGTTTAAATGTGAAATTACAAACAATGACCAACATTGTATTAAATTGTAAAAATATATTCTAAATATACTTTAAAACCACTCAAATTAATAATTTATCACTATTAATTATTTCGATTAAAAAAGTTGTTTTTAATTATAATTTAGTAATTTTCACTATTCATTAGAATATGAAAGTTATCCGAAAAGTACCAAAATTTCACCTTAGGCTAAATTCGATACTCCGAATCCAAAAATGAATTCCATTTTGAAAAATAAAATTTACAAAATTTCCAAAAAGTGGTTATTACTATTCATAACGGCTAGTTTTAATAATATTTTAATAGCATATCGTTGTTTCGTGAAACTCAGTATTGCGTACTACACACGCTATCGAGGAAGGTCGCGATTGCGTGTAACGGAAGGAAAGTCAAGGATGCGTATTGTGAAAGCTTCTTTTGTTGTAGCGTACAACACAAGACATTAATGAAATTAAAAAGAATATTTTTCATAAAATCTTGGGGCGTTACATCCCGCCCACTATCTGACAACCCAAAACGGTGGTGCTTCCTGCCCATCCCATTCACCTTTTATAGTGAGACTTCCTGCCCACTTCCACACAACCAACACAAGCCATAACCAAGCATGTAACCCACCAAGGTCACAACAATACTCAATTCACCATTTCCATTATATGTCAATCCACTTCAATAAATCAAACATTATTTGAAAACACCCTTCAATAATTTTTCATACCAAACCACATTTCAATAAAACAACCCTTTTTATTGAAACCCATTTTCTCAAATCATATTAATCAAATCAACAAAACAACTCATTTTAAAATCCCATTTTAAAATCACATCAAGAGCATTTCGCCACAAACCCTTTTCCCCAAAAATCCCCAAACCATCCCCAAAGGGATTTCCATCCAATTTCGCACATCAACAACACAATTAATTTTAATAAAAACAAATTAATTTCAACCAAAACCACTATTTCTAAACAAGTGGAGTCGATAGAGAAGTCACCTACCTTTAGGGTTCTGGTGAAAACGACCCACAAACAACCACTCTTCAAAACTGATGAATGCACCACTGAAACCTCTCTAGATGACCTTCCCTAACATCCATAAGCCTTAAAATTAAAATCCAAGGCAACCACAACCCTAGATCTATACACAATAGGTGTAGATCTAGAAAACTGAGAGAGAGAGAGAGAGATGTAGATCTAGAGGAAAACACAAAGAACCCAAAAGGAGAGACTTACCCGGGAGAAACCACCTTCAAACCGCCTTGAAACCCCTTTGAATCGCTTCCAAAACGAGTGGGATATCCCCTCAAACCCTTGAGAACCAAAAATCCCAAGTGAGTCTTGAGTGAGAGAATATTGGGAGTGGAATGAGGCAATCCCGAGTGAACCCAGGTTATAAAACCCTACTTTTAAGTGGCCACATGGTTAGCCCGCACGTTTTGACAAACTGTGCGCTAACCGTGCGCACGGTACTGCCTCGAGAGGAGGGGTCTGCATGGTTTCTTCGCATAGTTTGGAAAATTGTGTGCAGGTCATGCGAATCCTATTGTCTCCCCCTACATGGTTTCTTGGAGAACCCGCACGGTTTCCTCTAACCGTGCTCAAACTGTGCTCCCTAATAAAAGCCTCCAAACTTATTCAAAACCATTCCAAACTCACCCAACCTCTTCCCAACTCATCCCATGCACTTTAAACACATAAAGAAGCATAAAAAAGGCTATATACCTCAAACCAGGGGTGATACATTCTCTCCACCATTGGAATTTCTGTCCTCGGAAAGTAGTGAACCCACCCTTTGTCGAAAGAGCTCGGCACCATTGGAATTTTTGTCCTCGTAAAGTAGTGAACCCACCCTTTGTCGAAATAGCTCAGGCCATTGCTCGACCATATCTTTATCCCGCTCCCGAGTCTCCTCTTGGATATGGCCAAGCTACCACAAACGAAGCATCTGGATCTAGATCAACATGATCCCATCAAATAACGTGGCCCAAATCCAGCTGATACTTTTTCAACTACAACACATGAAACACATTGTGCACCGCACTGAACCTAGGTGGAAAATCCAAATGATAATCCTCCTCGCCAACCCACTCAAGAATCTCAAAAGGTCCAATATACCTCAGATATAACTTTACCTACTTCCCAAATAGATGATGTCCCAACTAGGAGATATCCTCAAGAAAACATGATCACTCGCCTCTAACTACGATGACCATCAACGATGATCCGCATATGATTTCTGATGACACTGAGCCATCTCCATTCTCTTCTTGATTAACCCAATATTCTCCATAGTCTCCTGAACAAGGCTCGGTCCAACCATCGAGGACTCTCCCATTTCCACCCAGCATAGTGGAGAACAACACGGACGCCCATAAAACGCTTCAAACAGAGCCATATGTATGGATTTCTGATAATTTTTATTGTACAAGAACTCAACCAACGACAAGTGCTCCTCCCACAAGCCAAAAAAATCCATGACACAAGCCCACAAAATATCCTCCAAAGTTTGTATCATCCTCTCAGGTTGACCATCCATATAAGGGTGATATGTTGTGCTCATAGTCAACCGTGTTCCAATGGATTGCTGTAAGGATTTCCAGAAACGATAAGTAAACCTCGGATCTCTATCGGATAAAATCAAAACTGGAACACCATGCCTCTTTACCACCTCCTAGATATAGATTTTTGGAAATATCCTCCATCGTATGAGATTCACGAATCGGGATGAAATGGGCCGACTTCGTTAGCCAATCCGCTATCACCCAAATGGCATCGTGCTTTCTGACCATTCTTGGGAGACCTGTGACAAAATCCATTGTTATTTTCTCTCACTTCCAAACAAGGATTGGTAAAGACTACAACATTCCTGATGGCCTCTGATGCTCTACCTTGACCTGATGGCAAGTGAAGCATCTCAAAACAAACTCAATCACTCTTATTTTCATACCATCTCACCAGAACTATGCTTTCAACGCTTTATACATTTTCTAAATTCCAGGATGAATAGTCCACCTAGAATGGTGATATGCCCTGAGCGGGTCGAGTGTCACTACCTTAGGTGCACCTCCCCTGAACTCCAAAGGCTTCCAACTAGTAGTGAGGGTCTGAATAGGTATAGTGGGGAGGATATACCCTCTTGGAGGATCATAGTAAGGGTACTGGTCTGAGTATAACAGTAAAGGTGCAGCGGAAGGAAAGACTCAGCAGACTCGAACCAGACCCACAGAGCAGAAGCATATCCAATATCAACAAACAGCGGAAGTAATAATTATAACAACAGAAGCAGAAATAAACACAAAATCATGCTGATAACATGTAAATACTACTGAACAGTAAAACATGCATCCAAAGTAGGTCAACATACAAAAGGGCGCCAATGGCTAACCAACAGTAGCTACAACAAGTAAGCATGATGATACAGAAAAGTAAACACAACAAGTAAACCCCAGTTATGTATGACCTCAAGGTCTGTACCATCTCCATGAAACAACTAATGTAACCCATCTCCTGAAGCTGGCCCCTTTCCTGCACGTAAATCCATGAAGTTTGCATGCGTCCTGAAGGGCCCGTGCAGCGTGTGAGACAAATCTTAGTAGGATAGCACCCAACGGTGCGTACCAAATATATGTGTTTAACCAGTCAGGCATTTACCAGGAAAGCAATAATCAGTAAAATGCAAAAATAAATACAAACTCCACTGGTGCTCAACAGCCACCATGGAGTGTCACCTCCTTCGGCCAATGCCGGAATCTCTATCGTGTAACCCGGCACCGTGTGCCACCTGACACATCGTGTCTCAAGTACCGACGTCCCGAAGGCACGCCCCAAATAGTTACCCGGCACCAAGTGCCTCCTGACACCTTGTGTCTCAAGTACCGACGTCCTGAAGGCACGGCCACAAATAGTAACCTGGCACCAAGTGCCTCCTGACACCTCATGTCTCAAGTACCGACGTCCCAAAGGAATGCTCGTTTCCTGAAGGCTCCTCACCTCCCACGTGGCTTTCTACGGCAATCACCCCCAACCAAAAATAACTAACAGCAACTACAGGTGCCTCTACCCACACGAGTAGTCAAAACCACCTCATCACAGAGTATCTCTGTGTGCACACTACTCAAGTCCCAGTGAGCGGTAATCACCCAAATAGTCCTAAGCCACCAACACGTCTGACACCTCGTGTCCCTGCGACCATGTTGCTCAAGTCCGATGGCCTCGTCATCCAAGTAACCCAGGCCATGCCCAACCTGACAGTCGTACTGCCTCAAACCGACGTCCATGACGCCCAATCCCGTGGTCAAAACCACCCAAAGTAACCCGGGCAAAGCCCCAACCTGTGATCAGCATCACTCAAGCGTAACCAGGCCAAGCCCAACACAAACCAAAGGGTTCCAGCAGATGCAATCCAGCAATTGCATATATAACATGTTTAAATAGAAAAAAACATAAACCAGCAAAACAAACTAAACAGCTGAATTGCACTATACCAGGTGTTGTCCCATACCAGCATTGAGGTCTTAAATGCCTCCAATAATTATAACAGGCTTAAATAATTTAAACTAACAGTTTAACACAATAATATTCCAATTAAAACCATTTTGGCGTTCCCCGGCCAAAATGCCCCGATGAGCCACGGCCCCTCACCCAGACCCGCTCACGCAAACTGGTAACCGGGCATACCCAACGGCATCCCAGATGTCCCATAAACAATTCAGTATGAAAAAGAAGATAAAATGGGTCCCGCTCAAAAATACCTGAAAACACGCCGAAGCCGCATCACCCAAACAACCATGAAAACACAAAATGAGGTATGCACCACCTACTTGAGACTCGCACAATGCTACTCCACCAGTAACACCCTCCAATTTGGTCTAAAACGCGGTAAATCTACAAAAGATTCAAAACTGCTCAAAGGGCTATAACTTGTTCTAGAAAGAAAATCAGAAAAAACAGCCAAAGTGGAATCGAGGCCTTACCAAGGGGGTTCCAACGCATCCAACCGGGATCGGATCGGAGTTCGGACGAAGAACCAGGAATCAAATGAAGATTCGGCCGACTTGGTTCGCTAAACCTGGCCAAAATATTGAGGTTGTGCCTCAATACAAGGCTACTTCCCGTTTTAAGCAAAAAAAAGAAAGTACATGGCGTTTACTTTGGGACTACACACCATGTATGGTTCATTTAACTGTTCATAAGATGGAAATATTCTGCCAACTTACTTTCCAAACCTGCCGACATGAGTACATGGCGTGTACCTCTGGGTACATGGCGTGTACTGGGTTCCTCTTCCCTTCCTCGCCGACTTGCCCACATGCCATGTATATTCCTCATACATGGCCCGACTACACGTCGTGTCCAAAGGGAACACGGCGTGTCCCTGGTTCTTACCGGGCCAACGGCCTACACGCCATGTATGGCCTCACACAGTCGAGGGTCTACATGGCATGTTCAAAACTACACGTCGTGTAGTAAGAAACTACTAAACGGTCACCACATGGCATGTACTTAGTGAGCACATGGTCGGCCACTCGCCTAGAAATACATGATGTGTACTTAAGGTACACGGCGTGTAGTCTGGAAATTTCCAGAAACTTCCCATTTAATCCAGTTTCCTCAGAAACAAGTCAAAAATTTAAACAGGGTCAGGATTTTGACCCATTCTAAAAACCCGGGTTCTTACAAACTCCCCACCTTAATGTAGCTCATCCCCGAGCTACCAAACGAAACCAGGAGATGGCACCGAACATGCCCACCCCAGTTAAACAACCCAGACTACCCCGGTCTCAAAGGTTCTGGACAAATTCTTCAAGGGGGCTCCCCACCTTAGGAATTGCCTTACCCGGTCTCAACCCAACAAAACGTAAAACAAATAGGGTTTACTAACCTGTTTTCCAGAAGCAAAATCCTCCTGTGACGCATCTTCACCCCTGCACCTCATTGGTGCTCCTGTGTCGCTTCCGACACCCAAAGAATCCCACACCACATCGGTGTCCACCTCTATGAGGTCTTGGTGCCTAGTACCTCAAGTAACCTACATCCACGATGCCCCGATGCCCACGGCACCTCATGTAACCCGCATCCACAATGCCCTGATGCCCACGGCACCTCATACATATATATATATATATATATATATATATATATATATATATATATATCACGCACTCGAGATGGTGCCAACCCACTGACTAGCATCTAGTCAGTCCACAAAGATCATGTGCACCTCATGCACTCAAAACAGACATACCTCTACAGGTCATGCCAAAAAGGAAACATGGAGATCACGGTCATACTGCGGTGTACCTCGAACTGTAATCAGCTCACCGGCCTACTCATCCTCGGGCAGCTCTATGGCGTGCACCTAGCCTAAAACACGGCTGCTTGACGCCTGACCTCCCTGCGGTGCTGCTCCAGTCACCGGCCACTGACCCCTGAGTTGGGTCCCACTGTCTCTGTCATGGCCTCCGAGCACAGCTGAACCTCGACTACCCTCTCCTGGTACTGAACCTGAACCAACTCCAGACATTGCAGTCTGTCCTGGTCCCTGCCTTCCGGCTATCTGAGAAGGCTACCTGCAAAACCTCTCTAGATGCTCTTCCTGTCCACAAGCCTGGGACTCCTTCGGAGGCCTGTCGCACTGCGCATGAACATTTCCCGGTTTTCCACACTTAAAGAAAATCACCGAAGAACTCCCACGTGGTGGTCTAGTTGAATCCCTGGCCTGACTACCCTGGTGGAACTCATCTCATCCTCACTTCCTGCTTTCTGAACCATCAGCTGAAGCTCTCGTCCTTCCAAACCAAGATTTCTCTCTCTCGTTTCCCCCGGCTATGAGCGCCTGATTCACCACCTCGGAGAAAGATCCCAGCCTGAAAATGTTTACCAGGACCCGAATGGCGTATCGCAAGCCATCCTTGAAGCACCTCAACCTAGCTGCACCATCGCTCACCATACCAGGTGCAAAGCGAGACAACTCTGTGAAAGTAGCTGCATAGTCCATGACGGACATGTCCCCCTGCTGAAGACTCAAGAACTCCCGAGCTCTCTCTGCCCTTAGTGTCTCCGGGTATAAGTGCTCAAAGAAATTTCCCTCGAAGTCCTTCCATGCCAGTCCCTCGTGCCTACGAGCCTGAACCTGTACGTCCCACCAACGGTTTGCCGGTACTCTTAGAATGTACGTCGCCAGCTTGACCCTCCTCCCTGGAGGCGTCTCGAGCTGCTCGAATATCATCTGCATACTCTCTATCCAGTTCTCAGCCGCCTGCGGACCACCCTCTCCCTGAAAAAGCGGCGGGTGCTACGACTGTAACTCCCACGTCAGATACGCCATAGAAGGATCTGCACCCTGAATTCCACTATCAATCCCCTGCAAGACACATACCAGGCTCGCCCGGAGCTGCTCATCGAGCCACGACCCGAACAATGCCAAACCCGGCTACTGTCCTGCCTGCACTGGATCTTGAACCTAATCCTGTCCCTGAGCCTGTACCTACGGCTCGTGCTCTGCCTGTACCGAATTCTGATCCTGATCCTGCGGCATTGTACCATCTCCTTCCTAAGGCTCCATCGAGCCGTGAAGGAGTAACCCGCTAAATACCATAAATGGTCAGACAACCCATATATATATAACAATATATTCTATGCAGATAAGGAAATCAGTAAAAGGCAGTGAATAACAACTACCCTTACTCCCCCTCACCGCAACCCATGCCCCACGGCATCCCATCCTCATGGCCTCCTTACCCACTCAACAGAGCCAAATATCGATAGTACCTCGGTCCATGCCCGTCCCGACAACTCACATTGCCTCAAACTGATGACCAAGTCACCCAATCCTGACAGTTACACTGCCTTAGTCATAGTACATTCCTGTTCTCATAAGAGTCAGACCCAAAACCTTGCCACATGAAATTCTACAAAAAAAATAAAGCATGGCATACACATTGAAAAAACTAGCAATTCTATCAGGAATTTCACCATTTTACATTTCAAAGCAGATAAAGCATGGAAATTGATTTATTTTATTCACATGGTATTATCACTTCACAAATCATTCGTGCAATTATGAAATTGAAATACCCTAAAAATGTTCTTATCAAAAGCCAAGAAACAAGCCTTGCCATACCAGGCCAAGGTCCAATTCTCCCTTACCACACCGGGTCAAGGGTCACATATCACAATGCAAAACACCACACACCAAGTGATCCACCGAGGTGGAAATCGTATAAACCGTAATCTGAGAAAAAGAAAAGAGCAATTCCCACCCATGGAAACTAGGTCCATCCCTCGTACCTGGGGCTGCAGGCACCCAAGCACAAGCTAAAAAACCCAGTCCCAGTAACCACAACTTATCTCCAGTCTACTATATCCCAAATAGTAAAACCAGCAGAAATAAAAAGAGAAGTCTCAGTCTCAATAGTATCCAGAAAAACACTGCTACTAAATCCTTTTCAAGAACTCCTCTGATACCACTTTGTAACATCCCAGACCCGACCAGCCACCCGAACAGTGCTTAGCGGGTCGGGTGTCACTATCTTAGGCACACCTCCCCTGAACGGCAAAGGCTTCCGACTAGTAGCAAGGGTCTGAATAGGTATAGTGGGGAGGTTATACCCTCTCGGAGGATCATAGTAAGGGTACTGGTCTGAGTATAACAGTAAAGGTGCAGCGGAAGGAAAGACTCAGTAGACTCGAACCAGACCCGCAGAGCGGAAGCATATCCAATATCAACAAACAGCGGAAGCAATAATTATAACAACAGCAGCGGAAATAAACACAACATCATGCTGATAACATGTAACTACTACTAAACATTAAAACATGAATCCAAAGAAGGTCAACATACAAAAGGGTTTCAATGGCTAAACAACAGTAGCTACAACAAGTAAGCATGATGATACAGAAAAGTAAACACAACAAGTAAACCCTAGCTAGGTATGACCTCAAGGTCTGTACCATATCCAAGCAACAACTAACGTAACCCAGCTCCTGAAGCTGGCCCCTTTCCTACACGTAAATCCATGAAGTCTACACGCATCCCGAACGGCCCGTGCAGGGTGTGAGACAAATCTCAGTAGGATACCACCCAACGGTGTGTACCAAATATATTTGTTTAAGCAGTCATGCATTTACCAGGAAAGCAGTAATTAGTATAATGCAAAAATAAATACAAACTCCATTGGTGCTCAATAGCCACCATGGAGTGTCACCGGCTTCGGCCAATGTCAGAATCTCTGTCGTGTAACCCGGCACTGTGTGCCACCTGCCACCTCGTGTCTCAAGTACCGACGTCCCGAAGGCACGCCCCAAATAGTAACCCGGCACCAAGTGCCTCCTAACACCTCGTGTCTCAAGTAACGACGTCCTGAAGGCATGCCCACAAATAGTAACCTGGCACCAAGTGCCTCCTGACACCTCGTGTCTCAAGTACCGATGTCCCGAAGGCATGCTCATTTCTTGAAGGCTCCTCACCTCCCACGTGGCTTTCTACGGCAAGCACCCCCAACCAAAAATACCTAACCGCAACTACGGGGGCCTCTACCCACACGAGTGGTCAAAACCACCCCATCACGGAGTATCTCTATGTGCACACTACTCATGTCCTAGTGAGCGGTAATCACCCAAATAGTCCTAAGCCACCAACACATCTGACACCTCGTGTCCCTACGACCATGTCACTCAAGTCCGATGGCCTTTCCATCCAAGTAACCTAAGCCATGCCCAACCTGATAGTCGTACTGCCTCAAACCGACGTCCATGACGCCCAATCCCGTGGTTAAGACCACCCAAAGTAACCCGGGAAAAGCCCCAACCTATGATCAGCATCACTCAAGCGTAACCGGGCCAAGCCCAACAGAAGCCAAAGGGGTCGAGCAGATGCAATCCAGCAATTGCATATATAACATGTTTAAACAGAAAAAAACATATACCAGCAAAACAAACTAAACAGTTGAATTGCACTATACCAGGTGATGTCCCATACCAGCAATGAGGTATTAAATGCCTCCAATAATTATAACAGGCTTAAATAATTTAAACTAACACTTTAACATAATAATATTCCAATTAAAACCATTTTGGCGTTCCCCGGCCAAAATGCCCCGATGAGCCACGGCCCCTCACCTGGCCCCACTCACAAAAACTGGTAACCGGGCATACCCAAAGGCATCCCAGAGGTCCCATAAACAATTCAGTATGAAAAAACAGATAAAACGGGTCCCGCTCAAAAATACCTGAAAACGCGCTGAAGCCGCATCGCCCAAACAACCATGAAAACCCAAAATGAGGTATGCACCACCTACTTGAGACTCGCACGATGCTACTCCACCGGTAACACCCACCAATTCGGTCTAAAACGCAGTAAATCTATAAAATATTCAAAACAGCTCAAAGGGTTATAACTCATTCTAGAATGAAAATCAGAAAAAACGGCCAAAGAGGAATCGAGGCCTTACCGAGGGGGTTCCAGCGCATCCAACCGGGATCATATCGGAGTTCGGACGAAGAACCGGGAAGCAAATGAAGATCTGGCCGACTTGGTTCACTAAACCCGGACAAAATATTGAGGTTCTGCCTCAATACGAGGCTACTACCCGTTTTAAGAAAAAAAAAGTACACAACATGTACTTTGGGACTACACGTCATTCATGGTTCATTTAGATGTTCATAAGATGGAAAGATTCCGCCGACTTACTTTCCAAACCTGCCGACATGAGTACACGGCGTGTACCTCTAGGTATACGGTGTGTACTGGGTTCCTCTTCCCTTCCTCGCCGACTTGCCCACACGCCATGTATATTCCTCATACACGGACAGACTACACGGTGTGTCCAAAGGGAACACAACGTGTCCCTGGTTCTTACCCGGCCAACGGACTACACGCCATGTATGGCCTCACACGGTCGGGGGTCTACAAGGCATGTTCAAAACTACACGTCGTGTACTAAGAAACTACTACACGGTCACCACACAGCATGTACTTGGCGAGCACACGGTTGGCCACTCACCGAGACATACATGGCATGTACTTAAGGTACACGACGTGTAGTCTGGAAATTTCCAGAAACTTCCCATTTAATCTAGTTTCCTCAGAAACAAGTCAAAAATTTAAACAGGGTCGGGATTTTGACCCATTCTGAAAACCCGGGTTCTTACATCCTGACAAGAAACTGGTACAACCATCTGATTCAGAAAACACAAAACTGAATCTCCATTCATTTTCCAACCCTCAATGGTCTCCCCACCATTGAGTTTTGACCTCATGGTCACACACTCAGAATCAGATATTTGCGCCTCTTTAACCAGTGCAACCAAGTCAAGAATCAACAAGACCAGAAATAATATCTCTCTATCGCCTTGGTCCTCACATTATAACCGCATGTCATCTATAACCGACATCAACTGCCACTGGTTTGATGCATGTTTCATCACCTAATCATATTATTTTCTACTTAATGCATCTTCCACCGAATTTCCCTTACCCATTGTGTACATCAAGTAAAAATCAAACATCTTGATATATTTCATACATCTTCTTTGGCTCAAATTCAAATCCCTTTGTGAGAAAATGTGTTTCAAGCTCTTATGATCCATATATACCCTGAATTTCTCACCAAAGAGATAATGACACCACACTTTCATAGCATGGACCACTGCTGCTCATTCCAAATCATGAGTTGGGTAGTTCTTCGCATGCACCCTCAACTTTCGTGAGCAATACGCAACAACATGATTCCCTTTCATGAGAACGCACCCCAACCCTGATCCCAATGCATCGCAATACACCACATACTCTCTTCCTGATTCTGGAAAAATCAAGATTGGTGCTGATTTAAGGCGACCCTTTAGCTCTTCGAAACACTACTGACACTATTCATTCCACAATAATGGAACATTATTTCTTTTCAAAGTTATCATTGGTGAAGCCAAACTTGAAAAATCACAAACAAAATGCCGATAATTCCCATCTAGAGTGAGGAAACTCCATACTTAAAACACATTCTTTGGCGGTTTCCACGAGATAATAGCCTCTATCTTTTCTAGATCCACTAAAATACCCTTTTTAGAAATCACATGGCCCAGAAAACGGATTTCCTGTATCCAAAAGTCACACTTTGAAAATTTGGCATACAACCGATGATCCCTCAAGATCCACATCACTATTGTCAAGTGCTGCTCATGCTCCACCCTTGTCTTTGAATACACCAGAATATCATCTACAAACAACACCACAAATAAATCCAGATATCTCTAAAATATCCTATTCATCAATGCCATGAACACCGCTGGTGCATTCGTTAGACCAACGGGCATAACCACATATTCATAATGTCCATATCTTCTTCTGAAAGCTGTTTTAGGAATATCATCGTTCCTAACCCGCAATTGATGATATCCCGACCTCAGGTCAATCTTAGAGAACCACTGGGCTCCCATCAACTGGTCTAACAAATCATCAATTCATGGAAGTAGATATCTGTTCTTTATCATAACTTGGTTAAGTCGACGATAATCAACATAGATCCTTAAATTTCCATCCACCTTTTTCACAAACAACACAGGCGCTATCCACGGAGACGTTCTAGGCCAAATAAACCCTTTGTTTTCTAACTCTTCCAACTATACTTTCAATTCTCGCAATTCAGTAGGTGTCATCCGGTAAGACGGAAGTGAGATAGGATTGGTCCCCAGAAGGATATCAATCGTAAACTCCACTTCCCTTTCAGGGGGTAACCTAGATAATTATTCAGGAAAAACATCCATGAACTGATCCACCACTTCCGAAAGAACACTCTTCTCAACACCCTCTACTGATTCCAACGATGAGACCACCAACCGATATGATAACGCGCCCACTACCGGTGCCAACAAACCCATTGCACTATGCCTTTCATGCCTCTCTCCTCTAAAGAGATGTCTAACACCATCGTGTGTCGTAAAATCCATTTTCCACATATTACAGTCGATGTGAGCCTTAAACACCAGCAGCCAATCCATTCCCAGGATTACATCATACCCATCCATCTCAAGCACCGAGAAATTCCAAATTAGCTCAACCTCTCTCACAATGATACAAAATGATCTACAAAAGAAGTATTGACACTCTCTTTGACCCAAAGGATTTTAAAGTTTCAAAACTAAAGGCATCATTTCTACCCTTAAACCCAGCAACTCAACCACACGTGCAGCAATAAAAGAGTGTGAGGCACCCGTATCAAACAACACTTGCATCAAGGTAGAATTTAAAAGAATAGTACCTCGCACCATGGATGGTCCCGATTGATCATCCACCACAACATACTCAGCTCCGAACAACACCTTGGTCACCACACTCTGCTCTTTATTTCCCTGCTGAGGAGTTGTGGTGTTCTGAGAATCACCATAATTGGCTTTGCTCTGCTGACAAGGGGTATGTTGTTGTCCCTTTCCTGTCGATGCATATGATGTCTGTGATCCCTGAGGAGTGTCACGCGCACCCAACCTTGTAGAATTCTGAAAATAACGCTGCAGATGCCCCATCTTCTTAAAATTGTGACATGCTTGAGGTTGTGTCGTACAGTCCTGCTTGATGTGGCTCATAGAACCACACAGAAAACATCCTGGTTTTCTCTGGGGCTTTAGAGGAAGATTTACCGATCCTATCATCGGATTATGTTTCATAATCCTACCCTAGGAATAAGTTTCCCCCCTCTTCTTGAATCCAAAATTAGAGTTACCACTATTCCCCATGGGTACCACCACGCTTTCTCCGCCCGGAGCTCCCAACAGATCCCGCTCAGCCACCGATGCTCGATTCACCATCTCTGTGTAATCACCAATACATAGCACTGCTATTTTTGAATGGATCTCTTACATTAACCTCGCTTCAAAGATTCTTTCCTTCAATGATATGCTACCCACCACCTCAGGTGAAAACCTCACTAAGATCATAAACTTAGCTGCATATTCTATCACAGACATATGCACTTGCTTCAGACTGAAGAAGTCAGTTGTGCACTGAATTATGAACGTATGTGGGTAGAATTTTTTATTAAAAAATTCCTCAAAGCCTTCCCATGCCATACCCTAGTATGTCCCCTCTTGGAAAACCAAGTCCAACCACTTAAGAGAAAGATCATCTAGCTTCTACGTTGCTAGCCTTACTTTCAGCTCTGTCGGCATCCCCAAGAATTCAAAAATTATGTTCATTCTGGACAGCCACGCCTCTACCCTTTCTGGGTCCAAATCACCCTTAATGACGGGTGGATCCTACCTTTGAAACTGAGCCACATAATCAACATGATTTTCCTCTTCCTATCTATTCATACTTCCCACAACTTGGAAATATTTCACTATGCTCTGGAATAATTGTTGGTTCACCTGGGGTTCATGTGCAACCATGTTCTCATCATCCACTTCCGGTTGGTCTCTATGATGCCTACTCGGTGCCATTTATAAATAGAAAACAAACAACCCTAAGTTTCACTTTTGTAGACATCAAGAATTCCCATTTAAAATTACATTACACAACACTTTCACAATGAGGCTTTCCACCTTTTCCACATTTTCCATGTTTCACCATTTTTGAAAACCAAACCATTTTCAAAATACCAAATCTATTCACATTACCTTTTCACAAATTTGAACAACAATTTCTCAATTAAGACCATAAATCATTATGACTAATGAAATATGAATCCTAGAGGGAAATCATTTCTACCATGCATGTTATGCTCATCTCATTGGCTACACCCATGAAAATGAGATATCCAATGCTTATAAGCATCTCCAACCACTTATTTACCCAACTCCCTGGTAACTTGAAGTTCATCATAAAAGGGTTAGCTAAGTCCTTTTATTATATACATTCCATGTTCCAACATTCCTATGCCTTTCTACCATCCCGACTCAAGGAATAGGCCAAGAACGAATGTCAGCACCAAGACCGATGATCAACACCAAGGATTGAACTACTGCTCTAACTTGAAAGGTAAGGATCGAACAAACTGATACCACTTGTAACATCCCACCCCTACCTCATTACCTTGAGGATGAGATTAGGGTTACCTGGCCTTAAGCGACGTTCTCAAGGTGCCAAAGGCTGGCAATAAATTCAGAGGGCTTCAAGGAACATTGGGGAACGATTTTCCCTTAAGGAGATCACCCAACTCAACTAAACAACAATGAAAGATGCATGCAATATCAAACCCAACCATATGATACTAACAATTCCATCACATACCCCAAAACCATTCAACTAGACACATCCTCCAAACATCAGAGTACAAAGAGGAAACTAGATAGCAAAACACCATGATCCATGACACCACCACAGCTCCACACCAAGCTCTAAGCTCCAAGCTCCACCAACACATCACAAGCATCACCGTGAACCACTAGAAATGAGATGTCTTACCTTTACCTATATCCCAGTACACGACATCTGCAAAGACACCAAAGTGCCAAAGTAGGGGGTGAGTACAACTACTCAGTAGGTATTCCCCAAATGACTTACCAACACACGCCACTAGGATAAAACCATTAGCACATTTATATAAAATAATTTATATAAAATAATCACAAGTTCATCCATTACCATAATCCAAACACACCCTTACCAAGCCATTTCACCCAAACCAAGTAAACCTAGGGAAATCCAAACAATCATCCCATGATCCAAACATGCCACACAAGGAAGCCCAATCAACCATTTCACATTTCCACAACAAATTCCATATATGCAAAGCAACACGCAACAAAGAAACCATAATGGTGGAACTTCCCTCCCAACTCGTTCACCCCATCTTCAGCTAGAAGGACTTCCCGCCCACTATCTGACAACCCAAAATGGTGGGACTTCATGCCCATCATGTTCACCTTTTATAGTGAGACATCCCACCCACTTCCACAAAACCAACACAATCCATAACCAATCATGTAACCCACCAAGGCCACAACAATACACAATTCACCATTTCCATTACATGTCAATCCACTTCAATAAATCAAACATTATTTGAAAACACCCTTCAATAATTTTCCATACCAAACCACATTTCAATAAAACAACCCTTTTTATTGAAACCCATTTTCTCAAATCATCTTAATCAAACCAACAAAATAACTCATTTTAAAATCCCATTTTAAAATCACATCAAGAGCATTTCATGACCAAACCCTTTTTCCCAAAAATCCCCAAACCATCCCCAAAGGTATTTCCATCCAATTTCGCACATCAACAACACAATTAATTTTAAGAAACACAAATTAATTTCAAACAAAACCACTAGTTCTAACCAAGTGGATTTGAGAGAGAAGCCACCTACCTTTAGGGTTCCGGAAAAAATGACCCACAAGAAACCACTCTTCAAAACCGGAAAACGCACCACTGAAACCTCTCTAGATCCCCTTACCTAACATTCATATGCCTTAAAATTAACATCCAAGGCAACCAAAACCCTATATCTACACACAATGGGTGTAAATCTAGAAAACTGAAAGAGAGAGAGATATAGATCTAGATTAAAACACAAATAACCCAAAAGGAGAGACTTACCCAGGAGAAACCACCTTCAAACTGCCTTGAAACCCCTTTGAATTGCTTCCAAAACGAGTGGGAGATCCCCTCAAACCCTTGAGAACCGAAAATCCTGATTGAGTCTCGAGTGGGAGAATATTGTGATTGGAATGAGGAAATCTCGAGTGAACTCGGGTTATAAAACACTACTTTTAAGTGGCCGCATGTTAGCCCGCACGGTTTGACAAACCGTGCGCTAACCGTGTGCATGCTACTGCCTCAAGAGGAGGGGTATGCATGGTTTCCTCGTATGGTTTGGAAAACCGTGTGTAGGCCGTGTGAATCCTATTGTCTCCCCCTGCACGGTTTCCTAGAGAACCCACACGGTTTCCTCTAACTGTGCTCAAACAGTGCTCCCTAAGAAAAGCCTCTAAACTTATTCAAAACCATTCCAAACTCACCCAACCTCTTCCCAACTCATCCCATGCACTTTAAACACATAAAGAAGCATAAAAAATATACATACCTCTAACCTAGGGTTCTACAAAATATAAACAAACCATCAATATTTGATGGAGAGTGGTAGAAAACATGTTTAGGAGAAATTTAACCACCAGAAAATCACAAACTTGTGATGGGTTAAATGGTCTTTGATTCCCCAGTAGGAAAATTTAATGAACAATGTTTTTATTTTAAGTTAAATTTCATAAATTTTATGAATTTATTTAAGAGCTTGAATAATAACATAAAGAAACATACCAACTTTTCATGTAGACTTTCATCCTTTACTAGATTTCTACCACAAACTAATATTTTCACCAAATGATGAGTATTCAAGATGACTTGTTCACATTGAAAGTGATATAATCAACTTCTAGATAATAAAATAATCCATAAAAGATGAACTATATTTTTTCCATGTCTTTAGACATTAACCAAAACCAAAATGGTTAGTACAAGATCAGACAATCCCCAAAAAGGATAATCTTTTACAAAAATAAAAACGACTCTTAATCTCCAAAATTTTTCAAACAATACCCAAATTTAAACAAAGACCATTCAATAAAAAATTCTCCATAAAATTATTCAAAGTAATCCAAAGTAAGATTGAAACCCAAATCTTAGAAGGATTTAATCATATAGTCTTCTAAGATAAATCTTAACATTTATCTCCAAATAACATCAGTTACTCTTGAAGTCTCACACTAAAAATTAATTAACCTAATGACATATTCTCCATGATTGGTTAATAATTTCCATAAATAAACCGAATCTTAATATGTCAACAATAAAAACATATATTCTTCCAAAATAAAATTTTAACCATTACTACACAAATGAGATCCCATGGTATTATATTTCCCTTAATCATATAATGTTTCCAGAAGAGGAAAAATCTTCTAAAATAATCTTTATCACTTAATCACCAAATAATTTTCCTATATTAAGTATATCCATTTGATAAAATAAAATTTCCAAAAATCAACTTATTCTTGATCTATAAAATCATTTAACTTAAAAGAATAAGTCATATTAACTAGGGACTTCACGTAGGACAGTGGTAGGAAATGCGCCCTTGTCATCCTTCAGTTGTGGGATTGATTCATGAGGCCTTTCTAGACGTAACAGGTTGTCACCCATCTTATGATTTGTACCTTTTATAAAACTCAAAAATAACCCTAACATTTTTTAACCTCAAAGGATTTCTTATACCTTTCATTTTCATCCCAATACATTAATACCTCAACATCTTATATATTATCATTTTTTTCACCCCATATGATAAAATAAAACTATTCCCAATAGAAAGAACATCACACCTTCATCATGGTTTCAAAATGGTTTTACCATCATCTTTATGTCATCCCTCCTTTTTATTACATAACTTTTATATACATTTTACATACAGAGGATCTTTAAAGTCTAGTTTCTTGGAAATTAGGAACATAATACATGAAAACAACATAAAACATCCGTATAATACACTTTTAAAGCTTCATAATAGGTTCATCCTAAGTAAAATTACTGAATCTCATAACCTGGAGACATACATCAAAGGAAAGGGTGAGCAGAAGACCCAGTAAGGAAAACAAGGGAATCAGTTTACTTGTGAAATTAATAAGAACTTGATAAAAACATAAAGGCATGAGAAATGGAAGTAGAGGAAGTTCATAATGAAAAGAACTTAAATAATAACATGAATATGTGGTTAGAACATTTAATTTATACATTCATGAACATATCACCAAGGTTCATCCCCAAGGTGTCATAAAAATTACCAAGGTTATTCACCAAGGTATCGTGAAACTTGTCATCTCTAGAGATTAAATTCTTTACCCAATGCATTGGAGCTCTATTAGGGTGAACCCTTAATATGTATTTATTTTCATGTGATCCACATATATTATAATCAAACATTTCATAAATAACCCAAATATAATCAAATAAATGGGTTTCATGTCAAAATCGTGATGTTTAAAAAGTACTTAAAAATAAGATCATTATGTCATTTATAACCCATGGAAAGGAATTGAGGGTTATATGTATGTAAATTCCATAATAAAATATATAATTTTATGTATTGATTAATACCCCTAGAAATGAAAATATATTTTGGTATCCACATAAATAATAAAGAGAATTTCTTGAGAAAAAGAGAGAGATTTTGAGACGAAAATTCTGCAGCATAACGGCTACATAACAACGTTTTAGAAAACATTAAAAAGAGAGGGTACAACGATAACCCAGTCAAAAACAAGTCATAATATAGTATAAAGGCATAATAACATGGATATAAGATATGGTATGGATATTTTAATGTCATACTACATGAAAGGAAACTTGAAAGGAAAGAGAAGATGTGATTTCTTTTACAAAAAATTCGACTACCTAATGACGTCACTTAAAAATTCCAAAAATCAATTGATGAGAGCAGAAAGGGTCTATCGTAATTTGGAAATTAAATGTACAGTATTAATGATATATAATAACAATCCACCACATAATAAAATGGAACTATAAGACATAACATAAAGGAAGCCATTACTTAAAAGAGGAGGGTGAAAGGTTCCCTTACCTTGAAGATTAACTTCAAAAGCTTGAAGGTTGGGACCTTGGGAGGCTTGAGGGAACCTTGGGAGGACTTCTTAGGAGGTAGAAAGACCATAGCTTCATTGAGGAGGATTTTTTAATGAAATCAATGAGAAAATAGCTTGGTATTTATAGGAAAAGTGAGGGAATAAATTATTAATTTCCAAGGGACACCTCATCGGTGGTATTTTCAAAACCATGGGCTTTCCCATAGTATTTGCCCATGGTATTGGCCAATTGGGACACCTAATAACATATATTACTATTCACAAGTCGACCAGATTATTTACATCATGATTACATCATCAATGATTTCATTAAATACCTGAAACTCAAAACTGTATTTTTACTATTCACCGAAAAATCAATTGTTTCATAAAAATCCCAAAAATTCGCTCTAACCTAATATTGATTCTCTGAATTCAAAAATGAACTCCATTTTATGAAAATAATTTTCTAAATATTTTTAATTTAATTTTTAAATAAAATCATTATTTATTCCAAAAATACAACTTTAAAACTATACCTCATTTTGTAACACCTTAAGAAAGTAATCAAGGTCTCATAAAATTATCGTATAACCATAAGACAATAAAGTAACAATTTATGATTTTATTTTATGAAAATAAATTTCCATTTTAAATTACTAAATTAATTATAAAATTGTAAATAAAATATTTATGACATACAAAAATACAAAAACTTAAACTATGATCATTTTTCACTTTTAAAATGTCTAAAATGTATTTATACATTCATGGGTGAAGTTTATTTTTTTTTTTGGTTGATTTACTATTCATTACTATTCATACGGGTATGTTACTATTCATACTTTACTATTCACTAAAAATTGACTCTAAATTTCCTACTGAACATAACTGTAGAAGATTATTTTTTGAAAATCAATTCACATTATTAATTATTTAAAGAATAAAAAAATATTTTAAAATACCCCTTTTTTCCTAAATTCATCAATAATATACATCCTATATTTATCCAAACATTTGAAATTCACATACTTTACCATAATAAGAAATACCAATTTTATTTATATAAAAGGATTACACAAAGTAGCTAAGGTCTCGTTACATAGCCCCTTATAACACCAGCATAGGACCTAAGTTTATGGTGTGATATGGTGATAGAATCTTGGGGTGGCTTGGACAAAATTGCCTGAGTGGTGATTTCTATCAGCTTGAACTTCTCCCTTAGGCGATTCTGTTCAAGCTTCACATGTTGATGTTCATCTTGGGCTTGGTCCAGAGCAAAGCCCAGTGATGCTACCTCCTTCCCAAGCTCTAACAGATGAGATTCATATGGCCTGAGTCTACTAGATGATTCCTTCAACTCTTCTTTATGTATTAATTAACCAAGATCATTTAAATTTATAAACAATAATTGTAACGTTAAGAATTTAGTTTCCAATTGTTATATTGACCAATGGCCATATAACAGTCGAAACCCAACAGTCTCATTTAATTATACTCACTTCATTAATTAAAGGATATAGTTTTGTTGAGTATAAAATAAAATAACACACAAATTTAAGAAATAAATATTATTAAAAAAATTCAGTTCATTACATTCTTCCCCCCTTCAGAAATTTCTTCCCCGAAATTTTAACTCGTACCCTAAGAAGTGAAAAGGTGTGGGTACTTATGCCTCATAGACTCCTCTGGTTCCCACATGGCTTCCTCGCATTTTTGGTTCCTACACAACACCTTAACAAGGTGAGTAGTCTTGCTGCGTAGATCCTTGTCTCTACAATCCAAGATCTCCACTGGCTGCTCCTCATAAGAGAGGTCATGTCCCAATTGTACCACCTCTGGATTTAGTACATGTGAAGGGTCAGGTATGTACTTCCTCAATAGGGATACGTGGAAGACATCATGAACTTGTGCTAGATTTAGAGGAAGTGCAAGCTGATAGGCCACTACTCCTACACGATCAAGGATTTCATAGGGTCCAATGTACGTAGGCATGATCTTTCCTTTCTTCCCAAACCTCGTGACTCTATTCCAATGTGAAATTTGAAGAAATACTTTGTCACCAACATCAAACTCCAATTCCCTTCGATGGTTGTCGGCATAGCTCTTCCGTCGACTCTGAGTAGGCTTAATGTGTTGCTAGATGGCATAGACTTTTTCTATCATCTCTTTCACAAGATCAGGCCCAAGAAGCTTTCTCTCAATAGCTTCATCCAAAAAAGTAGGAGTTCTAAATCGCTTCCCATATAGAGATTCATATGGTACCATTTGAATGCTCGAGTGGAAGTTGTTGTTGTAAGAGAACTCAACTAAAGGGAGATGTTGATCTCATCCACCTTTAAATTCCATTGAGCATGTTCTCAGCATATCCTAGAGTGTTTGAATAGTCCTTTCAGATTGGCCATCATTTTGGGGGTGATAGGTCGTACTAAAATTCAATTTAGTGATCATATCATGTTAAAGACTTCTCCAGAATTTTGATGTGAACCTTGGGTCATGATCAGATATGATAGAAAGTGGAACTCCATGCAGCCTTACCACTTCCTTCACATAAATTCTGGCAAGTTGATCAAGAGAGAAATCTTCCCGAATGAAGATAAAATGGGAAGTCTTAGTGAGATGGTCCACAATAACCCATATCGCATTATTTACTTGGAAAGTTCTCGGGAGACCAGTGATGAATTCCATAATGATATTGTCCCACTTCCATGCTGGTATGGGTAGTGGTTGCAATAACCCTTTAGGAATTTGTCACTCCGCCTTCACTTGCTGACATACCGGGCACCTTGAAGTGTAGTCAGCAATCTCCATTTTCAAATTATCCCACCAATAATGATCACGAAGGTCCCTATACATTTTTGTGCTTCCAGGATGTATAGAGAAAGTAGAGCTATGAGCTTCATCCATCAGCTCCTCCTTTATTTCCAGAGTAGATGGAACACATAGTCTTGTATGAAATTTTAGTACACCTTCTTGATCAATATTGAACTCAAGAAACTTCCCATCCTTCATAACCTCAAACTTCTTCTGTAACAAAGGATCTTCTTTCTGAGATTTCTTGATCTTCTCTAGTAATAACGGTTGAGAAATCATTTGGATTAGGGTTGATGATTTCCCTTCCCTTATAACTCCCATGTCCAGTTTTACTAGGTCATTGATCAAAGGATCTATTTGAATCCTCATCATAGAAAGAACAACTAGGTCTTTTTGACTTAATGCATTAGTGAATTTGTTTTCTCTTCTGGGATGAGAATGAATTGAACAATCATAGTCTTCGAGAAGTTCCAATCATCTCCTCTGTCTAATGTTCAATTCCTTTTGTGTGAAAATATATTTCAAATTTTTGTGGTTTGTGTATATATCACATTTCTCCCTATAAAGATAGTGCCTCCATATCTTCAGAGCAAAAACAACAGTAGACAACTCCAAATCATGCGTAGGATAGTTCTGCTCATGAGTCTTCAACTGTCAAGATGCATAAGCAATGACCTTATCATTTTTCATGAGGACGCACCCAAGCCCTTTCAGATATGCATCGCTAAAAATAACGAATCCTTCTCCACTTAAGGGCAGAGTTAACACCAGTGTAGTAACCAATATCTTATTTAACTCTTGGAAACTTTCCTCACACTCCTTTTTTCAGATGAACTTGACCCCTTTTCGAGTTAACTTGGTTAATGGATTAGAAAGTTGTGAAAAGTTTTTCAAAAACCACTTATAATATTAAGCTAATCCAAGGAAACTATGAATTTCAGTTATTGTTGTAGGATGATGCCACTCCTCTACAACATTTTTCTTTGCAGGGTCAATTGTGATTCCTTCTTTGGTAACAATGTTCCCCAAAAAAGAAACTTGTTGTAACCAGAATTCACATTTACTAAACTATCCAAAAATACTATCCTTCTATAGAGTTTGAAAAATAATCCTTAGATGATCCTCATGCTCCTCGTGGATTTTAGAATATATCATAATATCATCAATAAAAACTACCAAAAAGTTATCAAGGTAATCCTTAAAGAATATATTCATCAGATCCATAAAAATAGCAGGTGCATTAGTCAGTCCGAAGGGCATAACAACAAACTCATAATTCCCATTTCTTGATCGAAAGGCAGTTTTTATAATATCTTATTTCTTCACCCTCAATTGATGATAACCAGATCAAAGATCAATCTTAGAGAAGAATTAAGCCCCACAAAGTTGGTCAAATACGTCATCAATTCTTGGAAGATGGTATTTGTTCTTTACTATGATCTCATTCAGTTCTCTATAATCAATTCATAGCTGTATTGATCCATCCTTCTTCTCCACAAAGTGAATAGGTGCTCCCCAAGGAGACACACTCAGTCAGATAAACCCCTTCTCCAAAAGATCTTGGTGTTGTTTCTTTAATTCCTATAGCTCCACATTTTCCATCTTATATGGGTTCTTTGATATTGAATGAGATCCAGGTATGAGTTCAATAGAAAACTCCACATCTCTTTCTGGGGGAGGTCTATGTAACTCTTTAGAAAATACGTCAACGTATTCCTGGATGATGGGGACATTTTCTATCCTCAAACTCTCATTTCCTACTTCTTCTTCACCGATCAACTCCATAAATAAGGATATATGAGGTTCTTTTAGACAAAGATCAGGTTGAGATATCTCTCCTTGGAAGATAACTGTAGGTTCTCCATTCAAGACTACTGAGATTTCCTTGCTTCTACATTTGATCATAGCATTATACTTTGAGAGCCAGTTCATCCCTAGTATAATGTCGAATTCCAGTATAGGAATGACTACTAGATTTGCGATAATATTGTGCTCACTAAAGTAAATACTAGAGTTTCTAAATACTAACGATGCTTGGATAATACCACTAGGGGTCTTGACTGATAACTCTACTTTTAGTAAATTGGAGGTTGATTCTAAATTTTTTGAAAACTTGGAGGAAATAAAGGAATGTTTAGAACTAGTATCAAACAAAATACTTGCTAGCTTTGAGAGAACAATAAGAGTGCCTACTACCACATCATTCAGAGCTTCAACTTTATCTACTGTGATAGAAAAATCACAACCTTGATCCCTTGGCCTTTGTTGAGGCTGATGGTGGTTCTCCTCTACTGCCCTCAGATTTGGATAGTGATTGTAAAAGTGACCAAGTTGTCCACACTTAAATCACAGGACATCAGGTAGGTCCTGCACCATATTCCCCTTGTCATTATTGTTTGGAAGTTGAGGTTTCACCTCACTACGACAATTCCTCACAATATGGCCTTCTCTTCCACACTTGTAGCATTTCCCACTCCCGAGCAAGCAGTTCCCAGAAAGCTTCTTCCCACATTTATTACACATGGGATGTTGCAATTGCTTGCCTCCTCTTCTCTAATCAAAGTTCTTCCCCAATCCTAGCTCCATCGATCTCTTATTATCATTATATTTATAAGACCACTATGTCTCACCAAACTCCAGCTCGACTTTCATCGCACTCCAAACGATCTCCTCATAACTATCATAGTCTCGGTTGTCTAGATTTTTCCGTAGATGAGGTCTCAGTCCACCAAAGAATCTATCAACCTTACCATTTGGATCCATGATAAAGCTAGAGGTGTAATGTGAAATCCTTGTGAAGTTTATCTCGTAGCTTCCCACAGATTCATTCTCCTTCTGCTTCAGCTCAATAAACTCCTTCTCCATTCTTGTTCTCATCGGTCGAGGGAAATACATGTTGAATAATATCCCTATAAACTCTTCCCACTCTATAGATTTAACTTCTACTTTTGGCCTTGTGTTTTTAATCAGTTCCCACCACTTATCAGCTTCTACCTCTAAGCGATAGACAGCCAGGGTAACCTTCTCTTATTCGGAACATCATAACGCAGAAAATATCTTCTCGATAGAGCTAATCCACTGTTCAGTAATCAATGGGTCGGTAGATCCACTGAAGTTTGGTGGTTGTTGACGCATAAAGGATTCAACAAAAAGTTTTTCCCTTCACGGTGAGATCAGTCTCTTAGCTTGATTCAAATTATTTCTCATAACTTGATTCAGTTGGTTCATCATTCACATGAAAGTTTCCATTTCAGCATCCATCGGAGGGCCATCAACACATGGTCCATTGCGGTCACCATTTTCACGATTCCTCCTATTTCCTGCCATTTTCTAAAAGAATAAAACCTTAGTGACAAATTTAGTTCATTTACGAATATTTTAACTATAAAGGATTTCATGTCTTAAAACTTCTTTAAACAATTACATTTCTCTATAAATCCTTCATAATGATTCATAAAAAACTTATGATTAACCAAATATATCCCCCAGGAGTGTCATAACCAAGAGTGCATCAAGGCCTATTGTCATGTACCAGGATACCCTGGGTCAAGCTCGAAACTCTTTGTCAGATTTTTCACTCCTAGGTACCACTGTGCCAGATCCTCCTCTACCTGGTCGTATCCAGATAGGGATTTATTTTCTTGATAAACCACTTACTCAATACTCACCAAAATACCAGGAAGTTTTTCTATATTTACACTTTTTTATAGGATTCTTCCTAAAGTTTTCATATCCTAATTTCCATAAATAAATAAACTATCCTTTGATACCAACTATGGCATCCTGCCTTTTTATTACATAACTTTTTATTACATTTTACATACATAGGATATTTAAAGTCTAGTGTCTTGGAAATCAGGAACATAATACATGAAAACAACACAAAAAATCCTTCTAATACACTTTTAAGGATTCATCATAAGTTCATACTAAGTAAAATTACTTCATCTCATTACCTGGAGACATACATAAAAGGAAAGGGTGATCAGAAGGCTCAGTAATGAAAACAAGGGAATCAGTTTACTTGTGAAATTAATAAGAACTTGATAAAAACATAAAGACATGATAGATGAAAGTAGAGGCATTTAATAATGAAAATAACTTGAATAATAACATGAATATGTAGCTAAAACATTTAATTTATACATTCATGAACATATCACCAAGGTTTATCCCCAAGGTGTCATAAAAATTACCAAGGTTATTCACCAAGGTATCGTCAAACTTGTCATCTCTAGAGATTAAATTCTTTACCCAATGCATTGGAGCACTATATGGAGCACCCTTAATATGTATTTATTTTCATGTAAGCCACATATATCATAATAAAACATTTTATAAATAACCCAAGTAGAATCAAAGAAATGGGTTTCATGTCAAAATCATGACGTTTAAAAAGTACTTAAAAATAAGATCATTATGTCATTTATAACCCATGGAAAGGGAGTGAGGGTTATATGTATGTCAATTCCAGAATAAAATATATAATTTTATGCATTGAGGAATACCCCTAAAATGAAAATATATTTGGGTATCCACATAAATAATAAACATAATTTCTTGAGAAAAAGAGAGATATTTTGAGACAAAAATTCTACAGCATAATGGCTACATAACAACATTTTAGAAAACATTAAAAAGAGAGAGTACAAGGCTATCCTGGTCATAAAAAAGTCATAATATAGTATAAAGGAATAATAACATGGAGATAAGAATATGTTATGGATATTTTAATGTCATACCACATGAAAAGGAAACTTTAAAGGAAAGAGAAGATGCAATTTCTTTTACAAAAAATTCGGCAGTCTAACGGCCTCACTTAAAATTTTTTGAAAATCAATTGATGAGAGCGGAAAGGGTCTATAATAATTTTGACATTATATTGATAGTATTAAATATATATAATAACAATCCCCCATATAATAAAATGTAACTATAAGACATAACACAATAGAAGAGGAGGGTGAAAGGTTCCCTTACCATGAAGATTAACTTTGAAAGCTTGAAGGTCGGGACCATGGGAGGATTGAGGGAACCATGGGAGGACTACTTGGGAGGTAGAAAGACCATAGATTCGTTGAGGAGGATTTTGTAATGAAAATAATGATGGAATGTCTTGGTATTTAAAGGAAAATTGAGGGAATAAATTATTAATTTCCAAGGGACACCTCATCGGTGGTATTTGCAAAACCATGGACTTAACCATGGTATTTTCCCATGTTATTGGCCACTTGGGACACCTCATAACATATATTACTATTAAAAATTCTACCAGATTATTTACATCATGATTACATAATCAATGATGTCATTAAATACCTAAAACTCAAAACTGTATTCTTACTATTCACCGAAAAATCAATTGTTTCATAAAAATACCAAAAATTCACTCTAACCTAATATCGATGCTCTAAATTCAAAAATTAACTCCATTTTATGAAAATAATTTTCTAAATAATTTTAATTTAATTTTTAAATAAAATTATTATTTATTCCAAAAATACAACTTTAAAACTATAACTCATTTTGTAACACCTTAAGAAAGTAATCAAGGTCCAATAAAATTATCGTATAACCATAAGACAATAAAGTAAAAATTTATGATTAAATTATATGAAAATAAATTTCCATTTTAAATTATAAAATTAATTATAAAATTGTAGATAAAATATTTATGACATACAAAAATACCAAAACTTAAACCATGATCATTTTTTCACTCTTAAGATGTCTAAAATGTATTTATACATTCATGGGTGAAGTTTCTTTTTTCCTGTGGATTTACTATTCATTATTATTCACTACTATTCATACGGGTATGTTACTATTCATACTTTACTATTTATTAAAAATTAAGTTGATCTTATTAGACTCTAAATTTCCTAATGAACACAAATGTAGAAGACAATTTTTTGAAAATCAATTCACATTATTAATTATTTAAAGAATACAAAAATATTTTAAAATACCCCTTTTTTCCTAAATTCATCAATAATATACATACTATATTTATCCAGACATTTGAAATTCACAAACATTTCCATAATAAGAAATAAAATTTTATTTATATAAAAGTATTACACAAAGAATCTAAGGTCTCGTTACATATCCCCTTATAACACCAACATAGGACCTATGTGTAAGGTGTGCTATGTTGATAGAATCTTGGGGTGGATCATACAACATTGCCCGAGTTGTGACTTCTATCGGCTTGAACTTTTCCCTTAGGCGATTCCATTCAAGCTTCACATGTTGAAGTTCAGCTTGGGCTTGGCCCAGAGCAAAGCCCAGTGATGCTACCTCCTTTCCAAGCTCTGGTAGATGGGCTTGATATGGCCCGAGTCAACTAAATGATATCATCGACTCTTGTTTCTATATTAATTAACCAAGATCATTTTAATTTATAAACAATAATTATAACATTAAGAATTTAGTTTCCAACGGTCATATTGACCAATGTCCATATAAGAGTCGAAACCCAACAGTATCATTTAATTATACTCACTTCATTAATTGAAGGATATAGTTTTTTTGAGTATAAAATAAAATAACACACAAATTTAAGAAATAAATATTATTAAGAAAAATTCGGGTCGTTACAATCATGTTCACATAGGTAGAGGGTCCATGCATTGCAATAATGATTTAGAGATCCTTAAAAATCATTTTATTACTTCATCCAAATACACCTTGTACAACTTGGGTCATATGGGTTTTTGTAGAAAAATAGTTTTGGAAAATAATCATGTATGACATATAATTTCAAAACATCTGGCAAAACATGATTTTTATAAAATAGTCGGACCAAATTTGAGTTGAAACTTTCAATTAATGGTCTATTTAAAATACCCTAAGTATGTATTGAGAGACTATATTGTAAAAGAAAATGTAAATAGATTGTGAAAGGGTCTCCTTCTTCAGCTCCTCTTTCAAAATCAAAATATGATTCAAAATCTTGATATAAGGTAAAATATTTGAAAATGCCTTGATAATATTTACCTTTCTTGAAAATATGAGAATATTGTGAAAATAGGATTTGATTAAATACAACCCATGATCCACGATGATATCGAGGTATAGTGGAGGTGTTTGATATCTCAAATAACTTCTTTCAAGTGAGTCGTATGCTAGAAAAATTTTAATAATCATTTGAACATGACTTTTCAATAATTATTGCAAGCATGTCATCAGGAAGAGATAGGAATGTCATTTGAGATCCTCCTCCTTCCATTTTTAACTAAATTTCCTTGATTTGAAAAAGTTATAAAACAAGGATTCAACTTAAAGAGTAGACATAGAGACTAACCATGTGCCTAATAAAAACTCATAATCCCTAAAGTTTTTTAAACCAACCTTTGATACCAACTATAAGGACCTAGCGTTAAAACATTACATAATCTTGAATTAAATGAATAATTCAACTTAAAGATCTTTTTAGGATTAGAGTATTAGATAATTAGGCCATAAATATTACATATCAACTTCAAAATTAAATGTAGACACTACTACCCATTATCCATTTTTTCATAAAATAAAAACTCTTAAAAATAAACATGTCTAGTTCCAAGTTTTAGACAGCATGACTTTTCCTTGATCTCATCCTTGACCCTAATCCTCTTTAAGTCCTATAGATAACATTTCATAAACTTAGGATGATCATAAAAAGCTCAGTAAGGGTTATAAAATAAGTAAAGGAAACATTAACCCATCAATAAATACAAATCAAAGAAACCATACATTTCAATCATAACATGCCTCATGAAATCATAAGATTTATAAATAACACGTAGAAATCATAAATTGTAAAGGTAAATTGTGGCATACATAACATACTTACGTTGTAGCTTTCACATCTATGTAGGGAGTTAAATTTGGAATACCCATCACAGTATATTCCCTGAATCTCTTAGGATAAACATTCATGTCTACCTCCATCATGTTACCAATGCATTGGAGAGATATCTTAGGCTCACCCTCCCTAGGTTTATCACATAATCAACTGTATACATAACAATACCCAAAAATCATAACATATTCAAAATGCATAAAAAAATATACAGGAAATATAACATTTCCACATTTCAATCACAATATATCATTTAAATATATTGACATAACAAATCCATTATCAAAACCATTTTCAATACCAAAATACGTAAAAGATTATATGGTATTTATTTTACTTTTAAAAACATTACAGCTTGTTAAGGAAGCCAAATATCAAATAATGCTCACGGCGGCGGAAAAGGTCGTTGTTACTGCTTACGTTAAAAAAAACATTCTTTTTTTTCATTTAGTAAAATGAATTGTAGAAAAATATTCCCTTTGAAAGAAATGAAAATTCAAAGGTGTTTATACATCGTATAAAATAAAGTCATGTATAAAACAAAATATGCCTCATTGAAAGGAGATTGAGATGAAGTCCCTTATAAAGATGATATCCTTAGATTAAGGATAAATCAATTATATAATTATCTGTGAAAATTTTAAATACACTAAATATGATTTTATATTAAGTTTAAAACAATCATAATTCATTCACACATATTCATATCATGAAATAATCAACAAGTAGAAGTTTAACCCAAAGAATTGAAATTAGGTTAAAATGTTCCCTTACAGAAATTCGACAGCCTAATGACATCACTTTAATATTCATAAAAATATTTTATGAGAGAAAAAAGGGTATCTCATCTATTGGAAATCAAATTTTCAAAAATAATTATATATAAGAACATATCCCAACATAAGAATATGTAAATTAAAATACATAACAAAAAATAAGTCTTTTAAAAAGAAGAGGGTGAAAGGTTCCCTTATCGATTTGGTAACTTGCGAAACATACACCCCATGAAGGAAGGATCATACAATGAAGATGTAAATACCCATAAATTGAATTATATTACATAAATAATACAATCATGGGTAGTACATATACCACACAAAAGGAAATAGGGGCAAATATAGCATGAATCTCACAGGAATAAAATGTGAGATGAAAAACCCCTTTCCACATTAAAATCAATGGAGGTGTATGAACAAAAGTTAATAACCACCAAATGAATCACAAAATACCATGAATATAAAGAGAATAATGATAGTATATATCAAATTTCAGTACACAATAAACCAAATTCAATAAATAAGTGGCGAACAATGGAAATCTCACAGAATTAAAAGTGAGATAAGAAACCCCTTACCACGTTGTAATCAATCAAGTCATATGACCATAAGTTAATAACCACTAAATGAATCACAAAATACCATGAATATAAGTAGAATAATGATAATATATATCAAATGTCAGTACAAAATACACCACATGCAATAAATTAGTGGTTAAAAATGGAAATATCACAAAATTAAAAGTGAGATAAGAAACTCATTACCTCGTGTCTGACTTGACCCGTTCGTTATTTAATCACCTGAATAATAAGATAAAATTAATTTCTACTAGATTAAGAACCTTTTTCAATTTTATTATTCCTTTATATCATTTATTACCATGTTATAAACATTATGAAATCATTTAAGTTAATAATGGATGTTTTGTCGATATTTGGTACTTGAGTCTAAAATGAACTTCTTATAATTACAAGTTGTTCATGCGGTCAAAATTTCATTATCTCCATAATTATATTCATGATTTAGATATCATATATATCATATATATCCATTATATTTATATATTTATAATATTATATAACATTTGGAGATAATAAATGAAATGCACTGTTCATAGAGACGGTAAGTCGTACATACCCATGAACGCTACTTTCATTTCTATTTCATATTTAATGGAATGAAAACTTAATGATACATATGTATATTATAATTACAGTATAATATAATATTATATATATGTTACATAATTTCATTAACGCCCTACTTTATATGTTCCATGTATGTCGTGAACGAATCATACCACCTTGAGGGGGCGGTAGTCCGCACTTCCTCAAATGAAATTATCATATTTACACGTATTGGAAAGAATAAATGTCTGTTTGTAAATAAAAATTACAGAAGCATAGAGAAAACATAAATATAATATATATCATATATAAATTCAGTTCCATCATAATGGTCACTTTAAGAGGTGGTAGGATAAGATTGAACAATCATCGCTGCGTGAGGCAGTAGTTCTCCGTCCAGAGAAATAGTATGTTATTTACCCATTAGATGGAGGTGTGTGTAAGTGTAGTTCAAATAATTCTCATAAAAACAACCTAGTTTATTGAGGATACTAAAGTTGTTATAAAATAAAATAATAAAAAGAGTTTATGGGGTTAGAGAAGTAAAATAAAACAAAAGAAATTAAGAGAATATTTTACTTTTAAATTGGGTATCTCCCTTTGGTTTGAACCAAAGAATTTAATTGAATCTCCTTCTGCCTTGGGGAAGGCTTATAGGAGGATGATAGAGATTTAGGGAGATTAATTGGGTAGATTTTGGATGATCTAAGGGTCTTGATAAGTATGTGTAATGGGTTATAAGTGAGGGATTTTTATAAGGGTGAGGAGGGGCTCTTTAGGAAATCTTGAAAATGTTATTTTATTATATAATGATTTTTGGTTTCTAAAGATCCAAAACTCATTAAATTATAAGATAAGATGACTTGTGTTAGAAATAAAATCATCAAATAATAAATTGACAGGTTTTAGATATTTTTTTAATCTTTATAATCTTATTTATTTAAATCATTCATTAATGAGGTAAACACTGCATCATTATTGTGTCATAAATATTTTTATATATTTGATGTCTAAAAATTATAAAAAAATATCATAATGTAGGAAATCATTTTATCTTTAAAATTAATATTTATAGTCGAAGAGATAACTTATATAACTCCATGTAATAATTTATTTACTAAAAGATATATGTTTGTGTCACATTTGTCTTTACTTTAAATTAATTAATATAAAATGTCATTATCACTCTCAAATAGCTCCATGGGGTCCCAAAATTGACCCAAGGATGCCCATGGTCATAAATATCGACCAATAGTATTAGGACACATGTTATGGAAATTTAATATTATGATTATTATATTTTTTTACCCTTATTTACCAAATTTACCCTTTAACCATGGTAAATAAAATTTTTACTGAAGTAAATATTCATAATGTCTAAAAATAAAAGTTTCCTATTTAAACAATTTGGAACTCCTGATTCCAAATATGGAATCCATTTTTTCAAATTCAAAATATATAAGTGGTAGAAATTAATTTAAAATTAATTCCCATTTTCAAAACAAAAAACGTGTTTTTAAGAAATAATAACTATCAAAAGATTGACACTTATTTATGTCCAATTTGAAAGTGAAATTACTTCCAATGACCAATATTGGATTAAATGGTAAAAAAATAATAAAAATACACTTTAAAACCAATTAAAAAGATAATATAACCTTATAAATATATTATATTAAAAGGCAGTTTTGAATTAAAATACAGTATTTTTCACTATTCATAAAAAATGAATTTTATCAGGAAATACCAAAAATTTACCCAAAGTAAATTTTTATGTCCCAATTCTAAAGAATAATTTTATTTTTTCAAATATAATATATAAAATTTACAAAAACTAGATTTAAATAGGGTTCACCATCAAAAGGCGGTAAATCGACCTTTTAATGAATATTAGAGTATTTATACATAAAATCATATTTTTTCTTATTTTAAGCCTCTAAAATTTATTAGGTAAATGTAAAAAAATTTAAAAAAACATATATATTAATATTTTATTTAGTTCTATCCATTCTCTCTAATACAACAGTTAGGAGTTAACTACCATTTAAAATAATATTATATTATTATTTTTTAGTATGACTCAGCATTGTGTGCAACATAAGATTTCAAATAAACTCGTTATTGCATATCAGGTATTCCATCTAACATAGAATCCCCTTTAAAGTAAAATTAATATTTAATTCACAAATTTTAATAAATATGAAATTTTTGTATTCATTATTTACCTTAGATGTTACATCCTTCCCCCCTTTTGGGAATTTCATCCTCACAATTTTAAAATTGGGCTTGGAAACTTCATTGAAAGTCCCACATTAGAAAAAAGAGTTAATAAAAATATCACTTTAAAATAAATAAATATAAATACAAAGTTCACCCTATATAGCTGATACTAGGATTCCATGCAGGAAAACATGGATATGGAAGAGAAACAAACCGTCAAGATTTGATGTAGAGTGGTAGAAAACCTGATTAGGAGAAAGTTAACCACCAGAAAATCATAAACTTGTGATGGGTTAAACGGTCTTTGATTCTCGAGTAGGAAAAGTTAACAGACAATGTTTTTGTTTTAGGTTACATTTCATAAAGTTTAGGAATTTATTTAAGAGTTTGAATAAGAACATAAGGAAGCATACTTACATTTCATGTAAACTTTCATCATTTACTATATTTATACCACAAACTCATCTTTTCTCCAAATGATGAGTATTCAAGATGACTTGTTCACATTTAAAGTGCTATAATCAACTTCTAGAGAATCACATAATCCACAAAAGATTAACTATATTTTTTCCATGTCTTTAGACATTAACCAAAACCAAAATGGTTATTACAAGATCAGATAATCCTCAAAAAGGATAATCTTTTAAAAAAATAAAAACTAATCTTAATTTCCAAAATTTGTCAAACAATACCCAAAGTTCAACAAAGACCACTCAATAAACAATTGTCCATAAAATTTTTCAAAATAATCCAAACTAAGATTGAAACCCAAATCTATGAAAGATTTAATCACATAGTCTTCCAAGATAAATCTTAACATTTATCTCCAAATAACATCAGTTACTCTTAAAGTCTCAAACTGAAAATTAATTAACCTAATCACATATTCTCCATGATAGGTTAACCATTTCCATAAATAAACCAGATGTAAAGACCCGTAAAATTCAAGGGAAACTTTTTCTTAATTTTCTTTGGGATTTTACAAGAATGCAGTTTCTGACGGCACCTGATTCCGAGGTCCGGTGTGCCCGGAATATTTATCTGAAGTTTAGCTCGGGTACGTTCAGTGAAAGAACGAGCGGATTTTCCTAACTTTTGAACCGGTGATCGGAATCAAATTACAAGGGCACCGATGGAATCGCGGCGTCGGTAATTGCTTAGGAACACTTTTTCGGAGTTGCGTTTACATGGGAGAAGTTGTTAAAAATTGTAGATGTTAAAAATAAAATTGAGCTAAAAATTTTATTTTATTAAGTGGTTAACCTTTGGGTGGAAGTTGGGGTAACCACCCAAGTGATGTTATGAGGGCGGTGGGGCCCACACGAACCCCACTCCTTCATTTTCCCTAACCCCCCTTAACCCTCCATTTAATGACTTAGGTTTAATTACTTAAAGTTAATTCTTTATTTGAATTTCAAACTTATGACATGGGTAATAAAATAAAAGAAACACTTATTTTATTAAGGGGTTAGCTTGTTGAGAGGATTTTGGAAAAAGCTCTAAGGCTTGAAGATCTTCATCCTCTTTGTTGAAGAATGTGAAGAATGCCGGTCTCCGACGAAGAATGCTGAATCCTTGGAGATCGACCACGCGACGCCGTGTACCATGACGCCGTCAATCCTTCTCTCCACGACGCCGACGACGCTTATGGAGTCTTCTTCCGCGATGATCAAATCTGCAACGTCCCTTTCCATGACAAATCTCGTTCGACGATAACACTTGAGGTAGGAGATTTATTGTTGTCGTTATATGTGAATTCTTCCGTCGTCGTTCCTCGTTACAATTTGGACCGCTTGCTATCGATTAACGGGAGGGGGCCGGACCGCACAAACACGGCCAACCCTCCTCCCATATATTTGTGTTGTTGCGGTTCGAAGGAAAGTGACGCGGGGCAACGGCACCGCGTGGGATCATGCGGCAAGGATGCGCGGCGCCGTCACACCGCATCGGAGAATCACGAAAACACAGTGGCCGGAGTAGGGCCGCGGCAGAGGGGCGTGGCGCCGTCACGCCGCGCCGGACGGACCAAGGCCGCGGTGGAGCAGGGAGAGGCGGCCGGTTTCTGGCCGCCGGCGTCGGAGCAGGGGGACGGGACCAGCCGGTCCCGTGGCGGCAGCAGCCGGCCGGCCGGAGCGGTCCGGCCGGTCAGGGGAGGAGTCAGGGGTTCGTAACCCCCCGGCTGGCCGAACAGTAGTGGCCCCCCACGTGGGGGCCGCATTAATTGAATAGGGGGGCATCCGCGCACCCCCCTTGACCGCCCAGCTCCACTACTGGAAATTAGATCTTTCCCAACGCTTCTATACCAACGGTTTGCAAAAACCGTTGGTATAGGTCCCCTTTCCCAATGGTTTGGCCAAACCATTGGAAAAGGCCCCCAAATTGGCCACTTTTCCCAACAGTTTGGCCAAACCGTTGGGAAAGGTAGACCTATCCCAACGGTTTGGCCAAACCGTTGGGAAAGGCCCTCAAATTGGACACTTTTCCCAACGGTTTGGACAAACCGTTGGGAAAGGTGGACCTATCCCAACGGTTTGGCCAAACCGTTGGGATAGGTCCCCAAATATACCACTTTTCCCAATGGTTTGGCCAAACCGTTGGGAAAGTTGGACCTATCCCAACGGTTTGGCCAAACCATTGGGAAAGGTCCCCAAATATGCCACTTTTCCCAACGGTTTGGCCAAACTGTTGGGAAAAGTGGGCCAAAATTCAATATCCTTCACAGAATGAAAATCACAACCAAAGACCTATACCAATGGTTGTTAAAACCGTTGGTATAGGTACTTCCATTTTTTATCGGACCTTCGTACCGAGAACATTATATAAATCAAAATTTAAAATATTTATGAGAATGCATATATATATTTATGTAATTATGATCACAAAAGTCATGTTAGGTTAGTGGTTGAGTCGTTCAATTATAAACGAGGGGTCCTGGGATCAAATCCCAGCAGATGTTTTATTTTTGGAATTTATATACCAACGGTTCCATTACCGTTGGTATAGATTTCATATTACCTATACCAACGGTTTCCAAAACCATTGGTATAGGTCTATACCAACGGTTTTTGGAAAACCGTTGGTATAGACTTATCCCAACGGCTTACTTGGCTACGGTTCTCCAAACCGTTGGTATAGGCTATACCAACAGTTTGGAGGCCTATACCAACGGTTCCAAACCGTTGGTAAAGGTTAGTTTTCTAGTAGTGCTCGGTTACACCGAGCTGGCCAGCGGAGGGGCGCGGTGCCGTCGTGCCACGCCAGACGGACCAAGGTCGCGGTAGAGTAGGGAGCGGCGGCCGGTTTCCGGCCGCCGGCGTCGGAGCAGGGGGATGGGACCAGCCGGTCCCGTGGCAGCAGCAGCCGTCCGGCCAAAGCGGGCCGGCCGGTCAGGGGAGGAGCCGAGGGTTCGTAACCCCCAATTGGCCGAACAGCAACTGCCCCCCACGTGGGGCCGCATTAATTGAACAGGGGGGCAGTCGCACCCCCCCTTGACCGCCCAGCTCGGTTACACCGAGCTGGCCAGCGGACCGCCAGCACGCTGGGCCGGGCCGCGCCAACTGGATCGGGCCGCGCCCAAGTGAGCCGGACCCGGACCCGGGTCGGGTCGACCCGGTTCGGGCCGACCCAGGGGGTCTCGGGTCGGGTCGGTCCGGGCCCAAAAACCCCACTTTCGGACCTCTTCTGGTCGTTTGCCCATAACCTGGGCTACAGACCTCCAATCAACGAACCGTCAGCTGCGATGCGATCCTTGGATCGAGACGGTCATTTTGATATATTACACTCAAGGTTTTGGAGTACTTTGGGTTTATCCGGGTTGGTACGAACACGAAACCAACCAGGCCCTCGGAGCGGAAACGCTTATAACTTGAGTTCCGGACGTCCGATTGACGTGCCATCAACTTTGTTGGATTCCTCTTAGTGAGATGGACCTTTTGGCTTACTCCGCTCGAGGTTTGGATGTAGTTGGAGTACGTTCGGGTTGGTTTTGACTTAAAAACCAACCGGGCCCCTGGGACGAAAAATCCAATAACTCTCAGACCGGGCGTCCGAATGACGTGTCGTCTGTCTTGTTGAGTTCCTGTTGATGATATGGAACTTTTGGATACATCAACTCTGAACTTCGTGTCAGTTGATGCATCAGCCCCTCGGATCGTAGAGCGGACCCTCCCGAACGAGCTTGCTGTGTGCGGGAACCCTAGAGTTGGTTGTGACTGCGATGACGATGACGACTGTACATAAATCCTCCGTGGATTCGACAGGGACGACTACAGCACTCAGCGATCCTACGTGGATCAGTGCTACTGATCCTGTGTGGGTCAGATCCTATGTGGGTCAGCGCTCAGCGATCCTGTGTGGGCCAGCGCTTATCGATCCTGTGTGGGTCAGATCCTATGTGGGTCATTGCGGGGGTTAGTTACCTAACGATCCTTTGTGGGTCATTTCGAGGGTTAGTTACCTATCGATCCTTTGTGGGTCATTGCGGGGGTTAGTACCTATCGATCCTGTGTGGGTCCGACGGCTTAGATGAATCAGTGTCTACATCTGATCATCTCTATCGTCTTACAAAGAAGTATACCTGTGTGAGCTGAATCTTGACTTTCAATCTTTATCTTCGATATGATTGACTTGATTTCCTATATGGATTGTGTTGTGCTATCTTGTGTGGACGTGATCAAACATGGGCTCGGATGTTAAAGACGAACTGGAATTGATGACTTAGGTATATGTATGGGCATATACCTAAGTAGTGTCGGATGTTACTTTGTGATTGTATCTTTCCTTTGTGGATTATCCTTTGTGGATTCTGGGAGACCTTTTGGGGTCACGGGGTCCCTACTGAGTAGATTATACTCACCCCTGCACAGGCTATGCCCGCACTACGATGTGTTGGTTGCAGACGACGGACAGCGCTGATCATGGTTGAGGCTTGCGGAGTAGGTCGGTACCTAGAGGTGGACCACTAGGCGGGACGTACGGGGAGCGGACGGCTGGACCCGAGGAGATGAGGTGGCTATCTGTACCCACCCTTCAGGTGGGACTACCAGTGGACAGCTCGACGTTGCGGCTTTACTTTTTAGTTTTTGTACTTCCTTTTTTATTTGTACTTTACTTTCAGTTTGGGTTTGTATTCTGGCCCACTTACTTTACCGCACTTTCTATTGTACCCAGCTTTACTTAGTGTTTGCTTTTTCTTTCTTTCTTTCTCTGTGGTGTTTTTTTACTTTACAAAGGCAATTCCTTCCCTTTTTATCTGGAATTACACCTTGGTGCTAGTCTCCATCCCCTGGCCTATGGAAGGCGGGCTTGGGGTAGTCACGGCATGGGCCCCGAGGACGGGTCATGACACCAGATCTTCATATTTCTACAATAAAAACATAGTTTCTTCAAAAATAAAATTTCAACCATTACTCCACAAATGAGATCCCATAGTATTCTATTTCCCTTAAGCATATAGTGTTTCCAAAAGAGCAAACATCTTCAAAAATAATCTTTATCACTTAATCACCAAATCATTTTCCTATATTAAGGATATCCATTTGATAAAACATAAGTTCCCAAATAAACTTATTATTGATCTATAAAATCATTTAACTTAAAATAATATGTCATACTAACCAAGGACTTCATGTAGGACAGTGGTAGGCGATGTTCCCTTATCACCCTTCGGTTGTGGGATTGGTTCATGCGGCCTTTCTAGACGCGACGGGTTGTCACCCATCTTACGAGTTGTCCCTTTTATAAAACTCAAATATAAACCTAACATGTTTTAACCTAAAATGTTTTCTTATACCATTAATTTTCATTCCAATACATTAAGACCTCAATATCTTATATATTTTCATTTTTTTCACCTCCATATGATAAAATAAAACTATTCCTAATAGAATGAAAAACATACCTTCATCATGGTATCCATTTGGTTTTATCATCATCTTGTTCACGTAGGTAGAAGGTCCATGCATTGAAACAATGATTTAGAGATCCTTCAAAATCATTTTCTTCCTTCATCCAAGTACACCTTGTACAAATTGGGTCATATGGGTGTTTGCAGAAAAATTGTTTCAGAAAATAATCATGTATGGCATATAATTTTAAAACATCTGACAAAACATTATTTTTATAAAATAGTTGGACCAAATTTGAGTCGAAACATTCAATTAATGGTCCTTTTAAAATACCTTAAGTATGTGCTAAGAGACTATATTGTAAAATAAAATATAAATAGGTTGCGTAAGGATATCCTTTTTATCACCTTTTTCAAAATCATAATATGCTTCAAAATCTTGAGATAAGGTAAAATATTTGAAAATGATTTGATAATATTTACCTTTATTTAAAATATGAGAATATTGTGAAAATAGGATTTGATTAAATACAACCCATGATCCACAATGATATCGAGGTATAGTAGAGTTGTTTGATATCTCAAACAACATCTTGTAAGTGAGTCGTGTGCTAGAAAATGTTTCACAATCATCTAAACATGACTTTGCAATAATTATTGCAAGCATGTCATCAGGAAGAGATAGGAATGTTGTTTGAGATCCACCTCCTTCCATTTATAACTAATTTTCCTTGATCTGAAAAAGTTATAAAATAATGATTTAACTTAAAGAGTAGACTTAGAGACTAACAATGTGTCTAATTAAAGCTCTTAATCCCTAAAGTTGTCTAAACTGACCTTTGATACCAACTATAAGGACTCGTCCTTAAAACATTACATAATCTTGAATTAAATGAATAATTCACATTGAAGATATGTTCAGGTTTATAGTTTTAGAGAATTAGTCCATAACTATTACATATCAAATTGAAAATTACATGTAGACACTACTACTCAGTATCCATTTTTTTCATAAAATAAAAAATCTTAAAAAGAAACATGTCTAGATCCAAGTTTTAGATAGCATGACTTTTCCTTGATCTCATCCTTGACCCTATTCATATTTATGTCTTGTGGAAAACATTTCAAAAACATGGGATAAGCATAAAAATCTTAGTAAGGGTTATAAAATAATGAAAGGAAACATTAACCCATCAATAAATAAAAATCAATGAAACCATAATTTTCAATCATAAAATACCTCATGAAATCATAATATTTTTGAATAACACATAGAAATCATAAATCGTAAAGGTAAATTGTGGAATATGTAACATACTTATGTTGTAGCTTTCATAGCTATGTAGGTAGTTACATTTTGAATACTCATAATAGTATATTCCATAAATCTATTAGGAGAAACATTCACATTACCCAATGCATTGGAGAGCTATCTATGGCTCGCCCAGCCTAGGTTTATCACAGAACCACCTGTATACATAAAAATGCCCAAGAACCATAACATATTCATAACACATAAAACAAATATACAAAAAAGATAACATTTCCACATTTTAATCAAGATATATCATTTAAATATATTAACATAACTAATTCATTATCAAAACCATTTTCAATACCAAAATATGTAAAAGAGTATATGGTATTTATTTTCCTTTTAAAAATATTATGGCTTGTTAAGGAATCCAAATATCAAGTAACGCTCACGGCGGCGGAAAAGGTCTCTATCGCCACTTACGTTAAAAAGAAACATTCTTTTTTGTTTTTTAGTGAAATGCCTCATATAAAAATATTCCCTTTGAATGAAATAAAAAGTCAAATTTTTTTATACACCATATAAAATAAAGTTGTGTATGAAACAAAATATGCCTCAATGAAAGAAGATTGAGACAGAGTCCATTATAAAGACGGTATCCTTAGATTAAGGGTAAATCAATTATATAATTCTGTGTGAAAAATATAAATAAACTCAATATGATTTGATATTCTGTGTATAAAAATCAGAGGTCATTAACACAAATTCATATCAGTACATAATCAACAAGTAGAAGTTTAACCCAAGGAATTGAAATTGGGTTAAAAAGATCCATTACAGAAATTCGACAGCCTAATGACGTCACTTTAAAATTCAAAAAAATATTTGATAAGAGAAAAAAGGGTATCTCGTCACTTGAATATAAAATTTTCAAAAATAAGGATACATAAGAACATATCCCAACATAAGAATGTGTAAATTAAAAGAAATAAAAAAAAAAAGAAGCCTTTTAAAAAGAGGAGGGTGAAAGGTTCCTTTATCGATTTGGTAACTTACAAAACATACACCCCATAAAATAAGGATCATAAAATGAAGATGTAAATACCCATAAATTTAAGTATATTACACAAAGAATACAACCATGGGTAGTACATACAGCACACAAAAGGAAATAGTGGCAAATATAGCATGAATCTCACAGGAATAAAAAGTGAGATGAAAACCCCTTACCACATTGTAATCAATCGAGTCGTATGAACAAAGGTTAATAACCACCAAATGAATCACAGAATACTATGAATATAAAGGGAATCATGATAGTATATATCAAATGGCAGTAAAAAATACACCATATGTAATAAATAAGTGGAGAACAATTGAAATCTCACGAAATTAAAACTGAGATAAGAAACCCCTTACCACGTTGTAATCAATCAAGTCGTATGACCAAAAGTTAATAACCACCAAATAAATCACATTATAACATGAATATAAATAGAATCCTGATAATATATATCAAATGGCAGTACACAATACACCATATATAATAAATAAGTGGTGAACAATGGAAATCTCATGGAATTAAAAGTGATATAAGAAACTCAATACCTCATGTCCGACTTGACCTGTTCATTCTTTAATCTCCTAAATAATAATCTAAAGTTAATTTCAACTTGATTAAGAAAATTTTTCAAGTTTATTATTCCTTTTATATCACTTATTACCATGTTATAAATATTATGAAATCATTTAAGTTAATAATGGTCGTTTTGTCGATATTTGGTACTTGAGTAAAAAATGAAATTCTTATAATTACAAGTTGTTCATATGTACAAAAGTCCATTATCTCCAGAATGATATTCATGATTTAGATATCATATATATCATATATATCCAGTATATTTATTTATTTATAATATTACATAACATTTGGAGATAATAAATGAAATGCACCGTTCATGGAGACGGTAAGTCGTACGTACGCATGAACGCTACTTTCATTTCTATTTCATATTTAATGGAATGAAAATTTAATGATAAATAGGTATATTATAATTACATTATGATATCAAATGATATATATGTTACATAATTTCATTAACACCATCCTTTATACGTTCTATGTATGTCATGAACGAATCATATCACCTTGAGGAGGCGGTAGTCCTCACTTCCTCAAATGAAATTATCATATTTACACATATTGGAAAGCATAAAAGTATGTTTGTAAATAAAAATTACATAATCATAGAGAAAAGATAAACATAATATATATCATATATAAATCCAGTTCCATCATAATGTCCACCATTAGAGGTGGTAGGAGAATATTGAACAATCATCATTCCGTGAGGTAGTAGTTCGTCGTTTACAGAAACAGTATGTTCTTTACCCATTAGATGGAGGTGTGTGTAAGTGTAGTTAGAATCATTCTTATAAAAATAACATAGTATATTGAGTATAATGGTTTTGTTATAAAATAAAGGAATAAAAAGAGTTTATGGGGTTGGATAAGTAAGATAAAACAAAAGAACTTAAGAGAAGACGTTACCTTTAAATCAGGTATCTCCCTTTGGTTTGAACCAAAAAGTTTAATTGAATTTCCCTCTACCTAGGAAAAGGATTCTAGGAGGAGGAGGGGGTGTACTAAGATTAATTGGGGAGAGTTTTTATGAGAAAATGGACTTGATAAGTGTGTGGAATGGGTTAGAAGTGAGGGATTTTTATAAGGGGGATGGGCTCTTTAGAAAAGCTTAAAAATATTATTTTATTATATAATAATTTTCAGTTTCTAAAGGTCCAAAACTCATTAAAGTCAAAGATAAGATGACTCATGTTAGAAATAAAATCATCCAATAATAATTGGACAGGTTTTGGATATTTTTTAATCTTTATAATCTTGTTTATTTAAATAATTTATTATTGAGGTAAACACTGCATCATTATTGTATCATAAATATTTTTATTTATATGATGTATAAAAATTATAAAAAAAATATAATGATGTAGGAAATATTTTTAGATTTAAAATGAATATTTATAGTCAAGGATATAACTTATATAATACCATTTAATAATTGATTTACTAAAACATATATGTTTGTGCCATTTTTGTCTTTACTTTAATTTAATTAATATAAAGTGTCATTATCACTCCCAAGTGCCTCCATGGGGTCCCAAAATTGACCCAAGGATTACCATGGTCGTAAATGTATCAACCAGTAGTATTAGGACACATGTTAGGGTAATTTAATATTATTATTATAATATTTTTTTATCTTTATTTACCAGATTTACCCTTTAACCATGGTAAATAAAATTTTTATTGAAGTAAATATTCATAATGTCTAAAAATAAAAGTTAAATATTTACACAATTTGGAACTCCTGATTCCAAATATAGTATCAATTTTTCCATATTCAAAAAATTTAATTGGCATAAATTAATTTAAAATTAATTCCTGCTGTTAAAACAAAAAGCGTGTTTTTAGGAAATAATAAGTATCAAAAGATTGACACTTATTTATGTCCAATTTAAAAGTGAAATTACTTCCAATGACCAAGATTGGATTAAATGGTAAAAAATAATATAATTACACTTTAAAACCAATTAAAAATATAATATAACCTTATAAATAGATTATATTAAAAGGCAGTTTTGAATTAAAATACAGTATTTTTCACTATTCATTAAAAATGAATTTTATCAGAAAATACCAAAAATTTACCCAATGTAAATTTTAATGACCCGATTATAAATAATAATTTTTTTTAAAGAGAATATATAAAAGTGAAAAAAAGTAGATTTAAGGAGGTTTCTCCATCAAAAGGCGGTAACTCGACCTTTTAATGAATATTTGAGTATTTATGCTTAAAATCATATTCGTTCTTATTTTAAGCCTGTAAAATTTATTGGGTAAATGTAAAAACATTTAAAAACATGTATATTCATATTTTAGTTATTTATGTCTATTCTCGCCAATACAATGGCTAGGCGTTAACTACCATTTAAAATAATATTATATTATTATTTTTCAGTATGACTCGGCAATGTGTGCAACATACTATTTCAAAGAAACTTGTTTTCGTATATCGAGTACGCAATAGAACATAGAATTCACTTTAAAATAAAATTAATATTTAATTCTCAAATTTTAATAAATATGAAAATGTTATATTCTTTATTTACATGGGATGTTACAAATATGATCCAGAAATTTATAATATTGGAATAAGACATAATTTTTTGTAATACTCATAATAATATAAAATAATTTCCTTAGTATTTAATTCTTGCTACTAAGACCATCATAGTGGATTTGGTTCACTCCACAAAATTTTATAGTGGACATGGTCCCTTTCAAAACTAGGTTTACTACCCATTCCAATCCTATTTTTCTCATGATATATACCCATTTACCCAATTCATTGGAGGAAAATATAATTCAATTCCCACCCATACAAAATTAAATTATTAAATATGTGTTCCACAAGATCAATAAAAATTCATTATATCATAACCTATGACAATGAAATAGGTTTCATAATCATTTTATCATTGAATAACACATGGAAAAGAAATGAGTTTCATAAAAATATTTTCATCATAATAACAAACCATTCAGAGAAATAATAAATATGTAATTATTGGATAATATCCCCATTACTTATTAGGAAACATCAATGTATTATATCTTAGATATAAAATGATTTTAGAAGATCTCTTGTATCATTTCTTGAGGGAAATAATATTTTTAATTTGAAATGAAAAATTAAAACTCTAAAATATTCTATAATATTAATATATTGATTTTATTTTAAAATAACCTTAGAAATATTTAAATTATGTTTCAATTAATTGATTGGTTATGACTATTGAAATTTTTTATCTTGTACATGTTAAAACAAATATTCCTTTCACATTTTTAGTAAAATGAATCCTTTTTCAGAAAATGAAGGGAAGATTCCATTAAACCATTTCGTAAGAAATCAAACATGGTAAAACAATGAGTTTAAAAATCATGTTATAATAATTAAAATATTCATGAATAAATTTTTATATTCATGAAATAGAAATTATTTTTGACCAAAGAGAGAAGAAAAGTCGATTTTCCTTAAAAATAGTATTTTAGTTTTGTGAGTACAAAAATATAGGAAAGTGAATTTAAATCATGTATTATCTATAAATATAGAGTGTTTAAGAAAATTAAATATATTATTGAGAGGTAGATCCTGAAATTTCATCATCATAATCATAATAATAAATAATCCTGATAAACAATGAGATTGTAATATAAAACCCTTACAACTTTGGTAAATTTTGAATCATAAGTCCCAAAAAATATTAACATCAATTGAAACATGAAATATCATAAAAATATGGATATTCAATTTATTACATGTCAATGGGAATTTATATACACCTAATAAAATAATATTGAATCATACCATAGCATATGTCTCAATGAAGACAATTTGAGACGATAAACCCTTACCTCGGGATAAACATTATTTTTATATGTTCAAACATCCTATATAAAAAGAATATATTTAATATAATTATATAATAGATACATAATAATATATAGAATACCATATATTATTTACTTATAAACTTTTATTACCTGTTTATTAACAATTATTTATTAAAATCAGTTTTCTTAGTGAAAACTCCTTCATTTTTCAAGTATATTTTGGTTGTATAGTTATTTTCCTTGTAATTTTATTATGTAAAATTAATATATATATATATTAATCATGATAAAAATATATTACATATTAAATATATACATATTTATATTCATCCATAAATTTTTGAGATAGAAAAATTAATGATATTATGGATATGGTAGGTTATACGTACGAATCAACATTGTCTTCATTTTTTGACCGATGGAAAAATGAAAGGTAAAGAATAATTCACCTTTAAAGATTCATTATAATATCATATATATTAAAAATTTCATAAAATCCATAATTATTAACACCCATGTAATACCAAAATGAGAAACAAATAACATCACTTCGTGGATGTGGTAGTCCACATATACAAACAAATGACGTTATCGTTTTATAGAGGATTGGAAGGTAACAATATAGATGTTATATTTTAATTATAGAAGTATTTTTATATCATATAAATCATATATATACATTATATACATCATTATAACCATCTTTGAGATACGGTGATGGAAAATGAATTACGTCAGTTTGTGAGTTGGTAGTCTGCAGTACAGGTGGTCTAATATTTCAGGTCCCATTTGATTAAAGAGGAGATGGATATAGGTTATTAAATTAATATAAAAAATATTAGTATATTTAATTTAATGGTGTTATTATTTTATCGTGTTTGAATAATATTTTAATGACTTATAAGAAGAAATAAAAAAGAAATTGATCGGTTAAGGTGATTACATCTTCATTAAAATAACTCATTTGGATATCCTACTAAAGATAGTAGGGTTTATAATTTTGGAATATGATAACCTCTATAATGTAGAAAATTATTTTCAGAATATATTTTGGTAGTTTTCTTCAAAATATAAGGATCAATGTAAGGTAATGAATATAAAGAAGGTGTTTTCTTTTATAAGGGGAGGGGGATTTTGGAATTTCTTATATGATTAAAATATAAATAGGAAATTATATAGAAAAAAGATTCCAAATGAAAATATTTTCTAAAATAATTTTTTTTTAAATCCTATAAACCAATAAAATATGGAATGGATTAAGTGGAATTTTAAACCATATCCTTTGGTTTAACACCTTAGTAAACATATTTATCCTTAATTGTGGGAATAACTATTTCATCCTTAAATGGATGATAATTTTACCATAAATTAAAAAATTACTCATAAATGAAATATGTTTGATATTTTAAACAATATTATATTAATTTTTTTGAGGATAATATTTTTTTGGAATTTTAAATCATTTAATAATATATTATTTATTGTAAAATATCATTAATGTCAATTTTAGAACTATTTAATTAATTTGAAATTAATGGAAAAAATAAAAAGATGTTATTTAAATAGATCCCCTTAACAGAACCCTAATATGTCATCTGTATATAATAATTTATTATAACACTATAACCCACTCAAATTTTACTACTCGTAATATTTTTAAAACTATTTCCTTTTTCTATTAATTTATGAAATATTATGTTGGCATTGTGTAATAATTTGAGTTAGATATATTGTTACTAAAAATTAAAAATAAATTACAATCATGAAATAAATTTCAATATTATCAGAATAATCATTAATATTCATTCAAAATTTTCCTCTGTCCCTATGTGAACACATAAGAGGGTTTTAAAAGCAATAAAGTGACATTTTGTCTTTTTTCTTTACAAAAAATATTATATAGGTCACTGTCACGGAAAACTATGCCATAAAAAATAAATACTAATACAAAGGTGACAAGGGTAGAAAGAAATTTTTCAAATAAGATTGAAATTTGAAAATTATTGCATTATAACTTAATTATAACCAAGACTAACCTAATTTACCCTTTTACTAAGGTGACAATTTTTTTCAGTTTTTATTATTCATTATGACCAACAAAAAGCTAATCTTATTAAATAATATTAATTCTTATGATTAAAAATGGAATACATATTTCTAAATTTAATTTACAAAATATTTTGTATTTAATTTATAATTATACTTGCAAATGAGACAAAAGGCAGTTTCCCAAAAAAGGTTTTCTTATACAATAAAAGTGTTTATATGAAAATTCATTATAAAATTGATTCAAATTTACTAAATTGGATTAATTATAATATAATTGAATTAATTTTAATATTAAAACACTTTAAAAAAATATAACTTTAAAAATAATTTTAACTAAAAGGATATTTTTAATAAAAGACAATTCTTTTCATTATTCATCGAAAAATTAATATTTTCATAAATTTTTTAAAAAATTATACTGAGATGATTTTTAAATTTTTATTTCAAAAATTAATTTCATTTTTCCAATTACATTTTCTATAGGAGGAAAAAATTAATATTAAAATAAGGGTGAAAAACTTGATGAACCCATTTTTAAAAAATATATTTTTTTAAGAATAAAGATAGATTTATTCTTGTCAGATGTCTATAAATAATATTAGATGGATAATAATAATTTTATCGCATATATAAGGTATAAATTTCATTAAAATAATTCACCTATAGTGATTAATTTAAATTATTGAGAAAAAACCACATTGCGTGCATAATTTTTTTTTAGAAAAACATTTATTTTATATTCAAATGATTTTTATTTTAAATTCCAATCAATTGATAACCATTGAACATACTTTATACATTAGTAAACCACACACTTTTCATAATTTAGTTATTTTTATTAGGTTATAATAGTCATATTTAAATAGTAATATTTCATGGTAGATTTAGGCTGAGTGTTGTGTGTTATATATGTGACCTAGTAAAGTTTTTTCTTTTAAAAAATCTCTAGATGTTACAATAATACCCCATTAATAAATTTCATCCTTACTATTTGAATGTAGGCTCGGTAAATAAGGGTATGAAATCAGAAAATAGCATTTTTTAAATCCCACATCATATCAAGGGTCAGTATAATATCCTATTGAATGGAGGGGAAAAGAAATATGAAGGTCATCATTAAAATAAGTTTTCAAATATGATAACATTAGTGCGAAGTGAAAATGTGGACATGGTGAAAAAAATATAATTTTCAATTATTTTTGGAGATTGATAATGATTATTAATCATAAGAAAACTAATGATTAAGAGAAATTTAATGACCACAAATCCATAAATAAATGGGGTGTGAAAAAGGCCATAAATTCATCAGAAATAAAGGTAATATGATAAAAAAAAAATTGAGATCATTTTCCAAGGGAAATTTAATTCCCTTACAACCTATATGAATAACATATTGCAATATAATTACTTCATATATATAATTTCATCCTTTAGTAAAATTCTACCACAATCCCACCTATTTATCCAAATAATGAGTATTCCAGATAAATTTCTCATGCTATAATAACTAAAATCAACTTCTAACAGATAATATAATCCAATAAAGTATAAGAAGATCTTCCTCCCATCAATAGAAATTAATAAAAACTAAAATTGTTAGAAAAATATACTTCTTAAGATGAATATACATTTATATTAATCTAAAAAGACTCAATAATAACACCTAATGTCTAATGTATATTATTTTATAAATAACTAACCATAAAATTCATCAAAACATTCCTATAAAAATATTTAAAACCAAATATTATAACGATTTTATTTTTTTATTCTTCCAAGATAAATTTTTTATTGATCACCAAATAAAAAAACTCACTCTTAATGTCTCATATGATAAATATATATTTCTGAATCATATAATATTCAATTAATGATAATTATCTCCATAAATAACATGAATCAATATAAATCCCCAAAAAATCATATATTATTCCAAAAATATAATTCAACCATTATTCGTGAAATAAAATATCATAATGTTTTATTTAACATCATCATACATGGTCGCTAAAATTACAGTGAGCTAATTCGGAAATAAAAAAATCACTTTTAAATCTCACGGTTATCTATACAATGAAACATATGTTACTAAGTTGTAAAAATAAAAAATTAACTCAATAAAAATGATCATAAAAAACATAACGTTTATCAATTTTAGTGAGCCATGTTTTTTTAGACTGAAAATTTGGGCATAAATTTGAATTGTTCTGTTAGATGCTTATATGGGTTAAATTTGTTGGTTTACCCTATTAGATGACCTTTTATACTTTTTTGACCACTCCATTCGTCCCATGATAGGATTTTACCCTCAGATAGTAGTTTTCTAGAATTTTAAATCATTTTAATTTTAATGGAATAATTAATATAAAATAATTTATTAATTAAATATTAATTTATTCACTTGTGTTAGTCCAACTATATATTTTGAATGAAATGTATAATTGAGATTTTATCTCTAATATTTAGTTTGAAATAATTAGTTTCTCTTGGTGTGGAATATACTTAGTTCAGGCACCAGAGTCAGACCTGAGCCCCTTTTTATTTTTCTTTTATTTTCTCCCTTTTATTTTTTCCTTTTTCTTCTACTTTCCCTCTCATTGGTTTGTCTCATATTCCCCCTATGAGTATCATCTATCGCATGACTGGGAGATAATGGGAGAGTGGGGGGAGATATATATATAGATAGAGAGAGGAGGATAAGAAGAAGATGATTAATAATAATAATAATAATAATAATAATAATAATAATAAGGTAGTTACCACCATGGATATCGAGAGGAGACAGACTGTTATACAGTAGTTGTGGATTGCAAAAATGGGTGAAGCTTCGGAAGATTTCACCAAAAGCTAGGTCAATTTTATGTTTTTTCATATATCTCTATATATTTACCATTTTCATGTTTCAAACCCCTATTATGATAGATTAAAACCCCTTATGGGTCAATCTATGGATTTTGGGGAGAAATAGGGATTCAGACCGATTTAAGTGGTCTTCCATACAGAAATCTCAATCACACAACACATGGATTAGGGAACACAAGTTGGGTGTTCTTCCTATTTGGGGAATATTATTTCTTATAAGTACATTCCATGTATATAGTATACATTCCATGTATTGGGACTCAACTATATACCTGATTACTTAGACATAAATCATGTGTAGTAGTACATTGTCACATAAAAGTACACGACCAGACCCCATATTGGTTGCATTAAATGTATGAGTAAATTATATGCTATACACATGGCTATTCTAAGTGCGGTACACAGGTAGGTATGCCATGTAAGTAATAATCCATGTATAAGGGCTTTACATTCCTTGTACAGCTGAGGTACAAACTCAGGTGGATCCTTGGTAGAACATATTGTGTACTAGATATACATGTCGTGTATTTCCCCCTTAATACCCTTTAGGATTTTTTAATATCATTACACCTAGGGGTCATTATTGGAAACATGAGTAGTCCATTTAGATAATCTTTCCACATTGGTCACGGTGGTGAGACCCATTGATCTAAGATGGTCCATGAGTTATCTCTCTCGACAAGATTCTTTCACAGCTCTTCCATTATGGGCTTCTCCTTTACAAGATGTCCCTTCATGCCTATGATGCCTTGATATTTTTTTTTCAGACAATCTCTTATAATATTCCTCTTCCTACATTTCATCCTATAGGTTTTTATGTAGAAAGCCTCTATCTTATTATTGTATAGAGGGTCCCCTATGGGATGTCTTCACTTATATGATGACTTAGGGAATACCGTGTAGGATACAATTACCTTAATATGGTATTGAGGGTCCTATGTAATATTTTTCTTCCTATGAAACGTTCTAAGGATCTCATGTAGGATACCTCTATTTTTATAATTTCAAGGATCCCATATAGAATTTATCCTTTTACATACACAGTTGAGGATCCTGGGTGAGATGACTTCATGTATGTGAAGACCTTGAGGATCCCAAGTATCATTCCTCTTCAGTGTCATGACTTAGGGGACCCATCGATTACCCAGTGTTTGATAGAACCTAAGCTATTTTGTTGGGGATGTGGATATATATAGTAGTGGGCATCACTTTAGAATGTGTATCTAATTTCTACGCCATAAGTCTATGGTAGTAGTGGTGGAATTAGATGTTCATCCACTCTTTCTCTTTATTTATACATTCACATGGTTACTGTTGGTGTAGTTATGATAGTCAGAGGTGATTCTTGGTTTGTGGATGATGTTCCTGATGTGATAAACGTATTATTATTTGGAATCCCAAATGCACTTCATTGTTTTTGACTTCTAAGCCTTTTGATCAGATATTATTAATGGTTTTCCTAGACATACTTCATAGGACCTAGCTAATGAGATCAATCTATTGAGTATTATTTTATCATGGTACCCAGATGTACTTCCTAGGATCCAACAAATTAGCCTTACTATCCTGTTATTTCTAGATGTGCTACCTAGAATCTAGATTTTGATCCTTATTTTATTGGTATTTCCATACATATTTCCTAGGGTATAGATTATGAGGTTACTTGATCGAATAAAACTGTTAATATTATTGGATGTCCCATTTGTCACTTGGATTCCACCCTAATTAGGGATGTAGAGGTAAGTTTCAGAGAGTGTCTTAGAACCACTCTTGTACTAGGTCCCTCTAAGAATGTCTAGTCCACTAGCATTCCATAGGATATAAATGGTTTTCAAGTTGGCGCATTTCCCTTAACCTGTGAGATGCTAATGAGATCACCAACGATGGACTTAATCTCCTCATCTAATAGATTAGAGACTCCTTGGTATCAGTGGGGAGGTTGTGCAGATGTGATGATTTATAATGGATTTCTAAATCTTACCCCATTTTCACTTTACCGCCAAGGTTTCTTAGAGATGATAAGGTTTATAATGGGTAGTTCATAACAACGCACATTTTTTCAAACTGGAAATTTGTGTTAAAATTTAAATTTTTCTTATAAATTATAATATTTGTTAAATTGGTAATTTAAACATATAATATTATCATATATAATATTTTTGACAACTACATTGGTCTCTGAATAGGGTGTTTACCCTAGAACAATAGGTTTTTCGAATTATGAACCATTCAAATATTCATGGAAGAATTACTAATTAATATTTTTAATTAGATAGTAATTTATTCACACATGTTATTTCAGATATATATTTTTAATGGATTGTTGGATTGGGATTCCTTCTCTGCTATTTAGTCTCAAACAAATATTTTTTCCTGTGAGGGGCATAAACTCAGGTCAGACACCCAGGACAGAGCTTCATCTATCGCACGACCAACAGAGAAAGAGAGAGGGGTAGATGGAGGGAGGGAGGGATAGGAAGGGACATATATGTGTGGAATGCATGACGATCTGGACTATCATGTGGCTATCATGGATCATGTAAATGGGTGAATCTTCGGCTTATTATTCCCAACGGTAGCTCATCCTTAATTTATTCCATTAAACCCCATAGATTTACCATTTCAAGTTTTAAACTCCTATTTATGACTATATAGGATGCCTTGTGGGTCTATATATAGATTTTGGGGAGAATAATAGGGTTTTAGGCTGATTTGAGGAGTTTCCCATGTAGAAATCATAATCACATGGTGTGTAGTTTAGGGAACACATGTTTTGTATTATTCCTATTTAGAGAAGATGATATTATTGAGGTACACAATGTGTGCAAGGTATACACACAATTTAATGGGAATCATATATGTAGTTGATTTCCTATCCATATAGCTTGTGTAGAGGTACATGGTCATGTATAAGTGCACGGTCAGAACCCATGTTGGTGGCACACTATGTAAAAGTACACAGTCAAGCTATATACATGGCCATGCCATGTGAGGAACATGGGTAGGAACCTCATGTAGGGAACATTCAGTGTACCTATCTTACTCTCCATGTACATGGGATTTGACACTATATGTATGTCTAAGGTACATGCCTAGGTGGAACCTTGGGATAACACGCCATGTACTTGCCCCTTGCCACCCATTTTAGGGTTTTTTGTATCTTTACACCTAGGAGTTGGAATTTGGAACATGAGAAGTCCATTTTGAGTATCCTTTCGCATATATCATGATGGTGAGAAAATTTTAAATAATGTGATCCATGAGTTATCTCTCTTAATAGACGCTTTCATAACTCTTCCTTTGAGGACTTCTTCCTTGCATGGTATACCCTTCTAGCCTACGAGGCCATGAGATTCGTTGTTTCTATGTATCTAATATAGGATGCATCTGCTTAATTTTTTAACCAATGAATCCAATTTTGGATTCCTATATCTTATTATTGTACTATAGGTTCAATGTAGGACACCTTCGCTTATATGATGAATTAGGGAGTCCCATGTTGGATCCCTTTACCGGTATACCATTTTTATGGTCCCATATAGGATACCTCTTCCTATGTAATGATCCAAGGATCCCATGTAGGATGCCTAAATTTATTTACCATCAAGGATCCCATGTAAGATTCCTCCTTTTACCTTCACAGATGAGAATCCCAAGGAGGATGCCTTTGATTATTTGTAGACATAAAGGATCCTAAATAGGATTCATATCTAGTGTTATGACATAGGGGAATCAGTGGGTACCCCAATGTTTGAGCATCCCTAATATAGCGTGTTTGGGGTTAGGGTAGATATGTTACTGGGTGTCACCTTATAACATGTATCGAACTTGTATGGCATGAGTCTATAGAAGTAGTGGGGGGTTTTGGCATTCATCCACCCTCATTCTTTATTTATGCATTCACATGGTTACTAATGATGTAGAAATGTTATCTTTAAGTTCTTCCAAGTTTTTTCTGAATGTGTCTAACATGATATGAGATATTATTATTGGGATTCCATGATGTACTTCATGTGGTCTAGATTCTAAACCTTTTGATTGGATATTATTATTGGGGTTCCGAAACATACTACCTTGGACCTACCTGATGAGTCATTTCTATTGACTATTATTTTATCCTGATACCCAGACATGCATCCCAAAATATGGTTATTGATCCTTTTTATCTTGGGATTTCTAGACATACTAACTAGAATCTGTCTTCTGAGCCTTATTTTATTGGGATTTCTAGACGTAATTACAGGGGTCTATCTTGTGAGATTTCAGGATTGAATGTCAATGGTACTGTCATTGGAAATCCCATTTTTTGCTTGGATTCCTCCCTGGTTAGGGATATAGTGGTAGGTTAATGAGAGTGTCTCATTACCTTGACTATACTAGGGATAACTATGAATGGATAGTACATTATAATTCAAGAGGATGCCAAAGGTTGTCGGGTGGGCGTATTTCCCCCGAGCAGTGGTATGTTGATGAGAACCCTGAGGACGAACTTGATCTCCTCATCTAATTCCTAGGATACTCCCTAGGATCGGTGGATACACCATTATGGTATCACCCTGACTTGTTTGGGGATGAGGTTGTTGATCCAGTTATCGAATTATTCCATGTTATACTGGATCAGGAGAGTATTACTTACATATCAACTAAGCATCATCCCATTTATGAATAATACCAGTTGTAGTGTCATGATTACTTATATATCAGGACCAAGGAAACATACATCAGACTGGATTACACATGGATTGTGTAGTATGATATCCAGCCTAATTCCAAATTTGTAGGATTTCCACTTGAGACCAAGAATCCTTAACCATATTTATTAGAGGACAGTATGGGTGTACCCAAGGCATGGACATCTATCCCCCTATTGTGAAATATATTTCTTAGAGACATTTCTAGAACTGGATGAAGAAAGTATTATTGATAGGGATTACATACCTAGATATTGACTTAATTACATATAGCTTGAGTGGTATGATAGTCAACTCAATGACCTTCTCACAGGATATCCATACGACTGAGAGTATGGACCCAATGATCGACTATTGTTGTTTATGATATTTTTAACCCTTCTAATGTATATATATGTAAAGACCTGTAAAAATTCAAGGGAAATTTTTTCTTAATTTTCTTTTGGATTTTACAAGAACACGGTTTCTGACGGAACCTGATTCCGAGGCCCGGTGTGCCCGGAATCATTTTCCGAATTTTAGCTCAGGTACGTTCAGTGAACGAACAAGAGGGTTTTCCTAACTTTTGAACCGGTGCTCGGAATTGAAATCCGAGGACACCGATGGAATCGCAGTGCCGGTAGGAATACCTTTTCTGGATTTGCGTTTGCTCGGGTGTGGTTTTAAATTTTTGGGTTAAGTAAAGGAATAAAATAAAATGGTGCAACCAATTTTATTTTATTTTAACCTAAGATAAGTGGTTGGAGTGGGACCCACTATATCCTACTCCATTAGGTAGGATATTTGTGGGGTGGGTCCCACACGAGCCCCACCTATTCAACTTCCTCAAACCCCCTCTTTTAATTGGTAACGCACCTGCACCCCCATTAAATGAAGTCAACTCTTGCGTTTAACTAAATATTAAATGCCTCTTTAATTGGGCGGTTTAAACTTTTCAATTAATTAAATTAATTGACTGATTCAATTTTGAATTTCAAAACGTTTGGCGTGAGTAATAAAATAAGGCAACGCTTATTTTATTAGTGTTGTTTTGGTTGTGAGAGAGGATTTTGGAGAGGATTTTATCTAAGTCTTGAAGTTCTTTTTCCACGACGAAGAACGCGAAGAACGTCGAGCCTTCGACGAAGAACTCCATCACCGCAAAGGGGAGTTCGTCGTACCGTCTTCTTCCCTCTCTGCAGCCAGTGAGAGACGCCATCCTCGGAGATTGACGACGCGATGCCGACGAATCTTTTCTCCGCGACGCCGATGATCCTCCTTTCGCGACGCCTTCTTCCGCGACGTTCAATTCTGCGACGAACCTTCGTTCAACCATTTCTTCGAGGTAGGGGTTTGATTTTATGTCGTGAATAATTATGGGCGTTCATCGATTAACTTTTAGCCTCATGCTATCGATTAACGGGAGGGGGCCGGACCGCACAAACATGGTCGACCCCCCCCCCCCTTATTATTGATGTCCTTCGTTGTGGATTGGAACGGAGATGGTGTGGTGTCATCGCACCGTGCGGCAACGAGAGAACCGTGGCAAAGGAGCGCAGCGCCGTCGCACCGCGCCGGGGAACCACGAAGACACCGCGACCGGAGCGGGGTCGCGGCGGAGGGGCGCGGTGCCATCGCGCCGTGTCGGTCAGACCAAGGTCGCGGCCTTTGGCTGCGGCGGTGCAGGGAGTGGCGGTCGGCTACCGGTCGCCGGCGCCAGAGCAGGAGGGTAGGACCGCGGGGTCCCGCGGCAACAGCACGGTCGGCCAGCCGGGCCGGCCGAACGAGGAACCGGGGGTTGTAACCCTTGGTTGGCCGAAGGAGCGGCCCCCCACATGGGGGGCCGCAGTTTTCCAAACAGGGGGGCAGCGCCCCCCCCCCCTTCCGCTCGGCCGTTACGGCCGAGCCACCTGGCCACGTTGGCCAGGCCGAGCGCGCCAGGTCGGGCCGCACCCAGGCCAGGTTGGGTCGCGCCGGCTGGGTCGGGCCACGCCCACCGGGTTGGACCCAGATCTGGGTCGGGTTGACCTGATTCGGGCCGACCCGGGGGGTATCGGGCCAGGTCGGACCGGGCCCGAACCCCCTATTTCCGGACCTCTTTCGGTCTTTTTCCCATAACTTGGGTTGCGGACCTCTGATCGACGCACCGTCAGCTGCGATGCGATCCTTGGATCGAGACGGTCGTTTCAGTATATTACACTCATGGTTTCGGAGAACTTTGGGTTCGTCCGGGTTGGTTCCTACACGAAACCAACCGGGCCCTCGGAGCGGAAACGCTTATAACTTGAGCTCCGGACGTCCGATTGACGTGCCGTCGACTTTGATGGATTTCCTCTTAGTGAGACGGGCCTTTTGGCTTACTCCACTCGAGGTTTGGACGCAGTTGGAGTATGGTTGGGTTGGTTTTGACTTAAAAACCAACCGGGCCCCTAGGACGAAAAAGCCAATAACTCTCAGACCGGGCGTCCGATTGACGCGCCGTCTGTCACGTTGAGTTCCTGTTGACGATACGGAACTTTGGGATACATAAACTCTGTACTTTGTGTCAGTTGATGTATCATCCCCTTGGCTCGTGGAGCGGACCCTCCCGAAACGAGCTTGCTGTGTGCGGGAAGCCTAGAGTTGGCTGCGACTACGACGACGATGAAGACTGTACAGGAATCCTCCGTGGGTTCAACAGCGACGACTACAGCACTCAGCGATCCTCTGTGGGTCAGTGCCTACCGATCCTGTGTGGATCAGATCCTGTGTGGGTCAGCGCTCAGCGGTCCTGTGTGGGCCAGTGCATACCGATCATGTGTGGGTCAGATCCTGTGTGGGTCATTGCGGGGGTTAGTACCTATCGATCCTTTGTGGGTCTGACGGCTTAGATGAATCAGTGGCTATATCTTATCATCTTTATCGTCTTACGAAGAATTATACATGTGTGAGCTGAGTCTTGACTTTCAATCATTATCTTCGATATGATTGACTTGCTTTCCTATATGGATTGTGTTGTGCTATCCTGTGTGGACGTGTTTGAACTTGGGCTCGGATGCTGGAGCCGAACTGGAATTGATGACTTAGGTATATGTATGGGCATATACCTAAGTAGTGTTGGATGTTACTTCGTGATTGTATCTTTCCTTTGTGGATTATCCTTTGTGGATTCTGGGAGACCTTCGGGGGTCTCGGGGTCCCTACTGAGTAGCTTATATTCACCCTTGCACGGGCTATGCCCGCACTACGTTGTGTTGGATGCAGACGACGGACAGCGCTGATCGTGGTGGAGGCTTGTGGAGCAAGTCGGTACCTGGAGGTGGACCACTGGGCGGGACGTGCACGGAGCGGACGGCTGGACCCGTGGAGCTGAGGAGGCTATCTATACCCACCCTTCAGGTGGGACTTCCTGTGGACGGCACGACGTTGCGGCTTTACTTTTCAGTTGTTGTACTTTCTTTCCTGTTGTACTTTACTTTCAGTTTGTGTTTGTATTCTGACCCACTTACATTTCCGCACTTACTTTTGTACCCAGTTTTACTTAGTGTTTACTTCTGCTTGCTTACTCTATGGTGTTTGTTTACTTTACAAAGGCAATGTCTTCCCTTCTTTTATCAGGAATTACGCCTTGGTGCTAGTCGTTAGCCCCTGACCTATGGAAGGCGGGCTTGGGGTAGTCACGGCACGATCTCCGAGGTCAGGTCGTGACAATATATATATATGATAATATATATATACACACACATATAAATATACATATAAATGATGAAACATTTCTCAGTTGACTGGGATCATAGACCTAGGGATCTATTATGGTTTCAATTGATTTATTTTAATTATTTATTATTTCGGATGTCTCTCAGCTAAGATAAGGATATTGCATGAGCATGAACTTATGAAAAAAAATTATAGGTTCATCATTGGGGTGGCCTAATGATATTTTTTCTCACCGATACATGTAGACCATGGTGTTTATTTATACCTTATCTCTTCTTTTCAAGATGATCACAGATAGCAAGATGAATTGGGTTGACGACCAGGGTTTCATGATCGATCAGAGTTACTCATGTGGATTCTTGGGATTGGGTTGGTGTAGTTTAAAAATGTCTAGAGACTAGGTATGTGTTCTAGCTTGGAGTTAGAAGTAGAGCCCTATTCTTTTATTTCAGTTTATTTTACATACTCTGACATGTATAGTTGGCATAGTGAGTGATTGGTGTTGTATGTTTTACATGGTAGTTTGGGATTTTATAGCATTTCATTTATTGTTTCACCACGTTCTCTTTCCATTTTTTTTACTTCATCCTCACTCCATTTATTACTGCTACAAATGATATATGGGTATTTTAAATATTGTTACATTTATATGAGGGTTTAGTCTCTCTATTATACCACCTTTAGACCCTCTCTTATAGTCTCCATCCTATTGTGTACGAGATGCATGCTTCAGGACTTGTAGGGAACTAGACCAAGGCACCAATTTAGTGTAACACGTAGTAGTATGTTACATCAATATATTTAAAAATATTAAATGAGAATTATTTCTCAAATAAAACTTCATGTCAAACCTAAGGGTTGCATATACCTCAACCTAATAAAACGACTATGAAAATATAATTAATCATAACATAATCCAATAACATAATGTATCAAAAATTTGTGTCTAAGACATTAAAGTAATGATCAACCTTAATATTTTAAAGTTATTATACTGACCATAAATATTATGATAACCTCACATAAAAACATTGTAATATAAAAAGTTATATAAATCGACATATGATACTATCCATGATAGACCAAAACTTGATCTCTTACTGGTGGTGACATAGGCATGACATAGGCCTAGTGATATTTGCAGGATGATGTAGGTGTGATGTTGCACTGGGCCATCGGGCCAAGTTCATGGGCACTTGGCATTGGGAATATATGATATGTAATGGTTCTCCCTCTACCAATATATAATTAGGTCTATTGTTTCAAAAAAAAGTTTCTTCGGACCCAAATTAAAAAAAACATACTTAAAACATTTCCTCACAACCTGAGCAAAGGAGACATAATAAAGGGTGAGATTAGATGTTCAGTGAGGGTGAAAAAGGGAGATATCAATGAACACATAAACATAACATGAGAATAATGGTATGAGAACATGATCTTGAAATTCAAAAATCATACCATACGTATTAAAGATCATAATGTTGAGTCATGAAATAAATCTTAGTAGTTCGTAAGACATGAATCATAAACAATTTGAATCGAATAAGCCATGAGGGCGTAATATTAGCACAAGATATAAGATTTTTTTGTACATATATGTATATAAAATTAGTTACCCAGTATTCAAGGCTTCTATGACTATCATAGTGGATTAGGTTCACTCCTCAACTATCATTGTAGTCAAGGTTCACTCACAACACTATCATAATAGACATAGTCCCATACTAAACTGGGTTCACTTCCAATTCTAGTCTTGTTTATCTCTTGAGATATCCCTCTATTAACAATTCATTAGAGGCATATATAATTCTAGGACTACACACCACCTGACAGAAATTAGAAATATGTGTTCCATAAGTTCTTTAAATGTCAATTATATCATAATCTGTGAAATGGAAAAAGGTTTCATAAACATTTCATTATAGTGTAACCCATGGAAATGAAATGAGTTTCATAAACAAATTTTCATCGTACTCATAAACCATACAAATAAATAATAATGATGGTACCACTAGATAATATCCCCAGTAAAGATTAGGAAGAATTAAAGGATTCCATCTTAGATTGAAATTTATTATAAAAGACCACATGGATCATTTCTTAAGAAAAGTACCCTTTTTTACTTTGAATTCACTTATTTAAAATCTAAAAGCTTTTAAAATATTAAATTAAAAAATCATTTAAAATAACATTGTAAACATAGAAATTAAACTTCAATACATTGACTTTTCATGACAGAATAAAATTTTGTTCATTTTGTGTATGTTAAAATAAAGATTCCTTTGACATTTTCAGTAAAAAGTAAAAAGTACCTTGTTTAAAAAACAACAAGACGATTACTTTTAATATATTTTTTTAAAAGAAAAACATGGGTATAAATTACATTAAAAAATAAATGGATAATATAAAAAACATTATTCAAAACAATTTTATAAAAACATGGACATGTGATAGAAATAGCTTTTGACTGAAAATAGAAATTATGTTGATTTTTCTTAAAAATAACATTTAGGTATCTTAAGAATATAAAGAGAGTGAAATGAAAGGAATATATTTATAATATATAAATAACTTTATTAGAGTAAAATTCATTATATTATTGAGATTTATATTATGAAATTTCATAATCAGAAGTGTAAGCATAAACAATCCTAATAAGCAATGATATTTTAACATGAAACCCATACAACATTATCAACATTTGAATCGTAGGCCCCACGAAAGAATAACATAAAATATCATTAAAATATGGAGATTTGTGAAATTTCATGCCAAATTAGCTATATATACACCACATAAAATAATATAGGAGAATAACATACCATATGTATCAAAGAAGGAAATTTGAGATTATGAACCCTTACCCCAGCTACAACTTCCTTTTTATGTGTTTTAACATCATATATAATAATTATAAGAATGTTATAAATATATATAAAATCCATAATCATATATATAATACCATATATGATTTACTTATTAACTTTTATCAACCATTTATTAACCATTCATTACTAAAATCATTATTTTGGGTGATAGATGCTTTGTTTTTCTTGTATGTTTTAGTTTGGTACTTTCATTGCTTGTAAATTGATAATGGTTATATAATTTATACAATGTTAATAATGATATAAATATCAAATATATTCATTATATACGTATTTAGATACATAAATAAATTTTATATATAGAAAAATGAGTTACACCATTCGTGGAGATGGTAGGTCGTGCATACGCATAAACGTTGTTTTCATTTTTTGATGTATTATTCGAAAGAGTGGTAAATAAATTTCACTTTTATTAAATAATTTTTATTTAATATAAATCATATATATATATTCATCATATACATCCTTATTACTATTCACGTAAAATGGAAATGAAAATCAAATCACATCGCTTCGTAGATGTGTTAGTCCACACGTACACATGAGCGACATTATCATTTTCCAACAAATTGGAAGGTAAGAAGGTAGATGTTATATTAAAATTAAATATGTATAATTATATCATAAATATAATTTATATAATTTATATACATCATTATATCCAATCATGACTATAAGTGATTGAAGACGAATTATATTCGTTCGTGAGGCGATAGTTCATCGTATACATGATCGACTGGTTCATTTCAAAAAAATGGAAGATGAGATGGGTATAGGTTATTATATTAACATAACAAAAACAATATTTTTTTAACATAATTTTTAAATTATTTCAACATGGATGAAGAATATTTGAAATAGGTAGAAGAATAAATAAAAATAAAGTGACCAGTTAGGGCGATTACCTCCTCATTGAATGAACTTCTTTGGATCTCTTTTTAAGGAACCTAGGATTGGAATTTTGTGAATAAAATATCCTATATAATGTGTATAATGATTTTGAGATGATAATTTGGTACTTTTTGGTCATTCTAGATGGATCTATGTGGTGTGTAAAGAGGAGAAAGGAGGGGTGTCCTTTTATAAGTGAGGGGAGGGACACTTATGGCATTTCTTAAAAGATTAAAATATTAAATGGTCATTGTCTATAAAAATGAATCCACATGTGAAGATATTATAATTTACGGTATATTTTTGGTTTAAATACCAACAACCAATAAAATATTTAAAGGTTTATGGGGTTTTTTAAACTTTATCTTTTGATTTAACTCCTTAGTCAACCTAATTTAACATTGACTACAAGGTTAACTATTTTAAACTTAAAGAGTGACTAATGTGACCATAAATGCAAAAATTACTCATAAATTTACCATGGATGATATGTTATAAAATATTCTATTTAATTGGCCAAAGATAATTTTTTTATGAATTTGAAATCATTAAATAAAATTTTATTAATTATAAAATATGATTACTTTCAATTTTGGAAGTACTCATTTAATTTGACTTTAATGAAAGGGGAAAAAATGTAATTTGATTACATTATTTTCACAGGTCACTAATATGTAAAATTTATATAAAAAATCCACGTCACACTGTAACTCAAACAAATTATATTACTTTTATTTTTTTAAAGTCACTTATTTTATTATTCTATTGATTGAAGTAATATTATGTCAACGTTAGTTAAGAATGTAAGGTAATTATACCAGCAATATAATATTAAATATATATATATATATATATATATATATATTTCAAAAAAAATTGCAAAAAAATTTAAAATATGACCACCACGCACTAATCAACCATAATTTAAAAATTAGACATAATCAACCATAATTTAAATAATTTAATTATTCTAAAAATAATCATTAATATTCATTCACAACTTGTTTGGTTCCCCGTTTGAATATGTAAGAGATATTTAAAAGCAAAAGAGTGACATTTTGTCTTTTTCATTACTTAAAATATTATAAAGGTCACTTTATTGGAAAAGTCTCCCATAAAAAATAAATTTCAATCCTAATTTGATAAGGTTAAAAATAAATTCATCCAATAAGATTGATGATGAAGAATGGTAGTGTTATCACTTAGATTAAACCTTGGTTAACCTGAATTACCCTTTTATTGTGGTGATTTTTTACTACTTTTACTATTCATTATGAAAAAATTATTTCAACCTTATTAAATAATATTAATTTTGATGAATAAAAATATTAAATCCATTTTAATAAATTCAATTCATATAAGTGGTTGTAATTAATTTAAAATTAAACCTGAAAATGCGATGATAATCGGTTTTCCAATGAAATTTTTTTCTTAAGTACAAAACGTATTTATATCCGAATTCATCATAAATTTGATTTCAGTAACCTAAATTGGATTAATAATATTATAATTGATCTAATTTTAATTTTAAAACCATTTTATATATAAATGGGACTTTTAAAATTCCTTAATATGAAAATACAATTTTTAATAAAAATCGATATTTTTAACTATTAATCTAAAAATTTATCTTTTTATAAAATCATAAAAAAATTAAATTGAAGATTTTTTTGACATGTTAATTTTTCAAAAAAAGTTCATTTATTAAAATAAATTTTTATAAAGTGTTAATAATAAACATTAAAATAAGTGCGCAAAACTCAATATAAATGATTCTTTAGAAAAATATAATTTTTAAGTGGAAAGTTGGATTTATTCTTATCAAATACATAGAAAACATATTAGATAAATGATAAAACATTTTGTTCAATATGTAATATATGAATATCGTTTAAATAATTTTCCAATAGTGATTAATTTAATTTTTAATTATGAAAACACTTTGTGGGGATAATTTTCTTTTTTGGAAAAATAATTCATTTTCATTCAAATAATTTTTATTTTCATTTCCAATCAATTAATATCCAATATTGTCTTTATACATGAGTCAACCAAATATTTTTCATAATTTAGTTAGTACTATTCATAACCACCAATTAATCAACTATGTTATAACATTCATATTAAAAAAATATATTTCATGGTTCATTTAGGCATGGCGTTTCATGTCATATATGTCATCAAAAATAGTTTTTTCTTTTAAAAAAATCAAGAGGTGTTACACTGCACTTGTACATAAATTAACCTATAGTAGAAAAGGGTTTGTAATATAATTGATTCTTCAAATAAGGTATTAGGATATATATTTTTTAGAATGATAAGTTAATTTCTATTGACTCATGTCAATTAAAAATTAATGAGAAAAATTACATCACCCGTGATTTGGAGTTGGATGAATAGATCTTTGAATTAATGTTGTGATAAAATTACCTATTGAAAAATGTAATTTATACACTAACCACAAGATATTGAAATATATATTCCCATAGGAGTTGAATATTCTCCAAAGGAGTTGATAAAAGACTATGCATGCAAAAAACATCACCTCTATGGGTAGGAAAACAAGGTGGCCAATACTTGGAGTAGGAAATATCATGCTATGATATCTATGGGTAGGAAAACAAGGTGGCCAATGATGAGTGTCGTGTGATCGGCCATGCGATCCAACAATATGAGAGGGCCTCCGGTCAGTCTATCAATCACGGCAAGTCGGAAATTTCCTTCAGCACTGGGGTTCCTCCATCCAAAAAAGAAGAACTTTGCACCATTGCAGGCATTCATATGGTCGAGAAGCATTAGAAGTACCTCGGGCTTCCTACAGTCATTGGTCACTCCAAAAAAAAATCTTCGCATCTATGTTGGACCGGATTGAGAAAAAAATTCAAGGCTGGACCCCAAAAAGAATTTCCAAAGCCGGCAAGGAGACCCTTGTTAAAGTTGTCCTCCAATCCATCCCCAGCTATTTCATGTCCCTCTTTAAGCTTCCAGTTGTTGTAGTCAATCAGATACACGCACGCACAGCCAATTTCTGGTGGGGAACAAATAATGGGAGGAATCGAACCCACTGGATAGCCTGAGAGAACCTCTGCTTACCTAAATCTGAAGGTGGAATGGGATTCCGAGACCTTCTTCATTTCAATGACGCACTACTGGCTAAGCAAGGTTGGCGCCTTTTGAACCGCTCATCCTCTCTGTGTGCGCGTGTTCTCCGTGCAAAATACTTCCCCCACAAGGACTTTCACGATTCCTCTCTTGGCCCCCGTCCCAGCTTCCTCTCGAGAAGTATCTGGGGTGCCCGCAGTCTCCTGGAAAAAGGGTTGGGCTGTAGGATTGGGAATGACTCAATAGTTAACATTTGGACCGATCCCTGGCTAATTGACAATGAAGGTGTGCGGGCATCGTCCCCTGCCCAACCAGGCTTTGAAGATGTCACTGTCAGATGCCTTTTTGACGATCAGGGGCTTGGGTGGTGCATGGAAAGATTACACGCATGGTTTAATGAAAGAGATAAAAAATTTATCCTGAGTATCCCATGTGTTCCAGACACCAGCCCCGACCATCTCTTTTGGATCCACGACCTCTCCGGAGCCTATACGGTGAAATCTGGTTACCGGCTTGCTATTGGCACTCAGGATGACGTGAGGGAAGGGGGGCCCTGGAAATCGCTTTGGAAACTCAATGTCCCCCAAAAAATTCGCCATTTTTGGTGGCAGGTATGCAAGGGCACCCTCCCTAACATGAGCCTTCTCGCCTTCCGACATATTTCCAGTGACACGTTCTGCCCCTTCTGCCCAAACGTTCCAGAATCTCTCTTTCACGCTATCATCAAATGCCCGGGGGCAAAGGAGATTTGGAGGAAATGGATATCCTCAACAGACTCTTCACTGATCATGGGCCCCAACCTCCTCTCTCTCCTGATGCGATGGTGCTCCTCCTTCTCGTCGGCTGAAGTGGGCTCTCTTTGTATCATGTCCTGGATCATTTGGGTCCGCCGCAATGATGTCGTTTTCAACCATGTTAACAAACCTCCCGATTTCTGGATTGAACGGGCCTCTTCCTGGTTTGAGGGCTGGCAGCACCACAATAGACATCATACTCCCTCTGAAATCCCCTTCTTTTCCTCCCTTTGGAGCCCGCCCCCGGAAGGGATTCTCAAGATTAATGTGGATGCGGCTCTCCCCAAGGATGGTCCTGTTGCCCTTGGCCTGATGGCCCGTAACCATCTTGATCAAATCATTACAGCCAAACACGAGTCACATCACGTATTTTGGGAACCGGTGGTTGCCGAGGCTGCCGCCATCCTCGTCGGAATGATGTTTGCTGTTGACCGTGGATGGGACAAAATTATCATCGAATCAGACTGTCTCACCATTATCAATATCATCAACCTCAACAACGACGGCGAACTCCAGTCCTTTGGGTCCCTCACCAGGAAAATCCAGTCCAGCCGACACTGCTTTTCTTACTGCACCTTCTCCTTTACCAAAAGGAAAGGGAACAAGGTTGCCCATCAACTGGCGGCAGCTGGTCCCTTTAATGTCAACCAGCTCTGACTGGACCATTTTCCTTCATGGCTTTGTGCATGTACGTCAGCTGACTTTCATCATTAATGGACCCGTCTTTTATCAAAAAAAATGTGAATATCTAAGAAGAATAGAAATATGACATGGGTCAATGGGAAACATTACTAAGTATTCTAGAAACAAACTGTGATATATAGTGTTATATGTTTTAGAACCCCGATAAGTGACCCATAAGGACTATAAATACGGTTTGAAAATTGGGATTCTGTGCATATCTCATACTTCCCTATTCATGGTGTAAACATAAATTTTTATAGTTATAAAAAGAAAAAATATTATAGGATAACATTAAAGGTGATTTTAGGCGATGTTTCTCAATGATTGATATTACAACATGCTAAGGTTGGTTGATATAAGTATAGGGGGTGAAGAAACCATTACCCATACTAGTATAGAAATGAAAAAATCTCACCATGGAATTTTTCATAGGACTCATTGGAGATATAAAAGATGTAATACCATTAGGATTATAGTGGATCTCCTTATTAAATTAATGAATTTTATCGGCATAAAAGATGACTTATTGCTCCACCAACTTGCCATGATGTACAAAAGGGAAGCGGTAATGCTACATAGAGTACCACTCGCCGGTATATCTTATCAATATTTGAGTTTTTCCTCATGGTTCTGGAGGGGTATTTATGGACAGGAAATAGAGAATAACATCAACAAAAATTATCTCCCCAAGATAGATTTTCTATCTATAAGAACCAGTTAATCTGTTGAAGATATGATGGGATTATATTCAATGGATCTCCAAAGTTGTTGGGTTCAACATCTCCCCCTGGAAGATTTCTTAGGTAATAATAGTTTCCATTCTAGCATTCAAATTGCACCATATGAGCATATTTATGGTAAGATGTGAATGACTTCAACATCGTTGAGATGTATTAAGAAAGAATAAATTTATAGGGCTTGACCATATTCATGAAATTATGCAGAAGATTCACACAATTTAAAAAAGAATTAAATAAAAGCATTTTCTGTAGAAGTGTTATAAAGATACTCATCAATGATATATAGATTTTGAATTTAGTGATAAGGTGTTGTTATAGATATATAAATGGAAGTGAGTTATATGATTTGAGATGAAAGGGATGTTAAGAACTATATATATCAGCCACCAAAGATCCTTGATCATTGTTTCGGTGCGGATGTGCGTCGGGTTACGCTGTTCCGCCAGGACGCGTTCACGCGTGCACCCGTCAACCCGAGGGGATGGGCGCGCGGCTTGTGGTCCCGCAGTCCCGCTTTCCAAGGGCGGGCGGCATCCGTCCCTTGTTCAGGGGCGTCTGCTCCTTGATCGAAACCGGGATGATGGGATGTCGGCTCCTCCTTCCGTGGACGTCTCCTCGGAACTCGTCGCCTAATCCGGGTCTCCCTCATAGATTTAAGAATGTTCGTGAATCTCGTTCCCGGCACCATGTCTCCATGGACACCGGTTAATTACGCTGCTTCCGCCCGGACGCTCCAAGGAGTCTGGTCGGGGCAGCAACCTGCGGTGAGGAGACCGGGTGGCTCTGGGTGTCGGGGGCGTGCCTTAACACTGCGCCTCTGCATGTCTGCCTTCCGTCCCTAATAGGGCTTCTCGAAGGCGTGATGGTCTGAGGCATCCCGCACTGGGTGCGGGGAACTGTGTTGCCTGAGGTTTTCCTCAGCTTCCCATGTTTAACACGGGGTATGCCGCGAGTTTAACGTCCAGCGGGGACGGCATCGGACTGATCAACACGAGGAGTGGACCAGATGACAGAACCCCTTGCGGGGAACCTCCGACGCTGGGGCCAGCACCCGGGCGGCTTCCCGAGTGAAGTGGAGTGGAATGGAATGGCATGACCCCACCGGGATGTGGCGGCCCGGGTAAGGATCAGGGTGGATGATGGAGTGAGGAGCTTGGACCCCGTAGGGGCTTCCTACGTACCGCGCGTTAGCGCGGATCAAAGTCAGCGTAGTTCGGACATACAGTTTAACGTCATGCTGGACATCGGCAAGCCGACTCACGAAGAGATCGAGGCCGCCGGGTGGAGGATTGAACCGAACCACCTCGCACAGAGGGGGATGGAACGGCCGGGTGAATCACAGTTTTACGTCATGCTGGACGTTGGCAAGCCGACTCACGAAGAGATCGAGGCGGTGGGGAAGCACAATGGAGATACACACGTGCAGTCCCCCACAGAGGCGGATTCATAGGTGAATCAACGCAAGTGTGAACCCGGGAGGGGTCCACTGATGGACGAACCGACGTAAATACGACCGGGACGACCAGGTGGCGGGCTTGAACCTCGGAGAGGCTTCCTACGTACCCTGTTTAGAAGACAGGGATCAAAGTCCACGTAGTTCATTCTGTTTGCAACACTCTACCCCCGTGGGCGAAGGCCACTCCAATCCCGACATCCCTGCAGAGACGAGCGGGTGGGGGCCACATCCAAACCGGGAGGACCCTGCGTGCGAGGCACAGGATTGGGTGAAGCGGACGGTTTAACGTCTTGCCGGACGAAGTACAGTTTAACGTCGTGTGTTGAGGACGAAGCGGACGGTTTAACGTCTTGCCGGACGAAGTACAGTTTAACGTCGTGTGTTGAGGACGAAAATGCTTGGCAGTTTAACGTCTTGCAGCGCGGACGATGGTGCAGTTTAACGTCGTGCGGGACGTAAACGTCTGGCAGTTTAACGTCTTGCAGCGCGGACGTGGCACAGTTTAACGTCATGTTGGACGTATGCAGTTTAACGTCGTGCAGGACGATGAAGCCGCCGATAGGTCCGTGTCACTTCACGCGAGCCTAGAGGGCCGCACGGAAAGACAACGCACAGTGCGGGCACCCGGGATGAGGATCATCGGGCGCCACGCAGGCGGGTACCCAAAGGGGGTCAAAGGGGGCGACCCTGGCGGTTTGCACGCAAAAGAGAAGCTTTGCGCGCAATACCGCGGGTCGGCGCGCAAATGGGCGGGCTGGCGCCCAATTGGGCCAGCGCTTTGCGCGCGGATGATTGAGATTGCGCGCACCGGGCTTCGGATAGCGCACGGGGGCAACGGCTCATTCTTTAATGAATGGCCACTTTGAAAATGGGGGGTGCGCGCAATCGGGATGGATTGCGCGCACCCGGGGGGAATTGCGCGCGAGAGGCTTCTTTTGCGCGCAAATGCCTTTGAGTGAAGGGTTATTCAAAGGAAAGGAGCCAAAGGGATTGCGCGCGAAGGCGAACCCCGAGGCTTTCTTGCGCGAAAGAAAAGAGGTTACCTGAAGATCGGCATTGCGCGCGGAAGGGGTTGGATTGCGCGCACGAGAGACCTTTCGAATTCTGGCAACCTCCAAAACGTCGGGGGTCACCTTATATTTATAGGCAACCCCGGGCGCGAAATCCGGTTCGCGGGCGCGGAATTCCCTTCGCGGGCGCAGAATCGGGCCCGGCGCGCAAGGGAGTCGCGCGGGCCACTGGCGCGCAAAATTGCGCGCCGGCCCGGCGCATTACGCGCATCCCGGGAGGTTTGCGCGCGGCTCATCAACTTTGCGCGCAGGTCTCCAAAATTCCGCGCAAGACCTCCGGGCCCTCCGAAACATGCTTCCGACTCCAAATATGAGCTCGCTTTCCGCATCCGGAGCTTCGTTTGGGAACAACGGACTTTTCCGGCGTCTACAAAAGCCCCCCCTCGGAATCTGATCGGCGAGAGGTCGCAACGATCGGGTTCCGAGGGAGACGCCGGAATGCCGAAGTCCTGGGTGGCGCGGGACTGTGGCGCGCAAAAAAGGGCGTCGGGCGCGAAATTCGCCGCTGCGGTCGCGCGAAGCGATTTCCGCGCAGCGCGGTCCCCGGCCTCGCCTATAAATAGGGGCCCTGGGTCCCCCGCACCGTACACTGGCCTTCCGCGCGATAAGCCTCTAAGCTCTCGTGCGCGAAATTGCCTTTTCCGGCGCGGAATTCGCCCGCTCGTCGCGCAAACTTGTCCGGAATTCAGCCTGCTTTTGCGCGAACACCCGGGGTTTTACGCGACGGACTTCCTGATTGCGCGCCGTCCACTTGGATTGCGCGCCAACTCTCAAACTTCTCTACCAGCCTCGTCCGATCCCGCACGCTTCATCCCTTTACCCACACGACTCCCGAAGCTTCTGAGATGGCCGCGAATCAAGGAAATGAGGGGGATGCCGCCACTCGCAGAGCTGAGATGGCGACGAACGAGGAGGTCTACGGAGCCAAGGAGATTGTTTCGAACAATCAATCCTTGTTCGACTTGCTGACGCCGGCCCAGAAGACATATCCACTGTCGGACAACCTGCCGCTCTGGAACTTCGGCATCCTAGATGAGGTTCCGGTGCCAGGGTTCGAGGTTGATGCGCCACGGACCTGGGTGACTCGGGAGGACGAGCTTCCCCGCTATAACATCACCAACAATGGGCATCCTGCCAGGGAGACCAGACACTTGGATGTCTATGTCCTGAACCCGAGGACGCGAACCATCGTCGGAAGTGAGCCTACTGCGGAGAACTCTCCAGCCCTCTACTCGAGCATATATCGCCAGAGTGTCACCGATGACACCAAGGGCTGGCTGAAGGACTGGGACTTGCGATCTGGGGGCAATTTCACCAGTGAGTGGGCTTGGGCGTTCTGGGTACGCCACACTTGCAATCACTTCGCGGAGGAGCTGCGGTACATCGGCCTGTTTGAGGCGGTGTGGACGTCGCAGTTCCACTTCTACCAGCAGTCCGAGCTCGGGCCGGAGCTGTTCACCCGCTGGTCCCCGGATACCAACACCTTCCATCTTCACCATGGGGAGGTCGGCATCGGTCTCTGGGACATCCACTGCATCGGAGGTATCCCGCTGGAGGGTTACCAGTACGATGAGTTCCTGCCTCCGAAGAACACCTGGGAAGACAGGTCACGGACTCCCATTCTGACCTGGCATCTGCTTGACCTGGCTACGCAGCGGCTCGGGATCAAGGACTTCCAGAAGGACATAGCCTACAAGGAGTAGTTCGGCCAGTTCTTGGAGCATGACCCGGCGGTCAAGATGCCAGGCAGGGGGAAGCGGTGCCCGACCGCGGCTCAGAGGAGCCGGAACGGGTCGTACTGGCGGGTCCTGGAGACGGGCGACTACCGCTCATGGGGGTACCGCGTCATCGAGGCCCGGGACCCAAATGTCCGGTACGCGGCGTTCCTGGCCGCCTTTCTGAGTGGGTGGCTCCTGCCAGTGCGGGACGCGAGAATGGGCGTCCGCCCGGCAACACTGGCGATGGCGGGCGCTATGGCTGCCAACAAAAGATATAACCTCGGGGTCCCAGTGTTGGCTAAGCTGTACGCCATCCTGGGACGCATCTCACGAGGGGGGTCGCCACGAAGGATCCGTGGGCTCTTCCAATTCTTCCACGGCTGGGTGGCTGCTCACCTTGGTGGGTACACGTTTCCGAACGCCATCATTCCTCCGGGCAACGGCCTGCGACCCTCCCTGCTGAACATTGCGGGGGTCGCTCCGATGACCCTAAGTGAAGAGGGCGTGAGGATTCGGATTGGCAATCATGCCAATTTCAACTTCAGCCCGTTCCCCACTCCCGTCGGCCAGATGATCGACAATGGGCAGGGTCCGCTGGAGCAGCATGAATACTTCCTGAACATGCGGGGCGGGGTGCTCGTGGCTCGGATCGACGGGAAGGTGATCTGCGAGCCTTACGTGCCAACCCGGTTCGCCAGGCAGTTCGGGTGCCTTCAACGGATGCCGAAGAGGGTATTCACTGCTGTTCGAGAGGAGACGAACCCCGACATCCTTCGCCAGATGTGGCTGATGTTCGTCGCCTTTGGCTCTGGCGACGTCATCACTCTCCCTCCTACCGGGGTCGACGCAGGCTTGGCAACCGAGTACGCCGAACACTGGGCCATCGCGTACCCCGAGGGGCTTCTACGGAAGCCAGTTCGGCGGCTCGAGGTCACCCGTGCGGAGACCGGGCGTCAAGGAAGGAGGCGAGGCGCCGTTACACGGGGGAGAACGGAGGCGCGCCAAGCAGTGGAGCCGGCGCGAGCAGGGACTTCGGCGGCGGGCACATCGCAGGCTGCCGCTACGACCTCGGCGCCCAGAGAGGGGGCACGTGCGGTGGTCGAAGAGCGGCCCGGGAAGCAGGTAAGGCGTCTGCTCGAACCCTCCCACGATGCAGTCTTCCCGGCGCTGTGGTCGGCCTGGATGACCCTGCGGCAGTCACTGGGGACCGACGCCATTTGGCGAAAGATACTCAGAGAAGGAATCCATCTGCCAGAGGTCGGGCGCCTCCATATCGCCGACAGGGTGGACTTCAACCGGCAGTATGCGTATCTGACGGCCATGGACGAGTACGCGCGCCAACGTGGTCAGCGTGCGGAGCCATCCCTTCTGGTGAAGGTGATGCTCGGTCTAGAACCCGCTCCAGAACAGATGCCGCCGGCGGAAGATGACAGTAGCAATGACTCCGAGGAAGAGGAGGAGATGGGGGAGGATGAAGGCTCCGAGGGAAGATCCCATCAGGGGAGCCCGCGGGAGAGCGGCGAGGTGGCCGGCTCTGACAATGTTGATGTCACTGAGCTCCTCGAGGTCCGCTTCTATCCCTACTCAACCTGCTTCATCCATTCTCTTATGCAGCTTCTAACCCATTTCTCCACCTTTCTCAGGAGCGCACGGATGTTGGTCAGGCGTCCTCAGCGGGAGTAGGAGAGGCGCCAGCAGGACAAGGCGGGGGCCAGACGCCCATTATTGAATTAACAAGCGCTGAAGGGTCCCCTGCTGCAACTGTTCCTGCGGCGGCCGGGGCAGCGGAAGATGACACTCTGAACTCCTGTAAGTCTCCTTACTTTACTGCTGGTGCTTACCATTGACGATCCGTGACTAACCATGGCATGCCCCGCGCAGTGATCTCAACACTGGAGGCTCGTCGGGTTGCCGAACCCGGGCCATCCACGAGTGGACCGGCGGCAGACATGCCGCCTGCTCCGGAACAGACTTCCCGCACCGAGCCGGCCCCACCAACTGCTGATCAAGGGGCTACGGACGTCGGCGGTGCTGACATCGGAGAGAGGTCGAGGGCTGACGAGGGTGTCAACGCCGCTGGGGAGAGAGAAGAAGGTCGCCCAGATGTTGGGGAACCTATCCCCCATGAGGACATCCCAGGGGCGGACCCTGCAGCAGACCTGCTGGCTGCCTTCCCTGCCTACCGGCCTGCCGACCTCGAGGAGATGGACGACTCAGACGCGGAGGCGGTCGAGGAGAGCCGGATAACGCGCCGCAGGGGGTGGAAGTGCATCCAGCGCTTCCTCAAGCGAGACTCATCGGAGTGGCTGGGGCGCATGGGATCACTCCAAACCTGGCTGCGCTTCCTGTGTGCCGGGGGAGCTGATGCTCAACGCCTTCATCTGACGGTCCGTGATTTCATGGCCGAAAAGATGCGCGAGAGCTGCCGGCGTGCCGACGTCGCACAGGGTCGGGACATGTCGGAGAGCACGCGGGCGCTCCTCGCGGCGGAGCAGGAAGTCCGGCGTCTCGAAGGGCAGGCGGCAGAGAAGGAGGCCTTCGTCGCAGCGTGTACTGAGCTTGTGGAGCAACTATCGGCCCAACTGATCGACGCCCAGGTACAGCTGACGGAGGCGGGCCAACAGATGGTCACACTCCAAGTCGAGCGGGAGCGTGCACAGGCCAGGATCGACGAACTGCGTGCTGCGACCGCCGACGAGGAGAGGGCACGCAGAGAGCGAGAAGCAGCCCTGGAGGCCGCCAGCCAAAGGGTAGCGGCGTTAGAAAGACTTATCCAGCACGCTAATCCCTAGGGGCTTTGTTTTTTGCCATTCCCAGAATATTTTGCTTCCGCTACTCAATATTTCGATCCATTTTGTATGAACCAATATATTTATCTGCACCTTTTGGCTTAACATGCTCGACCACAATTCATTGTCTTGCGGGAGCGTTAACCAAGCTTCAGGCATCCACAATTGGGCCTGGATTTCTAAAGAAAAGAGGGAGATCATTCCTAAGAAAGGAGACCTCAGACCTAATCAATGTATCATCCCCTCAACTTGTTCCAACACACGAGCGGGACAACGCTAGGGGCGTTGAGATTTTATCCGAACATAGGGAAATGAGAAAGGGTGAATCGCGCGTCCCGAATTCAGAAATCCACAACGGTTGGCCTTCCAGGAAATGCCCAAGACGGCAAGCGGACAATGGATCAATCGACCATACTACTGCGATAGACGGACCGAAGGTCATCATCCATATGGCAGGAGGCGGATCACATGTCATCATCAATGCCGCTTTGGGGGTTCCTTCAGGCACAAGGGTGGAAATCCAGATCAACAGGGCATGCGAAGCGTGGGGCGAAGTGACGATTTGTTCGGATAGAATCCAACGCTCTCAAAATTGCGCCACCGTGGGGAAAGCGTATTAGGCGGATGCACTAATCTGGCCGTGAATCACCCCAATTCTCAGACAGAACCTCTTTGACGAGGAAACCGTCGCTTCCCATCATTGCGACGGGGCATCCCGAGCTGAATCGGGGAGAATATCACAACTGCACCACTCTACCCGAAGTCAGGCCAGACGTCCGGCGACGAGGAGGGGCGGGACTTAGCGATCCCTGAGGCTGGACCCGAGTCGGAATGCCCGGGCGTTCCTACGTACTCCATCAGGCTGGAGATCAAGCCACACGTAGTTCTGCGAGTGCAGTTTAACGTCATGCAGGACGCAGAACCCCGTTTGGGGAGATCTTAGTTTAGGGTCGTAGAGCTCGGACCATAGGGGCGCATCTTAGTTTAAGGTCTTAGAGCTCGGACCATAAGGGGAGATCTTAGTTTAAGGTCTTAGAGCTCGGACCATAAGAACCTCAAAGTACGCCGCATCGTGGTCCTATCCCCTGGATATGCGAAGATGCACTGGGGAATAGTGTCAAGAGTGTCGAGATTTTGCCTGGTCAGAATGGGAGGTGGAAAGTGATGTGAATCATACGGCCATTCACTCAAGGACTGGGGGCACCGGCGTAACGATATGGGAGTACTGCCAACCGTGGCGGAAGAGCAGCATCAATATCGCACTAACCGTTGATGGAATGAGGCAGCAAACGAGCATCGACCGCTCAATCGCAGGATTCATATCGATTTGCTGCCCGAGGCCATTGGGGGCACCAGCCCGAGTCGGTGGGAGAGCACTGAGGCATTGTGTCCAAACCGTTCACGGGGGCTCCACCCAGGGTGTAGGCGATGGGTCCGAATGAAAGGGAGCACGAAGCCTGAAAAGCGGAAGGAACCTGACCAAGCTGAACCTGACCCTCCTGGCAATAAACCAGAGTACTCTTGACACCGGTGGACCACTGCAAGGGGTCGAGGGACACGCCTTGAGGGTGACCCGAAGGCGGCGGATTCCCCAGAGAAGGGGAAATTTTAAGAGGTGGGGGGGTTGGACCCGAAGTTTCAAACATCCGGGCGTTCCTACGTATCCCATAAGGATGGGAATCAAGCCACATGTAGTTCTTGAAGCGCGGCGCAACACAATCGGGCACCAGCGCAGGGAAGGGTGCGGGTCTGACCCTCGCACACAGAAGAAGCGGTATTTGATATTTCTTGTTTGTCCTTTAAGATGGATGGTTTTTCGTGCAGCGACATGCCTGGGATTAAGGAATCCCTGGCGTCGCCACAATAATCAAGCCATGAAAGGCATTGATGAATGGCGTGGTTATTAACCAGCGCCCAACGTGAGTGTCCCCTGAGGAGAACATCACGATGCAGTGTCGTTTCTCGTCGGGCGGCCAAGACGGTCACAGTTTACGGTCGTGTGGTAGGACCAGACAACACAGTTTAAGGTCGTGTGGTTCGGACCATGGAGGAATCCGCGTATTGCGATATGGCGGACTCGGCGGAGGTGGGAACATACCCAGCCCTGCGGTCACGCACGATTCCAGGAGAAGAGTCCTGGGATAGGGGCCTGCGTATGCCCATCACCCAAGGGGCAGAGATGCTAGCCTCCAGATATACTGGGCCCAAAACGCGATTGTTCGGGCGACTCCTTCCTCCTTATGGGGACGAGGGTCCAGCTACACATGGCCCTTAGGGAGGACATCAGCATATATCCTTGGTGCTCAGATCGTGGGAGCCTCGACAGACACCATTACCCTGGTTGGCCTGCCTAATGTGTAAAGGTGTACTGAAGGTCAGTATGAAGAGAGTGTCGAGATTCCACTACAACGCACAAAGGCGGAGTGTAATGAGGACCGCGCAACCAATGTTCGGAGCCTAAAAGAGCCGACATGGCGATCAAGGATGTCGCTGACCATATTCGCAACACAACATCTGATCGCGTCAGCCCAGAACTGGGCAAGCAAACGAGCATCAACCGCTCAATCGCAGGATTTATATCGATTTGCGGCCCAGGACCCGCCGGTAAATCTACCCGGAGCGGTAGGAGAGCACTGAGGCATTGTGTCCAAACCGCTAACGAGGATCCCTTTGAGTGAAGGCTCGAACAAGAGGAAGCGCGCGGCCCGACAAGCAACACAGGACTTGCCGGGATTGCATCCGACACTACGGGTCATAGGCCAAAGTACCCAAAACATGTTAACAGATCACCGGGAAGGGTCGGAGGACCCACCCTGAGAGCAACCAAAAGACAGCAGATCCCTGTGATCAACCAAGAAACGGGGCTGGACCTGAAACACAAGCGTTCAGGCGGTCCTACGTATCCCATAAGGATGGGAATCAAGCCGTACGTAGTTCTTGAAGTGCAGTTTAACGTCGTGCAGGACGATGAGAGAGAAAAAAGGGGGGAGCAGAAGGCATCCCCAAACGTGGGGGGCGTACAGCGTGGCGAGCAAACCGACGCGAATGAGGGCATAGCCCCACGTTCACACCATACGCCACACACCCGGGGGCAACTGGGCCGAAGGCCCGAGATAGGGTGGAAATTCCCGAAGGATGGGGCTGGGCCTGAAACATGAATGTTCAGGCGGTCCTACGTATCCCATAAGGATGGGAATCAAGCCGCACGTAGTTCTCGAGAGGCAGTTTAACGTCATGCAGGACGAATGCTGAACAGTTTAACGTCTTGTAGCTCGGACGTAGTACAGTTTAACGTCGTGTTGGACGAATGCTAAACAGTTTAACGTCTTGTAGCTTGGACGAGGTACAGTTTAACGTCATGTTGGACGAAACACTTGGCAGTTTAACGTCTTGCAGCGCGGACGATATGCTAGGCAGTTTAACGTCGTGCAGCTTGGACGTATGCAGTTTAACGTCGTGCAAGACGTGGTACACTCAGACAAAATACTGCTTTAGGAACCTAGCGTTGGTGGGAGGAGTGACACGCTCACCATCCATAGTCGCTAGGGAGTACGCGCCATTGGGATAAACTTTGTGGACGACAAGAGGTCCCTCCCACTTGGGCTCCAACTTGGGTGGCTTCCTGTCGGGGATCATTGGCGCTCTTAGGGCTAGCACTAGGTCACCCTGCAGGAAGGAGCGGAGGCGAACCTTCTTATTGAAAGCTCGAGCCATTCTGCTTTGATGCCTCTCCAAGTTGTGCAAGGCGCGAAGTCTATTCTCATCCAGTGCTTCCAACTCGACTAGACGGGCTTCAGCAGCTCTGTCCGGCGCTTGCTGGTCGTAGACCGCAGTGCGCAAGGACGGTAACTGGATCTCGATGGGCAGGACGGCCTCAGCTCCATACACCAGGGAATAAGGGGTCATCTGGGTGGAATTGCGAGTCGTCGTCCGATAAGCCCAGAGGGCGTTGGGGAGCTTGTCCGGCCAACTCTTCTTGTTCTGACCAACCATTTTTTGCAGAATGTTAGAGAGGGTTTTGTTAAACGCCTCGATCTGTCCATTCGCCTGCGCATGATAGCGAGATGTATGGTTCGAGCGAATGTTGTACTTGGCGTACAACTTCTTCAACTCGGCTGCTCGGAAATTGGCTCCGTTATCCGTGAGGATAGCGTGAGGCACTCCAAATCGATGAATGATGTTGGAGGTCATGAAGTCAGCGATCGAACAGGATTTGACCTCTCTGAGCGGAATCGCCTCTGCCCATTTGGAGAAGAAGTCTGTGGCGGTCAGAATGAACCGGCACTGGCGAGCCGTCGCCGGCGGGTAAGGTCCCACAACGTCCATCCCCCAGACTGCAAAGGGCCAAGAATACCTGGTGGTATGGAGAGGCTCCGGCGGCCGATGCACAAAGTTCGCATGAACCTGGCACGCATGGCACCTCCTGGCATACTCGATGCAGTCATGGATCATGGAGGGCCAGAAGTATCCCAACCTCCGAATCTGGTGGGACAGCTTCGGCCCAGTTTGATGGGCGCCGCATGAACCAGCATGAACCTCTTGCATGACTCGTGGGATCTCAACTCCCTGAAGGCAACGGAGGAGAACACCATCAAATCCGCGTCTGTAGAGGATCTGCCCCAGGCCGGGACTGCTCTGGAGGACAAACTGCGATGCGCGGCGTCGAACTCGCTCGCGCTCGGCCCGATCTGACGGGAGAATGCCATGTTGGAGGTACTCAACCAAGGGCGTCCTCCAATCAGGGACTGGTTCGACTGCCATATCTGGGGTACTCGGGGCTCCGGGCACAGGGGCAACCGTGGTGAGATTACTTACCGACGGGTCGTGATCTCCCTCCGGGACAACGGGAGCGATGAGCCTGCGGTGCGTCACGCGGACGGTCAGGTTATCCTGTTCAGGCTCCGCAAGTGACGCAGCAAGGCTGGCCAAAGCATCTGCTCGACCGTTCTGCGACCGGGGAATATGGACAATTTCTGGCCGAAAAGGGAACCGGGCCATCAGAAGGAGGGTGCACTCCAGCAATGGCACAAGTTCCGGCTTCCTGACAACATAGTCGCCATTGATCTGCTTAACAACCAGCTCGGAGTCCCCTTTCACGCACAGATGGGGCACGTCGATCTCGAGAGCTAACTCGAGGCCGGTGATGAGGGCATGGTATTCCGCCTCATTGTTGGTACAGCCCTCTGACAACAGGAAAGAGTACGGCAGTACGGCTTGCTCCGGGGTAATGAAGACGATACCCAAACCCACTCTGTTGAGCTTAGGATTATCAAGTCTTCTACCGGTGGGGCTCCGGGAGGCACCGTCAAAGTGCATCTGCCAGCATGGACCGGCTCGATCGACCGAGAGGATGGCCTCATCAGGAAAGCCTAGATCCAGCGGCTGATCCGCGGAGATTGGGTGAGCAGCCAGAAAGTCTGCCAATGCTTGCCCTTTGATGGTCTTCTGAGACACATACCTGATGTCGAACTGCTGGAGAATCACAGCCCACCGCGCTAGACGGCCAGTCAACATAGGCCGGCTCAGGATATATTTCAACGGGTCTACCCGAGAAACCAACTGTACCTCATGGTGCTGCAAGTAGTGCCGTAATTTCTGTACGGCAAATACGAGCGTCAGGCAGCTCTTCTCGATGGGGGAATACCTAACTTCCGCATCGAGGAGCATGCGACTGAGGTAATAGAGGCTATTCTCTGTTCCCTCGTTGTTCTTCTGGGTGAGAAGGGCGCCAAGGGACCGTTCCAGGGCGGTCACATAAAGGACCAGCGGCTTCCCGGATACAGGCGGCATCAGAACCGGAGGTTGCAGCAGGTACTGCTTGATTTCCTCGAAAGCGGTCTGACACTCTTTATCCCATACATAGGTGGCACCTTTCTTCATGAGCCGAGAAAAGGGCTTACACTTGCCGGCCAGATTCGCGATGAATCGGCGTATATAGGCTAAGTGGCCTTGGAACCCTTGCAGTTCCCGGATGTTACCTGGGGGAGGCATCTGGCTAATCGCCCTGATCTTCCCCGGTGTCTTACCACAAATCCAAGGAACTTTCCGGAGGTGACCCCGAAGGCGCACTTCAACGGGTTCATCTTCAGGCAGCGAGACCGGAGGAAGCTGAACACTTTCTCAAGATCTTTGAGATGGTCCTGACGCTGACGCGATTTGACTACCAAGTCGTCGACGTAGCATTCCACCAGTGTGCCGAGGATTGGCTTGAATATGCGGTGCATCGCCCGTTGATAGGTGGCACCTGCATTCTTCAGGCCGAAAGGCATGACCCGGTAACAGAAGGTACCTTGGGGGGCCCTGAAGGCAGTGAACTCCTCATCCTCAAGGGCCATCCGAATTTGGTTATATCCGGAGTATCCATCCATGAAGGAGAGGGCTTGGAACCCTGCCGTGGCGTCAATCAACAGCTCTGTCACTGGAAGGGGAAACTCATCCTTCGGACAGTGGCGGTTGAGATCGCGGAAGTCGATGCAGACTCTGATCTGCCCGTTCTTCTTCCGGACCGGCACAATGTTGGTCAGCCATTTGGGGTACTGGACTTCCCTCACGAAGTGGGCTTTGATAAGCTTGTCAACTTCGGCCTCAACCATGGCACCGTGGAATGGGTGCATCTTCCTGGGAGGCTGCTTGAACCCGCGATGGTTCGTCGGGAGACCAAGGCGGTGGACGGCTACCTGAGGATCTAGCCCCGGCATCTCGTCATAGCCCCAAGCGAACACATCGCGGTGCTGCCTGAGAAAGTCCACGTACTGCTGCCGCTCCTCAGAGGGCATGGCGGCACTGACCAATGTGGGTCTCGGATCTGCTTCGGTTCCAAGGTTCACTTGTACTAACTCATCGACCGTGGCGGAGACGCCCTCCTCAAAGGCTGGGGGTGCATCTTCCACGTCCTCTCCACTCGGGGAGGGATCATCCACGGGAGAGGCTGCGTTGGCAACTGCATTGGGGCTACCAGATCCTGCTGGGCCGCTGGTGCTGGCATGGGCGGTCGCGGTCATCTCATCAGGAAACTCACAAGCCGTCGAGACCATGGCTACGTCCAACCGTTGAATCGGGAGGACATAAGCGTCATCCAAACTTGCTCAGGGATCACTTGCAACAGCGACAGGCTCGACCTCACCTGCCAGGATCTGCTTATCCTTGCTCTTGTAATAGTCTGCGTCCAAATAGTGGGCTTCACATGAGGCAAAAGGAGAGGCATCTCCTTGAAGCACGCCTACTCGACCATTAAGGGAGTATTTGAGGCATTGGTGGTATGACGAGGGAACCGCCGCATGAAGGTGGAGCCAGGGCCTGCCCATCAATGCGTTGTACGCAGTGTCTTGAGAGACTACCATGAATTCGGTGTTGGCAACCAAGTCACTGAACTGGGTCTTCAAACGTATCTTGCCGACCGGGGTTTGCTCGGTGCGGTCGTACCCCTGGATCCTGAGGTCGGAGGGAATCAAGTCATCCTCAGACAACCCCAATCTCCGGAGCGTCCGAGTGGGAATCAGGTTAATCCCGGACCCCGTGTCGACAAGACAGCGTCGGACTTCAAGGCCATTGAACTGGCCAGTAACATACAGCGGACGAATGTGCCCCTGTATAGGAGGGTCTTCATCTTTACCAGAAAACGAGATAACTGTCTGACATTCGGCGTCCTCAATCGTTTCGGCGTGAAAGGCCTCTGCAGCCGCAACCTCTGTCTCAAACTGGAGGGGGCTCTTCAGGGCTTCAGCGAGTGCCTCGCGCATCTCAGATGACATGCGCAGAGCCTCAAGGATGGAGAGTCGCTGGGATGTTGGCCAAGTGCTTCAGGACATCATACTTTTTGGCCAAGCGCGAGCCCCTGGTTGCAGGAGGTTGCTCTGCGGTTGGAAGCGTGACGGGCCTTGCCGGTTGGGTCGGCGGCCGACTGGTGCTTGGCGCATCTCGCTGTTCATTGGTTGAAGCCCGGGAAATGGTCACCGTACTGGGGTCAGGAGGCCGGGATGGACTCGTGGCAGGGCGGAGCTGATCGCGACGCGGCTGAGGCGGTTCTGCCTGATCCCATACCACAAACAGTGGCGGAGGCGAATCCGTCATCCCCGGATGGGGGGGCTGCGCACGCTGAGCTCGGTTTTGGGCCTGCTGCCTGGTCTCAGTGGCGTGCACGGCCTGGCTGGAGGTACCAACAGCTGTGCCCCGGCGACTCCTGTTGTTGCGGCTCCTCCGACGGTGGCGACGACCGGGGACACTAGGGAGGTCCACCTGGTGTTCTTCAACGTCGGGAACCGAAAAGGGATTTACCAGCTCGACGGTATTAACCGAAGCGTACCCATTACTGTCATCGGACGAATCATTCACCACTGGGCGGATCCGAGGAGGGATCCCCATCTCCGGGGGCATAAAATCGCCGAGAGTGCGGGATAGTGGCGGAACTGGCGGGGCGCGCTCTTCCTTCTTGCGCCGCCGCCGTTTGCTCTTCTTGGAAGAGGCAGGCTGGGACGACGATGCCGAAGCAGCACCCGCAGATTCTGGGGGCTCAGGCTGATTCAAGCGCGCACGGATGATTCCATGGGCGCGAATAATCGTCTTGCGGGCCATCCAGTTTTTATACTTCTGGGACCCGCGGTCGGAGACCAGCTGCCATTCGTCCTCGTTGCCGCTATCGTCATCTGATCCCACGAACACGCCCGCCACTTGTGCCGGAGCTGGGCTCAACCTGATTACATTGTTGTTAATCTGGTCTTGGAGCCAATCCTTAAACACATAGCACCGCTGGATGGTGTGCCCCAGGGCCCGATGGTAGGGGCAGCAGCGGGGGTTATCCGTGAGATGTGCCTCCTCCGGCCTCCAACACTCAGGCAGCCGCACAATCCTCTGCTCCAGGGCGCTCCGGAAATAACCGGGGACCTGATCCTCGTGAAATGAGTAGGTCAGGTATCGCGGGCCCCTGGGAGCGTGGTCTTAACGAGGGGCTGGAGGGGCCTGCCGAGGAGGTGGACCCTGATTATCTCGCCTGGGTTGTGGCGGTACATTACGCGGAGGGGCCGGCCGGTTCTGAGGCTGCCGCTGCTGGGCCGGGAACTGAGCCCGTGGAGGCGGATTCCTGTGAGGCTGTGGAGCTGGTCTCACCGGCAGCAGCTCCAACGGCCTGGGAGCCTCTATCTGGGCGACAGCAGCGAGCTCAGCCCTGCTGGCTCTCCTTGCAGGAATCATAGGAGGCAGCGGGTGTGCCTGGCTGGCCTGTTGCAGGGCTTCCTCAAGACGTTGAGCTTTGTCTGAGAAGTCCCTGAACCCTCCGGGGTAATTCTGAGTGATCAAGGAAGGGACCAGCTCGGTCTTGACGTTCCCAACGCACATTGTCAGCAACTGCTCCTGAGTCAATGGCATGTCAAGGGAATACGTGAGACCCTTCCATCAGGCGACGAAGTCCGCGACTCGCTCGTCAGGCCTCTGCTTGCACTTGAAGAGGTCTGCGATACTCGTCTTCCGGGTCGTGGAACTGAACTGGTAGAGGAATTGTCTACGAAGGTCCTCCCAGCTAGTTATCGACCCGACGGGGAGCTGGCTGTACCAGACAAATGTTGGCCCTTCCAGTGTCTGGACAAAGCAGCGAAGCTTAGCGGCCTCTTGCTGCGCCGGAGTCCCCAACATAGGCCCGCACCTCGAGTTGAAATGGGCCAAATGCTGCGGCGGATCTCCAGTCCCGTTGAAGGGGGCAAAAGTGGGATTCCCGAATCCCGGAGGCGCCGGCATGTCATCCACCCATGCTGGGTATGGCTTGTCGTCCGGTGGGATTGCCACTTGCCGAGTCTCCAAGGCTTCCAAGCGGGCGATGAGTGCCGCCATCGGATCGTCCGGACATGGGTTCCAGTCCTGGCGAGGATCTCTAACCACGAGCGCATTGCATGGCCCTTCAATCGGGTCGTCGACCGGGTCGTCGAACTCGGCAGCTCGTGGGATGGCGGGCGGAGCGGCCCTTGGGGCAGCGGGAGGAATCCGAGCGAGGTCTCTCAGGTAGTCACGCCGCTCGGGAGGGTGCGGTGAAACATACCGCGCCCTCTTGCCATAGGCGATGGCCTCTCTCCTGTCGGCGAACACGGCATAATCACGGTTGCCCGGGAGAGCCTCATCGAGGGGTGGTTGTTCCTGTCCCTGCTGTCCTGGCCTAGGATCACCGTAGTCAGGCCGCTGCTCTGCAGCGCGCTCGGCGAGGAGCTGGTCAACTAGCTTCTTCTGCTCGGCGAGCTGTTGGCGTAGCATAGCCTTCTCGGGATCCTCATCTGCCCTCTGCGTGGAGGCGGATGGGTCGGCGGGCTTTATAGCCTCGCCGTGCTCTTTACCTTTACTGACGTTTCGGCTCAACGTCAGTGCTTCAGTGGGTGCGGGGAGACCCAGGAGGCTCCTCTGGTGACGAGTAACTCTCACCGATGGATCCAACAACGGCTTGTCTTCGGGGGGAGAGCCCCCGTCGAGAAGTTCCAAACCGTTCCCCTCTCCCGACAGGTCAGCCATATTGACTGTTTCCGCCCCTGGGGATATACCCTCAGGGCCACCCAGTGAATCGGGCTATCGGCGAATCGCACTGAAGCGTAGGGCAGCGTACTGCCCCCATCCACGGATATACACGTGGGGAGTGGCTTCCTCGATAACCTTGCGGAGTACTTGAAAACACTCAACGCATCGTTGTTGGAGGGTCTCGTGGTGCCCAAATGACCCGGGGTGCCGAACCGCGGGGAGCGTGGCCAGGTCAATTTGACGGCACTGCTCACCAATATCCTCCAGGTGCACTTGACTCCCGGGATATGGCATTTGTAAGCGGTGAAGACGGGAGTGAGTCTCCCGGAGAGTTCGGCGGAAGCATTCGAACTCATCCGGGGTGAGCGATTCGGATGCATCAAAGTCTGGTCCTGCGACTGGCCAAAACTTCTCAGGGAAGTGGCCCTCTGCAAGGACGGTCTAGAAGCTCCACGACTCAAACTCGGGACCCAGGTCTCCTTGGTCCTCTTCAACGACTGGGAATGGACGGGGAACCGGCAGTGGTGCCGAGGCGGGCCGCCGGGCCGACGGGCTGGCCGACGGTGAATACGGCGAGCAGGCCGATTGGCCTCCATATCCCGGGCCGCCCTCTGAGGGTGGCGGTGCCCTGGCTACCACATCACGATAGGACGGGCCGGCGAGCGAACATCCTACCGTAGCGTCGGTGCTCGCCGAGGGTGCACTAGATCGTGGTTCAACCGTCGGTCCCCAGAAAAGGTCTTCGGCTTCTCCGATCGAGGCAGAAGGCGCTTCCAGAGGGGCCGGTACCAACCGCAAGCTTGATCCTTGGGGGTCTACCAGGCCCTCGCAACTCCGGATATACCTTCGGAGAGAAGCGGGGATCATATCGATCTCGCTCTCGGGGAGTACGAGGCTGACGTGCCGCATTCCTACCCCTGCCCCTGACTGGCGGGATTGGGGGAAGGGCTCTGTCGCCGAATCATACTCCGCCTCTGAATCAGAGAAGCGAACCGGTCGGATCTCTGTCCGGAATTCCGCAACATTCTTCCCTCGGCGTCGACGCCTTGTCTTCCTGCCCCTGGGTGGTTCTTCGGGGCATGGCTGATCTCTGTCCAGGTGTCCTCCGGCCGCACTGGTGCTGTGGCCAAGAGGACTGGAAACCAAGGTGCGAGGGGCACCGGGACAGATATCAAAGGGGACGCGGGGAGGGATGATTCCGGGCAGACCCCCGGGCCGAGATCGGAAGGCGGGGTGACCCATGCCTCTTGGATCGGCCACACGGAGTAGACCCTGTTGGTGAATAGCGCTACCGCGAGGTGGTCCGCGGTGGCTATTGTCTGTACCAGCAACCGGGAGAGTCAACCCAACCTGCCTTTGGGGCGGTCGGGGCCTCGATCCGGGTCGGGCATAGAAGTTCCCCTGCTCAGGATGCGCAGGGGCCTGGCGACTGGAGCCAACAGTGGCTTGGGCCAATGCGGCCGCTGTTGCTAGGGCCCCAAGGTGGGCATCCTCTTCCGCTCGAGCCCGACGTTGGCGTCGAGACAGACGAGTCGGGATGAGCGGCGCGGGCAGGTGGAGAGCCCGTTCTTCGACCTGAGAGGCCTGGCGGCGATGTCGCCGTGGCCTGACAGGAGCCCTCATCGCGGATCCCTGGGGCGAATCCCGGATAGGGTGGTCCCGGGCATCTTCCACCTCATCCGCATAGGGGAAGGAGTTGTCAGAGCGCTCCGGGGATAAACTCCCGAAGCGGTTGGACGTCGAGGTAGGCAGCGGTGCCTCCCTGCGCGGCCCTCAGGGGCGGCGTTGGTGGCGAGGTGCAGCTCCCTCGAGGTCTAGGCGAGCCATGTCCCTGGTGGGGATGACTCCCTCTTCCTCATATCTCCGCACCAAGTTGTTGATCACCCTTCTTTGGATGACCTCCGAGGGAGAGAGAGGGTGTGGTTGCCCCGCAGCTGCGGCTGCTGGCACGGTTGTGGAACGGGCGGGGCCGCGCGGAGTAGCCGCGTCGGTGTTTCCTCTACCCCTGCGCCAGTGGGCGGGTGGCGATCGGGCACTGGATTGGGCGACCTGATTTCTGAAAGCAGGGAGAAGAACCCATTAACACTGACAGGAAAAGGAATCGACAACCAACCATTAGTGCCACGACGCCTTCCGTGGGGGGGACCCAGGCCCTCGACGTCGCGAGACGGAGTGCCCGAGTTCCCTTCCTCAGCCCCTGGCGGGTAAAACTGAACGCTCGGTCGAGCAGCATGCTGGTCTTCCAACACCTCTGAAAGCCATCGATCTTCGTATTGAGAAGAAAAGATTCACGTCGGGTTCACCATTTTTCTGTTTCGGTGCGGATGTGCGTCGGGTTACGCTGTTCCGCCAGGACGCGTTCGCGCGTGCACCCGTCAACCCGAGGGGATGGGCGCGCGGCTTGTGGTCCCGCAGTCCCGCTTTCCAAGGGCGGGCGGCATCCGTCCCTTGTTCAGGGGCGTCTGCTCCTTGATCGAAACCGGGATGATGGGATGTCGGCTCCTCCTTTCGTGGACGTCTCCTCGGAACTCGTCGCCTAATCCGAGTCTCCCTCATAGATTTAAGAATGTTCGTGAATCTCGTTCCCGGCACCATGTCTCCATGGACACCGGTTAATTACGCTGCTTCCGCCCGGACGCTCCAAGGAGTCTGGTCGGGGCAGCAACCTGCGGTGAGGAGACCGAGTGGCTCTGGGTGTCGGGGGCGTGCCTTAACACTGCGCCTCTGCATGTCTGCCTTCCGTCCCTAATAGGGCTTCTCGAAGGCGTGATGGTCTGAGGCATCCCGCACTGGGTGCGGGGAACTGTGTTGCCTGAGGTTTTCCTCAGCTTCCCATGTTTAACACGGGGTATGCCGCGAGTTTAACATCCAGCGGGGACGGCATCGGACTGATCAACACGAGGAGTGGACCAGATGACAGAACCCCTTGCGGGGAACCTCCGACGCTGGGGCCAGCACCTGGGCGGCTTCCCGAGTGAAGTGGAGTGGAATGGAATGGCATGACCCCACCGGGATGTGGCGGCCCGGGTAAGGATCGGGGTGGATGATGGAGTGAGGAGCTTGGACCCCGTAGGGGCTTCCTACGTACCGCGCGTTAGCGCGGATCAAAGTCAGCGTAGTTCGGACATACAGTTTAACGTCATGCTGGACATCGGCAAGCCGACTCACGAAGAGATCGAGGCCGCCGGGTGGAGGATTGAACCGAACCACCTCGCACAGAGGGGGATGGAACGGCCGGGTGAATCACAGTTTTACGTCATGCTGGACGTTGGCAAGCCGACTCACGAAGAGATCGAGGCGGTGGGGAAGCACAATGGAGATACACACGTGCAGTCCCCCACAGAGGCGGATTCATAAGTGAATCAACGCAAGTGTGAACCCGGGAGGGGTCCACTGATGGACGAACCGACGTAAATACGACCGGGACGACCAGGTGGCGGGCTTGAACCTCGGAGAGGCTTCCTACGTACCCTGTTTAGAAGACAGGGATCAAAGTCCACGTAGTTCATTCTGTTTGCAACACTCTACCCCCGTGGGCGAAGGCCACTCCAATCCCGACATCCCTGCAGAGACGAGCGGGTGGGGGCCACATCCAAACCGGGAGGACCCTGCGTGAGAGGCACGGGATCGGGTGAAGCGGACGGTTTAACGTCTTGCCGGACGAAGTACAATTTAACGTCGTGTGTTGAGGACGAAGCGGACGGTTTAACGTCTTGCCGGACGAAGTACAGTTTAACGTCGTGTGTTGAGGACGAAAATGCTTGGCAGTTTAACGTCTTGCAGCGCGGACGATGGTGCAGTTTAACGTCGTGCAGGACGTAAACGCCTGGCAGTTTAACGTCTTGCAGCGCGGACGTGGCACAGTTTAACGTCATGTTGGACGTATGCAGTTTAACGTCGTGCAGGACGATGAAGCCGCCGATAGGTCCGTGTCACTTCACGCGAGCCTAGAGGGCCGCACGGAAAGACAACGCACAGTGCGGGCACCCGGGATGAGGATCATCGGGCGCCACGCAGGCGGGTACCCAAAGGGGGTCAAAGGGGGCGACCCTGGCGGTTTGCGCGCAAAAGAGGAGCTTTGCGCGCAATACCGCGGGTCGGCGCGCAAATGGGCGGGCTGGCGCCCAATTGGGCCAGCGCTTTGCGCGCGGATGATTGAGATTGCGCGCACCGGGCTTCGGATAGCGCACGGGGGCAACGGCTCATTCTTTAATGAATGGCCACTTTGAAAATGGGGGGTGCGCGCAATCGGGATGAATTGCGCGCACCCGGGGGCAATTGCGCGCAAGAGGCTTCTGTTGCGCGCAAATGTCTTTGAGTGAAGGGTTATTCAAAGGAAAGGAGTCAAAGGGATTATGCGCGAAGGCGAACCCCGAGGCTTTCTTGCGCGAAAGAAAAGAGGTTACCTGAAGATCGACATTGCGCGCGGAAGGGGTTGGATTGCGCGGACGAGAGACCTTTCGAATTCTGGCAACCTCCAAAACGTCGGGGGTCACCTTATATTTATAGGCAACCCCGGGCGCGGAATCCGGTTCGCGGGCGCGGAATTCCCTTCGCGGGCGCGGAATCGGGCCCGGCGCGCAAGGGAGTCGCGCGGGCCACCGGCGCGCAAAATTGCGCGCCGGCCCGGCGCATTGCGCGCATCCCGGGAGGTTTGCGCGCGGCTCATCAACTTTGCGCGCAGGTCTCCAAAATTCCGCGCAAGACCTCCGGGCCCTCCGAAACATGCTTCCGACTCCAAATATGACCTCGCTTTCCGCATCCGGAGCTTCGTTTGGGAACAACGGACTTTTCCAGCATCTACAATCATGTCATGACCTTATCTTATCACATGGAACTCCCTCCATACCCCTCCCAAGTGAATGATGTGTTTCATAAATCACTTGCGAGGAATTACATACCAAGCCCTTAAATTTTATGGAACTCAAAAAAAATTATAGATAGAACAAGGAATAAATTCACTTTAGGGGGTACAATTTAATGAACAAATAGTTTAGTTAAATTTATACTATAACAAACATTGTGTTAACTTACTTATTTCACATGAAACACTAAACTAAAAAAACCATGAAACTTTTTATTTAGATATATACATTCATTCTAATGTAATGGTTGAATTGGAGTGTATAAAATGTTGTAAAGAAATGATGAAATATATGTAAAAAAAATAAGCCACTTTTAATGCAAATTCTCTAATAAAATTTAATTCGTACAACTAAAAAGCTAATAAGATTATTTATTTCAAATATTGAATTTCTTAGGTGTAATGAATTTTTTTTCATGAAATATATGTATAATACAATTCCATAAAGATTAGGGCACAACTCTTTATTAAAAAAGTAAAATAAAAGACACAAGGATGATGGGCAAGGTCATACAGCCATTCATGCCCTCATTCCAAGAAAAACAGAGAAGACGCTCAAATATCAATGTTACCCTCATAGGAAGCATCATAACCACCATACCAGTCAGAATCATAATCTAACAGACTATGTGACCTAGTAACCATAGTTTTCTTAACATTTGAATAGTCTTTCTGATGTCACGTTGTCCTAAGAGGCACCGGTTGATAACCTTCAGCATCCACAACAACATTTTTTCCTTCGAACAAAGTCTGACTATATATTGGGTTTTTTTTTAGAGAGTTCCTCAACATCATCCAACAATTCATGAATTCCATGTGATTCATTTAATTTAATAATTTCCTTCAAGAGTCTTTGAAAGGTTTTCACCATCACTTAGAATTTTTTGATCCCCAATAACAGGACCAAAGCCTTCCTGCTCCTCCAAATTCACTCATGATGTCATGTGGCCCTCATCATGCTCAAACACTAGAGTTTGTGCCAAGCTTGCCCCAGATCCAATCAAGGCAGGTCTGTTGTCCTCCATTTCATGCACCAACAAACTTTGTTTTGAATACTTGACCACTTGAGGTTACAGAATAATTTCATGTGAAACCCGTCAACCGCTTTTGAAACATTAGCACCCATCTTCTCATCACATCCCTTAATAGGGTTTGCTTTTTACCAACAAAAATCTCTTCGTTCTGCATTGTTTGCCTCCACATCTTCTTCCTACATGAAGTTTCATAATGACCTTTTAATAAACAAAAAGAGCATACAACATTTTTCCTTCACTTACCTTGTCATGGCTGATAACTTAGACACTCAGGAAAAAAGTTAGGAAAGAACTCATACTCTAGCTTTATAGAAATATCATCATCCAAGACCAACAAAACTATATTACAAATCAGGCAAGAACCTAAATCAAGATCCACTAGTACCCTTGCATAGTGGAAAAATTTCGCACCATCAGTGGTCATATTGATTTTAATTGGAATTCCCACAGCAGAAAAAATATCAAAAAGGATTTTCGGATGCCATAAGATCCAGTGAAGACAATCAATTTTGATCCAGACTGGAACCCTGATATTTTTTATAAAGAAAAGATTGAAGTGGAAATACGATTTTTGAAATAAAACCATACATGGACTTAGAGAAATTGATCTGATCCTGTAAGCTCTTCGTTTTAGGTCCTCTCATGAAAATACTATGTGGAAAAATATTCATCCCCTAGGTATGCATCTCCAAACAGAAAACCCCCATACAGAAGTTAGATTCGGAAACAAATCACCAACATTCGAAGTTTTTTCTCCACTAGGAAGAAAAAGTCTAACGATAATTGAATGATCACATACCTTAAATCTGTCAAGGATGACCTCCCTATTGGAAACAACATGAGAAGTATCGCCCTTTCTAACGATTCGCTCGGTAATGCCATCATGTAAAAATGTGAATTGCCATCGACAGAATCACCTTCAACTCCTGCAAGGCCCCTGCTAGAGTTCCCGCTGCAGACACTTTACCAGATGCTGATCACATTCCCCATTATCCCAAGGGTGATTATCAATCGACTTCCCCACAATAGGTCGAGCCATCTCATCCAATGGATGAACCAGGTAGTCAGCTTCCTTCACAACAATAGCCGCAGGCTAACACCGGTTAATGGAAGGAGACGCCACCGGGATGCGGCAATCCACATCCTCCATAACCGCGTCGACCCCGACAGATCTGTCGGCCTCACTTCCAGCACCAATATCGGTCGCCGATCTATTAACTCAGCAAACATCAACTATGCCCACAACCGCCGCAGACAGATCCAATTCAGATCCATGGAAAATCTATCACCGATCCTTCAGCTCGGCACCAACTGTGAATCGGTGAACGTCATCATCATCATCATCATCCACAACGGCCGTAGTAATCAGATCCATTTCAGATCTATGGAAAATAATCCCCACAGTGGCGGTATCCATGAAATCAGGAAACAACGAGCCATTGATCTTGGCATTAGAAGTCTAATGGGAAACCCTTGCAGGGGTCTCGTCTCCAGCAAGAAGAATGGAGACGAGGAAGAGAGGGAATACCATCATGAAACCCTAGACCCGCATAACGCCGTCGTCATGTGATGAGAAAACCCGAGCCACCTCCATCTTTTTTATAGTACAATTAAGTGTATTGTTAATAATAATATTTTAAGACCACTTTTTTACATTGTTAGTAAATAGGAACAATAGTTAATATCGTAAAAATTCATTTTCTTATAAAAACAGTTTTTGATTGAAATTTATGATTCTATATAAAATTAAAATTTCCTAAATTTTAGAATATTAGGTAGAGAACATTAAATTAATTTTTTTATTCAGTGTAACAATATTATCTCAGGATTGTGAATTGGAATTTTTCTAGAAAGTTTCTTAGGTAAATAGAGCAAAATACCATTATTAAAAATACCTTGTCTTTCGTTATATTATTAGGACATAAGCATGCCATAAAAATTAATGAAACCTTATACATAATAAAATATGTATTTAATAAGTATAATTTTACATTTTAAAAATATTAATTTTAATTGAAAAACCTATATTATACATTTTAGAACCTAAAGATATATTTTTCTAAAACTATTTCTATGCATTAAACACTTTTTATTTTAGAATTATATTTTTCACTTTTATAAATTTATAATTATTAAAATTTTATTATATATGGAATTAAAATATTTCCATATTATCAAATAAGGGGTCTTATATTTTTAGTTCAAAAATAAGTTTCCATGGAAAAAAATTTAGTGTGAAGAAAATTATTTTTGATAAAAAGTTAAAACTAAGGGGAAAACCCATATAATCAGTCAACCATTAACATAGAATGATTGGTAGAGAGGAGTCTTTACACACACTCATGATCTTATCCATTATTTTCCACTTATGAAGCTACTTTCCTTGAATAGTGACTCTTTATTCTATATAATTACAAACATTCAACTATACTCACTTATAAAAGAACACTTCCACCACCCATTTACATACGCTCTAAAATTAGAATTCCTCTTGAACCACATCTATTTTAACAGAATAAATAGCTCTCTTGTGTGTTTTTCAACCCCTTCATCCTTGTAAAATCAACAAATCCTCCATCACCATGAAGTATATCAAGAGAAAGTTCAAATTCTCAATGTAAATACAAATCACTCTCGAATATTTTTCCTTATCTATTATTGTAGTGAAAACCTATCTTTTCTATTACAACAAGGTGAAATCAGTATTATTTATATGTTGATATGTTTTTATGGGTTTTGAACAAATAATACCATTCTTTAATAGCTCCCAGGGCCTAGACTAGTGGAAAAAAGGGCCCTGTGGGGTGTCGGGGAGGTCTCATGTTTGAGTCTCCTCAGCTACCTCCATGTGTGTGTTTTCATGTTTCTCTATAACTTTGAAATTCCCCCTCCTTGACCATTTATAATACCATTCTTTAACAAATATTCCATTTAAAAATGAAAACGTCAGCATGTGTATGTGAGGAATACTGCCTCCGTAAATGATGAGTTTTATTTTTCATCACCACCTTATATGGATGGTTATAATGGTTTATTTAATGTATTTATATGATATCTATATCAGGACAATGATTTTGGAAAACATGTATATAATGAACCTGACCCCAGTATCATATATTTGGTTGTTACATTTTTACATTGGTATAAGATACAATGAATCACAACCTGAAGCACCTAATAGTTTAGTACACTTTGTAAACAAGACACATACATTTACATCACATGTATTTGAAAACATAGAATATATCAAAGTATTCTCTTAGATATAATCTTTATTACCTCTAGAATATCCTTGCATATCAATCATAAAACACTTCCTGACACCATATGGAAAGGAATCATAGGAAATGGGTGATATTTAATGCTCTGTAAGGGTATGAGTACAGTGGAAGTTATCATGAATACATAAGAAATAATCAATATGGAAAAATAAATAACTTAATCACATTCCATTTAATCAATAAATTGATCTTGAAAAATAATATGGAAGGAATAAATTATGATCAAATAATTCCATATACATAATCACGTGATCTTGAAACATCCTCATGGTTATTATTGTTAAACAAATAATCACATGGAATATCAAAAACTAATCTCATAATGAGGGAATTCATAATGATGGATATCTAAAATATACTATCAAGACATTTCAAAAGAAAGTTTATATCTATGGGTAAAAAATCATTTAATTTGGTCTATTGATTTGTCTATTGAGACCTACCGATGCATCAAGGGCTATGTAGTTCCAGGCCCCACTCATCACTTATTAAGTCCAATGCGTTCCTCACATGAAATGTGTGAAACATAATCAGCATAAACATTCACATATAAAAACTATCATATGAAATATTAATACATACAGTAATCTATAAACATAATCATAAACCATCTATAGTAATATTGTGAATGGTAATAACATTGTAGAACTCGAGTAAAAATGAACATAAAGCATTCAGAGAAATAATATTGATGGAATAAATATAACTTATCCCTAATGGATCACAAGTACAACAAATGGTGGATGCTATTGATGAATAGAAATAACATAAAACTATCCTTTAAAACATTCCTCATGAAAATAACCTTTGCACATTAAAAATAAAAATTTAAAAGTAAAATTCTACTGAAAATTTTGAAAATAGTTTTTTTAAATGACAATTGAAAATTACAAAGGATGATTTAAAAAAATTTATTTTTTTTGATTAAGGGAAATTATGTACATACTGTATATTTTAAAACAAATATTCCTTTCACATTTTTGGAAAAAGGAAAATGAGCCTTGTTTGGAAAAAGAAATGAATATTACATTACTATTTATTTTTAAAAAATTAAGAAATGCATAAAATGTATTTATAAAATAATTTTTAGAATGTTAAAAACATTTTAAACTTTTTTTAGAAAACGGGTTTTAGGAAGAAAATTGCGCAGAGAGAAATGAAGTTGGATTTTCTTAAAAAAAATCTCAATCATTTTAAGTAAAAAAGAGAGGGAAAGTGATACTACTAATTTTAAAAGTTCATGAATATCCATATGATAATAAAATAGTTTGAGTTTAATATATAAATATCAAATAATTCTCCCAAGAGACTTAAATATAAATTATCCCCAATAATGATGAGATTGTGAAAAAAACCCTTACCACATTGGTAATATTTGAATCACAAGCCCCATGAAAGAAATAAATTAAAATAAAAAATAAATTCACTGAATAGAAATAGATTCAAAATATTATATATTAAAAGTGGGATTACATACACCACACAAAAGAATAAGTGGTGAATATGAAATATGTCTCACATAAGTAAAATTGAGATGTGAAACACTTACCTTAGGTTTGAAATCCTTAGTATATGTATGAACCTCCTTTATTATAAATATATTTTTATTATATATCTATTAAACAAACATAATGATATATTTCATACCATATATGATTTAATTATATTATATTATGACCTATTTATTAACAATTATTTTTTTAAATCACTGTTTCGGAAGATAATTGCTTCTTTTTTCATGTATTTTTTTGTTTGGTAATTTCAAACCTTTTATATTGATCATGGTTACATAATATCTAAACTTTTAACCATGATATAAATATATTATGTATTATTTATATATGTAATTATATAATTTTATAAAATTTATAGATATAAAATGGATTACACTATTCATGAAGATGATAAGTCGCACGTACGCATGTACATTGGTTCCATTTTTTCTCGACGGATGATAGGAAGGGAAAATAATTTATAATTAACCATTAACGAATTATTATTTTTTATATATATCATTTTTATTATTAAAATACATCCTTATGAAAATCCCTATAAAATTAAATTGAAAAACATTTCACATCACTATGTGGAGGTGGTAGTCCACATGTATGCTCGAGCGACGTTATTATTTTATAAAGGATTTGAAGGTAGAAAGTTTGATCTAATATTAAATTTTCAGATTTATTTTTTAGGATGTAAATATAACCTAAATTAATTTACTCTATCCTTACCACATTCCATGTGAAGAGTAGTCTAAAAACAAATCGCATCATTTTGCGAGGCGGTAGTCTGCCCGTACACATGAGCGACGTTGATCTATCCCCTACAGAATGGTAGGAGAGAATATATATGTGATATAATAATTAAATAATTATAATAATTTCATAAATATAAGATTAATAAGTTAAATATATCATTATATCCATCCTTGAAATCTAGTGATGGAAATTGAATTACATCGGTTCGTGTGGCCGTAGTCCTCCATGCATATGATCGACAATTTCGTTATCATTCGATCGAATTAGAGAGGGATATGGGTTTTGAAATTAATATAATAACATATAATAATATATTTTATATTGTTTATACTATATTATTATAATGAAAAGCTTAGGGTTGAGCCCTTATTTATTAAAAAGAAAAACAGGAAACCCCTTTTGATCTGGGAAGGGGGAAACCCATTACATGCCCGAAGGCAAGAGGCAAACAACCTTGAAATCCAAGTGAAAAAAGCCCAATTGTAAATAGTCCATAAAAAACCCAGTAAAAACATGTCCAAATGATCATGTCAGACCTGAAAAAACTGCATTCCATGGGACCCCTCCGCGACCAGACACCTACTGCCGTCGGTCGCCGAATTTGGACCCACCCACCACGTTCCACCCAGATCTCGCACCACAACAGCATCGCTGCCGCAGTCAGATCCCATAGACGCCCACAACCACACCGTCTGGCCGACCCATCCACCACAAAGGACACCGATGAAACCAGCAACACAGCCCGCAAAGTCATCCCCACCCTCTATCCACAATGCCAAGAGCAGACCTGCTGAGCTGACAAGCATCTGTCGCATAACCACCCACCACAACTCCCAGATCTGGAAAGGCCAGATCTGGAGCCGCCGTCCGATAGCCACCTATGAACACCGTCTCTTGACCAATCTAGATCGCGTGTATGTTTAATAAGAAATAAAAAAATAATCATGTTTAATAATTTTAATTCTTCTTTGGAGAACCTCTTTAGGTTTATTCCTAAAGCCTTCTTATGGGAGATTCCTACTAAAACTAAGGACTCTATGATAATTGGAGGGAAGTAGGGAAGATATTTGGATGGTATTGGACATAAAAAATGGATTTTGAATTATAAAAATTATGGGATAGGTGGTGGTATTTTATAAGTGAGGATAGGATACACATTGAATTTTTGAAAAGATAAAGTGATACCCATGTTTTCCTCATGAAAAAATTATAAAAAATTGTTCATTATCAAAATTTAGAGGTGATAATGTCAAAATATATCTAGAACATCAATGTTGGACACGTTTTAGGTCATTTTAATATATAATATAAATTATTATGATTGATAGCATGTAATACATTTTTTTAAATTTAATTCAATGAAATAGTTGAATTTATTTTAAAATAATACGTCTATAAGTGATAAAAAGTAGTTTTTTGAAAGAAAAGTTCTAATAAGTATGGAATGTTTTTATATTGAAATAGAACATAGATTTGATCCAAATGGCATAAATTAGTTAAAATATAATATAATTAATCATATTTTACTTTATAATAAATTTAAATTATAATTTAACGATATCAATAATTTAAACGAATAGGCGGTTTTCAATAGAAATCATTATTTTTTACTATTAAAAAAACCTTTTCAAAAATATCCCAAAAATTCAACCAAATATAATTTTTACAAGTAGATTTAAAAAATGAATTTTAGTTTATCAAATAATTTTTATAAAATACTTAAAAATTAATTTTTAAATAAGTTCCCAAGAACGGTGAAACTACCTTTTAGAAAAATAATGTTATTTAGAAAACATTTATTTTTCATTAAAATTATTTTTATTTTATATCATGTCAATAAAAAACCATTGAATTTATTTTATAAATGCATAAACCATATAATTTTTATAATATAGTAAATCCTATTCATACCCACCAACATAAGGGCTTGGTTATAATGGTCGTGTTTAAATAATAATATTTTAATATAGTACCAAGTTTTATTTAAACATTGTGTTTCATGCATTATAAGCTATCGAAGAGAATGTATTTATTTAGAAATAAAAATATTACAAAGTGTTGGTGTGTCAAATTATCTTATAATATTGGTGATGCATGTCACATACTCTATTAATGATTAATTTTCTCTATTGAAATCATGGGCTGTTAAATTATCCCAACCTTCAATAAATTGTTTCCTCACAATTTAAACACGTTCTTGGTAATGAAGGGTTTAAAATTTAGAAATACCATTGTTGAAAAAATAATATCGTAAAAGGGTTAATAAAACATCATCTTTATAATAGACAAAGGAAGATATGAAGGTCCAATAGAATAAAACATTACTAGGTTTCCATATATGTGAACATTGGTGGGATGTGATGATAATGACATACACTACTATAAAATATGCCTCTAACAATGCTTAAAATGACCTTTATTCATGCTAGAGAATCAATGAATACCAGAGAGAGATTAAAATCCCTAGGATTTTATCATTAATAAAAAATCACTGATAAAAGGATCTTTTATCAACACTAAAAAATTGCTGATAAAGGGGACCTTTATCAGTTCTTTTAGAAACACTAATAAAGGGAAACATTTATCAGTTCATTTTGAAGAACTGCTAAAGGGAAACATTTATCAAGTATTTTATTTAGAACTAAGAAAGGGGACCATTATTAGAACTCCTAGAAACACTGATAAAGGGTTATATTGTAGTGTGTTGTTAAATCACACTATAGCACCAGAAACATCACAAGAAATCAGAAAAATAAAGTATCAATAAAGAATTTAAATGAAAAAAATTTACAACACATACAAATGAAAAAACTATATTATAGAATTTTCAAACATTTGTTTATACAATTACATAAGGACAAATTATTACATACATCTGGAATCATCAATGCTCCTTTGTATTTTGATCCTGACCCCGACTCATGCTATTGCCAAAAAAACCACCCCTACTTGAGAAAATGAACTATATAAGAAAAAAAATTCTTATGTTGGTAATAATATAAAGAAATAAATTAATATAAAGTTTTAATTTTAAACTAAAATTTGAGTCATACAAGGAAAACAATGTATCATATTGAGTTTCAGTTGATTCTTTCATGTCAAAATATTTATTGTTCATCTTCAAGAATTATCTATGTGAAAATTGAATAAATAAATATAAGATTAAAATGATATTGAAATTGATTAAGTAATATCTGATTGAAAGATGAGAAAATAATCTATGCTCAGTTTTTTTATTTTGGTGATGTAATGCATGTTTTAAACTAAAATGTCACGTATATATTGTAAAGACGCACTTGGATTCATACAAGCCACACAGTGTAGTAGATTGAGGTGCAAATGATTCCTATAATTCCCAAATGACTTATGGATCATTTTCCAAAATTATTAAAACAATCTAAATTCATTTTATAGGGTTTGAGTACATCACTTGTATTTTTTTTAAAGTGTCATTTTAAATAGAAAACACACACATTGAGTCATACCACTCATATCGTGTGTCATTGTTTATGTAATATTGGTTCCTAAATGTCAAAAATGACTTATGAATAAATTTTATAAATTATCAAGACATGTGGAGTGTGTTTTCTTGATTTTCAATGAGTGAAAGTTTTTGAACTAAAATGTCAATTTTAAACATAAAATGGACAATTTTAGTCATACCAAGAACATCATGTATCATATTAAGGTTTGATTGATTACTACACATCAAAAATGACTTATAGATTATTTTAATAATGTGTTAAAAAAATCCAAATGTGTTTGCTTGATTCTGAGGATGTCAGTTGTCTTTCCTACTAAAATTAATGTCAATTTTAAATAAAAAGACACACTTGGAGTCATACCAAGAACACAGTGCATCATAGTGAGGTTTGTATTAGTGATACATGTCTTAAATTACTTATGGATAATTAAACTAAAGTAAAAAAACAATCTAAATGTGTTTTCTTTGTTTTGAGTACATCACATGTCATTTTTACTAAAATTTCATTTTAAATAGAAAACTCACACGTAGAGTAATACCATTCATATCATATATTAGTTTCATGTGATAATGATTCCTATTGTTTTCCTAATTTATCAATTCATTATGAGTGATTTTTCTTAGTTTTTAGTGAGTGACACATTTTTAACTAAAACGTAATCTTTAAACTAATAATGGATGCTTTGAGATATTCCAAGAATATCGTGTATCAGATTGATGTGAATTTAATTCCTACATGTAAAAAAATTACATATAAATAATTTTCCTAAATTAAAAAAATAATCTAAATAATTTTTCATGGTTTGAGTATGGCATTTGTCTTTTTTACAAAAATTAATGTCAATTTTAAATAAAAAGATACATTGTGAGTCATACTAGTCACGTTGTGTGTCAAATTGAGGTTAGGATGATTCCTACATGCCCCAAATGACTTATTAATCATTTTACTAAGGTATAAAAACAATCCTAATGTGTTTTATTAGTTTTGATTATGTCACTTGTCTTTTATAATAAAATATTATTTTAAACAGGAAACACTTACTTTGAGTCATACCAGTCAAATCGTCTATCGGTTTGATGTGAGAATTATTCCTACACATAAAAAAATTACTTATTAATCATTTAAAAAAATATAAAGAAAATCTAACTAAATTTTCTCATTTTTCAGTGACTGAATCTTTTTGAACTAAAATGTAAATTTTAAACTAATAACGGATACTTTGATTCATAATGGTTACATCTTATATCATATTGAGATAAAGATGATTCCTACACATCGAAAATGACAATGGATTGTTTTCATAATGTATCAAAACAATCCAAATGTGTTTTATCAGTTTTGAGTATGTCATGTGACTTTTTTACTAAAATAAATGTCAATTTTAAATAAAAAGATGCACATAGAGTCATACCCATCACACCATACGTCAGATTGAGGATAATATTATTCCTACATGTCTCAAATGATATATGGATTGTTTTCTTAATGTATCAAATCAATCAAATTGTGTTTTCTCATTTTTGAGCATGCCACTTTTCTTGTATACTAAAATTTTATTATAAACCAAAAAGATGCACTTTGAGTAATATAGTTCACACTGTGTGTTTGTTTTACATGATATTGATTCCTACAAGTCAAAAAGGACTTATGAAATGTTTTAAAAAATTATCAAGACAATCTGAGTACAGTTTCCATTTTTTAGTGAGTGACACTTTTGAACTAATATGTCAATTTTAAACAGATAACATACACTTTGAGTCATAATGGGAACATAATTTATATGATTGTGGTTTGTATAACACTTAAACATAAAAAATGACATATGGATCGTTTTTCTAAAGTATCAAAATATTATGAATGTGTTTTCTAGAGTTTGAGTATGTCAATTGTATTTTTTTACTAAAATTAATGTAAATTTTAAATAAAAAGATGCACTTAGAGTCATAATGGTCACAAAGTGCATTAGATTGAGGTGATGATAATTCTGAAATGTCCCAAATGATATATGGATCATTTTCCTAAAGCATTAAAACAATTCAAATTCGTATGATTGTATTTGAGTATTTCACTTGTATTTTTTACTAAATGTAATTTTAAACTAGAAACATACACTTTGAGTCACAATGTTCACATCATGTGTTAGTTTGAACTAAGACTAAATCCTACACATCAAAAATTATTTACGAATCATTTTCTTAAATTTTCAAGTCAACCCTATCATATTTTCTTGTTTTTTAGTGAGTTACACTTTTTGAAATAAAATATAAATTTTAAACTCATAATGAACACTATGAGTCATATTATGGTGTGGATGATTCATAAATATCAAAAATGTATTATGTATTGTTTTCCAAAAGTATCAAAAAACCAGAATGTATTTTCTTGGTTTTGAATATGTCAGTTGTGTTTTTTTTACTAAAATTAATTTTAATTTTAAATAAAAAGATGTACTTGGAGTCATACCAGTCACAATTTTTTTGATTTTGTGGTGAGACTGATTCCTACATGTTAAAAATGACTTATGGATCATTTTCATGAATTATTAAAATAATTTGAACAAGTTTTCTTGATTTTGATTATATCAATTATATTTTTTACTAAAATGTCATTTTAAACTAGAAATGAAAATTTTGAGTCGCACCGATCACATCATGTGTCAGATTGACGTGAAGTTGATTCCTACACATCACAAATGACTTAAAAATAATTTTCCTAAATTTTCAAGGTAATCCAAGTGTGTTTTCTCAGTTTTTAGTGAGCAATACATTTTGAAATAAAATGCCATTTTTAAACTAATAATAAACACTTTGAGTCATACAAGTCACATAATGTATCATATTGAGGTGATAATAATTCCTAAAAGTCCAAAATGGCCTATAGATCATTTTATCAAAGTATAAAAATAATTAGAATGCATTTTCATGGTTTTGAGTATGTTATTTTTCTGTTTTACAAAAATTAATGTCAATTTTAAATAAAATTATGCACTTTGAGTCATACCGGTCACACTGTGCGTCTAATTGAGGTGTACCTGATTCTTACACATCCTAAATTACATATAGATTGTTTCCCTAATGTATCAAAATAATATGAATGATTTTTTTGGTTTTTAGTACATTACTTCTCTTTTTTATTAAAATTTCATTTAAAACTGGAAACACACACTTTGATTCATATCGGTCACGTCATGTATCAGTTTGATGTGGGATTGATTTTGCACATCAAAAATAACTTATGACTCTTTTCCCTAAATTATAAACCTTTTTTTATTTTTTTTAATAAAAAACAATTTTTAATTAAAATGTCAATTTTAATATGATAACAGACACTTAGAGTCATACCGAGCACATCATATACCAGATTGAGATGAGTCTGATTCCTACACATAAAAAATGACTTATGGATCATTTTTTATGGTGTATAAAAATAATATCAATGTATTATATAGGTTTTTATAATGTAATATTTCCCTTTTATGAAAATTAATGTTAATTTTATATAATAATATGCACTTGGAGTCATATCGATCACCCACTTCTGAAGGTCGTTGTGCTATTTCTAAAATTTTTCCTATCGGGTGATGGAACTCCACTAAGAGGGGGTATTTCATGACATTTTTCAGATACTTGACACAAATTACACTCAATATCCTTTTATCTTCTAACACAATGCTGGTGAGAGTCGTTCAGGTCTGATTTCTTTTAGCATACCTTTAGTTGTGAACATGATCTTCCTGTTGAATCTGGCATGATGCTATGGAATTTCATGATTCCAATTTCAAAAATATTTTCTAATTAGGGATAATGGTGAAATGTGACACTCCATGTTCACCCCATACCCTAATATTAACATCATATGATGAATCTACGATCATCTCTCACAATATTTTTAACGCACTAAGGAATGCCTGTTGAAGGGATCTTTACTATTTCTATGGATGTTGTGCATCTAGGAGAGATTCTAAGTTGATTTAAAATTGTATCCCTTATATTAACTTGACATTAGATTACACTAATCATAGGGTAATACTTTTCCTCTCAAGTGACAAATAGTTTTCCACATATTTAGATGTATTTCATGCATAAAATCTTCCAACGAAGCCTTGGAAATGATTTATTGAGGGGTGGAAAAATTCTAGACTGTGACTAGTATATCATATTTACCCATTTATTTCCTCATTTTTAATATTTAATATTCATCATTTCATACAGAGTCCTCTACCTAGTCCAACAAGAGTGGATTATTTACTACTTATTTATAGTAAACAACAAGATTGGTAGGTACTTCCTCAATTATGTTGGAAGGCGGGTGATCTAAAGGAGGTTCGGAGAATGAACATCTCCTAGGGATATATTTTTGTTGGATTTTTTTTTAGTTTCAATGGTAAGGCATCAGACATGGCTAGAATTTTTTTCCAGTGTGCCTCACAGAAGGAGGGATTTATCATCACTACATCACTAAAGGAAGGACCCTCTTGATTACATGAAACATTATTTCTAAGTGAACAGTCAAAGCAGAGGGCTACTGTGAAACTCACTATAAGATGGGATCTTGAGATTGATCAGATTTTGGTCATGAAGTACTCGTTAATGGTTATGTGTTGGAGGAGGACCTTGGAATTATTGTTACTACCCCTGTAATTTGGTAATGAGAGAGTAGGAACTTGAGCTTCCACATATAAGAGTTTGATGCCTTCAAGAACTCTATCATTAAGAAGAGAAGAGTCATAGATAAAATCTTCATTCTCCCATTTTTTTTGTTAGTGTTCATCTTGGATGGAATCCTTTGAGTGACTCAGGACACTTTTTGGGGGAAGTTGGTTTTCAGGGATGGAATATTTTTTAACTATCTATGATGTTTCTGTCGGGGTTTGACGATGGCCCCCTAGAATTTTGGTAGTGGTTTGTGACTAGATTAGAGAGGCCATTGGAATGATACTATTACCTCCTATGGGAATGGGTGTATTTTCCAGATCTAGTTGTCCATATATCATGAGGTAGTTTACCCTAGGACCCTCCTGGATGGGAGAAAAGGTATCTGTCTACACCAGGGTGACATGCTGGAGAGGCACCCCATTTGTGGTGACGGAGCTGTGTGTCCGTCCCTTTGGCACTACTGATGTCTCCATTATTTTTTTGGTAGGTTTGTAGGTTGTGGGTAGGAATTTTCATATGCCCTTTCACCATTGTTAGGATATGTTTGGTGACTTCATCGATTGGAATGGGGATATATGCTTGTTCTATATATGGAGTACATATATGTGACATTTCCTATCCTCATTTTCCTACTAGTGGATACTAAAAGTAATCTTATGTGGGGTAGATATTTGGGTCTAATCCCCATTCATTGTCGGGACATTATGACTGAATACTCTACATGTTGTTATATAAAACCACCGAAACATATGGTGAATGTATGCAAGTGTGTGTGCCTGCTTGTGGTTTTTCACTAAACATGGTTAGAAGGAATCTTTGAGTACTAACAAATGAATCTGGTTAGAGGCTAGATTATTATAGGTATGTGTATGTTCCTATGGGAGGTGTCCCATCAGATTTGAATAGAAGGATTCTTTTAATGCAACTAAGAGAATTAGATGGGTAGTTAAATTAAGGCGAGTGGGTGTATGTTCCTGCTCAAAGTTTTCCACCAAATTGAATTGGTGGGAACCATCATAGAGGGAAGATTTTTTACCTTACTCTATGTTGAATGATTTCCCCCTACAGGTCGTACTGTGTGCCTAGGTCAAAATTACCTTGGCCAGATGGCAAGGACAACACCCTCACCATGTTGAGGATTCACCACCATGCGACCTTGGTAGAGATGAATTTTAGTAGGATCCCTTTGGAAGGACCCATGTGTCTTCTATATGAGGCCGTATTTGGACTCTTGATCTACATCTCTAAGAAAAAGGTATGGAATGGTTATATTGTTTTAGGGATATACTCTCAAACTGTTTAGAGATGGTGATTAGTTTCACCTTCTAATGGTCCATCGATCACCAATGGTTGGGAGATCAGTAGTGCTTTGTGAGATTTAGGGCCCATCAAGTATCCACTAGGGACAAGATTGTACAATTATAGAAGTACTCTAGGACCTATGCATTCGAGAACCAGTATTGAATATGATGGGTTGGTGATGTTGTCCTCTTATTTGATGTTGTCCTCTTATTTGATGTTGTCCTCTTATTTGATGTTGTCCTCTTATTTGATGAAGACCCGAACTGAATAGTAGCAGGGATGTACACTTGATAAATCTAGAAGGATGGAATTGTATTTAAGGGTGTTATGAGAGAAATTCCCTGAATATATATGAAAAACACAAAACAAAAATCCTCATCAAATCATCATCTCATTTGAATGAAAAAATGCATGATTTATTATCTTGTTTTTTCCTCTTTCATTTTTAGAGAGAAAGGGGCCTGACATATAGGTGGAACTATCATATTGGTCAAGGATTCACATTGAGTTATGAAGTGTGGACAATTTTATCCTATCTACCGTTCAAGGTTCTGGTTCTATGCTAATGTGTATAGTAGCACTCGGGTCAAATCCTCAGCGATGATACTGTTTATAGTAGATTGTTTTTAATTGATTTTATTTTAATTGGGGGGTTTGTTTGAAAGGCTTAAATGAAGTGATTGATGGTTAATGTTTCATTTAACAATTTAATAAATATTGGGATGAGTTCATCTTTAGATAGTTAATCTTGCAATATCCTTGAGCTTTTTTGGCCATTGGACTTAAGGAGCCAAAATTAGGGCGATTTGATTAAACAATTTTAATCTATCCATTTCAATCTAGAATTTTTGAAGGCCAAAATGTGAATGGGTTTTTGAATAGGAAAATGCCCTCAAATATGAACACTTTATTCAAAAATGTATTCCACTTGTATCACCTCTTTCACACTGCAAAATATCATCTCGAATGGATGTCCTATTAGAAGAAATGTCAATATTGGTGTGCTGATTTCATTTCCTGGACATAATGGTGGGCTAGACTACATTGAATAATTTGGGCCCCTTTTTAGTGGAGTTGGGACTTGAAATTTTTACCCAATATGAATGGTATTGTTCCTTGAATTTTAGTGGAGAATAAAAAATTTTGGATTTATAGATTGATCCCATTAATTCAATCTTCATGGCTGGTCCATTTTCTTCACAGATTCCGTGGGCCTTCTTGTGTGGTCCATATGACCCTTAAAATGGAATAATTGGAAAATTATTCTTTATAATGATATTTTTTAAATTGAATAAGTAATCATAAAAAAAATAACAATGCAATTTTGATAAGTAGGGTGATATTTATAATTAAAATAGTAAACAGACTTAATTGGACTACTTCAAATAATGCTCAAAAATTATATTTAGTATTAAAACATGAGTATCTCACACCAATTATGCACTTTTACATAAAATTTACTAAAGGGAGTATACAAAAAGGTATGAATAAATTAATAACATCAACTCCCCCACACATAGTCTTGTTCATGTCCTCATGTGAAACAAAAAACACAACTAAATCATTCTCACTCGCTAACAAATATTAAAATTTTGTTTTCCCCAATCAGGGGAGATTTTGACCATTTCACTCATCCATATGGAATCCCGCCAAAATTTGTTATAGAAATAACATTCCAAAAAAAATTCATTTTTCATTCTCAAATTTAGAAATAGAAAATGTAGGTACTCAAAACCCACTCCTCTCAAGATGATAAAAATTTATTTCCAGAGGTTCACTCATTCACCAACCAAAAGTGAAAATATTAGAGTTTGAAAAAGATCTCAACTTAAATTCCCTATCCCAAAGTTCACAATAATCAAGAGGTATTTTTTAAGGCGGTTTTCTTTGGCTATGGGATAGTAGTAATATAATGTTCAAGATAGAGGAGAATAAAGGTAAAACATCAACATGGGTAAAACAATGCACAAGTTTTTTTAAATGAAACATGGAAGGAAATTAAAACACATATTTACAAGGGAATGATTGTGTGAAGAAATACATAATAGAGGAAGAAAATTTGAAGGGTATGAGAAGATTAAATATTTACAAAAAACAAAACTTCTCCCAATAACATAAGAATATATAATGCAAGTGTTCTTTTTTTTTTCTTTTCTTGTTTTTTTTTTGATTTTTTTTGAAAGTTGAACTTGAAAAAAATATCCCACTCATCTCCCAACCCATGTTTTATTTCATCACAACACTAATTTTAATAGTTATAACAAGATCAAGGATTGAGAAATAGTGATTTTTTGACCTGATCAAGTCACAACCCATTTTTTATGATTTTTTTTTATTTTTTTTATTTTTTTTGAAAACTTTTCAATGAAATTTACAAAATTACATAAATGAAAATAAATTCCCCAAAAATCACTGAATGAAAACCTCTCCCCCGCAATAAAATAGATGCTTTCTCTAAATCATATGATAACAAGTTGAAAATAAATAAACGGGCACCCAAAAATGAAATCCATTCCACCCACACTTAAATTTCAATAAATAGTTCAATATAAATCCATGTAGATGTTGGGTGGGATAAGGTATTGGGATTGTAATGTGGCTATCAAAGAAAAGGTTTTTATAGGCTTATAGATGATTTCAAAATAAGGATTAATGTAATGGTAATGGGAGGATATTTGGCTATTGTGATTCTCATGATGTTTAGAAAATTAATTTATCATATTAATGCACACAAAATTAGGAAATTCAACTCGAAGGTCTAAAAACTCAAGAATCACAATTGGGGGGGTGAAAAAACACATTTTAAAAATATGGCCATAGGTGGCCTTGGCATGAAAGATAATTTTGTACCTCACAGTTGGGGAAAATCATTTTACAAATCAAAAAGTTGAGCATTCAAAATTTGTTGGTTTTGACAAAAGATTATTTATCCAAAATTATAATGAAAATACAAAATTTTTGAGATTAAAACATGTCTTTTGACTCCCCAAAATGGTTGAACAAAATTTCAAAACTGGATGGTGAGTAAGTACGACTCTTTTTGTTTTTTTTCATTTTTTTAGTTTTTTATTGTGTTTAAAATACACACCCACACAAAAGTGAAAGATATAATGAAGAAAAAAATGTTTTATGATGAAATTGGTTAAAAAATAAAAATAGATGAAGAAGAAGAAAAAGAGATAGAGAGAGAGAAGGAGGAAGAAGAGAGAAAGAGGGAGTTAAAGGGAAAGAGGTGATTAGCTACTAAATGAGGCTAATATTAATTGTTAATATATATAATATTCATGTTCTTTATTATTAATAAACAACATTTTAGTGCATTTTACACTTTAAACATCAATTCACATTATGATTGTAATACCTTCTTAAAATGCACTATTATGTGGTGCATTTTTTTAACATCATTTAAAGTAACCAATGAGTCATCTAATTATAAGGAATGTTATTATAAATATTTTAATTTTATATTTTGGGAAATTGATATACACTTCAATATGAACATTTTTGATTCAGGGATCAATGGATGATTCATAAAGGATGATGGAGATATTTGGCGATGAAAAGAAACAATTCTGGAGAAGGCAGATTGGACACCAGCCCACTGATGAGAATGTGGGGCCCACAATACAGGCCCAATGAATCCCGAAATTCGTGGTATGATATAATACACATATATTAACAAATAATTATTCAGGATCCAATGCTAATTTGTCCTCCATTATTGTTATTTAGGCGGCCCAAATAGTATATCAAAATCTGGTCCAGAATCTGCGTCCCAGAAAAACAGCCCACCAATTAAACCATATCTCTAAAACCATAACTCCTTTTGCTCTGATATTTTATAGTCTGTTAGGTAACATCCTTATATTAATTTAACTCTTCTATGTCCCACAAAAATTCGGCCATATAGAAGGTGTTTCATGCGCATCTGTTTGGTGGATGCAAGCTGGATGCCTTTTCGGGTCAAGGGTGGAAAGTCTTCTTTCCACAAACTTTCCACCACCCTAGACCTACCATACTCAATTGGGATGACTTTTACTGTTGGAGGATCGACCCAAGGGCTCAAAAATTCCTATTTAAGTCAGTGGTGTTGGATTATTTAAGGATCTTTGGTGCTTTGTTCAATTGTAATTTTATGCTGCAATTTTGTTGTCTCAAGTTTTTCGTTCACATGTAAGTTGTTCAATTCACTTTAGATTCTTAATAAAAGTTCTTTTCTCCTCTTATTATGTTGTTATAAATATCACTTTGATATAATTTCCTCAAGGTATGAATTTATTCACACCAATATTGTGAAATTATTCACACAACGGTGGAGTGATCATTTTATTTTTGTTGTTTTCTTTACTTCTCCATTTCCTCCCTCATGAGTCTACTTTCCGCTTCCATTGAAACCATGAGATCAATGGAGGGATAAACCACTTATGGGTTGATCAAAAGGAGTAGCAAGGGTCTGTATTGGATGTTATTTATCACCCCATTAATGTATAATCACTTCTTTAATTGAGATTTTTATTTGATGATTTTTAAACTCCATCATCCTTTTTGAATTTAAGGTCACACACTTCAAGTGATAATACGAATCTTTACCTTGGAGTTCTCAATTATTTGATCTTTCAAGTGTATGGGTGATTAGTGTTATGGTGTTTAGTCATTAAACCAGTAAGTGATGATTTCGTTTGATCTTCTTAAATGAATCCATCTCAATTATAAGAAATTAAAATCATTAAAAAGGAAATTCATCCAATCCACCCTAAGCGATAACCTAGGATCAACTCATTACCTTAATTTGAATTAACTTTAATCTGTTAGTGATACTTTAAAACCATCTTAAATCAACCTAAGTTGTCCACTTAATTGCAAAAAACAATCCATATAATGCACGTGTCTGTAGGTACTTCTTAGGTCTCTGAGGATTCGACAACCCAAACTAGACTACAAGGACCGTCCTACCTTCTTCTTTTGGGTAAATTTGAGCGAGAATCAAATTTTAGCGCCATTTACGGGGACATAAGTAAGTTATCTTAGACACTATAATCTTTTTTTAATCCCTCTTCTCTTTTCTCACCCCCTCACTCCTATGGAAATCAATTTTGAACAAGTCCAAACATGGGAAACCTATCCCTACTTTGATCACCCAACCCCACGTGTGACGTAAAATGACCATCCTAATTTCAACATGTGGGATAATCCACAACCTAATGAAATACATTGTTTTTACCCCTATGATCCACAAAACATCCCAAAATATAATGAGTTTCAATCCCCACAAAGCCAATCTGAACACCCTCCTATGAAATTCCAACAACTTAATTATCCACCTAGAATAGACCATTCGGATCAACCCCTTATCCATACTAATCCACATCCATTACATGAAAAATTATGTCAAAAAATGGAGATAATGAATTTTGAGGTTTCATCATTGAGGTTAGAACTACAAAGCATTAAAAATTGTGAGGAACCCATCCCCACACAAATTGTCCCTTCCATAACCTCATGTAAAGTGTCTAGTTTCCCACAAAACTCTCATGAATTTACTGAAGAGAAAACCTTTGGATTTGGGGAAGATGAAGAGGATAAATTAATTGTTGATGGGTGTTTAAATCAAGAGGAAACTGATTTTTTGTATTCACAAGAGAGGAATTTGACATCATGGATTGAGTCTCATGAATATAACTCCATTGATGATTTTTCAAAAACACAAATCACTGAACCATTAAGATAAATAAAAAACATTAAATCCATACCCATTATTGAAATTGATCTTTCCAATTTGGTGGTTAAATCCTATATTCAAAAGGAACCAATTCTGTTGAGCAATTTTGAAAATAAAACTTAGTTCAATTCAAAGTCCCAACCTATGTTTGAATGTTTTAGCCTACCTGAACTCGAACAAAAGGAATTTCCATCCACCCTCAAGTTTCCATTCATTGGGGATAGCAAAAAACTTCAAGTTGTCACCATTTCTTATCTTGAAACCAATAAATAGGTAATGATTCTTAATATCTTAGAAAATACTACAAAATAAATTGAATCCATCATTTCTGATATTCCTTGGATTTACCTGCTCATTTTAGAACAGAGGTTTGTGCATGAAAAAAATTCTAAACATAGAATCAATCTCAACCTAGTTGAATTGGTGAAACATGTGGTCCTTAAAATGTTTAAAGTTGGTATTGGGTAAGTTGGGGGGTTCATGTCAGGCTAACGACGTTAAACAAAGCGCTTCATGGGAGGCAACCCATGGTTTCCAAGTTTCCAATCATTTTGTTGTTTTAATCAAATTTATATTTTAAATAGGAATAATTAATCATTTTTATATTTAAAAAAAATAGATTGTTTATCTGTTCTTTTATTATGAGTATGGATGGGTATGAAAGGGGAGCACCATATTCATCAGTGTCACGTGGTGTGATCCTTGAGTAATGTCTTACCTAGAAAATTAAAAAAAAGACAATGTATCATCAGTTGTCTTTTTAATGTGTTTATAGGTTAAAATAAAAAAATAATAATAATATAATAATAATAATAAAAAGGGACACGCCGTAGGCCATGGGTCAAACCCCATCACAACCGGCGAAGCCGCGGTGACTCGAACCCAGGTCTGAAGGGAGACAGGGGCGCGCCCTTACCACTGACCTACGACTTTTTGTGCTTCCTTATAAATATAAATAAATATATATATATATATATATATTTGTTTTTTTTGTTTGTTTTGTTTTTCTTTTTCTACTAGGGAACTCTTCAAGTGACATGGATATAAAATTATTAAAAGGGAGCAGAAAGAATTTCAACTTCAACCACCAGGTGACTTCATTCCATGATCCTTATTTTCAATTTCCTTTTTGAACTTTCATTATCTACCTCTACCCGCTTCGAAATTTTATTTTCATTAAACACTGGGGACAATGTTGTTTTAAGTTGAGGGGGAGATGAAATAAAGTTTTTTTTTGTAAAAAAAAATGATTGAAAAAAAAATTGTAAATGGAAGGAAAAATTCATTTAACTTTGAACATGGTAATACACATTGCAAACTTTGAAACTGAATATCAAATAATTTAGCATGAACTGATTCTGATTTTAATCCTTGTATAATTTCATGAGAAAAGATTTTGGTAAGTGAGGCTGTCCAATGTGATATTTCATTGTTTATATTTTCATCCAAATAAAAAAAAAGATCACAATGCACGTCCTTTGGATAATGGGGTATTAGTTTGAGTTCATCGGGTCCCCCAAATAAAAATCATAGGTTTGGTGATCATTTTAGTTTTAATATGAGTATTCAATAAAAAAAATTGCGTGTAGAGAAATGAAATGACATAATGCGTGGCTTTCGGCACTTGGGGATCGTGACTCCATAGTTGTCTGGCCTAGAGTTAGTAATTTTATCTCTATTTTTGGTAATTTGAATTAGTTTTTGACTGAGTTAACTCGAGATGATTCCTGAGTATGTGGGCTTCACTTGGTTCCCTAAGGTCTTTGAGCTTAGGAGTTATCAGTAAAGTCTCACTATAGGGGTTGACTCTTTTGAGTGCAATTTCAATTACTAGGGAAAAATTGCAAAAAAAAAAAAAACAAAAACAAAAAAAAACAAACAAAAAACAATAAAAAAATTGAATACTCATCTTAATATTGAAATGTGATTCCACCTATCGCTTCCGTCATTTCCCCCTTCAATAAAGATGAACCCCCCATGTCTATTGTGATGCACAACACATCCTCATACTTAATTGATATTGGATGAAATATGGCAATGAATTTGAACAAAGGAATGAGCTTGGGATTGTGATCTTCTTATGAAACTATCTTGTATTAAAATATTTTGATGGGTTTCATGATTGTCTGGTATATGGGTTTCTGGTGATCATTGTGTATTAAAATGTTTTTGGAAAAGGGAATTCGAATTTCATTTTTGATGAGATATATTTTTCTTGGGACTAGAAAAACTCAAGTTGGGGGGTGTGATTAGCCACTAAATGAGGATAATATTAATTGATAATATATATAATATTAATGTGATTTATTATTCATAAACACCATTTTAATGCATTTTACACTTTGAACATCATTTCACATTATGATTGTAATACCTTCTTAAAATGCACTATTATGTGGTACATTTTTTAACATCATTTAAAGTACCCAATGAGTCATCTGATTCTAAGGAATGTTATTATACATATTTTAATTTTTTATTTTTGTAAATTTATCTCCACTTAAATATGAACATTTTTTATTCAGGTATCAATGGATGATTCATAAAGGATGATGGATATATTTGGCGATCAAAAGAAACAATTCTGGAGAAGGTAGATTGAACACCATCCCACTGATGAGAATTTGGGGCCCAAAATACAGGCCCAATGAAGCCCAAAATTTGTGGTATTCTATAGGACACATAGATTAACAAATAATTCTTCAGGATCCAATGCTAATTAGGCCTCCATGATTGTTATTTAGGTGGCCCAAATAGTATATCAAAATCTGGTCCAGAATCGGAGACCCAGAAAAACAACCCACTAATTAAAACATTTCTCGAAAACCATAACTCATTTTTGGCTGATATTTTACAAGATGTTAGGGGACATCTTGAGATTAATTTAATTCTTCTATGTCCCACCAAAATTAGGCCATATAGAAGGTTTTTCATGTGCCTCTGTTTTTTGGATACAAGCTGGATGCCTTTTCAGGTCAAGGGTGGAAAGTCTTCTTTCCACAAACTTTCCACCACCCTAGACCTACCATAATCAAGTGGGATGACTTGTACAGTTTGATTCTAGACCCAAGGTCTCAAAAATGCCTATTTAAGGCAGTGGTTTTGGAGGATTTAAGGATCTTTGGTGCTTTGTTCAATTGTAATGTTATGCTGCAATTTTGTTGTCTCAAGTTTGTCGTTCACATGTAAGTTGTTTAATTCACTTTAGTTTCTTAATAAAAGTTCTTCTTATCCTATTATTCTGTTGTTATAAATCTTACTTTGATACCGTTTCCTCAAGGTGTGAATTTATTCACACCAAATCTTGTGAAATTATTCACACAACGGTGGAGTGGTCATTTTATTTTTGTTGTTTTCTTTACTTCTCCATTTCCTCCCTCATGAGTCTACTTTCCTCTTCCATTAAAACCATGGGATCAATGAAGGGATAAACCACTTATGGGTTGATCCAAGGGGGTATTAAGGGGATGTATTGGATGTTATTTATCACCCCATTAATGTATAATCACTTCTTTAATTGAGATTTTTATTTGATGTTTTTAAACTCCATCATCCTTGTTGAATTTAAAGCCATACACTTCAAGTGCTAATACGAACCTTTACCTTGGAGTGCTCAATTCTTTGATCCTTCAAGTGTATGTGTGATTAGTATTAGGGTATGTAGTCATTAAACCAGTAAGTGATGATTTTGTTTGATCTTCTTAAACGAATCCATCTCAATTATAAGAAATTGAAATCATTAAAAAAGAAATTCATCCAATCCACCCCGAGCGATAACCTAGGATCAACTCATTACCTTAATTTGAATTAACTTTAATCTGTTAGTGATCCTTTAAAACCATCTTAAATTAACCTAATTTGTCCACTTCATAGCCAAAAACAATCCATAGAATGCACGTGTCTGTAGGTACTTCTTAGGTCTCTGAGGATTCGACAACCCAAACTAGACTACAAGGACCATCCTACCTTCTTATTTTGGGTAGATTTGAGCGAGAATCAAATTTTGGTGCCGTTTTCGGGGACCTAAGTATGTTATATTAGACACTATCATCTTTTTTTTTCATCCCTCTTCTATTTTCTCACCCCCTCACTCCTATGGAAATCAATTTTGAACAAGTCCAAACATGGGAAACCTATCCCTACTTTGATCACCCAACCCCATGTGTGATGTACAATGAACATCCTAATTTCAACATGTGGTATCATCAAGAAACTAATGAACTACATTGTTTTTACCCCTATGATCCACAAAAAATCCCAACATATATTGAGTTTCAATCCCCAAAAAGCCAATCTGAACACCCTCCTGTGAAATTCCAACAAGTTAATTATCCACCTAGAATAGACCATTCGGATCAACCCCTTATCCATACTAATCCACATCCATTACTTGAAAAATTGTGTCAACAAATGAAGACAATTAATTTTGAGGTTTCATCATTGAGGTTAGAACTACAAAGCATTAAAAATTGTGAGGAACCCATCCCTACACAAACTGCCCCTTCCATAACCTTATGTGAAGTGTCGAGTTTCCCACAGACCTCTCATAAATTTACTGAAGAGAAAAACTTTGGATTTGGGGAGGATGAAGAGGATAAAGGAATTTTTGATGGGTGTTTAAATCAAGAGTAAACTTATTTTTTGTATTCACAAGATGGAAATTTGACATCATGGATTGAGTCTCATGAATATAACTCCATTGATGATTTTTCAAAAACACAAATCAGTGAACCATTTAGAGAAATCACAAACTTTGAATCCATACCCATTCTTGAAATTGATCTTTCCAATTAGGTGGTTGGATCTTCTATTAAAAAGGAACCAATTTTGTTGAGCAATTTTGAAAATGAAACTCAGTTCAATTCAAAGTCTCAACCTATGTTTGAATGTTTTAGCCTACCTGAACTTAAACAAAAGGACTTTCCATCCACCCTCAAGTTTCCATTCATCCAGGATAGCCAAAAACTTCTAGTTGTCACCATTTATTATCTTGAAACCAATAAAGAGGTAATGATTCTTAATGTCTTAGAAAATACTACAAAAGAAATTGAATCCATCATTTTTGATATTCCTTGGATTTAACTGCTCATTTTAGAACAGAGCTTTGTGCATGAAAAAAATTCTAAACATAGAATCAATATCAACCTAGTTGAATTAGTGAAACATGTAGTCCTTAAAATGTTGAAAGTTGGTATTGGGTAAGTTGGGGGGTTCATGTTGGGCTAATGACATTAAACAAAGCGCTGCATGGGAGGCAACCCATGGTTTCCAAGTTTCCAATCATTTTGTTGTTTTAATCAACTTTATATTTTAAATAGGATTAATTAATCATTTTTATATTTTAAAAAAAATAGACTGTTGACCTATTCTTCTATTATGACTATGGATGAGTATGAAAGTGGAGCACCATATTCATCCGTGTCACGTGGTGTGATCCTTGAGTAATGCCTTACCCAGAAAATTAAAAAGAAGATAATGTATCATAAATTGTTTTTTTAATGTGTTTGTAGGTTAAAATAAAAATAAAAAAAATAAATAAATAAAAATATAATAATAATAATAATAAGGGACACACCGTAGGCCATGAGGAAAACCCCGTCACAACCGGCGAAGCTGTGGGGACTCGAACCTGAGACCGAAGGGAGATAGGGGCGCACACTTACCACTGACCTATGACTTTTTGTGCTTCATTATAAATATAAGTATATATATATATTGTTTTGTTTTGTTTGTTTTGTTTTTCTTTTTCTACTAGGGAACTCTGCAAGTTACATGGATATCAAATTACTAAAAGGGAGCAACAATAATTTCAACTTCAACCACCAGGTGACTTCATTCCATGATCCTCATTTTCAATTTCCTTCTTAAACTTTCATTATCTACCTCTACCCACTTCTAAATTTTCTTCTCTTTAAACACTGGGGACAATGTTGTTTTAAGTTGGGGGGGGGGGAGATGAAATAATTTTTTTTTGTCAAAAAAAAATGATTGAAAAAAATTGTAAATGGAAGGAAATATTCCTTTAACTTTGAACATGGCAATACACATTGCAAACTTTGAAACTGAATATAAAATAATTTATCATGCCCTAATTCTGATTTTAATCCTTGTATAATTTTATGAGCATATATTTTGGTAAGTGTGGCTGTCTAATGTGATATTTCATTGTTTATATTTTCATCCAAATAAAAAAAAGATCACAATGCATGTCCTTTGGATAGTGGGGTATTATTTTGAGTTCATGGGATCCCCTAAATAAAAAGCATAGGTTTGGTGATCATTTTAGCTTTAATATGAGTATTCAATAAAAAAAAAATTGCACATAGAGCAATGAAATGACCTAATGCGTGGCTTTCGGAACTTGGGGATTGTGACTCCATAGTTGTCTGGCCCAGAGTTAGTAATTTTATCTCTATTTTTGAGAATTTGAATTTATTTTTGACTGAGTTAACTCGAGATGATGCCCCAGTATGTGGGCTTCACTTGGTTCCCTAAGGTCTTTGAGTTGGGGAGTCATCGGCAAAGTCTCGTTACAAGGGTTGACTCTTTTGAGTGAAATTTCAATTACCATGACAAAATTGAAAAAAAAACAAAAACAAAAACAAAACAAAAAAAACAATAAAAAAAATTGAATAATCATCTTAATATTGAAATGTGATTCCACCTAGCTCTTCCATAATTTCCCCCTTGAATAAAGATGAACCCCCATGTCTATTGTGATGCACAACACATCCTCATACCTAATTGATATTGGATGAAATATGGTAATGAATTTGAACAAAGGAATGAGCTTGGGATTGGAATCTGCTTATGAAACTATCTTGTATTAAAATATTTTGATGGGTTTCATTATTGTTTGGTATATGGGTTTCTGGTGATCATTGTGTATTAAAATGTTTTTGGAAAAGGGAATTCAAATTTCATTTTTGATGAGATATATTTTGCTTAGGACTAGCAAAACTCAAGTTAGGGGGTGTGATTAGCCACTAAATGAGGCTAATATTCATTGTTAACATATATAATATTCATGTGCTTTATTATTCAAAAACACCATTTTAGTGCATTTTACACTTTGAACATCATTTCACATTATGATTGTAATACCTTCTTAAAATGCACTATTATGTGGTACATTTTTTTAACATCATTTAAAGTACCCAATGAGTCATCTGATTCTAAGGAATGTTATTATACATATTTTAATTTTATATTTTTGTAAATTGATCTACACTTCAATATGAAAATTTTTGATCCATGGATCAATGGATGATTTATAAAGAATGATGGAGATATTTGGCGATGAAAAGAAACAATTCCGGAGAAGGCAGATTGGACACCATCCCACTGATGAGAATGTGAGGCCCGCAATACAGGCCCAATGAAACCCAAATTTCATGGGATTATATAAGAAACATATAGTAATAAATCATTCTTTAGGATCCAATGCTAATTCGGCTTCCATGATTGTTATTTAGGCGGCCCAAATAGTATTTCAAAATCAGGGCCAGAATCTGCGGCCCAGAAAAATATCCCACCAATTAAACCATATCTCGAAAACCATAACTCCTTTTGGGCGGAGATTTTACAAACTGTTAGGGGATACCTGGTGATAAATTTAATTCTTCTATGGACCACCCAAATTCGGCCATCTAGATGGTGTTTTATGCGCCTATGTTTGGTGGATGCAAGCTGGATGCCTTTTCGGGTCAAGGGTGGAAAGTCTTCTTTCCACAAACTTTCCACCACCCTAAACCTAACATACTTAATTGGGATGACTTTTACTGTTGGAGGCTCTACCCAAGGGCTCAAAAATGCCTATTTAAGTCAGTGGTGTTAGAGGAGTTAAGGATCTTTGGTGCTTTGTTCAATTGTAATGTTATGCTCCAGTTTTGTTGTCTCAAGTTTGTCGTTCACATGTAAGTTGTTCAAATCACTTTAGTTTCTTAATAAAAGTTCTTATTCTACTCTTATTCTATTGTTATACATCTCACTTTTATACCGTTGCCTCAAGGTTTGAATTTATTTACACCAAATATTGTGAAATTATTCACACAACGGTGGAGTGATCATTTTATTTTTGTTGTTTTCTTTACTTATCCATTTCCTCCCTCATGAGTCTACTTTCCACTTCCATTGAAACCATGTGATCAATGGAGGGCTAACCCACTTATGGGTTGATCCAAGGGAGAAGAAAAGGGCTAGATTGGATGTTATTTATCACCCTATTAATTTATAATCACTTCTTTAATTGAGATTTTTATTTGATGATTTTTAAACTCCATCATCCTTGTTGAATTTAAGGCCACACACTTCAAGTGCTAATACGAACCTTTAACTTGGAGTGATCAATGCTTTGATCCTTCAAGTGTATGGGTGATTAGTATTAGGGTGTGTAGTCATTAAACCAGTAAGTGATGATTTCGTATGATCTTCTTAAATGAATCCATCTCAATTATAAGAAATTGAAATCATTAAAAAGGAAATTCATCCAATACACCCCGAGCGATAACCTAGGATCAAATCATTACCTTAATTTGAATTAACTTTAATATGTTAGTGATAATTTAAAACCATATTAAATCAACCTAAGTTGGCCACTTCATAGCAAAAAACAATCCCTAGAATGCACGTGTCTGTAGGTACTTCTTAGGTCTTTGAGGATTCGACAACCCAAACTAGACTACAAGGACCGTCCTACCTTCTTCTTTTGGGTAAATTTGGGCGAGAATCAAATTTTGGCGCCATTTCCGGGGACGTAAGTAAGTTATCCTAGACACTATCATCTTTTTTTTTCACCCCTCTTCTCTTTTCTCACCTCCTCATTCCTATGGAAATCAATTTTGAACAAGTCCAAACATGGGAAACCTATCCCTACTTTGATCACCCAACCCCATGTGTGATGTACAATGACCATCCTAATTTCAACATGTGGGATCATCAACAACCTAATGAACCACATTGTTTTTAACCCTATGATCCACAAAACAACCCAACATATAATGAGTTTCAATCCCCACAAAGCCAATCTGAACACCCTCCTGTGCAATTCCAACAACTTTATTATCAACCTAGAATAGACCACTAAGATCAAACCCTTATCCATACTAATCCACATCTATTAATTGAAAAATTGTGTCAACAAATGGAGATAATAAATTTTGAGGTTTCATCATTGAGGTTAGAACTACAAAGCATTAACAATTGTGAGGAACCCATCCCTACACAAACCGTCCCTTCCATTACATTATGTGAAGTGTCTAGTTTCCCACAAACCTCTTATGAATTTACTGAAGAGAAAAACTTTGGATTTGGGGAAGATGAAGAGTATAAAGGAATTGTTTATGGGTGTTTAAATCAAGAGGAAACTGATTTTTTTTATTCACAAGAGGAAAATTTGACATTATGGATTGAGTCTCATGAATATAACTCCATTGATGATTTTTCGAAAACACAAATCACTGAACTATTAAGAGAAATCACAAACTTTGAATCCATACCAATTCTTGAAATTTATCTTTCCAATTTGGTGGTTGAATCTTCTATTCAAAAGGAACTAATTATGTTGATCAATTTTGAAAATGAAAGTGAGTTCAATTCAAAGTCCCAACCTATGTTTGAATGTTTTAACCTACCTAAACTTGAACAATAAGACTTTCTATCCACCCTCAAGTTTACATTCATTGGGGATAGCCAAAAACTTCCAGTTGTCACCATTTCTTATCTTGAAACCAATAAAGAGGTAATGATTCTTAATGTCTTAGAAAATACTACAAAAGAAATTGAATCCATCATTTCTGATATTCCTTGGATTTACATGCTCATTTAAGAACAGAGGTTTGTGCATGAAAAAAATTCTAAACATAGAATCAATCTCAACCTAGTTGAATTGGTGAATCATGTGGTCCTTAAAATGTTGAAAGTTGGTATTGGGTAAGTTGGGGGGTTTATGTCGGGCTAACAATGTTAAACAAAGCGCTGTATCGGAGGCAAACCATGGTTTCCAAGTTTCCAATCATTTTGTTATTTTAATCAAATTTATATTTTAAATAGGATTAATTAATCATTTTTATATTAAAAAAAAATAGATTGTTGACCTAATCTTCTATTATGAGTATGGATGGGTATGAAAGGGGAGCACCATATTCATCTGTATCCCGTGGTGTGATCCTTGAGTAATGTCTTACCCAGAAAATTAAAAAGAAGACAATGTATCATCAGTTGTTTTTTAATGTGTTTGTAGGTTAAAATAAAAATAAAATAAATAAATAAATAAATATATAATAATAATAATAAAAGGGGACACATTGTAGGCCATGGGGAAAACCCCGTCACAACCGGCGAAGCCACGGGGACTCGAACCCGGGACTGAAGGGAGACAGGGGTGTGCGCTGACCACGGACCTACGAATTTTTGTGCTTCCTTATAAATATAATTATATATATATTATTTTGTTTTGTTTTTATTTTTCTACTAGGTAAATCTGCAAGTGACATGGATATCAAAGGATTAAAAGGGAGCAACAAGAATTTCAACTTCAACCACCAGGTGACTTAATTCCGTGATCCTCATTTTCAATTTCCTTTTTGAACTTTCATTCTCTACCTCTACCCCCTTCTAAATTTTCCTTTCTTTAAACACTGGGGACAGTGTTGTTTTACGTTGGGGGGGAGATGAAATAATTTTTTTTTTGTAAAAAAAATGATTGAAAAAAAATGTAAATGGAAGGAAAATTTCTTTAACTTTGAACATGGTAAAACACATTGCAAACTTTGAAGTTGATTATCAAATAATTTAGCATGCCCTGATTCTGATTTTAATCATTGTATAATTTCATGAGCATATATTTTGGTAAGTGTGGCTGTCCAATGTGATATTTCATTTTTTATATTTTTATCTAAATAAGAAAAAAGATCACAATGCACGTCATTTGGATAGTGGGGTATTAGTTTGAGTTCATGGGGTCCCCAAAATAAAAAGCATAGGTTTGGTGATAATTTTAGTTTTAATATGAGTATTCAATAAAAAAAATAAAAAAAAAATTGCACGTAGAGAAATGAAATGACCTAATGCGTGGCTTTCGGCACTTGGGGATCATGACTCCATAGTTGTCTGGCCCATAGTTAGTAATTTTATCTCTATTTTTGGTAATTTGAATTTGTTTTTGACTGAGTTAACTCAAGATGATGCCCCAGTATGTGGGCTTCACTTTGTTCCCTAAGGTCTTTGAGCCTGGGAGTCATCAGCAAAGTCTCGCTAAAGGGGTTGACTCTTTTGAGTGAAATTTCAATTACCATGGAAAAATTGCAAAAAAAAAACAAACAAAAAAAAAGGAAAAAAAAGAAAAAAGAAATACAATTTTTTTTGAATACTCATCTTAATATTGAAATGTGATTCCACCCAGTGCTTCTTTCATTTCCCCCTTGAATAAAGATGAACCCCCATGTCTGTTGTGATGCACAAAACATCCTCATACTTAATTGATATTGGATGAAATATGGCAATGAATTTGAACAAAAGAACGGGCTTGGGATTGGGATATGCTTATGAAACTATCTTGTATTAAAATATTTTGATGGGTTTCATGATTTTTTGGTATATGGGTTTCTGGTGATCATTTTGTATTAAAATGTTTTTGGAAAAGGGAATTCGAATTTCATTTTTGATGAGATATATTTTGCTCGGGATTAGAAAAACTCAAGTTGGGGGTGTGATTAGCCACTAAATGAGGCTAATATTCATTGTTAATATATATAATATTCATGTAATTTATTATTAATAAACACAATTTTAGTTCATTTTACACTTTGAACATCATTTCACATTATGATTGTAATACCTTCTTAAAATGCACTATTATGTGGTACATTTTTTTTAACATCATTTAAAGTGCCCAATGAGTCATCTGATTCTAAGGAATGTTATTATACATATTTTAATTTTATATTTTGGGAAATTTATCTACACTTTAATATAAACATTTTTGATTCAGGGATCAATGGATTATTCATAAAATATGATGGAGATATTTGGCGATGAAAATAAACAATTCTGGAGAAAGCAGATTGGACACCAGCCCACTGATGAGAATGTGGGGCCCACAATACATGCCCAATGAAGCCAAAAATTTGTGGGATTCTAGAAGAAACATATAGTAACAAATCATTCTTCAGGATCCAATGCTAATTTTGCCTCCATGATTGTTATTTAGGTGGCCCAAATAGTATATCAAAATCTGGGCCAGAATCTGCGGCCCATAAAAACATCAAACCAATTAAACCATATCTCGAAAACAATAACTCATTTTGGGATGATATTTTATAAACTGTTAGGGAACATCCGGGGATTAATTTAAGTCTTGTATGGTCCACCCAAATTCGTCCATCTATAATGTGTTTCATGCGTCTCTGTTTGGTGGATGCAAGCTGAATGCCTTTTCGGGTCATGGGAGGAAAGTCTTCTTTCCACAAACTTTCCACCACCCTAGAACTACCATACTCAATTGGGATGATTTTTACTGTTGTAGGATCGAACCAAGGGTTCAAAAATGTCTATTTAACGCAGTGGTTTTGGAGGATTTAAGGATCTTTGGTGCTTTGTTCAATTGTAATGTTATGATGCAATTTTGTTGTCTCAAGTTTGTCGTTCAAATGTAAGTTGTTCAATTCACTTTAGTTTCTTAATAAAAGTTCTTCTTATCCTCTTATTCTGTTGTTCTACATCTCACTTTGACACCGTTGCCTCAAGGTTTGAATTTATTCACACCAAATCTTGTGAAATTATTCACACAACGGTGGAGTGATCATTTTATTTTTGTTGTTTTCTTTACTTTTCAATTTCCTCCCTCATGAGTCTACTTTCCGCTTCCATTGAAACCATGGGATCAATGGAGAACTAACCCACTTATGGGTTGATCCAAGTGAGTATAAAGGGGTTGTATTGGATGTTATTTATCACCCCATTAATGTATAATCACTTATTTAATTGAGATTTTTATTTGATGATTTTTAAACTCCATCACCCTTGTTGAATTTAAGGCCACACACTTCAAGTGCTAATACGAACCTTTACCTTGGAGTGCTCAATGCTTTGATCCTTCAAGTATATGGGTGATTAGTATTAGGGTGTGTAGTCATTAAACCAGCAAGTGATGATTTTGTTTGATCTTCTTAAATAAATCCATCTCAATAATAAAAAATTGAAATCATTAAAAAGGAAATTCATCCAATCCACCCTGAGCAATAACCTAGGATCAACTCATTACCTTAATTTTAATTAACTTTAATTTGTTAGTGATCCTTTAAAACCATCTTAAATAAACCTAAGTTGGCCACTTCATAGCCAAAAACAATCCATAGAATGCACGTGTCTGTAGGTACTTCTTAGGTCTCTGAGGATTCGACAACCCAAACTAGACTACAAGGACCGTCCTACCTTCTTCTTTTGGGTATATTTGAGCGAGAATCAAATTTTGGCGTCGTTTCCGGGGACCTAAGTAAGTTATCTTAGACACTATCATCTTTTTTTTCATCCCTCTTCTCTCTTCTCACCCCCTCACTCCTATGGACATCAATTTTGAACAAGTCCAAACATGGGAAACCTATCCCTACTTTGATCACCCAACCCCATGTGTGATGTACAATGACCATCCTAATTTCAAAATGTGGGATCATAGACAACCTAATGAACCACATTGTCTTTAACCCTATGATCCACAAAACATCCCAACATATACTGAGTTTCAATCCCTACAAATCCAATCTGAACACCCTCCTGTGCAATTCCAACAACATAATTATCCACCTAGAATAGACCATTCGGATCAACCCCTTATCCATACTAATCCAAATATATTACTTGAAAAATGGTGTCAACAAATGGAGATAATTAATTTTGAGGTTTCATCATTTATGTTAGAACTACAAAGCATTAAAAATTTTGAGGAACCCATCCCTACACAAACTGTCCCTTCAATAACCTTATGTGAAGTGTCTAGTTTCCCACAAAACTCTCATAAATTTACTAAAGAGAAAACCTTTGGATTTGGGGAAGATTAAGAGGATAAAGGAATTGTTGATGGGTGTTTAAATCAAGAGGAAACTGTTTTTTTTATTCACAAGAGGGAAATTTGACATCATGGATTGAGTCTCATGAATATAACTCCATTGATGAATTTTCAAAAACACAAATCACTGAACCATTAAGAGAAATCACAAACTTTGAATCCATACCCATTATTGAAATTGATCTTTCCAATTTGATGGTTTAATCTTCTATTCAAAAGAAACCAATTCTGTTGAGCAATTTTGAAAATTAAACTGAGTTCAATTCAAAGTCCCAAACTATGTTTGAATGTTTTAGCCTACCTGAACTTGAACAAAAGGACTTTCCATCCACCCTCAAGTTTCCATTCATTGGGGATAGACAAAAACTTCCAGTTGTCACCATTTCTTATCTTGAAACCAATAAAGAGGTAATTATTCTTAATGTCTTAGAAAATACTACAAAAGAAATTGAATCCATCATTTCTGATATTCCTTGGATTTACCTGCTCATTTTAGAACAGAGGTTTGTGCATGAAAAAAATTATAAACATAGAATCAATCTCAACCTAGTTGAATTGGTGAAACATGTTGTCCTTAAAATGTTGAAATTTGGTATTGGGTAAGTTGGGGGGTTCATGTCGGGCTAACGACGTTAAACAAAGCGCTACATGGGAGGCAACCCATGGTTTCCAAGTTTCCAATCATTTTGTTGTTTTAATCAACTTTATATTTTAAATAGGATTAATTAATCATTTTTATATTTAAAAAAAACCGACTGTTGACCTGTTCTTCTATTATGAGTATGGATGGGTATGAAAGGGGAGCACCATATTCATCCGTGTCACGTGGTGTGATCCTTGAGTAATGCCTTACCCAGAAAATTAAAAAGAAGAGAATGTATCATCAGTTGTTTTTTTAATGTGTTTGTAGGTTAAAATAAAAATAATAAAAATAAAATAAATAAAAATATAATAATAATAATAAAAAGGGACACGCCGTAGGCCATGGGGAAAACCTCGTCACAACCGGCGAAGCCGCGGAGACTCGAACTCGGGACCAAATGGAGACAGGGGCACGCGCTTACCACTGACCTATGACTTTTTGTGATTCCTTATAAATATAAGTATATATATATATATAAATTGTTTTTTTGTTTGTTTTTTTTTCTTTTTCTACTAGGTAACTCTGCAAGTGACATGGATATCAAAGGATTAAAAGGGAGAAACAAGAATTTCAACTTCAACCACCGGGTGACTTCATTCCATGATCCTCATTTTCAATTTCCTTTTTGAACATTAATTATCCACCTCTACCCCCTTCTAAATTTTCTTTTCTTTAAACACTGGGGACAGTGTTGTTTTAAGTTGGGGGGAGATGAAAGAATTTTTTTTTTGTAAAAAAAAAATGATTGAAAAAAAATTGTAAATGGAAGGAAAAATTCCTTTAACTTTGAACATGGTAATACACATTGCAAACTTTGAAATTGAATATAAAATAATTTATCATGCCCTGATTCTGATTTTAATCCTTGTATAATTTCATGAGCATAGATTTTGGTAAGTGTGGTTGTCCAATGTGATATTTCATTGTTTATATTTTCGTCCAAATAAAAAAAAAGATCACAATGCACGTCCTTTGGATAGTGGGGTATTAGTTTGAGTTCATGGGGTCACCCAAATAAAAATCATAGGTTTGGTGATAATTTTAGTTTTAATATGAGTATTCTATAAAAAAAATAAAAAAAAATTTGTGCGTAGAGCAATGAAATGACATAATGCGTGGCTTTTGGCACTTGGGGATCGTGAATCCATAGTTTTCTGGCCCAGAGTTAGTAATTTTATCTCAATTTTTGGGAATTTGAATTTGTTTTTGACTGAGTTAACTTGAGATGATGCCTGAGTATGTGGGATTCACTTGGTGCCCTAAGGTGTTTGAGCCTGGGAGTCATCGGCAAAGTCTCGCTATAGGGGTTGACTCTTTTGAGTGCAATTTCAATTACCATGGAAAAATTGCAAAAAACAAAATTTGAATACTCATCTTAATATTGAAATGTAATTCCACCTAGCACTTACATTGTTTCCCCCTTTAATAAAGATGAACCCCCATGTCTATTCTGATGCACTACACATCCTCATACTTAATTGATATTGGATAAAATATGACAATGAATTTGAACAAAGGAATGGGCTTGGGATTGAGATATGCTTATGAAACTATCTTGTATTAAAATATTTTGATTGGTTTCATGATTTTTTGGTATATGGGTTTCTGGTGATCATTGTGTATTAAAATGTTTTTGGAAAAAGGAATTCGAATTTCATTTTTGATGAGATATATTTTGCTCGGGACTAGAAAAACTCAAGTTGGGGGGTGTGATTAGCCACTAAATGAGGCTAATATTCATTGTTAATATATATAATATTCATGTGATTTATTATTCATAAACACCATTTTAGTTCATTTTACACTTTGAACATCATTTCACATTATGATTGTAATACCTTCTTAAAATGCACTATTATGTGGTACATTTTTTTTAACATCATTTAAAGTACCCAATGAGTCATATGATTATAAGGAATGTTATTATACATATTTTAAGTTTATATTTTGGGAAATTTATCTACACTTAAATATGAACATTTTTGATTCATGGATCAGTGGATGATTCATAAAGTATGATGGAGATATTTGGCGATGAAATGAAACAATTCTGGAGAAGGCAGATTGGACACCAGCCCACTGATGATAATGTGGGGCCCAAAATACAGGCCCAATGAAGCCCAAAATTCGTGGGATGCTAGATGAAACATATAGTAAGAAATAATTCTTGATGATACAATGCTAATTCAGCTTCCATGATTGTTATTTAGGCGTCCCAAATAGTATATCAAAATCTGGGCCAGAATCTGCGGCGCAGAAAAACAACCCACCAATTAAACGATATCTAGAAAACCATAACTCTTTTCAGGTTGAGATTTTACAGGATGTTAGGGGACATCCGGATATTAATTTAATTCATCTATGGCCCACCCAAATTCGTCCATCTAGAAGGTGTTTCATGCGACTCTATTTGGTAGATGCAAGCTGGATGCCTTTTCGGGTCAAGGGTGGAAAGTCTTCTTTCCACAAACTTTCCACCACCCTAGACCTACCATACTCAATTGGGATGACTTGTACTGTTGTAGGTTCTACCCAAGGGCTACAAAATTCCTATTTAAGGTAGTGTTGTTGGAGGATTTAAGGATCTTTGGTGCTTTGTTCAATTGTAATTTTATGCTGCAATTTTGTTGTCTCATGTTTGTCGTTCACATGTAAGTTGTTCAATTCACTTTAGTTTCTTAATAAAAGTTCTTCTTCTCCTCTTATTCTGTTTTTCTACATCTCACTTTGATACCTTTTCCTCAAGGTGTGAATTTATTCACACAAAATCTTGTGAAATTATTCACACAACGGTGGAGTGATCATTTTATTTTTTTTTGTTTTCTTTACTTCTCCATTTCCTCCCTCAGGAGTCTACTTTCCGCTTCCATTGAAACCATGAGATCAATGGAGGTCTAACACACTTATGGGTTGATCCAAGGGAGTATAAAGGGGCTATATTGGATTTTATTTATCACCCCATTAATGTATAATCACTTCTTTAATTGAGATTTTTATTTGATGATTTTTAAACTCCAACATCATTGTTGAATTTAAGGACACACACTTCAAGTGCTAATACTAACCTTTACCTTGGAGTGCTCAATGATTTGATATTTTAAGTGTATGGGTGATTAGTATTAGGGTGTGTATTCATTAAACCAGTAAGTGATGATTTCGTTTTATCTTCTTAAATGAATCCATCTCAATTATAAGAAATTGAAATCATTAAAAAGGAAATTCATCCAATCCACCCCGAGCGATAACCTAGGATAAACTCATTATCTTAATTTGAATTAACTTTAATCTATTAGTGATCCTTTAAAACCATCTTAAATCAACCTAAGTTGGCTAATTCATAACCAAAAACAATCCATAGAATGAGCGTGTCTGTAGGTACTTTTTAGGTCTCTGAGGATTCGACAACCCAAACTAGACTACAAGGACCGTCCTACCTTCTTCTTTTGGGTAAATTTGAGCGAGAATCAAATTTTGGCGCCGTTTTCGGGGACCTAAGTAAGTTATCTTAGACACTATCATCTTTTTTTTCATCCCTCTTCTCTTTTCTCACCCCTCACTCCTATGGAAATCAATTTTGAACAAGTCCAAACATGGGAAACCTATCCCTACTTTGATCACCCAACCCCATGTGTGATGTACAATGACCATACTAATTTCAACATGTGGGATCATCAACAACCTAATGAACCACATTGTTTTTACCCCTATGATCCACAAAACATCCCAACATATAATGAGTTTCAATCACCACAAAGCCAATCTGAACACCCTCATGTGCAATTCCAACAACTTAATTATCCACCTAGAATAGACCTTTCAGATCAACCCCTTATCCATAATAATCCACATCCATTACTTGAAAAATTGTGTCAACAAATGGAGATAATGAGTTTTTAGGTTTAATCATTGAGGTTATAACTACAAAGCATTAAAAATTGTGAGGAACCCATCCCTACACAAACTGGCCCTTCCATAACCTGATGTGAAGTGTCTAGTTTCCCACAAACCTCTCATGAATTTACTAAAGAGAAAAACTTTGGATTTGGGGAAGATTAAGAGGATAATGGAATTGTTGATGGGTGTTTAAATCAAGAGGAAACTGATTTTTTGTATTCACAAAAGGGAAATTTGACATCATGGATTGAGTCTCATGAATATAACTCCATTGATGATTTTTCAAAAACACAAATCACTGAACCATTAAGAGAAATCACAAACTTTAAATCCATACCCATTCTTGAAATTGATTTTTACAATTTGGTGGTTGAATCTTCTATTAAAAAATAACCAATTCTGTTGAGAAATTTTCAAAATGAAACTGAGTTCAATTCAAAGTACCAACCTATGTTTTGAATGTTTTAGCCTACCTGAACTTGAACAAAAGGACTTTCCATCCACCCTCAAGTTTCCATTCATTGGGGATAGCCAAAAACTTCCAGTTGTCACCATTTCTTATCTTGAAACCAATAAAGAGGTAATGATTCTTAATGTCTTAGAAAATACTACAAAAGAAATTGAATCCATCATTTCTGATATTCCTTGGATTTACCTGCTCATTTTAGAACAGAGGTTTGTGCATGAAAAAAATTCTAAACATAGAATCAATATCAACCTAGTTGAATTGGTGAAACATGTGGTCCTTAAAATGTTTAAATTTTGTATTGGGTAAGTTGGGGGGTTCATGCCAGGCTAACGACGTTAAACAAAGCGCTGCATGGGAGGCAACCCATGGTTTCCAAGTTTCCAATCATTTTTTTGTTTTAATCAACTTTATATTTTAAATAGGATTAATTAATCTTTTTTATATTTGAATAATATAGACTGTTGAACTATTCTTCTATTATGAGTATGGATGGGTATGAAAGGGGAGCACCATATTCATCAGTGTCACGTGGTGTGATCCTTGAGTAATGCCTTACCCAGAAAATTAAAAAGAAGACAATGTATCATCAGTTGTTTTTTTAATGTGTTTGTAGGTTAAAAAAAATAAATAAATAAAAATATAATAATATTAATAAAAAGGGACACGCCGTAGGCCATGGGGCAAACCCCATCACAATCGTCGAAGCAGCGGGGACTCGAACCTGGGACCAAAGGGAGACAGGGGCGCGCGCTTACCACTGACCTATGACTTTTTGTGCTTCCTTATAAATATAAGTATATATATATATATATTGTTTTTTTGTTTGTTTTGTTTTTCTTTTTCTACTAGGGAACTCTGAAAGTGACATGGATATCAAAGGATTAAAAGGTAGCAACACGAATTTCAACTTCAACCACCAGGTGACTTCATTCCATGATCCGCATTTTCAATTTCCTTTTTGAACTTTCATTCTCTACCTCTACCCCTTCTAAATTTTCTTTTATTTAAACACTGGGGACAATGTTGTTTTAAGTTGGGGGGGAGATGAAATAATTTTTTTTGTAAAAAAAAAATTTTGAAAAAAAAATTGTAAATCGAAGGAAAAATTCCTTTAACTTTGAACATGGTAATACACATTGCAAACTTTGAAACTGAATATCAAATAATTTAGCATGCCCTGATTCTGATTTTAATCCTTGTATAATTTCATGAGCATAGATTTTGGTAAGTGTGGCTATCCAATGTGATATTTCATTATTTATATTTTCATCCAAATAAAAAAAAAGATCACAATGCATGTCCTTTGGATAGTGGGTTATTAGTTTGAGATCATGGGGTCCCCCAAATAAAAAGCATAGGTTTGGTGATCATTTTAGTTTTAATATGAATATTAAATAAAAAAAATAAAATTTTTTTTGCGCGTAGAGCAATGAAATGACCTAATGCGTGGCTTTCGGCACTTGGGGATCGTGACTCCATAGTTGTCTGGCCCAGAGTTAGTAATTTTATCTCTATTTTTGGTAATTTGAATTTTTTTTGACTGAGTTAACTCAAGATGATGCCCGAGTATGTGGGATTCACTTGGTGCCCTAAGGTATTTGATCCTAGGAGTCATCGACAAAGTCTCACTATAGGGGTTGACTCTTTTGAGTGCAATTTCAATTACCATGGTAAAATTGCAAAAAAAACAAAAACAAAAAAAAAAACAAAAAAAAAAACAAAAAAAAAAACAAAAAAAAAATTACAATAAAAAAATTGAACACTCATCTTAATATTGAAATGTTATTCCACCTATAGCTTCCGTTATTTCTCCCTTGAATAAAGATGAACCCCCATGTCTATTGTGATGCACAACACATCCTCATACTTAATTGACATTAGATGAAATATGGAAATGAATTTGAACAAAGGAATGAGCTTGGGAATGGGATCTTCTTATGAAACTATCTTGTATTAAAATATTTTTATGGGTTTCATGATTGTTTGGTATATGGGTTTCTGGTGATGATTGTGTATTAAAATGTTTTTGGAAAAGGGAATTCGAATTTCATTTTTGATGAGATATATTTTGCTCGGGACTAGAAAAACTCAAGTTGGGGGGTGTGATTAGCCACTAAATAAGGCTAATATTCATTGTTAATATATATAATATTCATGTGATTTATTATTTATATACACCATTTTAGTAAATTTTACACTTTGAACATCATTTCACATTATGATTGTAATACCTTCTTAAAATGCACTATTATGTGCTACATTTTTTTTAACATCATTTAAAATACCCAATGAATCATCTGATTCTAAGGATTGTTATTATAAATATTTTAATTTTATATTTTGGGAAATTTATCTTCACTTTAATACGAACATTTTTTATTCAGGTATCAATGGATGATTCATAGAGGATGATGAGATATTTGGCGATGAAAAGAAACAATTATGGAGAAGGCAGATTGGACACCAGCCCACTGATGTGACTGTGTGTCCCACAATACAGGCCCAATGAAGCCCAAAATTCGTGGGATGCTAGACGACACATATAGTAACAAATAATTATACAGGATCCAATGATAATTCGGCCTCAATGATTTTTATTTAGGCGGCACAAATAGTATATCAAAATCTGGGCCAGAATCTGCGTCCCATAAAAACATCCCACCAATTAAACCATATCTAGAAAACAATAACTCTTTTTGGGCTGATATTTTACACTATGTTAGGGGATATCCGTATATTAATTTAAGTATTCTATGGCACACCCAAATTCTTCTATCTAGAAGGTGTTTCATGCGCCTCTATTTGGTGGATGCAAGATGGAAGCCTTTTCGGGTCAAGGGTGGAAAGTCTTCTTTCCACAAACTTTCCACCACCCTAGACCTACCATACTCAAGTGGGATGACTTGTACTGTTGGAGGCTCGACCCAAAGGCTCAAAATTTCCTATTTAAGGCAGTGGTGTTGGAGGATTTAAGGATCTTTGGTGCTTTATTCAATTGTAATATTATGCTGCAATTTTATTGTCTCAAGTTTGTCGTTCCCATGTAAGTTGTTCAATTCAATTTAGTTTCTTAATAAAAGTTCTTCTTATACTCTTATTATATTGTTATACATATCACTTTTATACCTTTTCCTCAAGGTGTGAATTTATTCACACCAAATCTTGTGAAATTATTCACACAACGATGGAGTGATCATTTTATTTTTGTTGTTTTCTTTACTTCTCCATTTCCTCCCTCACTAGTCTACTTTCCGCTTCCATTGAAACCATGGGATCAATGGAGGGATAACCCACTTATGGGTTGATCCAAGGGAGTAGAAAGGGGATGTATTGGATGTTATTTATCACCCCATTAATGTATAATCACTTCTTTAATTGAGATTTTTATTTGATGATTTTTAAACTCCATCATCCTTGTTGAATTTAAGGCCACACACTTCAAGTGCTAATACAAACCTTTACCTTGGAGTGCTCAATGATTTGATCCTTCAAGTTTATGGGTGATTAGTATTAGGGTGTGTAGTCATTAAACCAGTAAGTGATGATTTCGTTTAATCTTCTTAAATGAATCCATCTCAATTATAAGAAATTGAAATCATTAAAAAGGAAATTCATCTAATCCACCCCGAGCGATAACCTAGGATCAACTCATTACCTTAATTTGAATTAACTTTAATCTGTTAGTTATCCTTTAAAACCATTTAAGTCAACCTAAGTTGGCCACTTCATAACCAAAAACAATCCATAGAATGCACGTGTCTGTAGGTACTTCTTAGGTCTCTGAGGATTCGACAACCCAAACTAGACTACAAGGACCATCCTACCTTATTCTTTTGGGTAAATTTGAGTGATAATCAAGAGATTCCCTCTATTTTGGATTTAGTTGGTTTCCATCTCCATCCGATGGTGGGTCGGTGGAAGTTGTGGATCTGATGGAAGTCGAGGTGGTTCCTGGGATGTGTGTCCTCTTATGGTGATGCTTTAACCGATGTCTATTAACCGTGAATTTCCTTTTGGAGGAGGGTTCATGAACTTTCACTACACCAAATGGGTAAACATGAGAAACAATAAAAGGAACTTCCCAATGAGAATTAAGCTTACCTAGGTGAAGAAGAAATTTAGAGTTGAAAAGAAATACCTTTTTACCTTCATGGAATACCTTTCTCAGGATGTGTTTTTCATGGAGTACCTTAGTATTTTCTTTGTATAGATTGGAATTATCATAGGAATCAAGTTGAAGATCCTCCAATTCAGTTAACTGTAACAATATTTATTCCCCATATTTTTCACAATCAAAATTACAAGTATTCATAGCCCAAAAACACTTATGTTGGATTTCAAATGGTAAATGAAATGCTTTACCAAAAACTAGCCTAAAATGAGACATCCCAATGGGTGTTTTATAGGTAGTTAGATAAGCCCAAAGTGTTTCACCAAGTCTCTTAGGCCAGTCTTTTTTGGTGGGCTTAACATTTCAATCAATAACACTTTTCACTTCTCTATTAGAAAGTTCAACCATGCCATTTGTTTGTGGGTGATATGTAGTTGAAGTTTTATGTATGACTACAATCTTTTTCAAAAGAGATTACATGGTTCTATTACAAAAATGGGTTCCTAAGTAACTAATCAAGGCATGGGGAGTTCCAAATCTGTGGAAGATGTGGGGTTTTAGGAATTTACTAATAGTATGTGAATCATCCTTTCTAGTGGGTTTGGCCTCAACCCACCTAGAAACATAATCGACCACAAGAAGAATGTATAAAAATCCATTGGAAGGGGGGAATGGTCCCATGAAATTGATGCCCCAAACATTAAATATCTAAAAAAAGGGATTTTGGGGAGTTTTATTTCTTTTTTAAATTGTGCCAAACTTTTGGCAAGTGGGACATGATTGACAGAACTCATGTGAGTCTTTGAAGAGTGAAGGCCAGAAGAATCCAGAGTCTAGGACTTTTTGGGAGTTCTTTTTTGGTCCAAAGTGGCCACCTTTGGGAAGTGAGTGAAAGAATTCTAAGATGGAAAAATGTTCATTTTCATCAGCATGTCTCCTAATTACCATGTCAGCCCCATTTTTTCAAAGTTTATTTTCTTCCAAAAAATAGTGTTTTGAATCACTTTTCAACTTCATTTTCTATTCTTTTGATTTTTTTTGGAAAAACACCAAAAACCAAGTAATTTAAAATTGGGGAATACCATGTTGAATTTGGAGTGAGAGATGAAAGGTGATCAATGGGGAATTCGGGATCAATGATTTTTGAATAAGAAGAATTAGAAATTCTAATATAGTGATTAGCCACATGGTTTTATTTTTCCTGGTCTATCTTCAATTTCAAGGTCAAACTCTTGGTGCATTAGGATCCATATTATTAGTGTCGGTTTGGAACAAATTTTCTTGAGTAATAATTATATAGCATAATGGTCTGTGAAGATGATGATTTTGGCACCTAAGAGATAGGGACCGAATTTATCCATGGAAAAAACCACTACTAAAAGTTCCTTTTCAGTCATAGTGTAGTGAGATTGAGTTTCATATAATGTTTTTGAGTCATAATAGTTGACATGAATAATTTTTTCTCTTCTTTGACCAAGAACATCCCCAATGAATCTATCAGAATCATCACACATCAACTCAAAGGGTAAAGACCAATCTGGGGGTTGGATTATCGGGGAAGATGTAAGATCAGTTTTGAGTTCAACTAAGGATCTCTTGAAAACCTCATTGAAATGGAAAGTGACATCATTTTGGAGAAACTGAGTGAGTGATTGCGAAATCTTACTGAAGTTGTGGATGAATCGCCAATAGAAACTGGCATGACTAAGGAATGAATGGATGTCTCAAATAGAGGTGGGTTCAGGAAGTGATTGGATCACTTCAATTTCTGCAGGATCAACTTCAATACCCTCTTTTGAAACTATGTTCCCTAAAAAAATCCCATTTGCAATCACGAAATGACATTTTTAAAAATTTAACACAAGTTTACACTTGACACACTTTTGAAGGACTAGAGAGAGTGAATTCAAGTAATATTTAAATGACTCACCATAAATGGTAAAGTTATCCATGAATATTTCTATGTAGTGTTAAATGAATTCTGAAAAGATACTCATCATACACCTCTGGAATGTTGTAGGATAATTTAAAAGTCCAAAAGGCATTCTTCTATATATATATTTTCCAAAGGGGAAAGTGAAAGTAGTATTTTCTTGGTCTTGAGGTGTGATTGGGATTTGAAAATAGCCGGTGTATCCATTAAGAAAACAATAATGTGACTTTCCAGCTAATCATTCTAGAATTTAGTCAAGGAATGGAAGAGGGTAGTGATCTTTTCTTGTTTCAAAATTCAATTTTTTATAGTCTATGCACAAATGCCATCTTTTCTTCACTCGAGTTGTGACTAAATCCCCATGTTCATTTGTGATAACAGTTATCCCAACCTTCTTAGTTACAACTTGAATTGGACTAACCCATTCACTATTGGAAATTGGGTAGATAATACCAGCTTGAAGAAGCTTGTTGATATCTTACCTAATTACCTCAATTATGAGTGGATTGAGTCTTCTTTGTGGTTGTCTAATTGGTTTAGATGATTACTTAATATGGATGTGGTGCATTCAAAGGACATGGTTGATTCCTGGTATGTCATATAGGGTCCAACTTAAGGCCTTTTTGTTTTCCTCTAACACCTGAACAAGTTTGGACTCCTTAGTTTTAGTAAGTAAAGCAGAGATAATGATAGGATAAGAGTGATCATGGAAAAGGAACGCATATTTCAGGTGTTTAGGAAGAGGTTTTAGATCAGTATCTTCTTTAATTTTTGGGATAAAAAACTCAAGAATGGAGTAAGGGATTTCAATTGGTTTTGATTCATTTTCCTTAATAATTTCCAAGCGGGAGAAGTTGAGATCAGATTTGATGTGGGATTCAAGAGAGTTTTCAAGATCTTCTAAATTGATAGAGTCTATGAATGAGAGTTCCACATCAACTTCACCATTATAACTTGGTTAATCATATTTCATATTTCACGAGACCCTCTCTCATTATAACATGATGAACATGATTGAATGGGGTTCAATTGACTCTCAGAAGTTTCCTCAGAAGCATGGATTGTGAATTCAGAGTGATCCTCAGATGGGTATCACATAGCTTGTAAAATATTGAACTTGACTAGTTGGTCACCAAATTCCATGGATAATATTCCTGAATGGACATCAATCTTGGTTCTCATTGTCATTAGGAATGTTTTTCCTAGAATTAAGGGAAATCTAGAAGAGTTTGTCTCACCTTCCATGTCAAGGACAAAGAAATCAGTAAGGAAGATAAGATCATTCACACGAACAAGGGCATCCTCGATTATACCCTCAGGACTACCAGTGTATTGATTGGCCAATTGAATGACAACACCCGTTGGATATAAGGTACCTAGACCAAGGCTAGAGAATATAGATTTAGGGATGAAATTAATTGAGGCTCCTAGGTTTATGAGTGCATCATTGAAGTTGGAACTCCCAATTTGGCATGGAACTATAAAGGTCTTTGGATGTTTGCACTTAATGGGAATAGACTACTGGGTGGAAAAATTTTCAAAGGTCCTAAGATACCTCTTATGGGTGCACAATTCCTTAAGAAACATGGAATACTTAGGGATTTTTTTTATGGAATCTAAGAGGGGAATTTTGACTTCAACGCGTCTAAACAGATTGAGCATTTTAGGATCGAGATAAAAGGACTTTGTTGGATTTAAAATGGATTGAGAAAAAGGAATTGGGTTTCTAATTAGAATAGAAGTAGGTGAGGAAATGGCTTTAGATTCCTTTTATAATTTCCTTTTATTTTTATTTTCCAGGTAAACATTTAAAGGGGAGTTGGAGGAATCATCACGAGTCATAGAAATTTTCATTTCCAATCAAAGTGTAATTGTACTTACATTACCCTTTGGGGTTAGGTAATGGTTGGGTCAGGAGTTGGGAATAATTTAATTATTGTTTTTGGATCAGGTGGTATGCAATTTGACCAATTTGGGTTTCAATATTTTTAAGGCTGGAATGGGTGAAGGAGGAAAGATCTTCCACTGCACTTTCCCATGGTTGCTTGGAAGAAGAGGCTTGTCTCGAATTGGGATTGCCTTGATTTTGGTTCTTGGGAAAGTGATTGTATTGGGTTGGGAATTGGGAAGTATAATTATGATAGTGGAATCCAGGAGGACCAAGAGGAGGATTTATCCCTTGAGGTTAAGGAACAAAAGGGTAAGGTTGTTGGAAGTTACCAACACCTTGACCATATTGTAATTGGTTTGGGTTTTGAAGAGGGAATTGAGAGGGATGAGAAATGGTATTACCATACCTTAATACTTGGTTGAAGGTAGAAGAGAAGGGCTCAGAGTGGGGTTGATAGAAGTTTCTAATGAACTGACCTAATTTTGTAGGGTTGGTGTTCCTCTAAGAATATGCTTCATTGAGATCCATTGGTCTAAATGAATCAGAGGGATCCTCTTGAAGTTATGGACATGTTTTAGTTTGATGAGACATGGAGTTGAATATTTCACAATTTTTTATAGGTATAGGGAACATAGATTGTGTAAAAGATGAGGTTGGGGCTTTGGTAGTCGCAAAAAGATGTTGCACAAGACCTGTAAGTTCACTCTTCCACTCAGTCATCTTATTTGTCTCTATCGGTTGATTATATTGTGCATGTTTTACTTGATCATATGCTTGAGTATGGAATTTTTGTGTGTTTATATCCATGTTTCTTATGATATATCTTATAGCTACAGGAGTTTTATCAACAAGAGCACCACCACATGCAACATCAATGATAGTTCTCTCTATAGATAATAACCCCTCATAGAAGTATTAGATCAAGAGTTGGTTAGGGATTTCATGGTGTGGGGAGGCTTCCATAAGTTTTTTGAACCTTTATCAGTATTCATGGAGTAAATTATTTAGGAATTTTCGGATACCACTTATTTCCTTTAGGATAGAAGCAATTGAGAAGTAGGAAAGAATTTTTCTAAGAAAAGTTGCTTCTTGTAATTACATGTGGTTATAGAACCAGGAGGGAGGTAGTAAAACCATAACTTGACAATGTCATATAGAGAAAAATGGAATGCTTGAAGTTTGATTTGTTCCTTAGAAACCCCCTGAGGCTTCATGGTAGAGCACACCACTTGTAACTCTTTAAGATGAAGATGTGGATCCTCACCGGCTAGCCCATGGAAATGAGGAAGAAGAAGAATCAAACTCAATTTGAGTTCAAATTTAGCCTCTATGTTTTCATATTGAATACCAAGGGGTTAGTAATTAATTTCAGGGGTAGAAAGTTCTTTCAGTGTTTGTTCCCTAGGATTATCCATATCTAATTCAATTGGTTGTACAAGGACTGGTTCTTGAATGATTTGATTATCTCTTATGTTCCTCCTAAGTTGGTGAAGAATTCACTCTATTTCAGGATCAAACAGATATGAGGGAATTGTTTGGGAGGCTACAGGGCATTCTGAGAAAATTTGTAAGGATGAGGAAGTTGGGTTTTTCTATGTTCTTTTTTTGTTTATGATTTTTATGGGAAGATAGGGTTTTCTTTATGTTTTTTTTGTTTTTTTTAAATAACCAAAAACTAATGACTAATTAATGCACCATCCTTAGAAAAGACACCATTTGAAGCATGAATAATTGTTTCCTATCGACCGTTCAAGGTTTCAGTTCTCTGTTAATGTGTATATCAGCACTCATGTCGAATCCTCAATGATGATACTATTTATAGTTGATTGTTTTTAATTAATTATATTTTGATTGGGGTGTTTGTTTGTAAAGATTAAATGAAGTAATTTATGTTTAACATTTAATTTAACAATTTAATAAATATTGGGGTGATTTCATCATTAGAGAGTTAAGCTTACGATATCCTTTAGCTTTTCTTTATATTGCATTAAATTAACACCCACTTTACAAGATGACGTTGATTCGAATTCCCAAATGTTAAGGTTTTTAATCCAATAATTAACTTAAATTAGGATTCTAATCTTAATTATATATTTTTTATGGTAGTGTATTTATGGTTCCAATAATCCATGGAAACCAAACATTAAACAAAACATGTAATTAATCCATGACATTTGATGTCCAACATACACAACGGTAATTTAAAGAATATTCATCGAGAAAAAGCTCTCAATCACTTAACATCCCCAAAATAATGACTCAAACCAATGGTAGATTTTCTCATCCATTAATAATTTATTAATCTAGTAATATGGGTTTATGGTGATTAATTATAAATAGAATGAAAATAATGGGATAAGAAAAGAGTTGTGCGTTAAACACACACACCAGAACGATGATGAGAATTAAAAACGGAATTTCTATTGAATGAGGAAGCAAAATAAGGGAAGGGGTTTCAAATTTATTTAAACTATTTTAATACCATTAATATTATTTAACATAAGTTGTATGAGATTAATAGATGAAGAAGAAGAAACATGTATTGAAATTCAGTTGAAATGAAAACAAATTTACACAATTAAAAATAAGAAGAATGGAGAAGAACATGAAAAAAAGAGAGGAGGAAGGGTGTATCAAGTGAAAAATTGGGAATGAAAGGTCCTTCCAAGAATTTTTCAAGGCTTTGGTCATGAAAATTTATGCTTCTATCTTCTGAAATGTCAACCCCATGCAAGGAGAATAGGGGGTTGTATTTATACCCCAATGAGGTGGACTTTTTTCATTCCAAATATGCCCCTCCACTTGCATCGCCAATTTGATAAATTATACAGCCAAATATCGAGTTATGATCTTCTTAAAAGTTGTTTATATGGATATCCTATGTCTACTATGAAAATTTTGCGGCCATTGTACTTAAGGAGGAAAAGTTAGGGTGATTTGATTAAACAATTTTAATCTTTCCATTTCAATCTAGAATTTTTTAGGGCAAAATGTGAATGGGTTTTTGAATAGAAAGATGCCCTCAAATTTGAAAACTTTTTTCAAGAAATTAGACCGTCTATATCTTCTATTTTACAATACAAAATCTAAGCTTGAATGGATGACCCTATCAGGTGAAATGTCAATATTGGTGTGATGATTTCATTTCCTGGATAGAATGGTGGGCATGACTTCATTGAATAATTTGGGACCCTTTTTAGTGGATTTGGTCCTTGAAATTTTTAATCAATATTACTGGAATTGTTCCTAGAATTTTAATGGAGAATAATTTTTTTTGTATTTCTATATTTATCCCATTAATTCAATCTTCATGGATAGTCCATTTTCTTCACAGATTCTGTGGGCCTTCTTGTGTGGTCCATATGACCCTTCAAATGGAAAAATTGGACAAAAATTATTTCTAATGATATGTTTTAAATTGAATAAGGAATCCTAAAAAACAATAACAATTCAATTTGGATAAGTAGGGTGAGAGTTATAATTTAAATAGTAAACTAACTTAATTGGAGTACTTCAAATAATGCTAAAAAATTATATTTAGTATTAAAACATGAGTATCTCACACCAATTATGCACTTTTACATAAAATTTACTAAAGGGAGTATACAAAAAGGTATGAATAAATGAATAAAATCAAGTTCACCAATTTTTTTATCCAACAAAATAATTGGCTTTCCCAATGGATGATTGCAAGGGGTTGAACTTTGTGTAATCATTCACATTATGTTATCTCTTTCAAAATAGTTTCCAATGAGTTTATTCATGGAACTGGAAACAACCAATAGTTCTATATCCAAGATGGATATGAATTATAAAGGCAAGTTCTCATTGGGGAGTTTGTCCAATGGTTCTTAAGAACTCACATTAGTCAAGAGGATGGGAGGTCAGACTCTTCACATGTTTTTGGAGAGAATTATTCCCTACTCTTGGAATCTCCTGTATATTTAATATATATTCAAAAATCCTTCATTAATTCCCAAGAATGATTTGGTCCTATCTTGAATTAAAAATTAATTGTTTGAATGTGTGGAATTTAGAATCATCTATATCTGTATGAGCTTCATCGTCAATGGCGATATCTTTATGTATCTGTGGGTCCCCGTCAATGGTATCCTCTTATGTACTGATCAGAGATTCTTTGTTCATTAATACGATGCTATTGGTTTTCTATCCATACAGAGGGTGATCTGGAGTATGTTTTCATCCAGGGAGAAGGGACCCATGGATGAGATTCCTATGTATCATTATGAAATGAATCAGAACCCACATAGATAGGTTCCACATAATGAGACACATCATACCTTTTATGGTCATGTGATAAGAACCAAACCATTCAGTTTAGCGTCACATGTCTATGACATCTAGTTCCTAATTATTGTTTGGTATGGGACTTATGCCGAAGCAGCCTGATGAACCTAGAAGGGATTTGTATTTTTAGGATGAAGTATACCCTATTGAGAATGTGAACTAGAGAGGATAGGTTTGAATTGGGGAGTTGGGTTTGGACCTAAAGGAATCTTTCTATGTATTCCATTTGGAAGGGAATCAGTTCCCAAATAGTTTGGTTGTATGGACCTATGCCTATAGAGGCCCTGGAAGGATTGTCTCATTGGGGATTATGGTTTTCTTAGAGGATTACATTCGGGTTTACTCATGAAAAGGGTGTCTTGGTGAGTGAGGTCCATGATAAGTGATATGGCTAATTGAGGTTTGATGGATTGACTTGGGGATAACACATGAGGAGGATTTCCATGTGGGTTGGGTCTTACACTTTGGACGAGTCCTAGGCCACGTTTAATTGCATCTTACTCTTAATGAGGATACCAAGGTTGTTTACGAATAACACTTTGAAAGAGTCCCAATATAGGTTTATTTGGGGATTACCCATGAGAATGATGCCTGTTTTCATTGGGTTATAAACATTGAATGAGTTCTAAGATAGGTTTAGTTGGGGCTTACTTCTCAGGAGGACTCTCGAGTTGGTTGGGGCTTACTCCTCAGGAGGAATCTTGATTTTTTTGGGGCTTATACTTTGAATGAATCCCAAGATAGGTTTAGTTGGTGATTAACCCTAAGGAGTATTACCAAGTTGGTTATGGAAAACACCTTGAATGAGGCCCATGATATGTTTGGTTGGGGATTACTCAGGGGGAGGACACACAATTTGGTTTGGTATGACACATTAAATGAGGCCCAAAAGTTTTGGGATCATGTGGATTTCATGACCAACATCAACCATTAAGCCCATGTTAGTCATGCTCAATATGAGAAACAAGAGAAAATAAAATATCTAAGAAACCACACAATCCACTTTACTTGGGGTTAGCCACATGTCCATGAGGATCCATCCTTATCGAGTCACTCAAAAGGAAGGTGAGATAAAGGTTCTTAAAAATAACCTCTATTGAAACATGCATCGAACTCGGTGGATGTCACGATCATGGATATCCTAAAATATCTCATGATCCATGATGAGTATTTCTTTAATGTTAGAAATAAGAGGAAGTAGATTATCTAGAAAACCACATGATCCCTATTTTACTGGTGGAAGAGGTTAGGGTGATGATACATCCCTCCTATCATTGTATAATATACCCAAATATAGAGAGAGAAAGGGATTTGAAGATTCTCATCTCTCCACCCATTTTTGTGACTATGATAGATGGATGAATGAATAGAGTATGATATGTACTGAATGAAATGATAGGGGAATACTCCATGATGGATTCCATGGAATCGATTCCATAATAGGAGTGTAGTATTTCATTCCTTATTGAATGGATAAGAAACTGTGATCCTCACCCTCCCAGTATAGAAAGGGAGGCTTGAGGTCTTATAGATGACAAGGTAGGAACATGATCCTATCCCTCATGTATAGGACTAGGAGTTTCCTAACACTTATCCTAGGTTTGGGGTCCTCATGACCATGGGAATGAAAATCCACATGCACCTTGAAGACCCTAATTGATAGGTAGGACATGTGTGGGAAATATATGACCATAGGAATGAAAATTAAAATGGGTGACATGTTGGTGTGCCCATCATATTGGTTTTTCAAGTATGGATACATTGGTGGAGGTTTTAACTTGGTCAATCTATGATAAGGGATCTAAAGAAAGAGGTTCCCTATCATTGTTTTATTTGAAGAGAGATGAATGGGGCCCTCTCATAGGTCCTAGTTTAGAGATAAAAGGTGCTTCTCATAGGTACTAAGAGGAACTAGAGGTAATTCAAGTAGGGAGTATAAGCTTGCATGAGTTGGGAATTCCTTGGGAAATGGTCCACTGGGCCAAAACACTTAGACCTGGATTTAGCCTATACACCATAGGTCTCCTTGGGTGTCCCTGAGTGGGTCTCACATAGGTCCCTAGTAATGAAAGGAACCTTCATCCGGGTGTCTTTATAATAGGTGAGAAGGGGTACTCATGCAGGCGTCTTATATTTAGACCCTGAAGAGAAATTGAACTCACTTGTCCCCTTAATTCTCTCTTCAATGAGTCATTAGAGTGATTCCTGTGGAATTTATGGAGACTTGGACGATGGGGCTATGCAACCATAGCTTAAAGGATTCTTCCAATTTTACAATTGTTCAAACGAGGAGCCTTGGTGTCCTATATATAATAAAATAGAGTAACCTAGTCAAAGGAGGTTTCCTACAAAGGTCTAAGGCCCAGGTGATCAGTACATGTCTCCTATATACGGGTGGACTAATGTTTAGTGTCGTGCATGGGGTGTACAAGAGCCTCATTCAGGGGTGGTTGGGCCTTTTGTGTTGTACAGGTAGTGTATGGAGGTTCCTCCCACAGGGGTTGACGAACCTTTTGGGCTACACAAGTGGCATGTACAGGTGTATGGGAGAAACCACTACTCCTTACCAAAGGGGTTTCACCCATGTATCCCTACTCAGGATTAGTTTCCGGATGATCTCCAAACCCTTTAGGCTGGTCCCTTTGCTACCATCACCGAACATGATATAAAAATGGATATTCACACTGTAAAATTTTCTCTCCATGTCAAGGACATTTTTGTTCATGAAACAAGGAAATCCAATCTTCTCCTTTTGACATAATTTATTATTTCTAATCAAACTCTACATTTGGTGTCTAAGTGAGGATCACATCATGAATTCTATGACATTGTTCAGGGAAAAAATTTCATGGTGTCAACAATGTATGATTTTCACCCCTATGGTCATCCTTTATATGAGAGACACTTCACATAAGAATGTGCATGGCCCCTCTATTTATAATCCTTCACCTTTGAAGCAGCAAAGTGCTCTCCATCCCAGGGGGTGATTAGTGATCAGGTTCTTTCTGACAAGCTGGATGGTTAAGTTCTATCAGCCCTAGGTCCAAGGGAATCTTTGTTTGCAGATGTTCATATAGGCTTAATTCCTGTATATTTTAATGCTCCACCTACTACCTCTCCCAGCTATAGTGTTTCTCAGTTCAGGTGAGCCCCGCTTCTTCAAAAAGATAGAGGTAAGGGAATTGTTAGTTGCCTCCTTGACCATGTTGTGCCTGTCCATGATCCTGGCTCACTAGTTCAGGTTTCCCCCATAAAGATTCATCTTTTATCATAAACCCCTCTTGTGTAGGATCCAAATATTCAACTGGAATTTACTTTTTCCCTATCCACCTACAAGGATCATGACCAATGGGAGTCTCCTCAAGATTTGGTTTTGGCATTTATTTTTTATTCCCCCATTCCTGAGCACGATTCTTTTGGTTCTCCCATGACACCTAGAGAGATGAGGAGATTCAAACATCCTCATCATTGACTCTATAATTTCTAACACCATATTCTCCACCTAGCGTGGAATATTCCCTAGATCTTAGTCCAGAATCAGAAACACTCGATCAAATTCTCTATTGAATGGATCCAAGAAGCCTGGGGTCAAAACAAGGTACCCATAATTTTAATGTTATTTTTATTAATATGGAATTCCCATGTGTTAGGATCATGGGTTAAAACAAATTTCGTCTCTACAAAAATATATAATAATTTAGAATCTCTAGTTTCCATCATTGAACCAAAAAAACCTGGGTAAAATCTCAGAGTATGCACATCAGATCTGAATGTGTTAAAATATTCATGTCAATCCTCATAATTCTCACATTTGTCTATTCTAGAACCAACATATCATGGTTGATCTTGTTACAACATCTGAGCAACTGATTACAGTGAATATTTCTATAGGATGACATTCCTTCTTTGTTTCTTTCATCTATGGTATTTATAACCCCTAGATAAGAAATATTCTATAGAAGGAGTTGAAATTATTTGATCTAGGGTACTCTCCATAGATCATCAGATGAGATTTTAACATAGTTGTCGACCTGGGAGAGAAGAAAGGGAGGGGAAATTTCCCTCAGAAATCTAGTGCAGTGTTTGATTAGTGCATGACCATATGTGGTATCTTAGATATGGGGTTCTCAAGCTATCATTTTACATGGTGAAAAAAATAAGATTGGGTTTCATTTCTCATGGTTCCATCTTGTCAGATGTTTAGAGAATGATCATTCCATTGATGTTTTTCATCATGCAAAGGTCACTCATCTAGCATGTTGTATCTCCAACCATTATCCACTAATAGTTTCATTATCACTTAGCCATTATGGTGAAGATCTCTGAAACTACACCGAGTCATGGATGGATATATCAGGTTTCCATCAAGTGGATAGTGATTCCTAGGGAAAAAAACTCAAGGGAATGCATGGATTAAACTCCATAGTAAACTCAGATGCCTAAACGTAGACCTCACTGTGTTTCCCAAAAACTAGCCACCTCGTTTCTAGGAAATGAATTCAGAAAATAAGGATATCAAGTAGATGGGGATCATCATAGAGAATAATTGGAGTGACATACTATTTAGGGATATATCAAAAAATGCATCCTATCCAATTTTACACTGAGGCATGAATGATTGTCTCAAGAGTTATCATGTATCAAGTGGTTACATAAAAGAGATGAGAATATTTCTTATTTCTATTCCTGCATAAAAAATATCTAGTGGAAACCTAGGACAAACACATTGTTAGAGGGAAGCACTTACATCGATGATCGTGATGTTGTAGGGAGCTTGGAGGAGTCACATTTCAAGTCCCTTGTAGCTGGTCTCAATCTCAGAATTAGTGAGGAGTATCCAGGGGGATACATTAATCTCCTTTAATTGGTTCCTTCCTTGATTTCTAGCGATGTTAATTCCCTCCTTTAAGTAGTTCTACAAGAATGGGATGTCAGTGGGGTGATGAAGGCTCTCAACCCAAAATGTGCACCCTGAAAAGATGTCTTAATGAGTGCCTTCTACAGATCCTCTTGGGATTTGGTTAAGTATGAAATAATAAGATAACTCTAGGATTTATTCTAGGGAGGAATTTTTCCCCACATTGCATGTGCTACTTCAATGGACCTAAAACCCAAGATCAAATAACTCACTTCTATGCACCACTAGAGGACCATTAGCATGTGTAACTTACCATACAAGGTGATTTCTAGCATAACCAATCAGATAATTTCTGCAAATATTCATGGTTGGATTTATGAGGAAAAACATGGGTTTGGGAAGGGGATAATGATCTATTGAGAAATTTCAATGACTCATGAACTGGTTAACAACATCAATAATAAGGATCTCAGATTAAATATGATTGTTAAGATTGATATGGATATGTCCTACGACCGTATAAAATGTAATTTCATCATTAATTTTTTTTATAAGGATGAGATTCTCCACATGGGATACCAAACACATATTTAGATACATTAATTCTTCTTGGACTGTAGTTCCCTTTTTGGGAAAGAACTATGGTTTTTTAAAGCAATGCGTAGGATCTGGAAAAGTGATCCTCTCTCTCCAAATATTTTTATCTTATATCAATTTGAAATTATATGGAACATAAATAGGAGCATCTCCATCATCACTAATATTCCTTATCGTTATAAGGACATTACCAATAACATATCTCACATTATGTTTGAAGATGATTCAATAGATATCATGAATGCATGAAAGAGGTCAGTAAAATGGATGAATGAGTTTATCAATAGCTATGGAAAATGGATTGTTCAAGTCATAAACTAATCAAATAGAAGCCATTATATTTCTCATCGATGCCCATATAAGAGACTCACTTCACTATGTAATGTCATGGGAATACAATGAAGGAGTTTCACTATGATCTACATGGGGGATCCTATTTACCCGGTAGGCTATGTAAGCATCATTTTGATCAGATTATGGAGAAGATCACAATCCATGTAACAAATTGGAAGAATCAATATTTATCCATTGAGGGTAGAATAACTTTAGTGAACAGTGTGCTTGTGTCAATCTCGATCCATGCTCTATCAGTTATTAAAGTCCCAAAATCCATTATTTCCACCATTAAAAATCTACTGGATTCAATTATTTGGTATAAAAATGCCAAAGGAATGCACCATTGGAATTCATGGTGGAAACTGGAAATACCCATGCAAGATGGCGGTATTAACTTGAAAAATATATAGGACACCTTTCATGGAATGCATGCCAAACTTTCATGGGATGTGGTTATGGGAAGTACAAAATGGGGTTGTGTTGTGGATGTCTATGGTTGGGGGGAGAGGGATGTCATGAGTGATTCCATCTGAACTGAGCTAAACCTAATTTTAAGATTCCAAAGAACTGTGGTCATTGGATAATGGGGAAATGTGACATATCATTCAAGAAGACAAATTAGGCTAGCACCGTGCTTAGATTCCTAGGATGTCCAACAGATGATATTTCCTTCAGGCATGTGAGTATGCACCCAGTTTAAATTAATGAATTTATAGAAAAAATCCAACATGATATATTTTATCTCATTGATGTCAATGTAGAAACTGATAAGTGAATATTTATGGGTACTTCTTCAGGAGTTTTTTTAGTGAAAGAGTTATGCAAAATGTTGTCCTCAAAACACCAAGATCCATGGGATGATCTTATATATTCCAAAGTGGTTACAAGAAAAAAATTCTTATTTGTAGGATAAGGAACCAAAATCTACACACTCATGAAAACATAAAAAATACTCAGCCACATCTTGGATTCCATATGTATATACTACAAGGAGAAATGGGAGGAAATCACACAACAGTTTTTTACGGTGAGTGGGAATGAAATATCTAGAAATATTTCATAGATTTCAATGGAATTATATCATAAAAATGTTTAGGATTACCCTACATCAAAAGATGGTTTTCGGGTGTGGGTTGGGTGGGTACTAAAATGAATGTGAGATATGTGGTTTTTAGTGATAGATTCTAGTGTTATGGAAACATCAGAACAATTCATGTTATGAAGGAGGTATTTTCTCAGGTGAGATTCTGGTAATCAGAACAAAAAATATGCCCCTGGACATGTCAAGGCTTGTGAATAAATTTAAAGAATATCCCTCATATATACCTCTTCAAGAAGGTATATATTTTGGTCACTCAGCTCTTGATCTCCCTCAAGGATATTAGTTTCACTGGAATTCACAATGCACATGACTAAAACTCAACTATGATGGATTGTGTTCCATCAGCCTCATGTGCAGATGTGGAGTTGTCCATGATTCTAAGGGTAATTTCATCCACGCTTATTCATCATTATTTGGGGTTGGTCATTATCTGAAATCTAAATCCATAGTGATGCTCAAAGGTCTCTATATATGTATACAACAAAATGTGGGTTTGACGGCAATGGAGATGGATTCTCAAATACTGTGCAATTCCATGAAATATACCTGAGATGCTCTATGGTACATTGCTTATATAGTCAGAAGGTTAATGGATATCTTTGAAAATCAATTAGATATTCTATATATTTGGTGAAAAGGCAATAAGGTGGAAGGAATTATTTACTCTTTACCCAATCATGAGGAGAAAATCACATTATTTCCCAATGAGAATCATCTTACCCCTAAGGGGTGAATCTGGTTAGAGGGGATACCCTCGGTCTCCATCACTTCAGACAACCTTAAGGGGAATTTTTATTCTCTTTGTTTTCTTTTATTTCCATCCTTTATTGTTTTATCATGTTTTCATAGTAATAAATAAATGATGATGAGAGAGATACTTCACATAGACAATGTCGGGGTTTGGGAAAGGCATGCATGGTGGAATCAATGAGTTATGTTTAAGGACAAGCATGTGTTAAAAACCTCATCCTCCTTTATAATATTATCATGGGATTCTAGGACATCATTTAGGGGTTCGAGTGAGAATTTCATTATAGTATTGATTAGATGAATTAGAACCCCATGGATAGAGGATAATCCTGGTGGTCTTTTCCATTGGTGATGGTAGTTTAGAGCAACCATACTAGTTACTGACTATAGAGATGCACCATATGTTAGATTTTGGGTCCAAACCAATAACATACATTCATTTATTATAGTTATTTTTAGGAAATACTATGATTACATAACTATATGTTCTTTATTTATTTTTCATCACTTTTTTTACTTTATCTATTAGAATTTTTCTACTTTTTTTCATGTTATTTCCATTATTTTGGGGATATAAACTACTTCTTGTTCATAGTTCATATTTTCCTTTATTGTATAAATTCTTTGGGTTGTGTCTATTTTGGTTTTTTTTTTAAATTGGGTTTTGAAATTGAAAGAAGTTTTTGGATCATTAATTGATAAAAAACTTATTTTCTAAATGTATTTCAAACTAGAATTTATATACTGTTTAAAGAAAGGATATGTATGTATTATATGGTCCTTAACTACTATGCTATTTTATTCTCGCACACTATTTGTGCCACTTGGTGTCAATAGACCTAATGGATTTTATTTTTTCTATTTTTTAGGTTTCCTATATAGTGTGTTGGTCTTATGGATAGTTGTGACCAATAGGTCACATGGAGTTCATTTAAAATATGGTCTAGTTTTATTTATGGTTATATTTTAGTTTTCTATTTTGTTCCACTGAATTTTTATCTGGATATATTTATGTATTTAATTCATTTAATGATTTATGGATTCTAGTTTTTATGTTGTGTACTCTATCTTGTTTTATTTATCAGTTCTTTAAAGAATTATATCATTACCAAATGTGTCATATTTGTTTTTTTTCAATAGTTTCTAGCCCAAAAGGATTATGAATTCATCTTGGTAATTTTCATAGTCCATATTGGGTGATTAATTTGGGGTTGACATGGATTTGATCATGAAAAAATGGTATCACAGTAGTCCTTTATTATTTCCAGTGTTAGGTTTTTTAGAGACAGGACTACCAAGACTCATGATATAGGCATGGGAAGAGTGTTTCGAAATATTATTTATCACAAGCATCGATTTACTATGTGTAGTCTATGTTTTGAGTCGTTTTTTTGTTTCTGGTATTATTTTGTTGTTTTATGTTGGGTTTGTGACTTGGGGAATGACAATGGAAGTGAACTAGTGCTACATGGTGAGATTTCATGGAGTAGTGACCCATGTGGAGCCTATGTGCATAGTTTATGACACTTCTAATGGATGGTTCTTTCTCATGTAATGCACTGGTAAACCACGTGGTCATGTCATATATGACCACTAGTTCTCTATCCTTGGATTTTAAGTGTGAGTTATGTTTTGGATTGATTTTGGTCAGTATGAGTTGATTTTGGATATAAAAAATGGTTTAAAAAATAGGTCTCTAAAATAATAATGATTTGGGACATCAAGGTTTCAAAAATTCACATTGTCTATTTTGAATATGTCCTAGGCGTAAAATGGTTTTTGATTTTGTAATTAAAATAATGATTTTTAAAGAGGATTTTGGTTTTATATGAGGAATTTTTTATTTATGAGTTGGTTTTTGGTTTAGAATAACCATTTTGGATGTTTTTTTGTGTTTATGTTGATTTAGTTTTTGGGTTTTTATGTTATATAGATTAGGCTTCCTAGAAATATCCCATAGGTTCCTAGTGAGTCTATTCTATGTTTTTTTACCTAGTCTAGACTCCTAGTGGAGTGGTGGGATCAATTGATTATTTGTTTTTTCCCTTTTTTCATGCTGACTGAGGTCTATTAGAGTTTTTGAAGTGTATTGATGAAGTTTAAAGTATTTTCATGTCTGTAAGACATCTTGAAGACATAAGGGATTGCGTTATTCTAGTTCCGTTTGAGGGTTCAGGTTTGGACCAGTAAAAGTTGATTTTCCCATCATCATTTCATGTTGGGATGTCTTTAGAAGTGTTTAATACCACTTTTATCCAATGATTCATACTTGAGGTGGTGAAAAAGTGGAAGAGATCTTGAATATTCAGCAAGGTCAATAGAAGGTGAAGTCCAATGTTGATCTCTTCAAAGTTCTTGATTATTTTTCTCTGGAGATAAAATCAAATGATCATTTGAAAGCACCTCTTTTTTATTTGGGGTCTTCATTCAAAGAGTAAAGATTGAGTCCTCTCATCTAGGGATGTTCTTTCTGGGAATCTAGTAGATGCGGCATTTCTATCCAAGTCAGTTCCTAGGGGGAAATTTGTAACAATTGGATATCCAATTTTCCTTGAATCTCATAAAGTTATTTCATATAGGTTAGGGTGTGTGCTAGAGGAACCCTTTTCTAATAAGACTACTTTTTTACTTCTTAGTCCTTGTTCATCAGACTATTCACTCATGTGATTATAGTGTGTTCTGTTCAAGCTTTTAAAGCCATCTTATTATAACAATATTAATTCTTATCGACAATGTGTTTGTTTGGGCCACTTGGATAATTTTTGACAGATGTGTTTCTTAAGGAGGATGTATTGGTTAGAGTTTGGTAGATCCTGAATTCGAGTAAGAAAATGATTCAAAGAACCATGGATATATACATGGGCCCCAGAGTGAATCTATTCACACAGTCATAAAATATTTAGTGTGGTGGTTTTGTCCTATATTTTTCCTCTGATGTTAGAGGGGAGCAGTCTAAGTTATTTTTATTGTATTTTTCTTCTTTTTTGAGTATTTTTCTTGTTTTAAGTATTTTTGTAGCCTTGTATTTCATGAAATTTATATAGTAGTCCCTTTGGATTTAAATCATGAATTTTTGTCCTTATCTTGTTTGGATATGCTCATGTTTTTTGGGAATAATGAATCATGGTTTGAGTTGATGTTTGGTTTAAGCTTCTTTTATTGGGTTTCCTTTGTGTTGGGAGTTCCGATGTTGGTTGTGTTGTTCTGGTTTGTTTCTAAATGGCAGGGAGGCCCACCCTAGATCTTATTTTGGTTTTCCCTAAAGCTGATAGTTTGTGAATGGAATAGTAGATAGGTCATAACGAGGACCATGGATTCATTTGTATATATTTAGTTTTTAAGTTATAGTTTTGTTTCTTATTTGGAAGGGTGACTTTATTGGGGTAGAATGTTTTATGGTGAGGATAATTTTCACACCATAACCCATGTTTTATATAATTTCATTTATATTTATTCCTTTCATGGAGTTTTTTATTTTGTTTGTGGTTCAGGTTTAGTTCACAGTGATAATATTTTTAGTTTTGTAGGTTTTGGGTTGTTTTTGGCATTGTGAACAGTTAGCAGTTTAGGGGGAAACCATGCAGATTATGGAGGATGATGGTGTTTCCAATTCGTTTTTTTTCTTTCATGTTTTTTCTTACATGGCCTGAGAATAATTTCTCCCAAACCATGTGATCCAAAGGAGTAATCATGAGGCTAATGATGGTGTTTGTGGAAAGGTGCACAACTTGAAAATAGTCAATAGAATCCATGTGAAAATCTCGAGGGAGGATCTATCATTTTTATAGAACCAATTTTATTGGTTGGTGCATGGTTTCCCATATAGCGTATCAAGCATACAATATTTTCCCTTTCATCCAGTTGGGTCTGTATGGTGGGTTCCAAGGTTGGAAAACCATGTGGCCAAACCATGTGACTTACCGTAATATTAAATTATTGAATTTCTAAAATTTATACACTTTTATTTTATCCATATTTCAAGTTTATTCTCTACCATATAGCCTTTTAATATCTAATTACCCCCAATCCTTTTACCCTTTTGGATCTCCTTGGATACTTGATGCTTCGCCTTCAATTCTATGTAATTTTTTTTGTTTTTTTGGTGTTTTCCTCCACTCCCCTTCTCCCTCACTTGGTTTATTGGGTTTTATTGGATTTTATCCCTCTAAGATGAACCCCTAGGGTAGGTGGATGATTTTTTCTTGTGTTTCATTTGATGTTATGGTGTGTGGTATCCTTCTTTGGATTGGTTATTCATTTTCTTGGAGTTTTGTCACATTTTCACATTATTTAAGAAGGTGTTTCCATCATTTTTCCCAAAACATGCAATTTTATGCATGATCCTTCATTAACAATTTCCAAATGTGTTATTCATGTTTTTTTTTGTGTTTATATGACTGTTATGATGTTTTTATGTTAGAAAATTTATGATAATTGTTTTAAGGGTTAAATTAGTCATAACAATATGTATATATATGAAATGAGTTTGATAAAATTTTAATTAGTATTTTAAAAATAAATTTATATTTTTGGATTATATTTGGACTTATTTGTGTTTTTGGTAATTATGTTTTCTTATTAAATGAGTTTTGTGTACAATATTGGTTCCTTCTTATGATTTTGTGCTTATATGTGGGTCCTTGTGATTAGTTATAATGTGGATTTTATTCCATTAATTGAACCCTTGTGTATCATTATGAGTTTCCATTTGTGTGAAATTGGATGTAGGCATATCCATATGTTTATAGGGTGGAAATATCGATAGTCACACACACACATGTAAATGGAATTCCATAAATATGTACATCTTGAACCTAGTTTTTAAAACAATCTTCTTCCTTTTATTTCCCCCATCCACTCTATCATCAAATTTTTTTTATAAAAAAATCCTGTAATTTTCCATGCCCTCCATGTCCATTAATATTCTAGTTTTTGTTGTTGGAGGTGTTTGGGGGAGGTTCCGAGTGTTTTTGGTTGAAGTTGGAGGTGAAACAAAACTGTTGCAAGAAATACACATCATGTAAGTGTATTACACACTGTGAATATTGTTTTCATAGCTTTTCTAGGGAAGGTTCATGATGTGAAGATTTTTGGGGTTAAATAATAAAAAATATAATTTTTTTTGGCTGAACCTAGAATCCTAGGATTACATGATGTGAAAGGGGATTACACATCATGTAATTCCATGATGTTGTACAGTTTTAAAGGTTTCAACCACTCGAGTTTTCTCCAAACACTATGAAAAGTGGATCTTCTCTCTTTCTAGGAGTTTTATGACCTTCCCCTTCCATGTTTTAATATTCCTTTGGACAAGGATATATCCTTTGGCTTCCATATTTGATCCATGGTGAGTTCTCCTTTTGTTCTCATCCGTTCCCTCCCGTTCTTATTTAGGGTTTCACTATGGTGGTGCGGTCTAGTTTGGGTGTGTGTTTGCACTACGTTTTGATGTTCTTTTGGTGTGGTATTGGTTTATTTGTGGTTTAGTTGTGGTTTTCAAACATTATTCATCACCCTACATTTCACATCATGTTGAAAAAGATTCTTTGAGGTAGGGATTCCCTTGGTTATCCTTATTATGTATCATGCATGAAGACTTTACATTTTTCAATAATTAAGTTATGGTTGTGCTGGGTTTATCAAAGATAAATAATTGGTTAATTGAATTTAAAGGGGAAAATTGGGTTTGATTCGTATACTTTTAATGTTTTTATATTATTTTTGATATTTTGAATTGTACGGGCTTGATGCCCCACTGAAAATTATGGTCATTGGGGGATTTATTGGGGCTAGATATATGTGTTTTTATTAGTTCTTTGGTTCTAATTATTATGACATCACCCTAAAATGGTAATTGATTAACCAGTTATATTTCTCTAATCAAAATGGTTTCCTTAGGATTTTGGCTTGTGTGATAATGCCCCTAAAATAAAGCGGAATGTGATACAAGCCCCTTTGTAATTTTTTGAATTTATCATAATGTGTTGTGATGTGTGGTCTTTCTTATGGGAAAATGACGTGTGGTTGAAATGGGATGTGGGAGATATGTGGTTTGTTTGGTCAGTATTTTGGGGTAGTGTGGAGGTTGTTTGTTTGGGCGTGAATTTAGGGTGAGAAGGAGGTGGTTATTTTGGCTGTGATTTTGGGGTGGTGAGGTGGTAGTTTCTTTGTGCTAGATGACTGAGTACTGATAGAATTAATAAATAATTTTTCAATAATGTTTGAAATGACATGGGTTGGTTTGGTTAATGGAATGAAAATGGTTAATGGATAATTAGATGATGGTTTGTGTGATTAAATATTGTTGATGATAAATAATGAAAAGAATGGGATGATCAAATGAAATTGGTTGGAAATTTGAAAGTTGGTTGTGAAAAATTTGTATTAGAGCTGATGGTTGAGGGATATGGTAGTGTTAAATATTAGGAAATATTAGGAATACATGGGTTGGTATGGAATAATTTCTAGTTGACCTTGCTGTGTAACATAAGATAGGGAGACCAGATACAATATGGGATTTTAGGGCCACCATGATCCAGTGTAAGGACTTTGATATTATTGAGCTACCAAGTGATATGGGACTACTTATAGGGTAGATACCTAGGATAGGTACATGAATCATGATGACCTATGTTCTTGTTTGAATTGGGTTGTTTGGGGAAATTCAAAATTGATAAAATGAATTAAATGGATGAAAGTTAATTAAAATACATCATAATAAAAATCAACACTACTAGGATTAGAAAATAAATTTTTATCTTTCAAATATGGTTCCTGGTCATCATTTTCTTATCGCTCAGGCAGTAGAGGTTTAGCAAGCTAACCTGGTTGATCGAAGTATGGATGATCCAACTGAGGATGATGATTAGTGGCAGATGTTGTTTAACACTTTTCAGTGCCAGGCTTTGGAAAAGTATGTGGAGAGATTTTATGATATAGAGACCAATAGTTGGATAGAGGAGTTATAGATTGCTTTCATATTTATCTGAGATCAACGAAGTACAGGATACCTATGACAGTTAGTCAAATATGGGGAGCTACGTGTCAGTGGTGGATGATGTATTTGAGAGAACATAAGGAGGAAGATGTTTAATGTGTCAATATATAGATAGAGTTTCTTGAAGAGTTCCATTCATCAATAATTATGTTAGAGAATAGGTAGAAGAGACTCACCCTTCAAAAGTGGAGTATGTCTATGTGGTAGCTTGAGTTCATGTTCAAGGGCCTTCTAAGATTTTCCTTGATCTTTTTCTAGATGAGTAGTCCTAAGTGAGGCATCTTGAGGAGGCACTTTATCCTTGAATCCAATATGAATATAAACTTTTTACATTTCCAACATACCTGGAGGTTCAGAAGAAGGTATAGGTGATCGAGCGAATTCACTCAAGATGAGGTTTTCCATGAGAACAGACCCAAGAGTGTTCTATAAGGATCAATGTTTTCAGTGGAAAGCCTCATGTATCGTGGACTTTGAGGTTTTGACCATCCAGGAGTCAACCTTGGTAACTTCCCTTTCAACCTTATATCCTCTACTACTTTCCTATGGGCTTGGGGTTGATGTGTTTCCTCTATGGGGTTATAAAACATCTTTAGAACCAGGGCCCAATGGTTTCTTAAGCATAGTTTAGATAAGGTGAAGAGTTTTAGCATTAGACTTAGTATTAGTTACCAGATAATCCATTATAATAGAAGGGGAAGCAAGCTAATGGTCCATATAGGGAAGATGAAGCAGGTAGAGGTTCAACAACTGATGTTCTTCAAGCTCAGGGATCCTAACCTGAGCATGTTTGTAGAGGCAGTCATCAACATAGAGGTAGATGAGTTGGGTGTGGTCAGTTGCACACAGTGGAGGGATTAGTTCCATAGGTTCCAAATATAATCATAGGTATGATCTATTTATTTAGTAATATTGTTTGTGCCTTGTTTGATTTAGGATCTTCATACTCCTTTGTTGCACATACACTAGCCCATACTCTGGGATGAGATGTAGAGAGGCGTCCCATTCCCCTAGTGTTTACTATGCTAGTTGGAGGCTAAAATGGCTTGTCTAATGTGTGTTGAGGGTGTAGACTAATGATGAGGCCACATCACTCCTATAGGGATATTTTCTTGCTTAAGATACAACCATCCAATGTCATCCTTGGCATTTACTTGCAGTATTCTATGTGTGCTTTTATCGACTGATTTCAGAGGAGAATCGTGTTTTCAGATGTGGATGTCTTGTGCATTATTTTCATTAGTGAGTGGATTTATCATTTGGGAAGTCATAATTTGGAGCCCCTTCTTTCGTTTTTGGCTGAGTTTTCTGTGGAATTAGCGGATGCTAGGATGGTAGAGGTTCCCAAGTTTGTTGGGTATTTCCTATATGTTTTTCCCAAGGAGGTTATAAAACTACCCCGTCAATGAGAAATTGAGTTTGAGATAAATTTGTAGCCTATTAGATATATGATTTCAATGGATCCATATCAGATGGAACCCTATGAGTTGTGGGAGTTGAGGATTCAGATTGACGATCTGATGTAGAAATGATTCATCCAGCAGAGTGTGCCATCGTGGTGCACTATAGTGTTGTTCTCCTAGAAGGTGGATGGTAGTATGTGTAACAACTCAATATTTTATCAATGGAAATTACTTTATTATAATTATGTCATATAATCACATGAAATCACAACATAATGAACTACTATATACAATGTGACCTTTAATCAAAATTTTCACACTTTTGTGATTTGAATTTCCAAAAATCTGACATGCACAGTTGAGATCAGTAAGATGTTTGGAGTCTAATGGAACAAACATAATTTTTGGTGAATAGTAACCCACCCTTGTGAATAGTAACATACCCTTATGAATATTAATTTGATCCTTATTAATAGTAAATTGTCCAAAATATTAGTAACATCATCTATTAATGTATAAATAAAATTTAAGCATCTTATAAGTGATAATATGACCATAGTAAAAGTATTGGTATTTTTGTGATTCATAAATAAATAATTAAAATTAATTAATTAATTTAAAAGAAAATATATTTTCCTAATTTTTTTTTCATAAATTAAAATTTTTATGTCTTCTAGTTTTAATAAAATTTTGTAAGACCTTATGTAATTTTTTAAAGCATTATAAAATCAGTCATAGTTTTAAAATCTGTATTTTTCAAGTAAATTATGATTTTAATTAAATATTAAATTACTCATATTTATAAAATTATTTTTCAAAAATGGATTTCATTTTTTGATTCTACACATCAAAAAATGGTTAGGTCTAATTTATGGGACTTTTCTGAAATACTTGAATTTTTGGTGAATAATAAAATACGATAATTTACGATAAATGCCAAATACATGAATTATGATGTCATAAGGTGATATATGGATGATATAAGTCCATTATCTCAAAATCACATGCAAACATTACTAATTTTGGTCATGTAATCATCACTATTTCTGGTCTTGATGTGAATTATTAAACTAAGGAATTAAATATTAAGAAAACCCTCCTCCCCTCCACTATAAAAAACACCCACACTCCCCTCTTCTCTTGACACCTATAAAGACTTGGGCCTTAGTTAAATTATACTAAAATCTCACCTTAATCTCATAACCCATGTCCAAAATTCCTTATTCACTTAAAAATACCAAATCCACTCCCCTTAAGAGGCTCCCAAGGAAGATTGATTCAAGAGGTAAATTCCTCTTTTCAATTCTTTTACTTTCTTTTAAAGTTCATTTATTTTTTATTCTATATTTACATATCCTCATCCAAATTTTATGAAAAATCCAGTAAATTACATGTACTGGAAGTTTTTTATGAAAATATAATAAGTTATTATCATCTTCCCTTTACCCTTCTTTTATTTTAGTAGTAAAGACACCTTCTAAGATGCGTTAATTTACCACATTCAAGGACGATGGGTTTTCAATTTCCATTATTGTCTTCAATTATCATCATGAAACCATTTTAATTGTTGAACCAAACTATAATATATATATTATTTCTCATCTAAGGTTCTGTAATAATTTTTTATACATGTTTTTTATTTATAAAACAAAACGTGTTCATTGTGGCCAAAAACCACCAATTAACCCAAAAGGTTATCACTAAAGTTTTACATAATGATTAATCTTCACTCCAAGTAACCATATAAAATTTAAAACCATGTAACCTTATGTATTTCTAATAATAGAATATAAATTCAATTATGGACAACCACTATCATCATACATGTGTATCTGAACATGAATATAAGTGAACCGATCATTAAAACCAATGAAACAAATGGACCCGAATAATGAAATTGAACCTCATAAACAATAAAAAAGATTATGAATGAACTAAAAAAGGTTATAATAAATAATTTACATGTAAAATAGGTTCTTTAATTATTAATCAGTTAACCTAATTTTATTATTCAGGTCATTAATATCAAGATAAGATCACAATCAGACTTAAGGTAAGGGATCGTCTCAATTTTACTTTTATTCCAAAATGTCCTCCATGTAATGCCCTTTTATGTGTAATCCCTTATGATGGGGTATGACTTATAAACCCCCCATACTAACCTCATGATGTATAATTGATTAGAAACCTCCTTTCTCTATCATTAATATCTATTAAGTACACTCGATACCATGCCCATAATGCGTAAGGGATTCTACCCGAACCTCCTTTGTTCCTTCAGGTTGCCTTATCTTTATTTTACCAAAATGAAGTTATCTTATATTTTTTATGTGAATCTTATAAATTATGTGTACATGTATAAAATTCATTTATTAAGACTTTTTCATTATTCTCATTCAGGGATATTCATGTTTTTAAGTGATTCCCTCCTCAATACCTCCCGACAAGAAAACCTGTTTTGAGGGAACTTCTTGAATTATTACCTGATTTCAAGTGCACTATATCTTTTGTTTTAATCCACCATTGTCTTTATAAAATCATTATTTCTTTTTATTAAAACTATATTTGTTAACTTCTATTTTTATATAAAGTATTGTTCCCTTTTCTATTTTAAAGGCTCTATAGTATTTTCCTTAAAACCGTACAAAAATGTTTTAATGCTAAAATTTCTTAAATACTTTTCTTACCTATTGTCAATTATACTTGAAATCACTTACCATGATATATGCCTATTTTACCTTATGAATTTCCATGTATATTTTAATTCCTTTCTCTCATGTACACTTTTATGATATACCCATTCCTTAAGCTTTATGGCATGAAAGTGATATCCATTTCTCTCCAAGGGTTCCCTTATGTTTATGTATGATTGATTATGTATGATTATTTATTTGGAAATAATATTCATGAACATGTTAATATGGTTTCTCCTAGATATAATTCCAATTCATTGGGTAAATTTTATTCTCATGAGATGTTATGTGAAACGGTATTGGCGGTTAGCCTTGACTCATGCTACCATGTGCAACAGTCTTGGTGGTTATCCTTGAATTGTTCTCCTATATATGAAAAAAATCCTTGACTCATAATAAATTAATGATTTATGTTTCTGCCAAAATACTATGAATTCATGTTTATATAATCCCATGCTTATATGTTATGATTCTATATGCCATTTTATATCATTATGTCATGATCTATAACCCTTGTGCTAAAGTCTTATTCTTATGTTTAATCCCCTACTGTGCTTTTAGCTCATTCTGTTGTTCATGTGATCCCTAGGGTACCCTATGCATATGTAAGGGCTCAAAGTAAGTTACGAGCACTTTATGGAGATTAAATAAAGAAGTGATTTTTTAGTTCAATGTTTTATGTACCTAGTCTTCAATGACATTAGACTTAACAATCCTTGGATTGTAATATGATGTATAATTATTCTTAAAATCATGTAATGATATATGTAAAAGGATAGGGTCAATATAGTTAGTATTAGAGGATGGTCTAGTTATTTTTGGAGATTAAGAATAAAGCACTTTAGTAAGAACCATAAGGATGAGACTAAGTATAAGAAAACACCCCTAAATTTTGGTAAGTATAGAGCAAGTGGTTTATCAAGTAAACACATCCCTGTCTGGATACAAACAGTTAGAGATGGATCTGGAATAGATGTATCTAGGGGTAAAACCTGAAAACAATGCTTTGAACTACTCAAATGGGAACTGGTGCATGAAAACGGGTCTTACTGCACTCTTGGTTTGACACTCATGGGGGATATACTTTGGTAAGTTCATGAGAATACTATAAACCATTATTATGGGAATAAAAAAATATCCTATAAGAATATAAGATAATAAATAGATCAAGGATAACCTAGATTGAAACATAGGGAATCGCAAGTTAGGATATACTTCTCCTTTACAAGTTTATCCTCTTATGTTCAAAGTTTCAGTTTTCTATGATCAATAGCTAAGTATTCAAGCCCTCTAATTGAATGTTATTTTTATTAGTTAATGGAGGGAAATAGAAGAACACGTTCCAACAATAAATGTGATAGGGAATGTGAATACTTCCCTAATAATATGCCTGATATGATGGTAATGGGTGCTCAAAACTTCATGACAATACTTTATTATTTGGTTCAAGTTATGAATAATAACTTGAATCATGTGGAACACCATAATCCTCTAAGGAAAGATCAAGTTGTCATTGAATCCTTCATATGGAAAAGACCTCCCATGTTTAGTGGATCATCTGATCCCCTCCTCATAGAACAGTGGATTAACTCCATTGAAAAGATATTCTATGTCTTATAGTGCTTAGTAGAATAGAAAGTCATACTGGCGATCTATCATTTTGATGGGGAAACTGATTAGTGGTGGAAACTGATCATGAATATGAATCTCCAGGAGGAAATTGATTCCATGGATTGGGAGGAATTCAAGATAATGTTTTTCAATAAATATTTTCCCCATACCCTCCGTATCAAGATGGAATGAGAGTTCCTCAAACTCAAGCAGAAGGAAGATGAGTTAATCAGGGCGTATGAAGAAAACTTTACAAGGCTTGTAAGGTACACCTCTGGCTTTGTCATGAACACTAAAAGAATGGTGGATCGCTTCTTTAGAGGACTAAATCTGAGTCTATGAAAAGTGTTGGCGATTTGAGACTTTGAAAGTTATGAGGAGATTGTCTGTTGTTCCTTCAAGGTTGAAATGGAGATCAAAGACTATAACATCCCACCTTTTTAATACATAAATTTTCATTACATTTTACAAAACCGAGGATCTTTAAGGTTTAGTGTCTTGGAAACTAGGAACTTAATACATGACGACATAAAATATTATTCTTAAACACTTGAAAGGATTATTCATTGTTCATCATAAGTTCATTACAACATCTCATAACCTGGGAATATACATCAAAGGAAAGTGTGAGCAGAAGGCCTAATAAGAGAAACAAGGTAAACATTTTACATGTGAACTTGAGATACATCAATAAAGTCATGATAAATAACTTTAAGGCTTGAGAAAGAGATCATAAGGCATATCATAATGAAAAGAACATGATTCATAACTTGAAAACGTGGATACAAAATTTAACTTAGACAATCATGAACATATCACCAAGGTCCATTCCCAAGGTGTCATTTAAAAAAAATTACCAAGGTTATTCACCAAGGTATCGTTAAAATTGTAATCCCTAGAGATTACATCATTACCCAATGCATTGGAGTGCTATCAAGGCGCACCATTAAATTTATATTTATTATAATGTGAGACACATATATCATCATCAAAAATTTCATAAATAACCCATATAGCATAAAATAAATGGGTTTCATTTCATAATCATAACGTTTTAAAAACTGCTTTTAAGACATGATCTTTATGTCATTTTAAACCCACGGAAAAGGAAAGCGGGTTCCATGTATGTAAATCCCAGAATTAAAATAGAAAATTTTTATATATATATGAATACCCCGGTAGAATAAATATCTTTGAGTATTCACTTAATAAAATAGAATAATTTGAGAAAAATAGAGAGACATTTTGAGACGAAAATTCTGCAGCATAACGGCTATGTTTCAGGGTTTTAGAAAACATTGAAAAGAGAGGGGGCATGGGTTAACCACTCATAAATGATCCAAAAAATAGTATAGAGAAATAATATAAAGGAAGTAAGAACATGGTAATGAAATTTTAAATACATTCCATATTAAATGAAAAACATGGAAGGAAGACAAAAAATAAGATTTCTCTTATGAAAATTCCGCAGCCTAACAGTGTCACTTAAAACTTCAAAAAAATGAGTTGATGAGATCAAATAGGGTATATCATAATATGAATATAAAAGAACAGTATTATGGATATAGATATCATAAAACAACATAAAAAAAAGAACTTGAAAGAATTTACATGAAAATAGAACTTTGAAAATGAGAAGGGTGAAAGAATCCCTTACAAAAATTCGGCAGCCTAACGACGCCACTTAAAAATTATTAAAATGAATTGATGAGAGTAAGAGGGGGTATCTCATCATATGAAAATAAAAATTAAAATAAGGTGAATATAAAAGAACATCCTCCAACATAAGAACATGAAGCATAAAATAAATGACATAAAAGAGAGAACTTGAAAAGAAATAGAGAGGTAGGATCCCTTACAAAAATTCGGCAGCCTAACGACGCCACTTAAAAATTATTAAAATGAATTGATGAGTCTAAGAGGGGGTAAATAATCATATGAAAATAAAAATTATAGTAAGGTGAATATAAAATAACATCCTCCAACATAAGAACATGGAGCATAAAATAAATGACATAAAAGAGAGAACTTGAAAAGAAAGAGAGAGGTAGGATCCCTTACCTTGAAGAGTAACTTCGAAATCATGAATTTTGGGACCTTGGGTGGCTTGAGGGAACCTTGGGAGGACTAAATGAGAGGTAAGGAGACCAGAAATTCGTTTAGGAGGATTTTGGAATGTAAAGGACGAGATAATGGCTTGGTATTTATAGGGGAAGTGAGGGAACAAGGCATTAATGGCCAAGGGACACCTCATTGGTGGTATTGGAAAAACTATGGGCTTGACCATGGTATTTACCCATGGTATTGGACACTTGGGACACCTCATACCTTATCTTACTATTAATAAGTCTACCATAATTATTACATAATTATTACATCCTTAATGATGTCATTAAATACCTGAAACTCTAAACTGAAAATTCACTATTCACCAAAAATTCAACATGTTAAAAAAAAACCCAAAAATTCACCTTAACATAATATCGATGATCTGAATTCAAAAATGAACTCCATTTTATAAAAATAATTTTCTAAATATTTTTAATTTAATTTTTAATTAAAAAACACTATTCACCTGAAAATACTAATACTTAACCAATAATTACTGAAACAGTTATTTACCTATTTTATTGAATCACATTACTTAATCAAGGTGCCTAAATTATATTAATACTCTCTTTAAGTGAGATTTCTAATACATTTGGTCACATTACTAATCCTAAGCGTAAAATCACTATTCATAATTTAGTATTCACAAAAAAGTTGATCTTATTAGATTCTAAATTTCATATTGAACACATTTCCAGAAGACCATTTTTTGAAAATAATTACACATCATTAATTATTTAAGGTTTACATAAATATTTCAAAATATCCTCTTTTTAAAAAATTCATCAACAATATGCATACTATATTTATCCATACATTTAAAAATTCACAAACTTTACCATAAGAGGAAATAAAATTTTTTATTTAAATCAATGGATTACACAAGGTAGTTACGGTCTCATTACATAGGCCCATATAACAACAGTATAGGACCTAAGAGTAAGGTGTGCTAGGGTGATAGAATCTTGGGGTGGCTTGGCCAACATTGCCTGAGTTGTGATTTCTATCAGCATGAACTTCTCGCAAAGGCGATTCCATTCCAGCTTCACACGATGAAGTTCAGCTTCAGTTTGGTCCAGAGCAAATCCCAAGGTGCTACCTGCTTCCCGAGTTCCGCCAGATGGGCTTTGATCAGCCTGAGACTACTGAATGGAGCCATCGAATCTTCTTTCTATATTAATTAATCAAGATCAATTGTATTTATAGAAAATAATTGCAACATTTAGTTTCCAACAGTCATATTGACCAACGGTCATATAACAGTCGAAACCCAATGGTCTTATTTTAATTATACTCATTTTATTAAATGAAATAGTTTTTTTGAGTATAAAAATAAAATAACACACAAAGTTAGGAAACAAAATTTATTCAAAATTTTGGGTCATTACAGAGACTCTCCGTGGTATCATGGCCCCAACAACAATAAGAGGAAAATGGAATCTAATGTGGGTGGTCCCGCAAATAAATTCCATGATGGAAAGAATCTCGATCATCCCACGTCTAAAAATTGTGGGAAAAAGCATCCTGGGAACTATCTAAAGGGAACCGGGAATTGCTTCAAATGTGGAAAGTTGGGACATCTGGCTAAAAACTTCCAAAGAGATATGAAAAATCACCATAATTTGGAAGAAAAAAGGAAGGTTTAGATCACAACTCAGCCTGTAATGCAGTGTTACAACTACAAGGAGCATGGGCACTATGAGAACAATTTCCTTAAGCTGAGGGTTGTTCGAGGAAATCAAAAACAACATACAAGTAAACAAGGAAGGTCTTATGCTATCACTGTGGCTGAGGTGGATCCAAACAATGATATGGTGATAGGTATGCTAGTATTCATTAAATAATAGCGAATGTACTATTTGATTATGGTTCTACAAATTATTTAATATCTTTCATGTTTAGTATAACTATTCAAACACCACCTCAAAATTTTTAGAATAAGTTATCTGTGATAATAGCGAATGGGAAAATTATTTCATCCATGGTTTATAACTCCTTGTCGGTTAATGTTTGTGGACAGAACCTCCCATAAAATCTTTTTATACTTCCTTTAGTGGAGTTTGATTTTCTCTTGGGAATGGATTGAATATCTTTATTTAAATCCAACATCAACTGTATGGAAAGGGAGAATACTCTTCACATCCTGAAGCATCCTCCAATTCTATACAAGTTTAAAGAGGAAGATGAATCTATTTTAGAATCATTTTCTCAAGTGTGGATATTAATTCCTTATGAGCAAGCATTTATAGCTCAAATTATGGAGACAAATGAGAGAATCTCGCTCGAAGAGATACCCATCGTGAGGGATTACATTGATGTATTCCCCAAAGAGTTTCCTGGTCTTCCTCCTGATTGAGAGGTTGAGTTCTCAATTGAACTTATTCCTAGATCTCTGACTATATCAAAGACACATTATAGAATGTCCACCGTAGAGATGGAGAATCTTAAGAAGAAGTTATAGTAGAATCTAGATAAGGGATTTATATGATCGAGTGCTCCACCATGGGGTGTACTAGTCCCTTCATCAAGAATAAGGATGGATCAATGTGCCTCTACATTGATTATCATGAGCTCAATAAAATCACGATAAAGAACAAGTATCCCCTACCATAGATAGATTACTTGTTCAATAACCTTCGTGGGGATAGTTATTTCTCTAAGGTGGACCTTTGTTTGGGATATCACTAATTAAAGGTGCAGAAGGAAGATATTCCCATGACCGACTTTCGAATGAGGTATGGAAACTATGAGTTCATAGTGATTCTATTTAGACTCACTAATTCTCTTGAAATTTTCATGGATTTAATGAATAGAGTCTTTAGAGATTACATCAACAAATTTATGGTACTCTTTATTAATGATATTATGATATACTCCAAGAGAAAGGAGGAACATGAGGAGCATTTGAATACTATGTTAAATAATTTTTAAATGGAGACTATGTATGAAAAGTATATTAAATGTGAGTTCTAGATGGAGGAAGTATCATTATTAGGGTATGTTATCACTAGAAAAGGGATATCTGTAGACCCTTCTAAGACAAAGGCAATTGAAGAGTGACCCATGCCAACATCTGTAATGGAGATCCGTAGCTTTCTGGGTCTCACTGGGTATTATCGATGATTTGTGAAGAACTTTTCAAGATTCTCAAACCCAATGATCAAGATGACATAGAAGGGAGTAATGTTTTTCTAGACTTAGGAATCTGAAGACTACTTTAAGGAGTTGAGAAAGAGGCTAATCACTGTGCCAGTACTCACACTCCCAACAAGTGGAGAACTCTTTGTAGTGTACAGTGATTATTCAAATAAGGGATTAAGCCATGTGATGATGGAAAATGATAAAGTGATAGCATACGCCGTAAGGAAGCTGAAAATCCATGAGAAAAACTATCATATTCATGATCTAGAGTTGGAATCTATGATCTTTGCGTTGAAAATCTGGAGAAATTATCTCTATGGGGATAAGTGTGAGATATATATTGATCACAAGAGTCTCAAATATATATCCACACAAAAAGAGATTAATATGCGCCATCGAAGATGGATATAAATCATCAAGGATTATGACTGCTCAATCCACTACCATCCCGATAAGGCAAACAAGGTGGCAGATGCTCTAAGTAGAAAGGATCCTGCATCTTTATCAATGATGAGAATTGAAAAGGATATGATCTTCTTGGATTTTCCGAGGATGTACATGGAAATCATTAAGGGAGGAACATCATCAATCCTTTCTCGAATTATTTCTCAACCATCTATCATGGAGAAAATAAAGGATTCTTAAAGAAAATATATGGAAATTATTAAAAGGGTGGAAGCTGTTAGAAATGGAAAATCCTCTGAGTTCAATATTGACGAGAAAGGAGTTGTAAGATTTGGGTCACAATTATGTGTACCATTTTACCTAGAGATAAATAAGGAGTTTTTGAATGACACACATAGCTCAACCTTTTATATTCACCCAGGTAGCACAAATATGTATTGAGATCTCTGAGAGAACTTTTGGTAGGACAATATGAAGAATAAGATTTCTAAATACACATCAAAGTGCTTGGTTTGTCAACAAGTGAAGGTTGAAATATAGAAGTCTAAGGGTATGATTAAACCACTATCCCTACCAAAATGGAAGTATGAGAACATCACCATGGAATTTTTCACCAAAATTCCAAGGACATCCAGAGGAAACAATGATATATGGGTCATTGTTGATCATATTACAAAGACAACTCACTTTATCACAATTTGATAGGACTTATCATTGGATTAAATTTTACAGATATATATCAAATAGGTGGTAATAATGCATGGAGTACCACTATCTATTGTATCTGATCAAGATCCGAGATTCACCTCGATGTTATGGAAAAATCTCCAACTTGCTCTAAGCACTGAACTAAACTTCAACATGGCCTATCATCCTCAAAATGATGGCCAATATGAGCTAACTATTCAGACACTGGAAGATATGTTGATATCATGTTCTATGGACTTAAAATTAAGATGGGACCAACATCCTACATGGGTTGAATTATCTTACTACAATAGTTTCCAATCAAGCATTCGAATGGAACCATACAAAGCCATTTATGGGAAAAGGTGAAGAACATCGGCGTGTTGGGATGAATCTGGTGAGAATAAGATGCTAGGACCTTAAATGGTCGAGAAGCTGAAAACCACTCAATAACATATCAATCCAGCCCAAAGTCAACAAAAGATTTATGCAGACAATCATCGATGAGACCTTGAGTTCAAAGTTGGAGACATGATATTTCTATGCATATCTCCATGGAAGAAGTTCATGAGGTTTGTGAAGAAAGGAAAGATAAGTCCTAGGTATATCATCCCCTTCGAGATCTTTGACTATGTCAGAGTTGTGGCCTATCGACTGGAACTTCCACCTACCATGTCAAAAGTACATGATGTCTTCCATGTATCCCTCTTGAGGAAGTACATACCAAACCCTTCACATGTACTCTCTTTAGAGTTGGTACACTTGGAGAATGATCTTTCTTAAGAGTAACATCCAGTGAAGATCTTATATCATAGAGATAAACTTCTATGTAACAAGACTACTCACCTGGTCAAAGTACTATGGAGGAACCATAAGTATGAAGAGGAAACATAGGAACTGGATGAGGCAATGAAAGAAAAGTATTCGCACCTGTTTATGGCTTATATTGTAAAATGAAATTTTGAGGGTGAAATTTCATAAGGGGGGATAATGTAACTATCCAATGTTTTATCAACGAAAATTTCTTTCTTAAAATTATTTCATATAATCACATTAAATCACAACATAATGAACTAATGAGTACTATGTGACATTTAAACATAATTTTGACACTTGTGTGATTTGAATTTCAAAAATCTGATATACACAGTTGTGATTAGTAAGATGTTTGGAGTCTAATGGAAAAAAATTAATTTTTTTTGAATGGTAACCTACCCTTATTAATACTAAACTACTGTTATGAATAGTAATATGACCCTTATGAATGTAAATTGTCCAAAATAATAGTAACCTTGTCATAAACCAACTCAGGTCAACCCTGAACCGAACACCCTAACCGATCCATGGCATGGCCCGAAGGGCGTTACCGATCACCACGAGCTGGAAACTAGTGCTAGGAATCATTAGAGTAGTCAATGGAATGATTTCTCCAAAATATAAACAATTTAACAAACAGTGGAAAGAAGTGGACAGCACAATACACATTTATAAAAACTGAACTGATCATCATATATTCAACAAAACTTGAAGTACGACTGAACGATACAACTAAACCAACCTTAAATATTGAATAACTAAATCTATGTGACCCTACTGAACACTCTCCAATACAATGATCACATTTCACTCAAGGCGATCAGACTCAAGATGAAACCTACACAAGTGATAAAAGTAGAAGAAGACTATATGCATGAGTATTAAAACTCAGTAGGTTATCCCGGTATTCTATTCCCAATGCACATACAGTAAAATAAAATAAACATAAATTTCATGTTTTAGATACGATATATAAAAATATGTTTTCAAAATTAGGTTCCATGCTATAAAAATTACCAAACAAAAACTTTCAAGTTTTATAAACAAGAATGCCAGTAACAATTTTTCAAAGAGGTGCAACTTTGAAATGAAAAGAATTCTCAAGAGGGATGCTTTAAAGAATGTAAAATTTTAAATAAAAATCACATTCTAATTAATTTACCAACTAAAAACACTATAATCTAATGGTGATTACAAAATATTCAATGAGCACAAGTCATGGGAACACCCCTAGACACTAGTTCATTGTCGGCTCTAGGTACCTCGTATCTCGGTGAAAAGTAACCATAAAAAGTATTCATTCTCGTGCACATGAACCACTAGTTGGAGACTCATCCATAACCCAATGATCCCCAATATCATCATAATCATAGTTTAGTTTGTGTTTTCATCGTCAATCTTTCTACGTGAAATAGGGACAAAACCCATCTAGATCACTAGCATACTAGTACACATCCACCCACCTAGATAAACGGGTTTTATCTTTTTGTGCTAAAAAAATTTACACATATATAAAATACCATTTCTTATGAAGATTAAATTTACAAATAATACAAATTTCAAACATCCCACACACATGTCTCACATTTCTTTCACAGATCAATAAACCACCTAAATTTTCATAAAAAAATTTCAAGAAGTATAACGAGTCCTTACACATAAAATCCATTCAAAAATTCTCTTTTAAGGAAAAAAACCACCAATACCATAATAAACCATATTTTTCAGCCCCAAAACCATTTAATAAATCAATTTCATGGACCATAAAGTGGCCCCAAATCATAAAACATGAAATACACATGGAAACCATTTTTACAAGAAAAATGCCAATCATGCCCTTAATCATTTATCAAAACTAAAATTTTACAAAGGTACAAATTTTACCTTTAATAAAGAGGTGTATACACACAATTTATAATAGAAAACCACTTTCATAAGTCCCTTAAAACATTCCATCTACACATTCAAAGAATGACCATTTTTATAAGGATGCCAAACATGCCATTTTCTGGAAACTCTGGCCAAAACATGTTTAACACCAAAAACCCATTTGTTTATAAAACCAAAACTACTTTGTAAATCCATAAAAGGACACAAAAATACAATTTTACTTGTGACCAATGTATTTATAAATCCAAACAAATCATTTTAAATTGCACTAAGCACATAAAATCCAATCAGGCAATTTACCGAACACATGGCATGCACTTTTAAACAAGAATCTTATTTTAAGCACTTTAAAAGGGATAAAATAGAATTTTCATGCCATAAATTTATTCAAGACACTGAAACATGTTCAAAATACCATAAACTAGGTGCATAATCTAACAGAAAATTTAAGTAAGCAAGTGGTGTACACATTTATAACAAAACAACACTACTTTTCACAAAATAAGGCTTAAACAACCATGTTTCACACCAAGAAAATTATCCAAAGGCTGAATAATAATAATAAATATATATATAAGGTGTGAAAAAAAATAAAATGATGAATCTTAAATGATAAAGGAATGTGCAAGGAATATCCTACCTCAAATCCTTGGCGGAATGGAAACAGACACCTGATATCACCATCTGAGGGTTTATAAACCCTAAACCTATGATGAACAGACCAAAATGAACAAAAACCCCATAAAAAATAATGGTATAACATAACCCTAGGTCTGTCATGACTAGGGGAGAATAGAAAACCACAAAATAATTGAAGCAGGAGGAAGAGGGTGGAGAAAGGAGAAGGAATATCACCTTGGAAACTAGAAAACTCTTCATCTTTCCTTAGATCTACATCCTTAGAGGAAATGGAATGGATTTTAACTCCTTTAATATTCTACTTAGTTCTGGAAGAAACAGGGGAAGAATATTTGGAGTAAATATAGTAAAAAAATAATGTCTTATGAACCTCTTCAAATATGGACGATTTGAGAAACCTTGAGGAAGTTTTCCCTAATCACTGATGAATATGAGATCCAAGGAGGGGAAATGATACATGGGGGTGAGACTAGGGTTATTTGACTCTATTTTGAGGTGTAATAACCACAAATTATTAAAAAATTTATAATATATAAAAGAAAAAAATTATTATTTTTAACTGGAAATGGGCTCACGGGTTGGACCAATACCTTAATAAATAACCCAAATACACCATGATTATGAATTCCTAATAGGGACAAAAAAGATATTTTTGTTTTAATAGGTCAGGTTAGGAAATTTGGGAAGTGTAATTAGTGAAAACTGTTGAAAAAATAATGATTTATAAAAGAAAAAAAATATTTTTTTAAATCTGGAAATGGGCTCAAGGTTGGCCCAAATCTTGAAGTAACCATCCTTTTCTCAAAGAACTCCAAAAAAAGCTATGGGGAACCCATGGTAGTATGATTAGACATATATTGTATTTCAAGACTTAAAATTAATCTCACCCAAAACCCTAGACAAGTATCAGGATTTCCAACGAATTGGATCAAAACCGAGACATGAAAAAAAACCGACTATGACAATTCTCCCCACTATTAAAGCTTTCCACCCCTAGAAAGCCATAACACTTTCCAGTTGAAAGAACAAAACCTAAGGATTCCTTATCAATATGATCCAAACTATCAAGATAAGTAAATATCATCCACCATCAATGGAACTTAATCCTCTTTCCCAAACAAAACACAAACTCCCAACCACTTTCTGAGAATTAATGGAAAGATCAACCCACCACCTCCACAACCAAGATAAGAACCATATTGTTGGGCCTTATCCTAATGAACCCAATTATCACCCAAACTAAAGTTCACTTATGAAATCAAATGACTTGGGGGGAAGTCTAGAATGGGATCCTCACCATTAAATCACAACTACCATATGAAAAATACTTAAAGGAAAGATCTTCGAAACCTGCAGTGGGTCTCCCCGCTATTAGAGAACAACTAGAAATGAACAAAAAATATTTCAACATGAACTAGAATCGGTACTCACCCACATAGGACCACAAAAAATCTCCCAAAAAAACCTACAAATCCAAGTTAAGAGGGTTACAACATGAACATTTAAACCACCCACTTCTGAATGGAGGGGACAAGAATTGGGCCAACACTTTCAGCACTGATCAAAACCCAACCACATGGGGTGGGGAGGGAAGAGGACCCAATAGTTGGGCCACTAAAACCACAAAAAAATAGAGGAACCACCCAAAACACTCCACCTATAAATAGTTAGAACCAAGACTATACCTGATACATGTTGGCGGTCCACACAAGGACATTGATTAGAAACCCACATCCAAGAAGGTATAACTATAAACACTACGTGAGGGGTAAGTCTACCATGCTATTTATGATAAAAGGAAGTTCATAGTGATGAGGAAACACAATAGAAACATAGAAACTACCTCACCAAAATAGTGGAGGTCAGAGCTTGGTCGATCTCCCCACACCTATGGTGATTTCCTTACTACATGAAAAGCTTCACTCCAAGGCCTATGGTCGGAGCCCTGATGTTTGAAGCATCTATTGCGCCGTAGTTAGGAGATATGAATCACATTACCTCACGAAACACACTATATAAAACAAAACACCAATACCCAACAGATACTAAGGGATACACAACACCATTATAACTTACCTAGAATGAGGAGTGAAATGAACAAGGAACACAGTGAAACACACCAAGCATCACTGAAAACAACTACTATAACTGAGAGAATCATCATAATAGGAAGGCACTATAAATCGATCCCAAACATCTCTCTATTTCAATAAACAGACTGAGGAATTATTTGAAGAGGTGAATTTAGCTTGTGAAACATGAGGATATCAACTAGAAATCTTGAAAACAGAGAACTATATGTGGCCATATCACAACATCCAACACATATTTAGAAACTCACTGAACATTTCTCCAAAACTAAGCCACCAATAAGATCCCATATCAAGACATAACAAGAGTATGCCTCCCATATCACAAGGAAGCATACTGAATAAACAAAACTTCTATAAAATAGGAAAAACCAACCACATAACCATAGGTTTATAAACAAATTCCAAATATTTTTAGCTCCAAACAATTTTGAAAAACAATATAACTTGGTGGATTTTTACATTCACCAATGGTGTTTCATCAAGTCTCACTCACATGCACATTTCCGTATAACCCCGGACACTCAACCACCATGCCATACCTATCATCCATCCATATATCCATAAAACCATGCATTTGAGAACCCATGAATACACCAAAGGCTAAAACAAAACAACATAATTCCTTGCCAAATTATTCAACCCATTCCAAAAATCATGTACCTTCCAAAGGAACACTAACCACTAAGTTCAAAACCATTTTTTATATTTCACAAAACAAACCACACTTCATAAAGAAACATTTGATTAAAAACCCAATCCATTTCATTTAATAGAACTTCCAAAAATAACAATTCTATTCTAAATATCCCTTTCCCATTTTAAAAATTCAGTAAGGCCTCTTTTCATAATCTGACATCCACAAAGGCTAAAACTAATTTCTAGAAAAACACCATCCACTCAAAACCAAATTTCTAAAACCAATTCATCAGATTCAAACACTTTTAAACATCCCAAAAAAGTATATTTAAAACAAATTTCAGAATCAATTTAAAATAATGGAAGCTTTCCAAACATTTTATTTCAAGAAATCATATGTTTAGATTAAGGAAATTCAATCCTATTAAATAATTTACTCTTTATCCCCAAGGTCTGTTTCAAAAAACCCATCATTCCAAAACCTTTATCATATTAAATTTTGAAAACCCACTTCCAAAATTCTCACACAAGTATTTTGAAACAAAATTTAGAAATAAAGAAAGGTCTAGGAGACCTACAAAAGGGAACTAGTATCGATGGGTGACTTAACCATATGGTTGGTGGCCATATGTCAAACACACCAACAAAACAGATAGACTTATTAAGACCATTCACTAGTTTCACATGGCTTTCTAGGCCCAGTGAGATCACAGAGGCCATTAGTTTAACTCCCCATGTTGTATCCCAATCACCAAAAAAATCCTTAAGAACTATAGAAACTAATAAAACCGGGCTTCCCATGGACACCTGAGTATTGGAATGAGAACAATTTCACAATGATATTACCAAACCTACTCATAAAGTTCCTAAAATCCTAACCCATCTAACATGACATCCCTAAAATAACAAGGGTTCTATAAAAAGCAAGGTCTGCTAAGAGTCGACCTCCTTTGATACCATTTTGTCATGAACCAGCCCAGGTCAACCCTGAACCGGGCACCAAAACCGATCCATGGCATGACCCGAAGGGTGTTCCCGATCCCCACTATTTGGAAACTAGTGTCAGAAATCATTAGAGTATAAAATGGAATGATTTATACCAAATATATAAAAAAAATAAATAGCAGAAAGAAATGGACAACCCAATACACATTTATAAAAACTGAACCGATCATCATGTATTCAGAAAAAATTGAAGTACAACTGAATGATGCAACTAGAACAACCAAAACTGATAACCAACTAACTCTATGTGACCCTACTAGTCACTCTCCAACATAATGATCACACATTTCTCAAGGTGATCAGACTCAACCCGAAACCTTCCCAAAGGCTAAAAACTGAAGAAGACTATAGGCGTGAGTATTAAAACTACGTAGGTTAGTCCAAAATTATATTCAAAATGAACATACATTAAAATAAAATAAACATAAATTTAAAGTTTGAGATACAATATATAAAAATATTTTTTCCAAATGTGGTTACATGATATAAAAATTACTAGATAAAAACTTGCAAGTTTTATAAACAAGAATGCTAGTAACAATTTTTCAAAGAGGTGAAACTTCAAAATGAAAATAGTTTTGAAAAGGGATTCTTTAAAGAATGTAAAATTATAAATAAAACCCACATGATTCTGAATTTACCAACTAAACAAACCGTATTACGACAATGAGTACAAAATAGCCAATGAGCATAATCACGGGAACACCCCAAGGCACTAGTTTGTTGTGGGCCCTAAGTACTTTATATCTCAGTGAAAAGTAACCATAAAAATATCAATTATCGTGAAAATAAGCCACTAGTAGGAGAATAATCTATAAAATAGTGGTCCCCAATATCACCATCATAATATTTTAGTTAGTGTTTCATCATCAAACTTGCTACATGAAACATGGACAAAACCCCTCCGAAACACTAGCATACTAATACACGTCCACCCACCTAGATACGAGGTTTTCTTTTTTTGTTCTCAAACAAGTTACACATCTATACAATAAAATTTTCTAATGAAGTTTCCATTTACAAATCATATAGAGATCAAATAGCCCACACACATTTCTCACATTTCTTTCATGGATCAATAAACCACCTAAATTTTCATAAAACAATTTCAAGAAGTATAACGAGGGTTTGCATATAAAATCCATTAAAAAATTATATTTTAAGGAAAAACACCCATCAATACCATAGAAAAAACATATTTTTCATCCCCAAAACCATTTAATAAATCAATTTCATGGACCATAAAATGGTCCCAAATGATACAATATAAAATACACATGGAAACCATTTTTACAAGAAAAATGCCAAACAAGCCTTTAAGAATTTATCAAAACTAACATTTTCCAAAGGTAAAAATTTAAACTTTAATAAAGATATGTATACACACCATTTATATCAGAAAAAAAATTTCATAAATTCCTTAAAAGGTTTTAGTTACACATCCAAAAAACAACCATTTTTATAAGGATTCCAAACGGGTCATTTTCCAGAAACTTGAGCCAAAACATGTTTACCACCAAAAAACCATTTTTTATGAAACCAAAAATACCTTTTAAAGACATAAAAGAAACCCAAAATACCATTTTTCATGCTACCAATGTATTTATGAATCCAAAAAAATCATTTTAAATCGCACTAATCACATAAAATCCAATCAAGCAATTTACCGAACACATGACATGAACTTTTAAACAGGAAACTAATTGTAAGCACTTGAAAAGGGATAAAATACTATTTTCATGCCATAAATTTATTAAAGATACTGAACCATTTTAAAAATACCAAAAAACATGTGCATAAGCTAACCGGAAATTTAATTAAGCAAGATGTGTACATGTTTATACAAAACAACACTACTTTTCACAAAACAAGGCTTAAAAAACCATTTTGCACACCAATAAAATTATCTAAAGGATAAAAAACAACAATAAATATATATATATGGTGTGAATAGAAATAAAATTATGAAACTTAAATGATAAAGGCATGTTCAAGGGATATCCTACCTCAAATCCTTGGCAGAATGGAAATGCATACCCGATATCACCATAGTAAAAGTATTGGTATTTTTGTGAGTCATATATAATTAATTACAATTAATTAATTAATATAAAATAAAATGTATTTTCCTATTTTTTTTATCATAAATTAAAATTTTTATGTCTTCTGGTTTTAATAAAATTTTATAAGACATTATGTAATTTTTTAAAGCATTATAAAATCAGTCATAGTTTTAAAATATGTATTTTTCAAGTAAATTATGATTTTAATTAAAAATTAAATTAATAATATTTAGAAGATTATTTTTGAAAAATTTATTTCATTTTTTGATTCTACACATTAAAAAATGGTTAGGGTGAATTTATGGGACTTTTCTGAAATACTTGAATCTTTGGTGAATAGTAAAATATGATAATTTACGATAAATGCCAAATACATGAATTATGATGTCATCAGGTGATGTATGGATGATGTAAGGAATTTATCTAAAAATCACATGCACACATTACAGATTTTTGTCATGTAATCATCACTATTTCAGGTCTTTATAGGAATTATTAAACTAAGAATTAAATATTAAGAAAACCCTCCACCACTCCACTATAAAAACCACCCACACTCCCCTATTCTATTAACTCCTATAAAGCCTTGTATATTTATTAAATTCAACCCAAATCTCCCCCCAATATCCTACCCCATGTCCAAAAGTCCTTAGTCTCTTAAAAATACCAAATCCTCTCCCCTTAAGAGGCTCTCAAGGAAGATTGAATCAAGAGGTAAATTCCTCTTTTCAATTCTTTTACTTTCTTTTCAAGTTAATTTTTTTTTCTTTTATGTCTTTACCTATCCCCATCCAAATGTTATGAAAACTCCAGTAAATTAAATGTACTACAATTTTGTTATGATAATGGAATACATTATTATCATATCTCATTTACCCTTCTTTTATTTTAGTAGTAAAGACACCATCCGAGATGTGTTAGTTTACCACATTCAAGGATGATGGATTTTCAATTACCATTACTGTATTCAATTATAGTCATGAAAACATTTTCATGGTTTAAAAAGACCACTATATATTTATTATGACTCATATATGGTTCTGTAATCCTTTTTTATACATGGTTTTGGTTTATAAAACAAAATGTTTTCATTGTGGCTAAAAACCACCAATTAACCAAAAAAGTCATCACTGAAGTTTTACATAACGATTAATCTTCAATACCTGTAAAAAATTGAAATTTATAACCATGTAACCTTATGGATTTTTAATAATAGAATATAAATTCAATTTTGGACAACCAATCTCATCATACATGTGTATCCAAACATGAATATAAGTGAACTGATCATTAAAACCAAGGAAACAAACGGACCTGAACAATGAAATTGAACCTCATAACCAATAAAAAAAGTTTTGAATGAAATAAAAACGGTTATAATAAATCATTTAAATGTAAAATAGGTTCTAGAATTATTAATTAATGAACTTAATTTTATTATTCATGTCATTAATATCAAGATAAGATCACCATCGGACTTAAGGTATGGGATCCTCTCAATTTCACTTTTATTCAATAATGTCCTACATGCAACACCCTTTTATATGTAATACATTATGATGGGGTATGATTTAAAACATCCACCATACTGACCTCATGATGTATAAGTGATGATAAACCCCCTTTCTCTCTCATTAATCCCTATTAAGTACACCTGATAGCATGTCGATAATCTGTAAGGGATTCTACTCGAACCTCCTTTGTTCCTTTGAGTTTCCTTATATTTCTTTTACCAAAATGAAGTTATATTATATTTTTCTATTTATATTATAAATGATGTGTACATGTACTAAATTCATTTATCAAGACCCTTTTGTTATTCTCATTAGGGGATATACATGTTTTTAAGTGATTCCCTCCTCAATACCTCCCGATAAGAAAACCTGTTTTGAGGGAACTTCCCAAATTCTTACCCGATTTAAAGTGAACTCTATATTTTGTTTTAAGACAAAATTGTCTTTATAAAATCTGTATTTTTTTATGATAACCCTATTTGTTCAATTATGGTTTTATATAAATGATTTTCTCTTTTCTATTTTAAAGGCTCTGTAGTATTTTCCTTAAAACCGCAAAAAAATGATTTAATGCTAAAATTTCTTAAATAATTTTATTATCTATTGTCAATTATACTTGAAATCACTTAACATGATACATTTCTATTTTACCTTATGAATTTACATGTATATTTTAATTCTTTTATATCATGGACACTTTTATGATACACCCATTCCTTATACTTTATGACATGAATGTGATACCCATTTCTCTCCATGGGTTCCCTTTTGTTTATGTATTATTGATTATATATGATTATTTATGTGGAAATAATATTGATGAACATGTTAAAATGGGTTCACCCATATATTTCTCCAATGCATTGGGTAAAGTTTAGTCTCATGAGACATTATGTGCAACGGCCTTGGCGGTTAGCCTTTACTCGTGCTACCATGTGCAACGGTCTCGGTGGTTAACCTTGACTTGTGCTCTTATATATGAAACAATCCTTGAATCATGCTAAATTCATGATTTATGTTGTTTTCAAAATACTATTAATTCATGTTTATATGAAACATGTTTATATTTTATGATTCTATATTCCATTTTATATCATTATGTCATGATCTCTAACCCTTGTGCTAAATCCATATTCTTATGTTTATTCCCTTACTGGGATTTTAGCTCATTACTTTGTTCATGTGATCCCCAGGGTACCCTGTGCAGATGTAAGGGCTAAAAGGAAGTTAGGATCTGTTTATGGAGATTAAATAAAGAAGTTTTTTTTAGTCCCATGTTTTATATTTTATGTACATAGTCTTTATAGACAATAGACTTAACGATCCTTGGATTATATTATGATGTATAATTATGCTTAAAATCATGTAATGATATATATAAAAGTCTTGGGTCTCTATAGTTTGAGTTTGTGAATAGAATATTGGAGGTTTAATTATGTGATATTCAGAAACCATAACCCTCTTTTGAGGATAAAAAATCTTTTTGACTAGCTGATAGGGGTGAGTTGGTTTTATAAGATTGAACTGCATTTGGGATCTCACAAGTTAAGGGTGAAGGAGGGTGATATCCTAAATACTACCTTCATATGCATGTATGGGTACTTAGAGTTTTTAGTCATGACCATTGGTGTTATGAAGGCACCATATGTGTTCATGTGATTCATGAACTCCATGTTTCTTGAGTTCCAGGATCATTTCATCATAATATTCATCGATGATATCTTGATCTACTTAAAGTCAGGATAGGAGCATGTCAAGCATCTTTGAGCTCTCTTATAGGTTCATAGATTCCACCATCTCTATGAAAAATTATCCAAATTTATGTTTTGGATATGATAGATCCATTTACATGGACTTGTGGTGTATCAGTAGGGTGTGGCAGCTGACCCAACGAAGGTCAAGGAAATTTTTTATTAGGAATCACCCAAGAATGTGTAAGAGGCTCATAGATTTCTTGGTCTCAAAAATTATTATCAGAGGTTTTTTCCTGATTTATATCAAGTTACAGTTCATTTGATAGCTTTAACCAGGAAGGATCATCCATTTGGGTGGATTGACCATTTCCAGGCAGTATTGAGTTTCTTGAAAAAGAAGTCAGTCAGTGCTCCTATGATTAAACTTTTAGAGGAGGGTGTGTTGTTTAATGATTTATATGAAATTTCCCATTTACTCTTAGTGTGCGTTTTGATGTAGTAGAATTTGGAGATCTTTATGGGTCTTAGAAATTAGGCCCTCACTAATGTAACTATGCCACCAATGATCTAGATCTAGAAGAAGTTGGGTTTTCACTAAGTCATGAAGAAATTACCTCATTGGGGGGAACTTTTTGGTCTTCACATATCATAATAGTTTTAGTTATATCTTTTCCCAGTATCACTTGAATATATGACAGTGGAGGTGGATGGAGTTTCTTCAAGACTGTGATTTTTAGATCTCCTAAATCTCAGGAAAAGGGAATGTTGTGGCCAATGATTTGAGAATGAAGTTGTGTAAGGGTGTTGTTTGGGAGTTTGAGGAAGCTTGGAGAGAAATGGAGGATTTTTTATCATTTCAATAGTATGAATGAGTGTATAGTGATGGAGGCAATTTGTTTCAAATGATGGTGCAGTCTTCCCTGATGTAGAAGGTGGAAGAGTCTCAGTGGGGAGACTCATAAGTAGAAGTGATGTGTGATTATGTAGGATATGATGATACTTTGGATTAATGGTCAGAGGATAGTAAGAATCACATTTTGTTTCAAGGAAGGTGGTTTTTTCCAGTAGAAATGAGCAGGGGAGTTCTTATTAATTTTTATATCTCACCATTGGATGTACACACAAGATTTTTCAAAATGTACCATGGATTGAAGAAACTGTTTTGGTGGCCTGAAATAAAATGGGTAGTGGTGGAGTTTGTGGCACATTGTTTGTTTTTATAGTATGTAAAAGTATAGAATCATGTTCTAGGAGGTTTGTTTTACCCTTGTATGCTCCCAAGTTGAAATGAGATTACATCTAGATGGATTTCATCACAAGGTTACCCAGAACTCAAAGAAGTTGTGATACTACCCGGGTGATCATGGATCAATTGACTAAATTAGACCACTTATTAATGACCAATGAGTCGGGTGATGTGGATGCATTTTATAAGAGTTATGTGGATGATGTGGTATGGTTTCATAAAGTTCCAAGGTACATAGTCTCAGATTGGGACACACATTTTACCTAACTATTCTGGAGGAGAGTACAATATTCTTTTGGCACTCATTTATGCCTCAGCACCACCTTCTACCCCCATATAGATGGGAAGAAAGAACACACTATCCAAAAATTAGAGGATATGTTTCAGGTGTGCGTATTGTAATTTTTTGGATCTTGGTTATGAAACCTTACTTTGGTACAGTTTTCTTATAATAATAGATATCAATCTTCGATTGGAATGAACCCATTTAAGGCTTTTAGTAGGAGATCGTGTCATTATCTACTGTGATGGATGGAGGCTAGGGAGATAGATATTCTTGGACCTAATGTGGTTTATAGAACACCAGAGAAATTTTTATCTTATTTGTGAGAGGTTGAAAGTGGTGAAGGATCGACATAATTCTTATGCCGATCGCAGGAGGAGAACCTTGGAGTTTGAGGTTGGGGACCACGTGTTCTTGATGGTTTCAACTTTAAATAGGCTATGAAGGTTTGGTAGAGGGAGTAATCTTTCTCCCAGTTTTTTTGGGCCCTTTGAGGTGTTGTGGAGAGTTTGCGAGGTAGAATATTGATTGGCCTTTATACCATAGTTTGAGAGCATCCACAACATATTTTACATATCTTATCTTCTTCATTATATTCATGATGGCTCCCATGTCATTGGATACAAATAGTTGGATATCGAGAACGATGCAACGTTTGTGGAATGGCTAGTAGAGACCTAGAATTTCCAAGAGAAGGATTTGTGTAGACGAAAAATTACTTTGGTTTGTGTGTTTTGGAGGCATGGTGTCTTGGAGAAGAGTATTTGTGAGCAAGAGGCGCAGATGCATGCCCAATATTGAAAGTTGTTTTGTGTTTTACATTTATATGTTTTTATTTGTGACATGGTGCTTGATAATTGTTTTATGATATGTATTGTTTTCCTTGATTTGTGATGTGTGTGGTGGTATGTGTGATAAAGTCTTGACATAAGAAAATGGGAGGACCAGATGCCTAATCGAGATGCATTAACTGTGATGTAATTAAACCTGTGTGGGTGAGTCAGTTCCACCAAGAGCGGATAATATCTTGGAATGGAGGAAGGAACTCCTTGATTCATGTGTTTGGGATGGTGAAATTCATTGTTTGTGGTGGTTTTTAGTTTTGGATGCGTGTAAGTTGGTATGTATGTGCAATGGTTGTGTGTTAGTATAGTTGTGTTAGAGAAGGTAGCTTGTGGTTATGCAGTTCATTTTTTATACATTTGGGTTGGTGTGTCTTGATAATCATTTTAGAGGTATCTAATGAAATAGTTCGTTCCCTCCTGCTCCTTTACATTTCTTGTTTTGGTAGTTGGATGTGTTCGAGGGAGGTTCTGGGAGTTTTTGAGGGGAAGCTAAAGGTGGAGAAAAATTGCTGCAGGAAAAACACATCATGTAAGTGTATTACATGATGTGAATGTTGGATTCATAGCTTATCTAGGGTTAGTTCACAAAATATATATTCTTAGGGTTAAATAATAAAAATGGGGCACATTTTTCAGTGGAACCTGGAATCTTGGGATTGCATGATGTGGAAAGGGATTACACATCATGTAATTCCCCAATACTATATAGTTTTAAAGTTCTCAGCTGCTCAAGTATTCTAAAAACCCTAAAAAAGAGACTATTCACTTATTCTAGGCATATGAATACCTTCCCCATCTATGTTTGAATATTAATTTCGAAGGGGATCAATCCTTAGTCTTCCTTCATCGATCCATGGTGTGTTATCATTTCATTCCACTACCACAAAAACAGTTTTTCCCAGCACCAACCTTTATCAGTGCTAATGAAAAAGCGCTGATAGGGGGGGGGGTGCCTTTATTAGTGCTAAAAAAAGTGCTGATAAAGGTTTCCTTTATCAGCGCAAAAAAATTGCTGATAAAAGCACCCCTTTATCAGTAATTTTTTTAGCGCTGATAAAGGGACCCCCTTTATCAGTGTTTTTTTAGTAGTGCTGATAAAGGGGGGCCTTTATCAACGCTTTTAAAAGCACTGATAAAGGGTCGACTTTAAAAAATAAAATTAATTAAAAATAATATATTAATATATAAATATATAAATATAGTTATATGGATATAAATATAATATATAATTTTTAAATATATTTTAGATAAGTATAAATATACATTTGCACTTACTATACTTAATGTAGAAGATATTTAGTAAAAATGGCTTATAAAAAAATTAAAAAAATATTTTTAATTAATAATTTGCTAATTATTATGGAGTAATAGTCATTTAATAACAATTTGAAGATTAAAAAATAAAAAAAATTAAAAAAGGATCCAAAATATGTTGAAAACGCAACTCGAACTTCAAACAGCCATAACTTTTTATCCGGGTGTCCGTTTGAGCTCTACCACATATCAAATCGAAGCTTGTGACAAGATATACATCACTATGACATGGGAGGATCCTGATAAAGGTTTATTCAAGGCCAAAAAAGTACCATAAGGCCTCCAAGACTGAGTTTTTAGTTGGGGTACTCCGATTTTTTAATATTTTGTGGATTTTCAGCCTCGTTTAAGGGGGTATTATTAGATTTTTTTTGGTGGGAGCTGAATTTATTCCAAGGTATTACATTCATATTGATATTATGTCTTTGAAATTTCATCGTTTTTTATAATGCACTTCTATTTATAATCAAATATATAACAATATATACATATTTTTTATATATTCACAAATAAAAATTTAATTGTAAATATAATTAATAAAATATATTTACATATAAAATATATTAGCTTTATCTAAATAATAACTAATATCCATTTTATTTAAAATACAAATATATGAATATTTATATACCTATATATTAATCTAACTATATATATATATATTAATCTATCTATATATATACATTAATATAACTACATATATATATATATTAATATTACTATAAATATATATATTAATATCACTATAAATATATATATTAATATCACTATAAATATATATATTAATATAACTATATATATATATATTAATATAACTATATATATATATATTAATATAAATATATATTACTATCTGAATAAATATAACTAAATAAATATATATATATTTAAATATAGATATATATTAATATAACTATATATATATTAATATGACTATATATATATTAATATAACTATATATATATATTAATATAAATATATATTACTATATGAATAAATATAACTAAATATATATATATATATATAAATTGAGAGATATATTAATATAACTATATATATATATTAATATAACTATATATATATTATAATATAACTATATATATATATTAATATAAATATATATTACTATACGAATAAATATAAATAAATATATAAATATATATATATAGAGATATCATGAATTGGAAAACAAATCAAAATAGAGGAGTGGTAAGGGCTTAGGCGCACAGGGGGGAGGTCTAGAGTTCAAATCCTGGTGGAGGCAGGGGAACGCGCACATGGGGGAATTTGGGAGCAAGCGCTGTTAAAGGGTGGAGGGGGTGCGTGGGGTGCTTTAGGGGGGCTGAAAAGCACTGTAAAATGGGGGGCTCAAAACGCTATAAAAGACCCCCCGATTAGCAGTATTTTTTTAATTTTTTTTAATTTTTTTTACCTTTTATCAGCACTTTTAAAAAAGCGCTGATAAAAGGGGTCCTTTATCAGCACTAAAATAAAAGCGCTGATAAAGGAAGCGTTAATAAAGGGTTCTTTTATCAGCGCTAAAACAAAGCGCTGATAAAGGACCCTTTTATCAGCGCTTTGTTTTAGCGCTGATAAAAGACCCCTTTTTTCAGAACTTTTTTTAGCACTGATAAAAGGGGTCTTTATCATCTCTTTTTAGAGCTTTGATAAAGGGGAACCCCCCTTTATCTTCTCTGACATTAATAACACTTTTATAGTGCTGTTAAAGGCCATTTTTAGCGTTGATAAAAGCTGTATTTGTAGTAGTGTTCTCATTCTTTCACTTATGTTCTTCTTTGGGGTTTCACTATGGTGGTTTGGTGTGGTTTGGGTTGTGTGTTTGGGCTATGTTTTGATGATATTTCAGTAATATATATGTTTATTTGTGCTTTCTTATGGTGCATTTGTGGTTTTTGGTCATTCTTATTCATACTACGGTGCACAACGAGTTGAAAAAGCTTCTTTGAGATAGGGATTCCATCATTTCTACTTATTGTGTATAATGTGGGAGGAGTATTATTATTTTTTATCTATGGGATATGATTTTTTGGCTTAATCAAATATAAATAATTGGTTAATTTAATTAGAAAGAGGAAAATAGGGTTTAATTTTCATGCTTTTATAGTTTTGATATTATTTTTGATATTGTGAATTGTACGGGCTTGATGCCCCACTAAAAATTATGGTCATTGGGGGATTTCTTTGGGCTAGATATATGTGTTTTTATTAATAATTTGGAAGTTATTTTTGTAATATCACCCTAAAATATAAATTTATTTACCACTTATATTTGGGTAATGAAATGGTTCCCCAATATTTTGTCTTGTGTGATAATTCCCCTAAAATAAAGTATAATGTGATAAAACCCCCTTTATAAATTTGTGAAATTATCTTGATGGGTTGTGATGTGTGGTCATGCTTGTGGGACTAAGATGTGTGGTTTCAATGGGATGTGGGTAGATATATGTTTTTTTAATTCTTTTGGGGTGGTGAGGTGGTGGTTTATTTGTACGAGATGCCCGAGTAGTGATGAAATAAATAAATAACCGCTTAATAATGTTTTAAATGACATGGGTTGGTTTGGTTAATGGGATGAAAATGGTTAATGGATAATTAAATACAAGTTTTTGGAATAAACATGGTTGTTTATAAATAATGAAAAGAATGGTATGATTAAATGAAATTGGTTGGAAATGTGAAAGGGGGATAAGAAACTTCCAATGTTCTCTAAATGGATTATTGGTTTCCAAATAATATAAAATTTGGTTTTTATATGTTTTATCTTAAACTAACCCTATTTCATATCTTGAAACATATTTGGCAACCTTGTGACTTAAAATCACCACTTGGAACCTTTTGAGTATGAATAATGGTTTCACCATTGTTTTGGAGTTGTTTTGAGATGAAAGGTATTTTCACTGTAAATGGTTTTATATTTGTAAATGTAAATCCATGACCAGTATTTTAAAATATTTTTTAAATTGGTTTTCAGACTCATATGAAATCTAGTTCTAGATGGCGCATTTTAAAGGTTCTATGTATGATGGGAACCAATATGGACATACTTTTGAATAAAGGTCCTTCACATAGACAATGTCGAGGTTTTGGAAAGGAATTTATAGAGGTATCAGTGAGTTAAGTTTAATTGCAATCATGGGATGAACTCCTCAACCTCCTTTATACTATTATCATGGGATTACTTGAATTCATCTATAGGATCACATGATTATTTGTTTCTATTCCCCATTATATGGATTGAACCCCCCAAGATTTAGGATAGTTCATGTGGGATTTTCCACTGGTGAGGCTAGTTTATAGAAGCTAGATTGGTTATTGACTATGTAGGCGCACCATATGCCGGAAGGTGGGTATATATGTACGTATAGGTTTTTCTTCTTGGTATGTTTATGAAATTCATTTTATTACATATACTTATGTTCTTCCTTTATTTTTCAACACTTTTTTTTACTTTATTTCTATGTATATTTTCTTCTTGTGCCCATATTATTTCAAATATTTCTTTGATACAGTCTATTTATTATTCTTAGTTCACATATTATTTTCCTCTATGAATATTTTGGGTTATGTTTTTTTTGAAATTTTATTTTGAAATTGGGTTTTAAAATGGAAATATGTCTTTGGATCTACAAATGATAAAAACCATATTTTATAAAGGTATTTAAAAATAGAATTTATAGACTGTTACTAGAAAGGACATGTATGGATTATGTGGTTCTTACCTACTGATTTACTTTTTTCTCACACCCTACTTGTTCCACTTGGTGTTTTAATATGTAGAGACTCTGGTTTTGACCTATAAGACTTTGAAATATTTTAATAAATATTTTTTAAGCTAAGGGATTAGTCGACATGGGATTCTAGGACCTATGGAGCCTTAGTGTGGTGATATTAAAAATATTAGATATATTTTACCACACACAAAAATTCTTTGAAAATAAGTAATAACACCCAAATAGGAATTTCAAATAAAAAATATGAGGTTGGGGTTGAGTTCATAACGTGGTGTCTTCCCTAGGTGATACTTAAAATGTGTCTGCGCCCCTCAAGCGAGGGAGAATGTTGGTGGGGAGTTACATGGAGGATAATTAATTTAATAAAAATTAAATCAATTAACCCCCTTGTTTATGGATGGTGAAGGAAAGGATAACCCCTCCCCCAATTGGGGTGATGGATGAGTCAAGGAAACCCAAGGAGAAGCTCCATTGGTGATCTTGGATCTTGATAGTGATCACTCCTAGACCATGCTATAATGGATCTTGAGCATCATTTCAAACCCGATGATTTGATGTATCTCCATGAGGTAGATTCATTTGAGCTTTATGAAATAATAAAAATTTTGATGCATCTTTTTAAGTTTCTAGAGAACTTAGACAACCTCTTGGGGCACTGTAGTGGTCGATCTATGGGTTTTGGTAGAAACCAAGGTGTTTTGTGAAGCTCATAGGGAATTACTATTTAGAATTCTTGAAAAAACATTATGTAGTGTAGGGTCACTCACCATGTGTTCTTTGAATTTGGGGAATATGGCCTTTTTTAACTACACTCCATGTACCAGGGTTACTTGCTGTGTAGTTAGCCTAGGATGTGTGTCCAAGAGACATGGACGGCGATGCCATGTTAAGGGACATGTCAGTGTGAAATTACACAGTAAGAGGAAATGGACATGGGGTGGATTATATAGTCTGGAGATGAGTACATGACCTAGTGGATATCTATCTAGGAAAATTCCATGTACCTTGGGTACACACATTGGGGGATACATAGATGGCCAAGCTATGTGGGGAATAACATAACTGGGGGGCATGATTGAGGACAGACATTCCATGTACACCATGTACACACCATGTAAGATCACATGGAAAGACAAGACATGATGTAGAGGACATGGATATGTGTTTAAATGGTGTCACACACCATGTTTAACCCAATACAATCCATGTACTATTCTTGGTAACATCATCCTGAAATATATGCTTCTTCAGGACTCAGTTTTGGGAATGCAAGTATCCTATGCTGAGATGTTTTCCACATAGAACTTGATGGTGGTATTCATGGTGGATTATGTGATATGATGTGGAGTGATTTTATGATGAAGAAACATATAATTTTTAAGTAATGAATATTGATCAGGGTGGATCACTATAGAGTGGTAGTGGTTGGTTCACTTCCCTATCATCTCAGGATGTGGGCCCCCCTAGACTCTATAGGCTGGTAGAACGGTGCTCCCCTTCCATGTTAGGTTAAGGGTCCCCTACCAATGGAAATGATTTGACATGAGGAATGTTGATCGTGATGCTAAATTGAGATAAACATGACCAATCTTGGAGATTGTATTGGTTTCTCAAGGAGATATTGAGACAATTACTCCCATACCTTGTTAGGGTGAGAATTCACTATACCTTTTAGATTGTTAGATACAAAACTCCCATATAGTGGTTAGGGGTCCTCTACCAGTAGAGTAGTTATCCCAGGGTCAATATTCCCCTATTGGGGTAGGGAGTAGGTCACCAATTTCATTAATGATTTTGGAGATGGAGATCACATGTCACCTCAAGATGCAAGATAACCATTCTTTTTATGAATATTCAGTAGTTACTCCCCTGAAGTTACAGGGTGTAGGTCCTCTATCCATGGATTTGGTATAAGGGTGTAGGTCCTCGATACATGATGTTCTAATAGAGATAGTACCCTCCTAAGGTCCTAGGGTGTAGTTCATCTATCCATCAAGTTGTTACTCCACTTTTATATGATGGTATGGGTCCTCCGCATGTGATGTTCAGATAGAGATAATACTCCCCTATCATTCCAGGGTGTTAGTCCATTATTTTGTGGTCGGTACTCCCCTTTCATGTTAGGGTCCTGGTCCCCTATATTGATCTTATACGTAGAGTCAGAACACCCCTATACATAAGGTGTGGGTCCTCTATCTATGGAGTGGTACTTCCCTATATATGAGTAATAGTGGGGAGTAGGTCCTCCATGGGAGATGGAGATACCTCAACTATGGAGAGTAGTTCTGAGTAGCGATCCCCTTAAATTTTTATTTATGACACATGGTTATAAGGTTGTGATCCATCGATGTGGTGAGGTGTGAGCCATTTTATATGTGTACTTATGAGGTTTCACATGATGGTTAGGGGTTATTAATCCCTTGATTGTGGGGAAGTGGTAAGGTGCGAGTCTCTCTTCTCTCTCTCTTTAGTGAGTATGATTGTCATTCTTGATCTAGATCATTTCTCCCTCAACTATGTGTAGTGGCGGGGGGAGGTCCTCTCCATTGGTTTCATATGAACTTGTGTAGGGTGCAGAGTAGTAGTGATAGGAAAAATAGTGATGGGTACTATAGTTAGACCTAGAGAGATATTCCTGATGGAGCATACCTCTCAGATGTGTTCCATCAAAGATGGAATGTCTCATGAGTGTGCTATATTGAATAAAAATGGTCTTTGAACATCGTGTAGAAGAATGTATCTGGTTATAATTTTGGAAACTCTTGAGACTTAGAGTATTAGATGAGTATGGATTGGTTTTTTATAGGATACCTTATGGTGACTTAACATATATTATTTGAAAAACCATGTGGTTATAGATGACTATCCATATATAGCTGGGGATAAGTTGAGATCAATTTTCTCTCTCTCTTGGGTTACCTATTCCAAAAGAGTTCAAAATAATGTTAATTTTCAGTTTCTACCATTTATTTTTGATTTTTGGGGAACCTAATGGGTATTGATATACTCAACCCTGAATAGGATTTTATATCACATTACATGCCTTTTGTAGATGATAGGACTTTTGACAGAGTCCCTAGAAGACCTGTAGTGAGAAAAGCTCTACAATCTAGATAATCTGACATGTTTGTAATTTCATGGAGGATGAGATTTTTGGGAGTTTCATTTTTTAGTAGTCCCCTCATTCTAAATTGGATGGACTCTGTTTTAGTTCAGTGGGATTTTATTTTATCCCATTTTATGACTTTAGTATTTTTTTTGTACTCTAATTATGGGATTCATGTATGAATTAATTTTCTATTTCAGTTATTATTATCTCTTCAATGTTTCATGGAGATTTAAGTGGGTGTGTGCATATAGGTATCATATTTTTTGGTCTTCGATGTGTGTGAGATGACTACTCAGTACTAAATACCATCACCTCAATTATTGCAGGAGGGCTTGGGGAATGACGGCTAGAGCCCTGGCGGGTCAGGTCATGATAGAGTGGAATCAAAGAAGGTATTTCCCCAAGACTGATGAGTTAGGAGTTATATAGATGTGAGATTGGTTTCAAAATCATGGTGATAGTTTTTAAGTGTTTTGTGTTTTGATTTCAATCTAGGGACTATAGTTTTGGTGTGGAAACTGACATATCCATTCACCTAGACTTTAATAACCTTCTTGTTGACTCGGTACATTTGGGGAATGGTTCTAGGGATATTTTGACACATGCATAATATAAAACTAGGTTTTGGGTTCCATTTCCTCATTGGGTTATCTCCCTAAATATACTCTTTGATCATGGTTAATCATGATTTTATTTTAGGATGCCTCTAATAGGACATCTAGATAGGGTTCCATGGAAGGATTGTGATGATGATCTACCTATTGATGAGCTTTCAGTGTAGGGAATTGAGAAAGAGGAAGTACCTATGGGTGGTTATCCATTTAATCCACCACCCATCAAGTATACAATTGTTCTAGAAGCTCAATACGGGGATGAATGCCTTTTGAGTTCGCTACATGAGTTCTAAAGGCATCGACCTATGTGGTATGAGGGTGAGATATATCTTGATGAACTAATGAATAAACTAAAGCAGTCATGCATGTTTTTTAACTTTTGATAAGAGAACCCAAACATATGGTGGTCCTATTGTTGATTCTTATAAGGTATCAGACATGAAAAGGTAGATTCTACTAACATAGACTTGTGATGAGGTGATGATTACCTATTTGGAGTTTCATTAAATCTTCTGGGAAGATTTCTATCTAGCCACATTGAGATCGATGAATATCCAAGATACTCTGCTTCTTCAAAAGAGTATCATGATCGAAGAAGAGTATTCTGATAGGATTACAATCCTTTCCATATAATCCTTTTATATGGTTCTAGATCTTTTTTTTTGGTTATGAGACATTGAAAGGGACTTTATAGGTACATTCGAGTATGTGTGGTCTCCTTGTACCTTCTTCCTTATGTGGGGAAGATGGAGTGAGTTATATCGATAGAGATATTACTAGCTAAGGGTCTGGTAGATGGATATGAAAATGGATTTGACAAGGATAATAGGTCTGTGTCATTTGAAAAAAGGTAGTTGACAAGATCATGTAATAGGATGCATAATCATGCCTATAATCAGACACTTGGGTTTTCATCATAGGAGTTGTGTAGAGGATTTGGTCAGAATTAGGAAAGGTTGTGTTACATTTGTAATGAATGGGAAAATATTATGTAAGAATGTATGACCCTATGGGTTTTTGAGAGGAAGAAAATGGATAAATCACACCGAATGAGGAATATTTTAGAGTATGGAGTTCTTTATAATGGGTGATGTGGCAGAGGAATGGGGAGAGCATCAGAAGGTGGAAGACATTTCAAGCTCTTTCCACCACCACCCCCATGTTGTCTTCTCTAGGCTTTGGTAGATAGAATATGGGGATAAGGATAGATATAGGATACAAAGGCCTATGACCTAGAGTACCTGAGGGTAATTATAAGTATTATCTATGTCCTTGATACTTTTTTTGTTATTTTTTGAAGACATTATTGTGTGGTACTCTATTATTTTGACTTATTGCTTGAGGATTATCCAGATTTATCCAGATCATTGGTAGAAACATGATATGATTTTTTTGACATAGATTTGAACTCAATTGGAATTGGGATGTTTTAACCACAAGGATACGTTCTTGTGATGTGATACAAAATTGTGTTGGTGAGACAGTTCTACCCAAATAAGATAATGTCCAGGTGTGGTGGATGAGTCCATTTTAATTGTTTGTTTAGGGTGGGGATATATATTAGTGTTTCATCATTACAAATGAGGCTCTTGTGGTTTATGTGGTGTAGTTCATCTAGGGGAAGATAAGAACTATCAGGTTACGTCAGTATCTGTTTCAGTTTAATGAGGTGGTGTACCGTGATACCCTATGACTATAGATGGATGGAGTTTTTGGTTTATTACAACTATCATAGATGAAGAGACATTTTATTGTTCTATTAAATTATGTTAACCTAGTTTGAGATGGAATTTTGGTGTTGTTTGACCTTTCTAGTTTCACTGAGTTCATGTCAGTAGAAAGAACAAGAACCCTTTAATGAGATCACTACCATGGGATTCCCAATGGAGAGCTTATTTCCCCCTATTCCTAGGATTTATCTTTTAAATTAAGAAAAACATCAAGGTTGGGAGAGTTTAATGACTCTATTTATTAATTGTAATTCTTTTTAATAATTCTAGAAATATTTTCAAATCTAGGCGCTAGGACGACATTAGATTTCTGGGCCTGGAGAGCCTCAATGTGTTGATACAAAAAATATTAAATATTTTTATCATACACACATAGTTCATTTTAAAACATGAAATAACTATCGAGTGGAGTCTTTGATGAGGCATATTAGGTCATAATTTATTTTATAACATGGTGGTTTTACTAGATTCATTAAAAAACATGTTGGTGCTGGGTGTTCGGTCTAGGGAGAGCGTTAGCATGGAGTTAAATGAATATTAATTGATTTAATAAAAATTAAATAAATTAAACCATCCCCCCTTGTATGTTCACAATAAATAAAAGGGGAAAACCTCCACCATTGGAGTAAAGGAGGATCTGAGGCAAACCAATGAGAAGAAACACCACTGATGATCTTGACAGTGACCGCTCCTAGATCATGCTACAAAAACTCTTGAGTGTCGTTTAAAACTCGAATCCTCAAAGTTTCACCATGAGGTAGTTGGATTTGAGTTTTAAGTCTTGGTTTCATTTTTATTAATTATTTTATGTGTGTATAGCCCTTAGACAACTACTAAGGATCCTATAGGGGTCGATCTGTAGGTTTCAGTTTAAATTGGTGCATTTCAGGTAGCTCATTGGGAATTCTTGATCACACTCAGTGTAGAGTACAATCATACACCATGTGTTCCTCCCATTCAAGTTATATTCCCTCTGAGGACTACATTTTATCTACTAGAGTTACATGTCATGTAGTGAGCCCAGGTTGTGTGGCCGAGAGACATGACCAGGGAAACCATGTCAAGGGACATGACCATATGGGAGTACATATCCATAGGAAATGGAAATGGGATTCCATACATGTGAATGTGATGAGGATATGTCCTAAAGTTTGGTAATATTGGAAACACCATGTATTGGGAGTAAACACCTTGTGTAGACATGAAAGGCTGATCCATGTCAGGAAGGACATGGCCGACGGGCCCAGTGAGGCAAGACACACCTTGTACATCATGTACATTCCATGTAATCTTACATTGATAGAGAATCCACACATCATAGGACACGACCAGGTCCTCATTCATGACCACACACCATGTTGACTCGAGTACACAAAATGTACTATTCATGGTAATTTCCTCCTAGCATATATCCTTTTGTGGGACTCAAATTCAGGCCTATGAGTACTCTATAATAATCAGTTTTTTACATATAATTAAATGTTATACTTTATGGATACTTGTGAGATAATATGTGGTGTGATTTAGAGATCAATTATTATTAGTGGTTCTATGTCATGGATAATGATCAGGGTGGATCAATAGATAGAGTTGGAGTTTGTACCCATCCCTAGGATCTCAGAATGTGGTTCCCCTAACACTCTTTAGGCTAGTATATTCATGCTCATGTACCATGTTAGGGTGCATGTCCCCTATCTATGGAAGTGAAGTGATGTTTGGAATTATGATCATAATGGTACTTTCTATGACACTTAAAATATGTTTTAGATCAGTTTTGTTTCTCAGAGAGATGTTAGGACAAGTACTCCCATGAAATGTCAGGGAACAGGGTCAACATACCTCTCAGATCAGTAGAGAATCCCCCCCCATTGTGGGTATGGTTCCTCTACCCATGGAATAGTTCTCATAGGGAAAATAAACCCTTTTTGGAGTAAGTTTTGGGTCCCCCATATCGATCTTTCTTTTGGATATGGAGCTCCCCTATCACCATAGTGGGGTGGGCCTTCCATAATCATTGTGTAGATAGAGTAACTAGTCCCCTATTGTACTAGGGTGAGAGTCCTCTACCCATGGAGTCATTAGTCCCCTATCATACTAGGGTGTGGTTCTTCCAAATGTGATGTTTCAGTATAGTTGTTACTCCCACAAGGTTCTAGAGTTTTGTTCCTCTATCCATAGAGTCAGTATATCCCTATCGTACCAAGGTGTGGGTCCTACATTCTAGGTTTATTACTCCCATATCATGTCATGGTGAAGTCCCACATTATGATAAAATATGTAGAGACAGAGCACCCCTATACACAAGATGTGGGCCCCCTATCTTCAAAGTGGCACTACACCATATATGAGTAGTGATATAGATCAGGTCCTCCATGTGAGTTGGAACTCCCTCTACTATGGAGAACAGTTCGAGGAGCATGCCCCTCAACTTTTTATAGATGACACATTATTAGAAGGTAATGATCCCTCAATGTGTTAAGGTGTGGGAAACTATATACCAGTACTGTAGAGGTTTTTTGGGATGGTTAGGGGTTTGTACACCCTAAAATGTGAGGCAAAGATGAATTGAGGGTCCCTATACCCTCCCTTTGGAGATGATTCAAATGGGTTGTGGTTATGAGTAGTACTACCTTGACAATGTGTAGTGGAAAGTGCCGAGCATCTCCCATGGTCTATTATGAGATTAAAAAGGGTTCCAGGTAGCAGTGATAGGGATTATGATGATGGGAACTAGAGTTTGAAAAAGAGATCTATAACTAATGGATCATATCTCTCGGTTGAGTTCCATCTAAGATGGTAGGGCTCATGGAGTGTTCTTTCCAGCACAAATGTTATCTATGAGACTCAAGTAGAATCATGTGGCTGTATATAAGGTCAAAACATAATTAGAAATGGAGTATCAGAAATGTATATCTGGGTGCTTCCGTGGTAACCTTGAAGTGATTTCATGCTTGTTTTTTGATATGCCATCTAGTTAGAGTTGACTAGCCATGTATAGCCAAAGAGCTATCAAGATGGATTTTCTCTCTTGTTTGGGTTACCTCCCCTAGTAGGGTTGAGATTTTTTTTTACATTAGGTTTATTCCTTTTATTTTGGGTTTTTGGGGTTCCAAATGGGTATTGATATAATCACCTCGACAAGTTTTTTTCTTCACATTTCGTGACTTATGTAGAGGAAATAATTTTCGATGAAGTGTGAGGAGGGCCTGTAGTGGGAAGAGATTTTTGGGCTAGACAGTCTAAGGTGTTTTATGATACTTGGCTATAGAGAATTCTGAGGGTTTCATTTCTCAAAAGTACCCAACTTCTTAGAAGGTTGGATTCTTTTACAGTTAGGTGGTATTTAATTATTTCCATTTTTATGTTTTCAGTACATTTATTGCACTCTGATTTCGAGATAGATGTATTCATGTAGTTTTTGTTTTAAATATTTTTATATCTAAACTGTTTCATAGAGAATAATGTGGGTGTGTGCCTACAATTATCATAGGCTATGGTCTTATATGTGTTTAACATGCCAACTTAGCACTGGACGCTATCCCCTGAGCTATATGAGGCTGGAATTGGTAGTCGTAGCACGAGCCCTGGTGGGTTAGGTCATGATAGTATACCCAAGATGTTATGAATTTTATGTGTTTTACAGGTTCCCTATGGAGAGTGACTTTCTTATGGATGGTGGTGACCATGATCTCACATGGAGATCATGTAAGTTATGAGCTAGTTTTAATTTTTTGGTTTTTTATTAGTTTTTTATTTTTTTCACTATAGTTGTATCTGGATCTAGTTATATATTTACATCATTAAGTGATTTATGGATTTCTTTTTTTAGGTTTCACACTATTTATTATTTTATTTATTATTTCATAATGGGATAAAGTTGTTCCCAAATATACCATCTTTGATGCCAGACACCGGTTTCTAGCCCAGAATGATGAGGAAGGCCACTTGGGTCATGTCACGGTCCAGCTCGGGTGGCCGACTTGGGGTTAAACCATATTGGTTCGTGATATATAAGTTTAAACCATGGATTTTCAATTTATTTTTTAAATGTTTTAGGCCATTTTAACCATTGTATTCTTAGTTTAACACCTAGTAAATTTGTTTTTACATTAACCATGTTAATTAATTTTTACTATTTTCAGTATTCATTATGGTAAATATTTATATTGACCTTATTAGAAAATATTAATTATGATTAATAAAAATATTTAATTCATTTTTACACATTCAATCCATTTAAATGGATGAATTTAATTTAAAATTAAACCTATAAATGTGATAAAGAGTTGTTTTCAACAAAATAGTTTTCATAATTATGGAATGTTTTTATATTTAAATTTAACATCAAATTGATCTAAATGAACTAAATTCATAAAATTATAACATAATTTATCAAAAATTTCCATAAAAATAATTTAAAATATAATTTTACCTTATAAATAATTTAAACGGAAAGTCATTTTCAATAAAAATCAGTATTTTTCACTATTCAAAAAATAATAATCTTTTTAGAAAAATATCAAAATTCACACATTAATAATTTTGACATGTAGATTAAAAAAATTATATTTTCATATAAATTTTAAAAAATTGTTAAATGTTAAATTTTATTTTTTTAGGAATGAAGAAACAACCTTTTTTTAAATATAGTTTTTTCGAAAAACATTACTTTTTCATCAAAATTATTATTATTTTATTTTTAATCAAATGATAAAAATAAAAATTATTTTATACACATGTAAACCATATAATTTTAATAATTAATTTATTCTTCTTCATACCACAAAAATTATGGCTCTGTTATAATATTCATGTTTTAATAAAAATATTTTAATAGAGTACAATTTTTTTATTTAAACTCAGTGTTGCATGCATCATAAGATATCAAAGAGACTAAATTTATTCAGAAATAAATATATTATTCTAATTGTGTTACATTATATTATATGATTAGAGTTTTGGTTTATATATGCTATCAAATATGATGTTTCTCTATTAAAATCTCAGGGAATTACAATATACTATTTCTTACCTTTCTCTCATTATAAGAAAAATAAAAAACATCATCTATGTGTAAGTGCAGACTATCGCCTCCACAAAGTGATGTATTTCATTTTATATTTATGTATTATTTTATTATTTATCTAAATATCATGTAATAAAATTCAATACCTTATAAATCTCTAAATAATATCAGTATTCATAGGTAATAATTATACTATTACAGAAGAATCCCCTCATTGCCCATATCACCCATTGATTATAGCATGTTCTTATTTGGGTTGATTTAACCACTTACCTGAATAATGATATAAATTTTATCATGGAACAATATTGAAACATAAAAAATATTATTATTAGAAATTAATTTTCAAATAATTTTTTGGTGTTTTCAAACGGTTATATAAATATTTAACACATTACTAATATACTAATTTTTTCTAAAAAGATTACCGAAATATGCTCACCCCCAATTCCATCTTCAAAAATCATGACTAAAATTATCCTAGAATGAAATTAGAAAAATATAAATCACTATAAAACATATATTATAGAACCATTTACAATCCAAGAAAAAATTACATTGGTATAAATTAATGGGTATCAACATCGACACATTAAAGAATGCGTGAAACATTCAAAATCACTAGCGACCAATGATAAAAATAAAGTATAACAAAAAAATAAGTATATAGTAAATTATTATGATTGAAGTTTATATAGGGTAATACATTTGAATAAAATTTTAAAATATTATATTAATATAATTATGTTTATTATACACGGGGTTAAAGTGTTTTTGTGGAAGTGGGGAAAAAATGTAAGGGGTTTCCTTAACTAAACTTGTTTTCTTGATTCATAATTATTTTTTTACAATGTTTTTTGTTGATGGGTTTCTTATGTAATATGATTATATTATAATATATTTTCACCTTCTCTCCTAGGTAATTACATTTATATATTTTATTATTCATAAAATATTATAATATTAAGAATAATTATCATTCTCCCCAAATGAGAACTTTTTAATTCATATCCTTATTCACTATTCCAACTAATGTTATACTTTCTTATTTTTAAATCCAAATATGTATTTTTTAGGTGGTATTAAAATATTTCTCAAAATATTTTCAAATATAATATTGATCACTATTCATATGATGTGGGTTTTAATAAAGGTATATTTTTATAAAAATTAAGAGGGGTTTCCTATCATGATCGTACATGTTATCATCCAAACCACATTTAATTTGGAAATACATTATCTCTTTTTCTAAAGGATTATAAATTTATATTTCATGTTATGTTATTTTATCAAAAATAATATTTTCAAAATTGACTCATAACATGTTATTTTTATGAAAGTGTTGGGAAATTTACTATAAATTATCTTATACATTTCAACATTATTATAAACTTTAATTATAAAATAACTAACTAATATAAAGTTATGTTTTATGAATCCCATTCTAAATTCTGTTATGAAAACCCCATTTTTGGTGATTGAATATTTGGTATCAATTGATCTAATTTTGATATAACATTATGTGATGCCATTTGGAAATGATATAAAACCCAATTCGTTCTGTAGGATTTCATGATATGTTGAAATATTATTTTCCTATGAAAAAAATATGCATGAATAATGATAGATGGGTATTATATCTCCATCTAATACATTCATTAATAATTTTTAATAAGTGAGATAATGATTCATGGAAATTATTGGATTTATTCAGAATATAACTGGTGGATATGCTTTGATTATTTCACCATAGTAAGGGTTTAAATGCTTGAATTCATTCACACCATAATATGTAGATATTCTTGGATTTATACATAATATAAATGGTTGATATGATGGTATTTTTTCCAATATATAGGGTGGATATTCTTGGATTTGTCCACAACATAAAGTGTGGAGATGCTTTAATTTTATCACATATTAAAGGGTGGACATGCTTGTATTTGTTCCAAACCTAAATGGAGGACTTTATTGGATTTATTCACAAGTTGGTGACTCCATATGATTATGTTTTGGTTCACAACTCCTTTATATTCTATGAATTAATTACATTTAATATTTTTATGTCATATAACTTTGATTTTTCTCTTTGGTTCATGTTTCTTATCTATCACTCTTATGTCAGGGAACATGTCTTTTCATTTGAGATTACATGTCCTTCTATCATGATTCATGAAAAACACTTTTTATTCCATGTATTTTAATAATAAATTTATCTCAATACAATGTTTTCTCATATACCTAGGATCTAACCATTGATGATGTACTGACAATTTATCCCTTAATGAGAATTTTATCTCACCCATTTGTTATATTTTTATTCCAAAGCTTATAAAGATTTGTATAACCTATAAATTGTATAGAAGGGTGTTTAGTGTGGTTTAATAGTGGATAAATGTTCAAAATAGTTATAAATTATTTTTATTTTGTAGTTATTCTTCAATGATAGCGAACACTTGTTTCTTGTGATTGTGAAATTATTTGTAAGATATAATGTAAAATTTATAAAGTAATTAAAAATGTCAAGACCCGTCCTTAGGGCCCGTGCTGTGACTACCCCAAGCCCACCTTCCATAGGCCAAGGGCTGGCGACTAGCACTAAAGGCATAAATCCCTAAGCTGGGAAGGCATTGCCTTTATGAAAGTAAACAAGCACAATAGAGTACGCAACAGGAAGTAAAAACTAAGTGAAAAATCTATACAAAAAGTAGTGCTAAACGTAAAGGGGCCAGAAATACAAGCCCAATAGTAAAGTACAGGTACAATGGAAAGCAAGTACAACTGAAAAAGGGACAACAACTAAAAAGGGCAGCTCCTGGAACGTCTGCCGAGTATCCTACCTGAAGGGTAGGTACATATGTCCACCTCAGCACTCCACGTCTATCGGTCCGCTTCATGTACCGTCTCGCCGTGTGATCCACCTCCGGGTACCATCTGGTCTTGGCTTGCTCTCAGCCTCCGTCAACACTGTCCGTCGTCTGCATCCAACACAACGATGTGTGGGCATAACCCATGCAGGGGTGAGTATAACGATACTCAGTAGGGACCCCGAGACCCCCAAAGGTCTCCCGGAATCCACAATGGACAATCCACAGAAGAAAGATACAACCACGAAGTATCAACCAACCATACATAGGTATATGAACATACATATACCAAAGTTATCAATCTCAGTATGGCTCCAACTCTCGAGCCCAAGCACAACCCAGTCCACAGAGTAAGTAAAGTCAATCACATCGATGATAATGATTGAAAGTCAAGACTCAACTCACAAAGGTATAAATCTTTCGTATAGAGATAGAGATGATCAGATGTAGTCATTGATTCATCTAATCTGTCAGACCCACACAGGATTCCGGTACAGTAGTCGTCGCTATCGAACCCACGTAGGATTCTAGTACAACAGTCGTCGCAGTCGCAGCCAGCTCTAGGGTTCCCGCACACATCATGCTCGATTCTGGGAGGGTCCGCTCCTCAAGCAAAGAGGTCTTTACATCAACTATCACTAAGTCTAGAGTTGATGTACCCCTAAGTTCCTTCTCATCAAAAGGAACTCAACGTGACAGACGACGTGTCAATCGGACGCCCAGTCTGAGAGTTATTGGCGTTTTCATTCCAGGGGACCGGTTGGAATTACGCTCATTCCAAACACGGCCATTTCCCAAAGTCGTTCAAAACTCACTTAGAGTATCGCAATAGGACTTCTTCATCATGAGGGTCCCAATTCCGCAGACGGTGCGTCGATCGGATGCGCGATCTAGAAGTTATTCATGTTTAAGCGTAACAGGCCCGACCCGTCAAGCCCAGTGGGCTGGCGGGTCGGCCCGTCCTGGCTCGGTGGGTCCGAACCGACTGAGGGGTCGGCCTGGCCCGGTGGGGCATGGCCTGGCCCAGAGTAACGTGACTCAAACTAGTGGGGTGCGGCCCGGCCCGCGGCTCGGCCCGCTGGCCGAGCGGTGCGGGGGGCGTGGCCCCCCCGTTTTTCCAAAACGGCGGCGCCGAGAAGCGTCGCCCCTCCTTCCCAGCCTGCCGAAGTTGGCCGGTCTTCTCCGGCACAAGTGGCCCACACGGGCGGGAAACTATTCTACCATGTAACACCTTCAGGTAATGTAGTCTCCTTCAACTCGACCGGCTGGTTCGCCCGCCGAAGCGGCCCGCGGAAGTGGGCCGCGGATCTCCGCAGCGCGGCGCCAAGAGGCGTCGCGGTTCTCTAGCCCGGCCGGCTAAAGCCGGCCAGTTCTTCCTGCCCAGCCGGTCATGACACCGTCTGGTTCTTCTTCGGCCAAGTGGCCCACCATTTCAGGCCGCGGTTCTTCCGCACGCGGCCGGCGCGCGACCACCATTATCTCTGGTCGCCGACGCCACCGCCTCCTTCGTCCGTGGTCCTCCTCCAGCATGGTGTGACGGCACCGTGACCCCCTTGACTTAGCCCCCGTTGCCAAAAACAACAATAACCAACAGAGGGTTTTTGGGCCGTGTTGGTTTAACCCGTGCCCTCCATATTAGTTGGTATAAATTGGCCAAAGTCAAACCAAGTCATGCATCGAAGAACAAGAGTTTAATTTTATTCCATTAAAATCAATCAAAGACCCCTACATTGATTTCAAGAACGGTGCACGTCAACGAGCCACAAAAGACAAGCGTCGCAGAGGTTAGAAGTTGCGGAATACAGACGTCGATTCTGTTGACGTCGGGGTGCGTCCGAAGAGGAAGCATCATTGGAGAAGTTCTTCACGTTCTTCATCGGAGATGTTCTTCATTGAAGAACATTGTTATTTTTCGAGAGAGGAACACATTTATTCTAATTCTCCAGAGCCTCCCCAATCCAATATTTTCCAACGCAAATAAAATAAAAGCTACCCAATTTAATAATTCCATGCATTTAAAATTAATTCAAATGAACCAATTAATTAAGGGTTCTTAATTAATTAAATTGATGAGGTTGGCACAATTAATGGAGGGAGGTGGAGAGGCTCCTCTATTAAGTGGGAGTTTAAAAGTTAAAAAGGGTTTTCATGGGAGTTAAATGGAAGATGAAGAGTTAGGTTCTCATGTGGGCCCCACAACACATTATCCTTTCATGGGAGGTTATGTGGGGTGTGGGACCCACCCCAACTTCCCTTTGGAGGAAATAACTACCTCTTAAATAAAATTTTACAATACAACAATTTTATTTAATTTTTTACGAATCCCCAAATTATAACTTCTACTCTCGACCAAACGTAACTGCGGTTAAGGTCTCCTTAAGTGAATACCGGCGTTGCAAGTTCATCGGTTCCCTTGGATTTCAATTCCGAGCACCGGTTTAAATGATAGAAAAACCCGTACGTACGTTTACTGAATGTACCTGAACAAAACTTCAGAAATTGATTCCGGGCACACCGGGTCTCGGAATCAGGCGCCGTCAAAAACTGTAGACTCATAAAATTCCAAAGAATTTAAGAAAAAATTTTCCGTGAAATTTCCAGGTCTTTAAAAAAAATAAGGATATATTTAGCTTCATTTACCATATTTTATAATAGAAAAGGGTTTAGTTATTTTTTAGGAATTAGGATGAAAGAACTTTAGCGAAAACCCAAAGGGTAGTTGTAAGCATAAGATAACTTCCTAAAAATTTGGTAATGTATATATTGTGTGGGTTTTCATGATATGAAATCCATATATATATACTATAAGTAAATGTAGGCTCTAGATAATTTTTACCAAGGGTGTAAGACCCTAAAAGGATTATTGAGGTTTAAGTTTCTCTTCACATGGTTCATAAAAATGTTCCCTAACTGCACACCTGGTTTTTCACTATTAGTGTATATGCATTTTGTTAATTCACATTCTCTTTATGAACTATTATGAGGAATTTTAATATATATAAGTTATATAAACTAATAATAAATTACCATGGATAAACAATTTTGTATCCAAGATATTTATAAGTTAGGATATACACCCTATTTATGAGTTACATCAAAAATTTATATAGTTTGATATTATGTGTTTATTAATTTTTTGGTACATCAGATATATTTAATGAAATGAATGGATCTTGAAGAAAAAAAAATTTATAATTGGATTGACGTAAAATGATATGCTTTTATAATGGAACAAACAATTGGTATGGGAGTTAGTTTTTTTTGGAAATTCTTATCCAACTACGACAAGCTATGAATAACAATGTTAACTATTTGGAATTCCCAAACACACCAAAGAAGGGGAATATTTCAATTGAGTCTTTATTAGGAAATACAAACCCTCCATCGATGTCTATTATAATACACTTATTTCTAATAAATAGATCAATGTTATATAAAAATTATTTTAATTTATACAATGATTGAAACATGGGAAGGTTATTATGACTGTTTATAATTTTGAAGGAGTGGCTAACTAATGGTAGAATGGCATTAAGAATGCAATGATAAAGGAGGAAGTAGATTATATTTAATAAAAGGTGTTAAAAAAAGTATTTTCACCTTTTATTTTTCCATGAAATCTTTAAATTAATATGGAGAGGCAATTTATGAAATTATAAAAAAAGATGATGAATCTAATGAAACATATGAAGAAATCATCACATGGCTCTCATGGGGTTATTCTAGTTTTATCTATATCCATAATTGAATAAAAAAAATTCAATTTTTTTATTTATATTTCATTGAGTTTAATCCCATAATTAATCCAAATACCATGAAATTGAAATTATTTTGATACTTTTAGAGAATATGGAATTTATTTGAAATTTTCATAATATGTGGAATTTTTTTATTACTCAATTTTCACATTTTTTAAAAGACCAATACATTAATTTTTTGATACATGATATTTCATTTTTAAAGAAAAATTAATATTTTTGAAATAATATTTTGATCTATTTTTAATGAAATTGAAAAAATCAATTATTTTCTTTTCAAAAATACATCTATTTTATTAAAATTTGACATTATTTTGAAAATTTAATTTCTAAATGGCTCCAATATAGATTTTAAATTATTTTATTCATGTTTATTTTGTTGAAATCCATGAATATATTTTTAGAAATTTGGAATGTCATTTTAGGTGTCTTCTAGAATTAATTTTTAAATTGATTTAATTTTTAATTTTAATAGTTTTATTTATTCATTGAAATAATTATTTTAATTATAAGTAAACCAAAATGTTTATTTATAATGATAAATTTCATTTTTTAAATATGGATTAAATTTTGTTTCTATTTGTGATGATTGGATATTGAATCAATTGTAAATTGGAAAATTGTAATTTTTTTTAATGTCATACAATTTTGAATTAAATAAAATAAAAACATTATTTAAACAATGGAATTTATTTTGTATTTTAAAAATTTGAAATTAATTTAATTTCTTATTATTATATAATTTATTTAGAATACTACTTTCACAAAAAAAATATTTTGTGATTTGTAAGGTGTATTAAAACATGTTTCAATGGATTGAAGCGACCATATAACAACCTCAAGAGACCTTTCCAGTTATCTAGAAAATTTTAAATTTCCTCGAGTTTATGCACATTTAAAATCCAAGTAACTATGCTCAAAAGTATATGAAATGGTCAAACCAAATGTAAGAACAACCCTTGGTCTATACACTAACCTCATGTGAAAATTCTAGTGACCATGAGTAAATATGAAAGAAATGTTAAAGTCATGAATCTTATGCACTTCAATTTTACACTATCCATATGAGGGAAGTGAGCCAAATAAAAAAGTCATAAAGGAATTATTCGACCAGACCCTTTTCCAAAAACATCATGCTAATATACATAGACCATTATTCTACTACAATTGACCACATCATTTTTTAATTGACCACAACACTGAAAATTCTATAATGGGATGAAGCGACCATGATTCCACTGTAATCAAGTTAAAAATTCATCATTCGATCACCCCACCTCGTCTTCATATGGTAGATGTATCACTCCTCCACCAACCAAGGATAAATTGACCCCAATCCTAGATTAGGTAAAGAATATTATTTTAATAGAACACTGATTGAGATACAGTTTGACATCCATCACTAAATCCTTTTAATGAAGCTGATATGATATTAATTCTAAAGATTAGTTTTCAAATCCCAAGAATCCCAAAACAGTTATGGTGGAATGTTGAAATGAATGTGTGGTGTATAATCTCAAATGATTTGGATATAACTCAATATGACCCTACACAGATTATTTAAAATAACCCAATGACCGGTTCCACATTCAAGATCTTGAATTGGGCCTAAAATTTCCACCATTAGTAGCGTAATCAGAGAGTTATCCATGAAAATAGAGGGTTACTCATATCGATGCACTGAATAAAGTAGATGGAAGTATGATAAACAGATTGAAAACTGACTTGAAGAAGTCTAACTATGACTCTAAGATTTCATCGCCTCACATCGCATCAAGGATTCATTTATTTATCCAAACCAATCTAACTATAACAAATTTAATGATCTACTAGAGACATTTATAACGATTAATCAATACAAGATTGATGAAATTGGTTGGTGCTAGATATGATTCAAATCATTGAGGATGATGGATGTTGATGATCTAAAACTATTGAAATACTTTTTTGAGTTTGTTTTGATGGTATAATGATTTTAAGGACTTCATTGTTCCCCAATACACTATTTGTGAATCTGTATATTGTCTCACCTATTGTACTCAATGTAATGCCTATGATAAATCATACCCATATTCCATGTAATGGTTTGTACCAACCTTACCCGTCCTTTGAATTCTTATCGAGTATTAGAGATGTTGTGGGAGATTTTGGTAGTGATCTAGAGGATTGAGGTTTTGATTTGACTTTTAATGAACACCATGACTTGTTCAATGGATTGGAATATATTTTGGAGGGAGTTTAATATTATGTGTGCTCCTCATCAAAATGGTCTATGAGACCATGCCCTAAATAAATCATAGTTTTGGGCATATTTCCCTGATGGTATTAATATATGTACCAGGAATCTTTAAAATTCTCATAGAGGGTGTGGTTCATTATGATAGATTCAATATAAAATTTATATAAGAGTCACATCACAGTATAAACTGGGGAAATGTGAGGAAAAAATTTGAAGCTTATAAAAACAAGGTTATGGTGCCTAACTGTGGTGAAAGATAAAAGAATCACTAGAACCTATATCATAAATATTCCTAGGTTGTGGTTTTGGTTAAATCACATTTTTAAAACAATTAAAAAAATAGAATATTTTGTGAAGTCTTTTGATCACACATTTATTGGACCGACCATGGTTGTTTTGGTTGTTCACCACAACATGGGGGATTATAGTGTGATTTTCTTATAAATAGGAGGCTCTTGTTCACTAATTTCAATTCTCTTATTCTTACTTTGAGATACATTAATCATTTGGACCTCCCCATCCCTCTCTAGTAATTATTTTATGTAGCTTAACACCTTGGTTCATCTTGAGTTGATAATATTAGATTCCCTTAGGATTATTTAATCCTTTCTTTCCTCTTTCCTCCTTCCTCATTTTCTCTTCTATCCAATTATCACTGTGGTGAAATTTCTACTCTTTTAAAGGATTATAGGGTGGATTTATATATATAATAATCCTATCCTAATTCCTTCGATATAGATGGTGTTTTATCATTGGTATTGTAAATTTCTATATGAACCACCAATTGATGTGGGAGATCATTTTTCTCTCTTATATTAGTTATATATATGGGTTTTTCCTAATTATTTTTACTTTGGAGAGGTAGTAAGCATATATTTATGGAGACAATTAAATGGTTTAATTTAAATTGAATGGGGTGATAATAAATCACATGAGATTTAATTTTTCATGATTTTTGAAAATATATTGATCATGATTGATATTTATTTTACCACAATTGGATTATGCTGAGGTTTGTTATGTTATTCTGGATTTTGAAAATTGGTATATCTTGTTGTTCTTTTTTCCTCGACTTTCTACATATAAAAATGGATAAGAATGTATATCTGGATAATAATTTTGTTACCCATTTAATATCATATTGTGTTAGAGTTACCACGAGAATATTGAATTATATATGATGAAGCCCTTATATAAAGATGAAATGTGTTTTGAAGAGGCTATGATGTGTGGGGGTTTTATTGTATGGTGTTTTGATTGTGTGGTGGTTGTGTTTTTTCATGGATGTGTTGCATAATGGTTGCAATGTGTAGAGGTTATGATGTTGAGTGGTTATGATAAGTGGTGTTTTTATTTTTGTGATTGATAATATTATGAAGATGAGTTTTTTGTATTGTTTTTTTCTTGTTTCTTAATAGTTATATAATAAATTTTAATGAAGAAAATAAAAGGAATGGGATGCAATGGTTAATGAAATAGAGAATTAAAATCATAAGTATGGTTAATGTAGTTATTTATAAACATTAAGTGAAAGATAATGACTATTTAACATGGTTGGTAACTAGAAAATACCTAAATGGATCAAATCAAAATTAAATATGTAATGTGGCTTGTGGTTTTTGGATTTCTTATGCGGTGTAATGCATATAGAGGTTGCAGTGGTAGTAGTTGAGGTTGTTAGGCCTTGTAGTGATGTATTAAAATGGGATAGTTCACTTATTATGAACCCATAGATAGGGATTGTGTTTTAGATTGATATATTTTATTTTTATTTTTATTTCTACAAGTACCCCACTTAAACTGCACGTTTTGTGCCGAAATTGAAATGTTTTAGAGGGTATTTTTCCAAACATACTAGACGGTGAGGATGGATTGGTGAAAAAACCCTATTCCACTTATCACTCTTCTATTAGAGGTTTTATAAATGAGATATGATGGCATGAAGACATAGTTATCTTATTGTTTGTATTGACAAGACCGATGATGTTGTTCTTGGTGGGGGTCATGCATAATAGGATGAGGGCATGAGGTTTGATCCTTTATATTCATTATAACTTACTAATTTTGATATATGTAAGTGATTATGTGAGGATATTTTTGCCCATTTTTCATTGGGTGGGACATGATGACCAGTTTTATTTGGGGTTATGGGTATGATGTGGTTTCCTAAGTATCTTCAGGAAGGTTTCTATGGAAGGGATGTGTGTTTTGGGATGTTCAACATTGGGGTGCGAGTGTGAAAAAATAGAGGGAAAGTGGTGCATGGTAATTTTCATTGATATTATTCTTATCATGTTACTATAATTGGATGATTTATTTGTTTAGTGTACCAAGATAAGGATGGTACTGGTTAGTTGATTTATTTAGGTGCGTGTTGGATATGTTATTCCCTCATGGTTGCATTAGTATTATATTCTATGATATGTAGTTCATTGGAGGCAGTGGATACAATCAAATTAAATATATCTATTATGATCACCACACATATATATAAACTATTTCTTTAGGTGTCTAAGAGGATTTCATCGGCTGACTTGGACATTACTGAAAAATACATTGGGGTTGTTGCTATGTCACTTCCTTAATACTTTATTTTGTGTATTAATTTGAATAATCATTATATTTCTTACTTTATACATGTATTATGGGATGTTATGGTTTTAATTATTTATTTATGTGACAAAGTTTCTTGGTGGTTGATATCTTATCAACTTATCCTGTACTATCTATTGGGGGTAATACCTTCTACATGTAATATTTTTATTCCCTTGGTTCTACTATCCAACTTGAGCCCCACTAAAGGAATGGATTAGTTCTCATTATCTCTCTTCTGTCATCTTTTTTCTATGAGGGGTAACTTATTATGGAGCGGGACATGACATAGTGGTATAAAAGGATATGTTTGATAGATATAATTTAGTTTAGAGTTATTCACCTAGGGGATATCATGGGTTTGTAGGGAAATATCATCATGTGATCATGGTTTCTGACACAGGACATGCAATAACATCAATGAAATGGTATTTTAGGGGCCCATATGGTTGGATGAAAGGAATATAAGTTTGTCAAATTACCAAATGATGTATATCCTCTTGTAGGTTAAAGACCTAATTGAGGTAGATGAATCATGGTTGTTTGAAATTTTTGTTGAATTGGGGTTTCATTATAACTTGAAATGAATTAATTTAATGAACCACAATAAAACTTCAGACTAAAATGACTAGGGAATAATTGTTTTTCATTCAGTTTTGGATTGTGGATTTCATCCATTTGTGGTTCAACATAGTGAGGTTCAACAGGATGGCCTATTTGACCACCATTTGGTTGACTCAGTTAAGAAGGATGATGAGTATATAAAATATTTCACTCCTTAAAGAAATATTATTTGGAAATGTATGAGGGTATAATCTCCAATATGGAGATATATCATTCAATGTATGATATTGATGTCATATTTAGTTTGATTTGGGACTTGTTATAGTACTTGGTAACATTGGTAGTCAGTCTGATGATAGGTGCAATGCATCTATGATAGAAATTTTAGGTAAAGGAGTTGAAGTAGGTAGATTTTTCTTATACATTATTACATAAGGTGTTCCTATCATCTTCCATTAAGGAATTAATAATATATGAGATTATTTCTCTTCAACAGGGGAGTATGTTTATCCAAGATATTAAGATCATGTTCATGGAGAATTTTTGTTTCACCCCAATCATTGTATAGATGAGGAGTATCATGATTGGTGTCTTGAGGAGGCACTATTTTCTATATCTAGTATATAGTTACTCCGTTTACATTGACAATGTATTTATTGGTACATACTAAATTAAAGGTGATTGAGAATATAAACACATGAGGAGGATTACCATAAAAGGGGAACCAACATGGTTCCTTAAAGGGAATTGTTTTTTTGTATCATATCTTAGGTTCTAGGGCTATTAAGTTTATGAACTATGGGGATTTGACCTCAACAACCCATTTTATCCATCTAGATCTAGTGGATTCAATTATTTTACATAGGGATTTGGAATAGTGTGAAATGTCCATGAGTGTCGTGGTCATCAATAATATCAGTACATAGTCATTATTAGATATTAATATGGCAGGGTGGTCATGTCTAATATCAGTCTCAATAGAAACCACCAGAAATGACATTTTAGTAGAAGGATTAGTATATCTCTTATATTCTAAGAGGATATTGGGTTTATAGGGGATGACCTCCAGATATTCCTTGTCTCTAGGGACTATTACTTAAGCATGGCCATAAAGGTTTCCATAAAAAGTTAAATATGGGAGACGATCATGTATAGTTGCATGCCATGTATGTTCCAAGACTAGATGTTATAGTGATCACCATAAATAAAATATTATTTTCACATACAATTATTTGTTCCTTATTTGATTCATGATAATTTTTATCATTTTTTACCCACCTTAGTCTATTTGTTGGGACTAGATGTTATGCTTTTCAAAGACAACAATAGTTTGTAAATTTTGTTGTATAAGTATAGAATAATTATGGAAAAAATTAGCCATATTGGGATCAATTCATTATGTTGATACAAATGTAAAATTTCATTCTTAACCTTGATTGTATGTATTCAATCTGTGAAGTTGTTGACTACATCCAGAGGATGGTTGTGTCTTCTAATGTGGATGGTTTGTGTGTATTTTTCATTAATGAATGATATTTTTGTGTGGGTAGGAGGAAAGTGGAGCCCCTCATCTCATTTATGATCGAATATTTAGTGAATTTACTCGTTGATGGGATGGTTTAGGATTCTATAGTAATTTAGGAATTACTAGATGTTTTTTGATTTGATGTTGTCATGCTACCCCTGAAATGTGATATCGAGTACATAGTATATTTATATCTAGAAAATTCTTTGATTTTAATGTCTTCTTATCAGATTTAATCCTCAATATTGTGGATTCATATATATGATATAATGTAAAAGGATTTTATATAGACTTGTGAGTCACCATGGGGTGCTATGTTGTTATTCTTTAATAAGGTAGATGATAGTCTAAGGATGTGTATAGACTGAAAAATGTTGAATTAGGTGATGATCAAGAATCTCCACATTCTTATGCTGATTAATGATCTTTCTGGGTAGTTTATAGGACATATTTCACAAACCAAGCTGGGATGCCATCTAACCCAACACCCGACCTGGTCCGCGACATGATCCGAAGGGCGTTCCCAATCCCCACAGATGGGAAACTAGTGCTGGGAATCGTATATAAAACAAGAGGGAAAGATTTGGTCCAATAATAAATTGGATAAAAATATACAACATTGAAAATGCAGCAGAGCTAACAACAAATAAATCTCAAAAAAAGAACAATCTGGTCCAATACAAATACAACTGAATAAAACTAACACTGAAAGAACCAAGAGTTACAATAAAATAAAACAACCAACTACTAACACGATCTCCATGTGACCTCCTGGTCACCTCCAACCACAAGACCACCCTACTCCAGGAGATAAATCGAACAAGAAAAACCTGATCAAAACCTGAACCTGCAAAATAGCTCAGGTCTACCGACACCGAGTGGTATAGGTAGGGTGTGAGCTAATAGCTCAGTAAGAAATCACCATAGATTCTAAGTGTTTCCTTTCCCAAAATAGTCCATTAATACTAGTTTAAAATACAATTATAAAAATAGTTTTTTTTTCACATTTTATTAAACAACCACAACTTTCCCATTTCCAAGGCCAACACATGCCGCCATCCATTTTTCAAGAAAACTATCATTTTATAACAAAAACCCAACCCAAAAATTACTAGTAACATATTTTAATTGAAGAAATTTAAATGGAAAACAATTTCAAAGAATGTAACATTAAATACAAAACACTTACATTTAAAATTACCAACCCAAACTACCGTATGTCGACGGGAGGTGAAATATAATTATTGAGCACTAGTCACCGGAACACCCCTAGGCACTAGCTAGCTGTGGGCCCCAGGTACCTCGTATCTTAGTGAAAAGTTACCATAACAATATCCTCTCTAGTTCACAATCCACTAGTATAGAACATACCCATAACCTATTGGTCCCCAACATCATCATCATAGTTTAGTTAGTGTTGTCATCGTCAAACTTGCTATGTGAAATAGGGGCCAAACCCCACAGGATCACTAGCATACTAGTACAAGTCCGCCCACCTAGATACCCTGGCTTCCCATTTTGTTCTCAATAAAATTTCACACATCACATGTTACCACATACACCATTTATCAACCACACCAAGCATCTCATTTCATAAGCCACCACTTTCACATCACAAACCCACTCTTGAGAAATTAATAAAACCAAAACATTTACAAATCACTTCAAAAACCATGAGGAACACCACCTCTTCAAATTTTTTCTAAAAAAGCCTTTACACAATTTAGGAAAAACATGAAACACTAAAAACATGACAAATGGTCCATCACATCACTTAATCATTCAAACCATCTTTTAAAACACCTCAAGTTTCCAACTGGGCATTCACATTTTCCGAATCACATTCTTTTCTAAAATCAACGAAAAAACATCACCTTTAAAGGCACAATTCCAAATATGTCATTATGTTTACACAACAAAATTCATTTACCAAAACATTTTCAAATAATTTCCAAATTCATCTTCAAGTGTGAAATGCCAAAAAAAACCCCTCAAGCCAAACATTTTCCAAAACACACACACTAAAAGCCAAACGGGCATATCCCCCCATGGGATTCCATTTTGAACAATATTTACGAAACTAATATTTCAAGGAACACCCAAAAACCACTTCCAGAAAACCAAAAATTTTCTTTAAAACCAAATCCAACCTTCCACATTATTCACAGAACATAAAACAATCCCATTGTAACCATAAAACCCTTTTTCCAACATTTTAACACTTCTAAAAAGATAAATCATTACCAAACCATAAACACCATGTAACGCCCCGACCCCAGCTACCCAGAGTCGGTGTATTACTTCGTAACATTGGCATGATCACAAAAGATCAATTCTCGAAAGACCGATTAGTTTAGTTTCCTTGGAAACACTAGATACATTCATAAGTCTTACATTACATCATAAAGTGAAAAAATAATAACAAAGTCTTCATAGTACACACTCATATCCTCTTCTGACTATCACTGCAGGTCATTCATAAAATACTTCTTCACATCCTGGAAAATATTAAAACATTGAAAGGGGTGAGCTCAGATGCTCAGTAAGGATAACAATATAGCGGAAGCTTTCATAAACAAACATTAACATTTAAGGCAATGTATAACTAAAACAAAAGCCTTTTAAACTTGAACTTTAGCATAATATGGAAAAATTAAAATGAAATAATGCCATTTACTTAATCACATGGATATTCTACTGGTCAAATATTCACATGAAATATCAATAACCACTTTTATAATGATGGAATGCATAATGCCAGACTATCATAACCACGTAGCCAAGGCCTCGTGCCAAAACTACAAATAATATTTTGTCAAGGACTCATGCCAAGACACTAGTTTGTCTCATGAGACCTACCGATGCATCGAGGAGCTATAGCGGGCTCCACCCGTCACTTATTAAGTCTAATGCATTCCTCATATGAATAGGTTTAAACATATCATAAACCATAACATAATCATATCACATAAAACATGCATAAAGGAAACATAACATTTCCATATTTCAATCACAAGATATCAATACAACACATTGATATAATAAAAACACTTTCAAAACCATTTTAAATACCAAAATAAAAGAAATTTAAAACTTTGTATTTATTTTTCATTAAAAAAAGTTGTGGCTTGTAGAGGAAGCCGAAACTCAAATAATGGTCACGGCGGCGGAGAAGTCGTTGTCGACGCATATGTACGGAAAGAAAAACATTCCCTTTTTGTCATTTAGTAAAACGCTTCATATAAAAAATATTCCTTTTGAATAAACGTAAAAGTCAAAGGGGTTTATACACCGTATAAAAGAAAGTTGTGTATTAAACAAAATATGCCTCAATGAAAGGAGATTAAGACGAAGTCTTTACAAAGATCATTTTTTTAAAATAAAATAGATATATTATGTGTATTTACTATAAGTACACATAAATAAAATACAAATACAATATAGGACATAATAATATCATGACATAATTTGAAAGTAGGAGATTAACCCAAAGAACGAAAATTGGGTTAAGAAGTTCCCTTACCCTGCGTCCTGTCTTGAATAGACCATTCTTTAACCTCCTGAATAATAAACTAGAGTTAATTTATAATTTCTTAAGAACCTTTTTCAAGTTTTTTATTCCTTTTATATCACTTATTACCATGTTATGAACATTATGTAATTATTTAAGTTAATAACGGTCGTTTTGTCGATCTTTGGTACCTGAGTCAAAAATAGACTTCTTATAATTACACTTTGTTCATGTGGTAATATATACATTATATCCATAATTATATTCATGATTTATATATCATATAAATCATATATATCCAGTATATACATTCATTTATAATATTACATAACATTTAGAGGTAAGAAATGAAATGCACCGTTCATGGAGACGGTAAGCCGTACGTACGCATGAACGCTACTTTCATTTCTATTTCATATTTAATGGAATGAAGTTATAATTATATAAAGGTATAATATAATTCCAGTATAATATAATGTATAATACCATTTACTCCATCCTTTATACATCCCACATATGGCATTAACGATTCAAATCACTTTGAGGGGGCGGTAGTCCGCACTTCCTAAAATGAAAATATCGCGTTTACCCATAATGGAAACCATAAAGGTATGCCATAAATGAAAAATACAAAATCATAAGTAAAACAAAAACATAATATATATCATATATAAAAATAGTTTCATCATAATTTCCACCATTAGAGGTGTTATATGAGTGTTGAACAATCATCATTTCGTGAGGCAAAAATTCGCCATCCACATAAACAGTATCTTCTTTAACCATTAGATGTAGGTGTGTGTAAGTGTAGATCGAATACTTCTTATAACAACATCCTAGTATATTGAGGATACTGGTTTTGTTACAAAAGAAATGAATAAAAAGTGTTTAGGGGGTTGGATAATCAAAATAATACAAAACAACATTAGAGAAGACATTACCTTAAAATCGGGTAACTCTTTTTGATTTGAGCCAAAGGCTTCCTTGGGAAGACTTATGAAAAAAGTGAGGCTTCTAAGAGTAAGGGAGGGAAGTTGGGAGAGTATTTGGGCAGAGTTTGGCCGAGCCAAATGGCTTGAAAGTGTGAATAAGGTAGTAGAGTTGGGGGCCTTTTATAAGAGGAGAGGAGGGGCACTCTTGGAAAGTAATGAAATGTTACTTTATTATACAATGATTTTCGGATTCTAAATGTCCCAAACTTATATAATTCAAGGATAAGGTGATAAGGGTTCGAAATATACTCATACAATAGGTTTTTGACAAGTTTAAGCCTTATATTTTACATTATATTTTCATTTTATTTAAATCGTTAATTAATGAGGTAATCGCGACATCATCATGGTGTCATAAATAATTTAATTTAATTAATGTCTAAAAATTATAAAAAAATTTATCATGATGTAGGAAATCTTTTTATATTTCTAATTAATATTTATAGTTAAAAATATGACTTGTATAACTCCATTTAAAAATTGTTTTAGTAAAACAACTTATGTTTGTGACATTTTTATTTTAACTTTAAATAAAAGTTATTTATGTCATTTTCCTACCAAAGTGGATCCATGGGGTCCCCAAGTTGACCCATGTATTTTCTTGGTCTTCCAGGACTCATCCAATAGAGGTAGGACAAGTGTAAAGGTCATTTCATATTTTTATAATACCATTTTTACCTTAAATTTCACTAATTACCTTTAATCGCGATTAATTAAACTTAAAAGTTACTATTCACCAAAAAATTATTTTAATCCCATTGAACCACATTTTACTTCCTAATGAAAACCATGTATGTCGGATGTTTGAAAATCAAATCACAGAAGTGGTAATATTTCATTTAAACGAGAAATCAGTTATTTAACTACCACTTAGTGGTTTCAATATTCATAAAAAATTTAAGTTTTTCAGAACAATGCCAAAATTTCACCCTAAGCTATAATTGATATTACGAATTAAAAAATGATGGATATTTTATGAAATTCCAAACATATAAGTTGCATTAATTAATTTTATAATTAATTGCCGCTGTCACAACAAATAGCGTGTTTTTAAGAAACAATATATATCAAAAGATTGACAATTGTTTATGTCCAATTTCAAAGTGAAATTAATTCTAATGAACACCATTGGATAAAATGGTAAAAATATATTCTAATTATACTTTAAAACCACTCAATAGTATAACTTATCACTATAAATTATTTTTATTAAAAAAGTTGTTTTAAGTATTTTTCACTATTCATAAAAAATTGGAAGTTCTCAGAAAAATACCAAAAATTCAACATAGGATAATTTTGATATTACAAATCCAAAAATGAAGTCCATTTTGAAATGTAAAATATATATAATTTCAAAAAGTGGTTATTACTATTCATAACTGCTACTTTTATTGGTCGCGGTGTGTTAGAACTCGAGGTTGCGTACAACACACACTGCTCTATTATTCAAAGAGGAGCGTACCATGGAAGCTTGGGGTGTTAAACACCAAATCAAGACCACAAATAATAAACAACCATCCAACCATAATCAAGGTTAAAAATTTAATAAAAACTCCCAATTTAACTTTAAAGAACAATGAGGCTTTAAACAATAACCCTTGGTGTAATAAACCTAGGTATTTCACACAAATCCCTTTGAAAACCTATTTTTAGTAAAATCTACCAATACAGAGACATCATTCGCATCAATCCATAGATATATTAGAGGTGTGAAAGAAATTTAAAAATTAAATGAAAACACACAATTGCATGTGGAGTGTTCCAAAAAGGAAAAAGTTGGAAACACCTACCTCAACCATGTACGAATGGAACGAAACTTCAAAGGAGGAGAGATCTAATCCCCACTGACCATTCGCACACCCTAGATCCAAATAAAAATTAACCAAACATAAAACCTAGACATTAGGGTTTGGCCACAGAAGAAAACCCCCAAAGGAAACCCAAGAACAAAGAGGGAAAGGGAAGAAGAGAAGATTTGATGAAGGAAACATGAAGAAACACCAACCTTTATTGATAAATTGCCCCAAAAAAGCCCCAAATCGAAACAGGAAGTAAGGGGAGGCTCCTCTGGTCGATTTCCAACCGAGAGGGATTCATTTTTGAGGTATAATCACCCAAATTGGAGATCTACATCAAAAGTTTTAAAGCCCGCAAGTGGCTACATGGTTTGTCAAGCCATGCGGGGACTATTGGAAACTCCTACAACTTTTCATGGTTAGGTTTCATGGTTTTTCCAGGATGTGCTCAAACCGTGCGACCCCAAAAATTGGCTGAAAACCCCAAAATTACACCCCAATCACTAGGAAAGTTCACTCAAAGATCCCAGAAAGTTTTAAACACAAAGTAGTGACAATGTGGGTGTCAAAAACTCACCAACATGAAACTTTATCTTAATACCAACAAGAATAACTAATAAAAGGAATAAAAGGATACCCAAAAACATAAAAACACAAGGACTTTTGTTGGGCACTCAACCCAAACATCAACCAAAAGATCCAACATCAAGGAAATAATAAAATAAAGGAGTATCTGTGGTCAGGTGTGACAATCTAGATGGTTATCTATGATCTATCTACAATTTGTATATCATTAGTTGAGGGTAAAGGAGGATGATATCCTGAATACTAAATTAAGGTGTAGAAATGGGAACATTCTGTTCATGGTCATGTTGTTCCATGTCACAAACACATAAGTTAGGTTTATGGGACTCATGAAATAATTATTTCAGGAGTTCTTGGAACATTTTTTTAGTTATTTTTATTAATGACATATCTATTTACTCAATTTCAAATGATGAGCATAATAATCATCTCTGAGAATTATTGAAGTTCATTCGATGCCACCAACTCTATGGGTAGTTGTCCAAGTTTATGTTTTTGAATCAGGAGTTTTATTTGGATAAGAAGATGGTGTACCATTAGGGTGTTTTAATGGATTCATTGATGATTTTGGAAATTTTTTCTTGGATATAATCAAATATTTTTTTATAAGATCATAGTTTCTTCATTATCACAAATAGTTACCTAAGGTTTGTGTCCAATTATCATGGATTACAACACTGTTGATTGTAGTGACCAAGAAATACCATTCCCTTATCTAGATAGATAAATCTAAAGTAATATTTGACCACCTAAAGGGGAGGTTGATTATATTGTTAGTGCTTCATTTTTTAGAATAAGGGGTGATATTTGATAATTTCTATGATGCTTCCTTCCAAGGATTGGGATGTGTCCTAATGTAGCAGAGGATGGTGATCTCATATGGGTCCATGAAGTTATGTCCCCAGGAGTGTAACTATACAACCCATTATTTTGATCTATTAATAGTTGTGATTTCATTATACCTATTGTGACATTACCTCATCATAGAACACACTGTGGTATTTACTTCTCAAAAGAGCCGGGATAATATATTCTCTCAATGTAACCTGAATGTACGATAATGTAATTGGAATAATTATTTTTTGAAATATAACATTGAGATATACTATACCTATAGAAAGAGTAATTTATTGGTTTATGAACATATTAAATATTTAAAAAATAATATTATTTATGATTTTTGGATATTCTGGGAGGGTTTGGGAGGATTTGGATACATTATACATAGATTTAAGGGTGGATGGTGAAGGAGGATTCTTATTTTAGATGACAATGTAGTATTATCTGAGGTGGAAGGTAAAATATTATCATTGAGGTGACTGAGAGGTAGAGGTAATGTTTGACCATGTTTTCCATGGTGATGCTCTAGGCGGATAGTTGGAATTTGATGTTTAATAAAGGGATTCTTTTCATCCTAATAGTGCTGTACAAGGAATTCCATCACATGTTTATCATATAAAATTTAGTGGTCCACCTTGTAGAATATAATATGTATTGTGGTCTAAGTATATAATCTTGGCATCCTAGCATAAATTTAGTGGTGGAAAAGTTTATGGATTCATGTATTGTCTTCTAGTAGATGATGAAAAAACATCATGTTCCTTGTTGTTGATTAGAACCATTAGATAAAAGTGGGATGAGATGATGAATTAAATTATCATAGGGTTTCAATGATCTCAAGGAGTATATAATGTTATCTAGGTAGTCATGCATCTATTGACAAAGTTATCTCACTTTCTAGAAATCAAGAAGTATGGAATCATTGTTTTTTTGTCAATGAGGTAGGTCGATGAGGTTGTTTAGAAACATGGAGTTCCAAGTTCCATTACCATGGATAATGGTTAATGTTGTAGAATATTTTTGTATATATTATTGATGCATTATTTTGGAACTCATTTACTTCTCAAAACTTATTTACAATCTAAAATAGAAGAATAGGAGGATCATACCATCCAAACACTAGATGATTTATCTGTGGGAATGTGTCACAAACGTCATCGAATATTGGATAAAGTAATTTACATTGGTCCCAATTCATGTATTTTTATGGGTGACTATGAAATTTTCTATTATACTAGATCATGGTTGGATATTTTTTATTTATCATTCCAGATAAAGTGGAAGGCATGGTAGAAAAAGTTTTGGTAGTTTACGAGTGGTTGATGTTGGGATATGACCAATAGATATTCTATTATAATAATAAGAGGAGACCCTTGTAGGGTAAGATTATGGAATTTGTGTTCTTAATGGATTATCCTCATCATGGATATCAGAGGTCTAATAGGGGGAGTAAGCTTACTCCCAGGTTCGTGGGACCCCTTGAGGTGTTGGAGCATATGGGAATAATAGAATATCAGTTAGTTAATCCCCTAAAAATATAATAGAAGTAAAAATTCTTCCAGGTATCTATTATCTATAGATATCTTCATGATGAATCCCATTTCATTGAAAATGGAGAGTTGGATATCAAGGATGAAATGACATTCATGGATTATCTAGTAGATATCCATGATATTTGAGAGAATGTACTATGTGGATGAACCATTCATTTTTTTCATATGATGTGGAGGTATAGCATAATGGAGGAGGTTACAAGGTATAATGACATACAGTTGTGTGCCGATTATCTATGGATTTTTTTTGAGTTTTTCCATTATTTGTTTGATTTTATGATGTGATGATTGAATCTAAATGATTTATGAAATGACCCTTTCCCTTAATAATGGGAGTTAATGAAACAAACATATGAAGATAGTAAAACTATTTCCTAATAAAGACATGTTATATAATGATGCATTTTAAAACCATTAAGAGAATTTAGTGATGCCCAAAGTAAATAAAACCTTGATATTGAAGGTTAATTTCCTTGATTTGTTTTTATAGGTCCTTTTTGGGTGAGGGTTTTAGTAGTAATTGGTTTTGGTTATATGGAGGTGTAGATTTATGTGTGTATAATAGGTTTCTTGAGGTTGTGTAAGAAAGTGGTTGTCTTTTTGTTGTAAATATATCCCTAAGAGGTATCTTTTAGAATGATTATTATGAAACTTCCTTTCCTTTTGTTCTCTAGGTTCATGTTGACTCTCAATGTTGATAATTATTTGAGAGGAAGCTGATATAATGGTCTGAAACATCCTAAAACCACTTTGTCAATATTCTTACATAATGTAGATATTTTGGGAGAGATTAGTATTTATCCAAAGGATTGAGGCAGTGTTTTGGAATTTTAAGGAACACCATGTCTTGTAGAATATCACAACTAGCTATTTTATGTGATGTTTCGGCCTGTGTGTGCTTCATTGAAACAATGGTTTTGTTTCCATTCCCATTTAATGGAATAGTTTTTGGCATGTTGTGTTGATGGTATACTTGTGCAACATGGGAAGCCTTGAAATTCTTAGGGAGTGCACGAATCCTAGCATGGTTTCTTATAAGATCTATTATCCAAAAAGGGAAGAAGAGGATCACTGCAAGATAAACTTGTGTTTAGTTAGTATAAAAGGGGAGTTTGTGGATGATAGATTGTGTCGTCTAGATATGGATGAAGGTAGAAGAAACACCATGTCTTAGACCACACCATGGTATAAGCCATGGTGGTAGTGATATCTCATTTCTATATTAGGTATGAAATTAGGATCTTGTATAAAGGCTTCCAATATCATGTTAACAAGACATACCACTATCATTTTCTCTATTCATCACACTGTGGTAGTGTCTAGTAGTATTTTTTTTTATTAATTGGAGGATCTTACTCCCTAATTTTGATTTTATTCTACTTTCATTGAGATACATAAGTATTCTGGACCTCCCAAAAACAATATAATCATTCCTTTGTGAATCTTAACACCTTAGTGTGTCTTGGTTCAATGATATTGGAATCCCATAGTTTTTATTAACACTAAATTTCCTTGTTCATCCATAATTCATTTCACTTATAACCTTATATTTTTTTGGTAAATTTCCTGCTTGATTTTTGGTTGATTTTTATGGTGGATTATTGTTAATTAGCATTTTGTGGTGATTAATTATAGATATTTACTGGTTGATCCTTGGTTTTTTCCATTTCTCATTGAGATTCATTTGATGTAGGGGTTCATTAATATTTCATCCATTAGTAGTACATGTGGAGTAATAATGATTTTTTCCATTTGGAAGATAGTAATCACTAGCTTTATGAAGAAAATTATTATTTTAAATTAAAATCAAAGGGGAAGGGAAGAAATCACTTGAAGTATAATTTTTATTTTATTTCTATATGTTTTAAAAACTCTTAATATTTAATTTCCAATCTAGGGATTTTGTTGATTTCTTATGTTCTTGTGAGTTTTTAAATTTTCTAAATCTTATTGTTCTTGTTTCCTTGACTCACTACACATAGAAATGTCTATCAATTCACATAATACTAATAAAATGGTTTCCCATGGAATCTTAACATGTGTGAGAATTACCTTGAGAATATTGAATTTTATATGATACATTCATTAGTTAAAAATATAAGGTGTTGTGAAATTGTTGTGATGTGTGGTGGTTGTGTTGTGATATGTTTTCATTGTGCGGTTTTTGTGTTGGGTCTTTATTTTTTTAGGTTTCTATGATGTGTGGTTATTGTGATTAGGAGTGGTTGTGAAATTTGGTGGTTGTAATATAGGGATTGTTGACCTAAGTAAGATGGGTTCTTTATGTTGTCTTGTGCTAGTTTCTAGGTAGTGATGGAATGAATTTTAATGTTTAAACTAAAAGGAATGGGTTAGAATATATAATTAAATATTTAAATAAAAGTGGATCAGTGGTTAAAGTGGTCATTTCCAAACATGAAGAGAATGATCTGGACTAATGATGATGATAGGTAGTGGGAAAATATGTAAATTCATTAACTAAAAAAGGAATATAGAATGTGTCTTATTGTTTACAACATGATTGTGTGGTGTAATTATTTTTGAGGTGGAAGTGGTAGTAGAAGAGGTTACATGGACTTGTGAATATGTTGTAAGTTGGGATGATAATCCTGTTATGAACCCATAAGTTTTTCTTATGTATGGGTATTTTATATTGTATTTTAATTTTGATTTCAATATATACCCCAACCATGTCATAAACATTGTTCTAACACCCAATTGTTTTTTGGGATATTTTTTCCAACATCCTAGATGGTGAGGTTGGATGTATGGATACCCATCTACCCCACCCTCTCTTCCAGGTGATTTTCTTACAAACTGAGTGTGATGATTTGAAAACACTGTGAACTTATAGTTTGGTATGATGGGATTGATGAGATAGTTCTTGGATGGAGTTATTCATGGTGGGATGAGGTAATGAGTTTGATATCATTTATATTCAAGATAAACTTATAACCTAGATATATGGAAATGTATATGAGAGGTTTCAGTTTCTTAGGGGACTTTGGGTGGGAAGTGATGACCAGTAACATGTGGTGTGATCAATATGATGTAGTTTACAATGTGTATTTGGGAATGTTTTTATAGAAGTGATGGGAAAACCATGACATATGATATTGGGTTTTGATAGTGGAAAATCACATGGAAGGTAATGCATGGTACCCTTTTTCTGGTATGATTCTTATTATGTTACTATAAATGGATAAATTATTTTGTGAGCATGACATGTTTAATATGTGTTTGGATTGTTGACTTATTTAAGTTTGTGTTTGTGTTTATGTACGCTCATGGGTGAATTAGTATTTACTCATCACAAGTTCATGAGAGTATTTAGGTCAGGTCCTACTGAGTTTGCCTTTTATTCTCAACCCACATATATTAAAATTGTTTCTCAAGTTTCTAGGAGGTTTTTAAGGACCGTTTTAGACACCAATAGCCAAAAAATTGGAGTTATTTCTAATTTTATTCCTTTGGAAATTATTGTTGGAATTTATTTGGAGACACATTGTATTTTTTTACTCTATAAGTGAATTGTGGGATGGTTTTGGTTTTTAATTTTGTTTATGTCATATTGTTTCATGGTGGATGATATCATATCTCCCTATCCGATAATATCTATTAAGTGTAATTCCTTCCATATCTAAGATGTTTATTGTAACACCTCAATATTTTTTTAAATAAATTTAATACCAAATGAATGAAATAATGAGTATATACAAAACACCACTTTGTTATAACCAAGAAATTAAATATAATTTTCCACCTCTATGATTTGAATTTTGAAAAATTGACATACACAGTTATGTTCAACATGATATTTAGAGTCTGATAAGACAAACTTAATTTTTGGTGAATAGTAACATACCCTTATGAATAATAATATGAATAGTAATATGAACCTTATGAATAGTAAATCAATTACTATTTTACTATCTTAATATTATAAGATAATGAGATATTGATTAATTTTCAAAGTGATATAAAGGAATTATTTTTTTAAAATTATTATTTTTCGAATAAATAATGGTTTTATTTATAAATTAAGGTAATCATATTTAGAAAATTATTTTCAAAAAATGGAGTTCATTTTTGAGTTGTACACGTCAAAAAATGGTTAGGGTAAATTTTTGGCATTTTTCTGAGATACTCGATTTTTGATGAATAATAAAATCTGATAATTTACTATACATATACATTATCAGTTAAATTCACTATTCCTATCATAATGGATGATTTAAGAACACTTGGTTCAAACTAACATTCACTTATTAAAATTATGGGTCACATTAATCAACACTATTTTTTGTCTTGATGGAAATAATAAAATAATGAATAATATATTCACAAATCACCCCCGTCCTCCACTATAAAACCCCCTCACCCCCTCTTTTATTCAATCTAGTAAACCATTGTTCCTTATCTGAATTCTGATAAAATATTATCCTAAGCTTCTCCCACATGCCCAAAATCCCTTGTTCTCATAAAAATACCAAAACCTCTTCCCTAAAGAGGCTCTCATGGAAGATTACTTCAAGAGGTAAATTCCAATTTTCATTTATTTTATTTCAAGTTACTTTCTTTTCTTTTTACTCACCAAACTTCATATAAATGTTTTGATGAATAAAATACCATAAATTTACTTGATTTTTTAATGATAAATTAATAATTCTTCATCATTTCTCCTTTCCCCTTCCTTTATACTAGAAATGAAAACACCATCTGAGATGTGTTAATTTATCACATTCAAGGATGACAAGTTTTAACTTTCTATTACCATCTTGAATTATGGTCATTAAACCATTTTTATGGATGAACCAAACTATAATATGTGTATTATAACTTATTTAAGGTTACAGAATCATTCTTTACATATGATACTAATTTATAAATCAAAATACATTTTTTGTGATCAAGAACTACCAATTAACCCAAACAATTGTCATTAAAGTTTTATATAATGATTCATCACCACTCCCAATAACCAAATTATTTTTATGAACATTTAATATTATGGTTGTTAAATAATAATTTAAAACTTCTATTCTGGATAACCATTCTCATTCTACATGTTTATCCGTACATGAATATAAGTAAACCGATCATGAAAACTAAGGAAGAAAACACCCCCAAACAATGAAATTGAATATCTCTCAAAAGGCCAGGAATGAATAATAATAAGGTTATTAAAAATAAATTAAATTTTCATGATGTTCTTAAATCATTAATTTATGAACATAAATTTTATTATTGAGGTCATTAAGATCAAGTGAGGAACACCTTCGGACTTAAGGTAAGGGTTTTCTACCCAAACCTCCATTTTATTTTGAGTTACTCTTTGTCTCTATTAACCAAAATTAAATTATTATTTATTATTATGTACTCATCATAAATTATGTTATAATATTCTATATATGTGTAACCACTAGAATAATTATTTATTTTATGATGAGTTACATGTTTTAAAAGGATCTTTCAAAAATCCTTCCCGATAAACAATCCCATTTCAAGGGAATTTCTCAAATTCATACCTATTTTCAAGGGCACTCTATAATCTATTTTTGAAAAAAATTATCTTTATAAAATAACTAATTTTATTATTAAAATATTATCTTACTTCACTTCTATTTTCATACAAATATTTATCCAAAATAACTCTCCTTTTCAAAGTAAAAGAGTATTTATCTCAAGAATTACTCAATGATTTTATAAGATTATCTTCATCTATTTCAACACTCATGTTGATTATTATGTATTATTGGGATTAATATTTTATGATATAATATAAAATATTTAATTTAATGGTTTATTATTAGTTTTAATGTGGATTTTCTATCTTAAAACTATTCACCAATTTACTCTGAATGGTTAGTGTTTATGCTTAATGTTCAGGGAAAGTTATTTACATTTCATATATTATTTTAAATATGAATGTATATGTTGTTTATGTTTATCCCGATTTATATAAGAAATGAATTGGACTTATTAAGTTTCGTGTGGGGCCCTCTATATCCCCTCGGTGCATCGGTAGGCCTCATGAGACGAACTATGGTATTAGAACAAGGCCTTGAAAAAATGGATATTTATGGTCTTAGCATGAGGCCTTAACGATATGGTTATGATGTCACACATTATGAATTACCTAATTATGAAAATATTAATGATGGTTCTTGTGGTTATTAAAATAGTAGAATACCCATGATTATTTTTTATTATGGCATTATTTACTCAGCTCTTATTCCCACCATAATGTGTTCAAGTTTATTGTTAAATGCATGTGTTTTAGTTATTCAACATGCCTAATATTTATGTTTATGATATCTTCCACTATATTGATTACCCTTACTAAGAATTTGATCTCAACCCTTTATTATATTTCATTTTCTCAGGAAATGAAGATGTTTATTATGAATGACATATAGAAATAACCTCAGAGTTGTGGATGTTGTTGAAGGAATATCTATGTTGTTTTTCGTTTCAAGTTGTAATGTTGAACTTATGTATGAATATTGTTTCCAAAATCTACTAAACTAATCAGTCCTTCAGGATTCATATTCCTTGTTTATATTCTAATGTAATAAAATAAGGCACCAACTCTGGGCAACTGGGGTCGGGTCCTTACAGTTAGTATCAGAGGAAGTTTAGTAAAAAAATTAGAAACTAGATTTAGAAAACATAGATTATAGAACAAAACCCTAAGAAAATATTTGAGGATAAACACACAGGAACATCATGGAATCTTGGTAAGGAATAGATTATGTGGATATTTATATAAAATACATCCCTGTTTGGATACTACAAGTGGATGTGGTTCTGGAAAAATGTACCTAGGAATGAAAACTCTAATAAGGAGTTTTGGGCTTGACCCGAGGTATCCTAGTACACGATAATGAGCCTTACTATGCACCTAGTTTGACACTCCTAGGGGATATACTTAGGATAGTTCATATTTTATTTATAGGCCATTATAAAGGATTTAAATGTAATTTTTTCCTTAAAGAAACCATGTTTATGATTATGAGATTAGCTATGTATAGAATTTCAATTTATGCTAAGTATTTTTCTACATTGATATTATACATTATGATTCATAACCTAATATAGTGTATGAAATTATTTAGAAATGGCGCCTAGTGGAAGGAATGGAAACCACATGAATGTGAATGTACCATGTAGGGATTTCACACCAATGCAAGATAATGATGTTGGCTCTAATGCTGTGACTGGTGATGAGAAACTTATAACTATACTGGGATAACTGACTCAGGTTATGAATAATAACCTTACTTGTATGAAGGATCCAAATAGACAATGTGGGGAAGATATGTTAGATCTATTTATGTGAAAAAAACCTCTATCATTCAATGGGACTACAAACCCATTTGTAACTGAGAAGTGGATATGTTCCCAAGAGAAGATATTTATCACTTTGGGATGTAACGAAAGAGAGAAGGTTTTCGGGGAATTTTATCATCTATCAGGAGATTCATATCAGTGGTGATCATTAATCCAAAACACAAAGGTGGATGAAGAAATAGAAGAGATAAAATGGATTTATTTTAAGAAAATATTCCTTGAAAAATATTTTTCCTATTAAAAATGAGCAGACATAGAAAGACAATTCTTGAATTTGATGCAGAAGGAGGTTACCGTTTTTGAGGACAATGTGGAATCCCTTATCTTTAGGGAAGAAACATCACCATATGATTCTAATCTAGATCCACCCCTAGTGGATCTATTAAATTCAATTATTGGGGAGGAATGGAACAAAATATATACGGGTGAGGAAAGGAATGTTCAAATAGAGGACATACCTATTGTGCAAGAATATATTGATGTGTTTCTAGAGGATTTACCTGGACATCCTCCAAAACGATATGTTGAGTTCTCTATTGATTTAATTCCTGGTTCAGGACCTATATCAAATACTCCTTATAGATTGGCCACTATGGAATTAATAGTTTTGAAGAAACAACTAGAGGAATTGAGTGATAAAGGATTTATTCACCCTAGTTTTTCCCCATGGGGATCCCCTATTCTTTTCATCAAGAATAAAGATGGATCTATGAGGTTGTACATTTACTATAGGGAGATAAATGCTATAAAAATATTGAAAAAGTATCACATACCTTTCCTTGATGATGTATTTGATCAAATTCATGGATCCCAATATTTTTCAATGATTGAACTTTGATCGGGATATCATCAGTCTCTACTAAGGAAGGAAGATATTCTAAAGACATCATTTTGAACCACATATGGGAATTACGTGTTCATAATAATTCCTTTTAGATAGACTAATGAACCCTAGATTTTCATGGATATAATGAATAGAGTTTTCAAGGAATATCTTGATGAATTTGTGGTGGTATTTATTGATGGTATCTTGGTATACTCCAAAAGCTATGAAGATCATGAAAATCACTTGCGCACTATTATAATGACTCTTAGAAGAAATGAATTATATGGGAAGTTATCACATACCTTTCTTGGATGATGTATTTGATCAAATTCATGGATCTGAATATTTTTCAAAGATTTAACTTTGATCTGGATATCATCAGTCTCTACTAAGGAAGGAATACATTCTAAAGACATAATTTTGAACCACATATGGGAATTACGTGTTTACAATAATTACTTTAGACAGACTAATGCACCCTCGGTTTTCATGGATATAATGAATAGAGTTTTCAAAGAATATCTTGATGAATTTGTGGTGGTATTTTTTGATGATATCTTGGTATAATTAAAAAGCTACGAAGATCATGAAAATCACTTGCACACTATTATAACGACTCTTAGAAGAAATGAATTATATGGGAAGTTTAGAAAGTGTGAATTTTGGATTCAATCAGTTTCCATTATTAGACACATTTTCTCTAAGGATGGAATATATGTTGATCCAATGAAGACAAAGGCTGTGCAAGAATGACATACACCAACAAACATAACTGAGGTACATAGTTTTCTTGGTTTAGTAGGTTATTATCGGCGTTTCATTCAAAAATTTTCCTGTCTATCCAACCCAATGACCAAGCTTACACGTAATGGGGTTATGTTCGTATGAAAAAAAGAATGTGGGGACTATTATGAAGAATTTAAGAGGATATTAGTGAATGCTCTGATCCTAACTCTACTATCAAGGAATGATGGGTTTGTGATCTATTGTGATGCATAAAATAAAGGAATTGGTTGTATCCTTATGCAGAATGATAGAGTTATTTCATATGCATCATGGAAGTTAAAAATTCATGAAAAAAATATCCTACTCATGATCTTGAGTTAGAAGTGATAATATTTTCTCTGAAGATATGGAGACATTATATTTATGGCTAAAAATGTGAGATATATATGGATCATAAGAGTCTAAAATATATCTTCTCACAAAAATAAATCAACATGAGGCAAAAGAAATGGCTTGAAATACTCAAGGAATATGATTTTTCCATACACTACCACCTAGGAAATGCTAATAAGGTAGCTGATTCATTGAGCAAGAAGGATCATAGAGTTTTCAACAAAATGAGGATCCACAAGGATCCTTTGTACGCAGATCTAGTGAATATGGATATGGGAATTATCAAAGAAGGTGAAACATAACTACATTTTCAAATGGTCTCCCAACCTTATTTATTGGAAAGAATTCAATCTTCACAGTCTGATGATGAGAATCTTCAAAATAAAATTAATGCTGTGAAAGATGCGAAGTTGGATGAATTAATGTGTGAAGATGGAATTCTAAAATTTGGGAAGAGGCTATGTGTTCCCTCCATACCCGAGTTGAAAAGGGAGTTATTTGATGATGATCATAGCTCAAATTTATCTATAAACCATGGTCACACTAAAATTTATAGAAATTTAAAGGAACATTTCTGGTGGGACAACATTAAGTGGGAAATTGATGATTATGTATCAAGATTCTTTGTTTGTCAACAAGTGAAGGCCAAACAAAAACATCCTAGAGGATTCATACAACATCTACCTATTTCTAAATAGAAATGGGATGACATCACCTTGGATTTTGTCACTATATTACCCAAAAATATAATAAAGAATGATGCAATATGGGTAATTTCGGATCTACTTACAAAATCTACAAATTTCCTCGTTATAAGGGAGGATTTTACACTGGGGCAGCTTGCATGACTCTATATCAATAAATCTGTAAGACTTCATGGAGAAACTATTTAAATAGTGTCTAATCGTGATCCTATATTTAAATAAAAATTCAATAATAGTCTACAAAAATAATTGTATATTGAACTTTTTTGGAGTACTTTTTATCATCCTCAAACTGACGGGAAATTAGAAAGGACGATCCAAACCTTAGAGGACATGCTGAGATCATGTTCACTTGACTTTCAAGTTATTTGGGATCAATATTTAACTTTAGTAGATTTTTCTTATAATAATAGTTTCCATTAAAGTATTAAAATGTCACCATATGAAACATTGTATGGAAAGATATGTCGTACACTAACTTGTTGGGATAAAGTTGGAGAAAGGAAGCTTATGGGCCTAAAGAATGTGGAGGAAATAACAGTGAAGGTAAAGACTATTCAAGGTAATATCAAAATAGCTCAAAGAAGAAAAAAAATATATGATGATAATCAAATGAAGGATTTGGAGTTTCAAGTGGGAGACCATGTTTTCTTAAAAGTATCTCCATGGAAGGGTGTTATAAGATTTGGGAAGAAAGAGAAATTAAGCCCTAGGTAAATAGGACCTTTTGAAATTTTGGGGATAATTGGATCTATTTCATATCATTTGGCTATGCCACCAAGACTATATAAGGTACACAATTTGTTCCATGTCTCATTGCTGTGAGATTACATGCCATACCCAACACATGCACTCACTTCTGAAGGTATAGAATTAGAACCTGACCTATCTTACTGTGAAGATCCTATCTGGATTTTGGAAACTAAAGAACAGGTATTGAGGAATCAGAAGACTCGAATGGTAAATATAATTTGTAAAATCATAAAATCAAAGAGGCAACATAGGAACCTGAAGAGTTTATAATGAAGAACTACCCAAATCTTTTTGTGAGGTAACATTATGGTAATTTTGAGGACGGAATTTTTGTTAGGAAGGGATAATGTAACACCCCAAGATTTTGTAAATAAATTTAATTTTCAATGCATGAAACAATGATTATCTAAAAAGCCCCACATTGTTATAACCTATATTTTTAATATAATTTTCCACCTATGTAATTTGAATTTCAAAAAACTGACATACACAGTTGCATTCAGTAAGATATTTAGAGTCTGATAAGACAAACTTAATTTTTAGTGAATAGTAACACACCCTTATGAATATTAATATTAATAGTAATATGAACCTTTTGAATAGTAAATAAATTATTATTTTATTGTCTAATTTTATAATATAATGAGATCTTGATTAATTTTTCAATGTGATATAAACGAATAATTGTTTTAAAATTGTTATTTTTTGAATAAATAATGGAATTATTCAAAAATTAAATTAATCATATATATAAAATTATTTTCAAAAAATGGAGTTCATTTTTGAATTTTACACGTCGAAAAATGGTTAAGGATATTTTTTGGGATTTTTCTAAGATACTCAAATTTTTGATGAATAGTGAAATACAGTAATTTACCATATATATACATTATCAGTTAAATTCACTATTCATAGAATAATGGATGATGTAAGCACACTTTTTTCAAACTCACATGTACTTATTACTATTATGGGTCACACGAATCAACACTATTGGTTGTCTTGAGGGAAATAATAAAATAATGAATAAGATATTCACAAATCACCCCTCTCCTCCACTATAAACCCCCCTCACCACCTCTTCTCTTCACTCCACTCAAGCCTTTTTCCTTGTCTAAATTATACTAAAATATCCTCCCAAGCTCCCACACACATCAAAAAGCCCTTGGTCTCATTAAAATCCCAAAACCTCTTCCCTAAAGAGGCTCTCAAGGAAGATTACTTCAAGAGGTAAATTCCTCTTTTCATTTCTTTTATTTCAAGTTCCTTTATTTTATTTTTTCCTCATATCCATTAATCCAAATGTTTTGATGACTCCAGTACCTCACATGTACTATAATGTTTTTATGATAAGGGAATAATTCTTCATCATCTCTCACTTACTCTTATTTTATACTAGAAATGGAAACACCATCCGAGATGTGTTAATTTATCAAATTCAAGGATGAAGGGTTTTATATAACAATTCATCATCACTCCCAATAACCAAATGAATTTTATGAAAATTTAATATTAAATATATTCACTAATAACATACAACTACTATTCTGGAAAACCATTCTCATTCTATATGTTCATCTATACATGAATATAAGTAAACCGATAATGAAAACTAAGGAAGAAAACACCCCCAAACAATGAAATTGAATCTCTTAACCCATCAAAAGGCCACGAATTAATCCTAACAAGGTTATAAAAAATCAATTACATGTTCAAAAGTTTCTGGAATCATTAATTTATGAACCTAAATTTGATTATTCATGTTATTAAGATCAAGATAGGAACACCTTTAGACTTATGGTAAGGGTTTTCTACCCGAACCTCCATTTTCTTTCGGGTTACTCTTTGTCTGTTTTAACCCCAATTAAATTATTATTTATTATTATGTACTCATAAAAAATTATGTTTTAATATTCTATATATGTGTACAAACCATAATCCTTATTTATTTTATTGGGAGTTACATGTTTTAAAAGGATCTTTCAAAAATCCTTCCCAATAAATAATCCCGTTTCAAGGGAATTTCTCAAATTATTACCTATTTTCAAGGGAACTCTATAATATATTTTTGGAAAAAATTATATTTATAAAATAACTAATTTTATTATGAATATACTATCTTACTTCAATTCTGTTTTAATGAAAATATTTTTCCAAATGAACTCTTCTTTTCAAAGTAAAAGAGTATTTATCTCAAGAATTACTCGATGATTTTATAAGAGTATCTTCATCTATTTCAACACTCTTGTTGATTATTATGTATTATTTGGATTAATATTTTATGATATCATCTACAATATTAAATTTAATTTTTTATTATTAGTTTTAAAGTGGACGTGCTATCTTAAAACCATTCACCAATTATTCCGAATGATTAATGTTTATGCTTAATGTTCTGAGAAAGTTATTTACATTTCATATTTTAGTTTCAATATGAATGTATATGTTGTTTATGTTTATCCCCATTAATATGAGGAATTAATTGGACTTGGTAAGTGTTAGTTGGGGCCTTCTCTATCCCATCAGTGCATCGGTAGGTCTCATGAGACGAACTATGGTCTTGGCTTGAGGCCTTTCCAAAATGGATATTTATGGTCTTGGCACGAGGCCTTGACAGTATGGTTATGATGTCCCGTATTATAAATTACATAATTATGAAAATAGTATTGATAGTTAATTTAGTGTTTCGACTAGTAAAATACCCATGATTATGTTTTATTATGTAATTATTTATTCATCTTTTATTCCAGCCATAATGTGTTCAAGTTTATTGTTAAAGGCATGTGTTTTAGTTATTCAACATGAATAATGTTTATGTCTATGATATCATCCGCTGTATTAATTACCCTTACTGAGCATTTGATATGAATGACATTCTAAAATAACCTTGGAGTTATGGATGCTGTCAAAGGAATTTCTATATTGTTTTTCATTTCAAGTTGTAATGCTAAACTTCTGTGTATCTATTCTTTCCAAAGATACTAAACTGCTCGATCCTTCAGGATTTTTATTCCTTATTTATATTATAATGTAATAAAATAATTCACTGACTCTGGGAAACTGGGGTCAAGTCCTTATATTTATATCACTAGTTCTAGTTTCCAACACTGGTTACACTGAAGGTGATACTCATAGATCATTATCTCTATTCATTCATTGTCAGGCAAGGAGGGGTTACTTTGGTGGGAGTGGGTTCTGACATACCAAGATAAAAACATCCATATAGTATTCCCAAAAATTCATTAAAATCAATCATTCCCCAAGTCTGATCACTCCATTACTATCTGTGACATTTTCATCCAAAAAAATATAAGATAATTCTATTACTAGAATGATATCATCCCATTTTTAGAACTCACTAATGATGGAAGGTAGTGATGAATCCATAAACACACAACATCATGAACTAGAAATATGACATTAAATAAAGGAATGCATTTTCTTGGTTTCAACTTGATGAAAAATAAAAATATTGGGAGTTATTTGACCATAATTCAAATCCAGTGCAAACCCAATTCTAAAAACTTATATGATAGCCAAATTGGGATACATACAAAACATTCCCAACATCTTAGAAATAACAAAATAATTTACAAAAAATAAAGTGGAATAAAATAACATATTTTTAGACCGATACCACCATTGTTGATTCTTCCATGAACTGTTGAAAATACAATGAATGTTTTAATTGTGGTAAAATATGATTATTCATGTTCATCAAAACACTGAAGATACAAAGTGGTATCTCACCGAGGCTCGACTAGGAATACAATTTTGATTTTTTTGAAGCTAATGTGCTTACGTCAATCCATGACAGTGATGATTACAACCTTCCCAATCACTCTACACAACACTGAATTAAATTAGAAATATATTTTGAAAACATTTTTTCTAATTTATTGCTTTTTGTTGATCTATGTTTTAAAACATGGGTAACTCAATTCATTCCAACATTGATCCAAGATAATGGGCCAAAAAAAATGATGTATAGGCCTATTATTATTTTTATCTCCACAATAAATTTAGACCCAAGAACCAATTTTTATAGGCCCAAATCAGTCCCTAATGGAGTATTGGGTCTTCATTTATGTATAAAATCATAAATTTCCATATCCAACACATACATCTTCTACGTCCCCCCAAGAAATCATGGAAATCAAGTGATTCCACATATCAAAAAATTTTGGTTCTTTAATCTTTCATAAAGGGTTATAAGATCGATCACGATATGTTAATTTTTTAACAAAAAATATTACATTATTATAATATGAAGTAATATCAACCATTGATACATGAACATGGATGCAATATAGAGAGGGAAAAACTGAAACCATCACTTATACCCAAAAAATATACTCAGATTTACCTGATTGATTTAATGAAAACCGTGATTCTCACATAGTGAATTTAAAATCACACTAAAGAACTAAAATAGTTTCACTATAAATAATGTAATATTTAATTGATGGAGAATAATTCCATGATCATAAAATTAGAGCCTTTGTTTTATCTTCTTCCTATCAATTTTCATTTCATATTTTTATTATTAGCTATAATTATCTAGTAATACCACACCAAGCTATTAGTGGATTATTCTATTAGAATATCCTTACATCTATATTAATGAATTTTATTTTTAACCATTTATATATTCTATAAACAATGTTATTTTTTAATTTCTTAATTGATACTAGATTTTCTAAATTCTATTCATATTTATTTTATTATACCTCTTACTATAGTTTAAAAAATTGGCCACCTAGAACATTTTCACTCCTGTGATATTCAAATGTATGATAAACCATGAGTTATCATAGATTTATGATCACTAGGTAAATTAAGTTAAATAAATACATTAATTATTTTAATCCATTATTAAAGGAACAATAACTTGAGAAGAGTGATCAATATTGGTTTCACTTGATTAGAGAGTGAACATAATAGTAATTAATGAAATAATTATTTAACATGAATAGTGGGGGATATTCATGGTTAAGAAACATCCTTTTAAAATTGAATTTAAAACCAATTTATTTCAATATCACAAATTAATTTCTTATATTGAACCCAAAAAAAAAACAAAATAAGAGCACACTCATAATACTATCCTCTCTGAGAGATAATCCATTCCCACTATTACTAATGGTATTCAGTTTGAATTTGTTTTCAAGAGCCTTGTGAAAGGTGATCATTAAACCATTCTCCATTACAAGGGAGGTTAGCATTTGTACTTTATTTTTTTTGAAATTATTTCAATGAATGATTAGATTCAATTCATCTCAACTCATTGGTGTTGATATAATGGTCGAATAAACTGTTATGGAAAGGCTAAGATTTTTAAAAATCATAGAAAGAGAAAAGATTGAATTTTTCATTGTTTCATTAGAAGTTTACCCATCCTCAACTTCATCACCCTGAGGTGTGAATTTAGGGAGTGAAAATGAGGGGAAACATGGAACAATCAAATAAGACATTGATAGAACTTCATACACCTTATTCTAATAATTCTATTCAACTTCAACCACCTAATAATCAATAATATTCTATTCTAATAACTAGTATGATCCAACTCAATCCAAAGTATCTATTCTTGGAATATGAGGAACTAATTGGAATTTAAGACAATTTTCTATTATTGATAGTAATTTCCATCATAAATGAGTATTATTATAATGACCTGAACTGTTATAAATAAAATTACCCAAATTTTTTTATTAAATTTATTATTATTTAATATGGTTATATAAAACACATGCAATACCTTTTGTTTTATTATATAATATTGGATATAAACGACCATTAAGAATCTTTACCATTAATAAAATATAATCATTGAGAAATGATCACATGAATAGTATAATTATTGGATTTTAACAAATTCAAGTGATACAAAAAATGAAGTGATAGACTCAACCAGTATGATCATACCCTATGAATCCCATATATCAGAGGTTTTGAGGGAGGTAATATATTTGGTATTTTCATTTGACCAAACCCAATATGATATCCAAAAACATATGTATGAGAAATACCACATATAGGAGAAGTTTAGGCTCAATGATATCACAGCCCAAACCATGTTTACCGAACCACCCCATGAAAGACCCACCATCACACACCTTACCCTTAGGGAATTTATAGTGTATTAAAGATATATGCATCAATAACTTAGAAACACTAGTATGTACATTATTTTGTACAGAATAAAAAATATATTTTCATCCTTCTATTGTTACTTTATAAATGATTTGTATTTTGATTCAATAAAACACAAATAGTGTTTTTTGTTAATATTAAAATTCAATTAGAGATTTTTTATATATTAATTAATGGATTTAGTAAATAAAAAATATTTTAATAAATAATAATAATTAAATATTTTTATTAAATATAAATGATTATATAATTTTTATGAATTTAAATGAAATTTTTATAAGGGTTCAAAAACTTTTATTGTAAAAAACCCAATATTTCCTAATAAATGATGATTTTATTAAAAAAGTAAAACTTCAAATATTTAAAAAGTTATTTATTTAAAAATATTATAATTTTTGGAATCATAATGTCAAAATTATTCTATAGTGAATTTTTCATAATTTTTTGACAGTCGAATTTTTGTCTATAAATTAAATACCATATAAATATACTATGTGTATTATGACATCTTAATGACACAAAAATGATGTAATAATTACTATAAAGGGTATACAATACAAAATAAATTTATTCCATTTAAAATAATGTGATTTTATATTTATTTTATATATCCATTATGAATCCTCCAAAACCATTAATATATGTTAAGGTCTTAAAATAAATTTTGTAAGATTATAACTATCCTCTACATAACAAAGGTAATTATTTTATTTATCTCATACCATAGACTTATATAATGATGAAAAAAACACCCATTTGGTAGAAACCATGGCAAAAACCATGGTTTGTTTTGTTGTTTTGGTAATTTTAAAATATAGATTCCAAAACCTATGTTTGAGAAATAATAAAGAAGTCCATATTCATTTCCTACATAAAGCACCAAATATCCAATTTATCATCACTAAAAATCCTTGGAGAACTTCCTTAATCTACCCTACCCTTTCTAGGGTCCTCTTATGGTGACCCTAATCCCTCAATAAGCTCTTCCCAAGCATTTGGAGGCACACACTCAAGTAAAGGACACTCACTTTATCTTCCTTATTCAAGTTTCTAAATTATATTATGCATTTTATTTCCAATTTAAAATGTTGGGATATGTATTTCCATGATACTATTACTTCTCATTTCATGTTTAAATGATTATAGACCCCTTTATCTCTCATCAACCCATTTAATTAATTTTTATGTGATGCTATTATGCTGCCGAAATGTCAACATGAGTTTTCATGCTAAAACAATTGTATTGGGAATACCATATCCATTTCCTATCAAGGGGATTCACCTGTATAAACTTACAATTTTTTTAAATGATTCATAAATTTTTGTATTGCACACTCCTTTATAATGAAATAAAATATTATGATGAATTATTCCATATTGTATGATCTATGTGGAAGACTTAAGCATGAGAATGAAATGAAAGTGATAGGTGTGCTTGGAATTATATAGAAATCCAATGCATTAGGTAATTTTTAGCCTCATGAGATGTCATTTTGTGATTGGGAGTGAACCTAATTACTTTATAAGAATTTTATAATCATGATGTATTATTATTTATCATTGAACAAAGTATATGATGTAGTGTTTTAGAACATGAGCCTCAGCCCAGTTGGTGAGGACTCCTTAAGTGCATCCATGAGACCTAAGTTCGAAACTAGGCAGAGGCATATTTTTGGGGTACTATAGAAGTACTGTAGTATTTGCTGTAGTAGGTACTGTTTGGTATTGTAGTAGCCAGAACTATTCACCTTGGGCCATTGGTTTGGGATTGGAGTCCTTAAGGCCTTAGGGCCACCCAGGCCTTCAGGTCAGTAAGGCTTTTGGGCCACCTTTAAGGCCTTCGGGACACTTCAAGGCCTTTGGGACACATGATCAATGCAGTTACCATAGACATACTCTACAAAAAAGGAGCACCCCTAGTGGAGGATTCAGAGAAAGTTCACTCACCAGAGTAGAACCAAATGGATTTGGAATAATGAGAGGGTATGGCTATGCCATCGAGACTATCCTGTGCTTGCATGAGAAGCCTAGCCAGAAAACCATGAAAAGGTGGAGAGCTACCATCACAATGCAGATGCTGGGGAGGGGTAGTTCCTTATAGTTACAGTCTGGTTGCATTCCCTAAGACCTCCGGGTCATGTAATCTCTTAAGCCTATGGGCCATGTAATATCTAAGACAACATTCCCTTTAAGGGTTCCCCCTCATCCCTTGAAAGGTGGGTTATAAAAAATCAATAAAAATTTAGGCCTTCGGGACCTTCAGGCAGTGTTTTATGTTGTGTCCACATTTCCAATGTTTCCTTTATGATAATCATGTTATATCACGTCTCATAGTTCATGTTTACGATTCATACTTTTTATGCCCCATTTATATCCCTATTCTGTAATATGTATTATTCTCTTCATGTTATTCCATATTTATTCCCATATTGAGATTTATATCTCACCCATTTCTTACGTATGACCCCAGGTTATCCCATGTAGTTTTAAGTGAGATCATGATAAGGAAGTTTTCAATGAAGACAATGTTTGTTTTTCCTATTTTAAATTTTTATGTAATGTACCAAATTCCCAAATACACAAGACTTATTAGACATCCGGGTTGTTTATGTGTAACCTTGTCTAATAAATCATGAATTAATGTTTAATAAGTAGAATAACTATTGTAACAAGGAGATCCAGCTTACTGGAAGGTATTCCCCTTCCCTATTGATGAAGAAGCTTGGGAATAGATCAAAAACCTATATCCTAGGTAATTCACCTCATGGGAAAGTATATAGATGATATTCCTTAAGATATACTTCCACTCATCAAGGGTAAATCTAATAAACAATGAGAAATATTGGACCAATCAAGCATGTAGAGAAATTACTTATGAGTTCTAGGAGAGATTCAAGTATTCGTTAACCTCCAAACCACATCAAGCCTTTTAAAATCACTATTTATTGGTATTTTTTACTAAGTTTTGTTGAAAATTGACTCAAATATTCTATACATATCCTTTTAGGGTAATTAAAAAACAAATATCCTACTAAATAAAGAGAAATAAGCAAGAGGATTTTACAAAATTTATGGAAATTTGGTATAAGATCAAAAACTAAATGATTATAAAAAGTAAAAATCACTAACTCTCCTTTATTGAAAATTAAAATCAAATAACTAACCACTATTATATGAATTTTTTCTTTAAACAAGGTACATGAAACATCACCTTCCATGCCTTCAATAGTCTTCTAGTTATATTACTCTAAAGACCACAAAACTGATGGATTTCCTCAAGTCTATGGAACTCTTAGCTATGATTCTATGTACCATAGCTAGTTACAATAGAATCTATCAAAATATTAAGGATATATGTGGTATTAAAATAATTAAATCAGAGATATAAACCAATAATATCATAAAGAAACATTCGAGAAAGATTTTCAATTGACCTTATGATATCTACCCTTCAAAAAGGTATATCTCTTCACACTACAAGCTACCAAAAGGGGAAAAAATAAAGAAACCACCATGAAGGAATTACTAAAACAACTTCTAGAATATTACAACACTAAAAAAACTCCACTCAATTCTCATTGATGAAAAAATAAGGAGATACAAGGATTATGATCTTAGATTATAACATACACCAATGAATTTATGAAGTAAATCTAATTTATATCTATTGCTTAATCAATTCATAAATCCAAGGGTAATGTTATTTCTATTTCATTAATAAGTGGAAAGGATCTAGGATTTCTTTAATAATTTCTATCTGGATAGAAAGATATATATATACATCACTTTATACCTAATGAATTTTTCCATCATAATGAAGATGAAGAACATGTGGAAACACCATCAGTAAAGAAAGGAAAATGGAAATCCAATAAATAAAATTCAAAACAACATAAACCATCAATTTCTATATGAGTAAAACCACCCAATAGAACCAATGAAGAAAAAATATAATAAGATATTATAGAAAAAACATGAAGGTTGAGATTAAAATCCTTTTTCATGAAGCCATCCTCCAAATTCCAAGGCATGCGAAATTAATAAAATACATGTGCATCAGGAGGATAATATTTCAAGGTATTACAATGGTATGTCAAAGTAAAGATATTTTTGAACTTTTAACCCCACTAATACCTTAAAAAGTCCATGTTTTAGGAATAATCTTAATACCCTTCACTATAAGTGATATTATTTTTTTCAAAGTATTGTGTGAATTTGGATCATCAATTAATGTAATTACCCACATTGTTTATTCAACTATGTGTATATGATAAATTAAATATTCCCAAGTAGTTATGTTTCTTTCCCACTAAATCATTACCTACCCAATAGGTGTTCTAGAAGATATTTTGGTAAGTGAAAAATGTTTTTTTTCAATATGAATTCTTTATCATGAACATGGAGGAAGGAAAATGTAACAATCACTCCCCCATGATCATATTTAGGTTATTTATAAAGACTTAAAAAAGAATAATCAATATTATTATGGGAAATAATTTATTTACTTTTATAGAATAAACTGCGAATTTTTACATTTTAGAATCAATGAAATACCCAAATTAATATAAATATATTTTTATTTAAATAATTTTTAATTTGTGTGTCAATATAAGGAAAACTTGAAATGTTTGAAAAAATAATCTAATTATAAGAAGATTTATAAACACTCAAATTTTCTTCTAAATTTGTTTTTGAAAATGAGTTCAATTAGGAAAAAATTTATGTTGGACAGTTGGAAGAAATTTATGAAATTTACTTTGATGATTCACTCAAAAACTACCCTAACACTTATAATTTACATGTACAAGCTAAAATTATGGGGAAACATAAGATAAATATATCACTATAAAACCACATAAACTGAAATTGGAACTAATTATATAGAATTTGAAAATTTATTTTTTAAAAGAAAAAAAAATCTACATGTAATCATTTCAAATAATTTATAACCCTAATATGATTATAAACTTTTGGAAATTATGATTTTTTTAGGGAAGTAAGCTACACCATAATATATTTTCTAGGGATTAGTCTTACCACCTATATGCATAGGATTTTTCATGAAAATGTGATGATAACAGTGAGGCTACCAGAAATATGTCTCAATATGACCATTCTATAATTAGCGAAAAATGATATTGGAAGATTATTAACAGCATGAATAAATTACCCAATATCAGACTCCCAATGGGTAAGTCCCACTAAAATAATCTCAATGAAAAGTGTTATTATTATATGATATTAATGATCTTGTTCCCTCATGAATAAAAAATAGTTGGGTAGTTTTCATTGAATATAGGATATTAAACCAAATTATCTAGAAATACCACTCACCATTTTCCTGTATAGGTTAAATGTAATAAATTCTTGTTGGGAAAGTTCACTATTGTTTCCTTGATGTATTTTATAGCTATAATCTAGTTCAAATTTCCCAAATAACTATTATAATACTACCTTCAAATGTCCCTTAAGTGGATTTTCCAACTAAAGAATGACTTTTGATCATTTCAATACACCATGAAACTTTCTAATTTTTATGGTATGTATCTTCACAAAACCAACTTAGAGTTTCTTGGAGGTTTAAATTTATTTATATAATATCTATGTGACATTTTTCAATGTTTTTTTGGGGATTCTGGAAAAAGTAATAAAGATATGTATTGAAAAAAACATGGTGATAAATTTTGAAAATTATCATTTTATTGGTTGAAAATGGTAATGTTATGTTTCATATAATCTCTAATGAGGTGATTGGTGATGTTAAGGAAAAAATTGATGTTATATATAAATTTATTTACCTTAATAATATGGAACACATTAAATTATATTTAGGCAATGATGGATCTTATATATGTTTTATTAAAAACATTAACAATATTCTGTTACCACTAGAAGACATAATCTAGAAAGAAATAAAGTATTTGTTTGATTATTCATAGAGAATATTTGTTTAACAGGATAAAATAAATATTGACCATAATTCTCATAATATACTCACCATACTAGGAAAACCAATTTGAGATATTGTGTGATTCTTTGAATATAGATATAGGTTCTTCACTTTCATAGAATATTGATGGTAACTAACAAGTGAAAAATTATGATTCAAAGACCATATATGTGGCTCAAATTAATTATATTACAAAAACAAAGTTTTTTTCTCTTTTAATTTCTTGGGGGAAATTTATATCATACCAATTAGTAAGGAAACTATTTAACTAGTTATACAACCCATAGATATTCAATATGGAGATTAGATGAAAATATGAGGCTAATAAGATGGATAATACTGCTATAAGAATTAGAATGAGATAATATGGAAATTAAAATTTATGATAATCTTGTTTTAGAATACAAGAGTATACAACCCGACTCTATTAAGGTTAAACCATGATTTGAAATAAACATGGATGATGCTTTTCCTAGAGATAAGTTGTATAAATCCACTCAAGTACCTTGTCATGTTGAATAAATTAATTTTCTAGTCACATCAACGGTACCTTTCTTATTTTATAAACAAAAATCACTTAAATAAAAGTCTAAATCAATATTTTATGTGAGGAAAGATCCATATTTATGGAATATATATAGTGATCATATAAAAAGGAGTTGATCCATAAAGAGGAGACTAAGTATGGATTTTCATTTTTGTATATAATTTCATAGGGAGGATATTTTGGACCTCAAAGAAAAAATAGGAATGTCTTATAGGATGGATTATCTTGGCCTCTAGTTTTTATATATTCACATGGAATTTTGAAAAAAGTTTCCAAACATACATTTTACTGGTGGAATTTCCAAAAACATAAAATGAACTTAAAACCACTAATTTTTTGAAAAATATTTTATGTATGGTGATTGGATTTCATGGCTCCATTACAAATATTATTTGGTTTTTGGTATATCTTATTACTAGAATTCTATGTTTCTAAGTGGAATGTTGAAAATGCCACATGAAATTATGATTCTAAAATTGTGAATAAGATTAAAAATTAAATGTTTTTTCATATTTGGAGTTACTTGAATAATAATAAATGACCAAGGCACCAAATAATGTAACCAAAACATGGAATACCTGATGGAAAATTATGGATTACATCACAAAAATAACACATCTTACCACCTAAAAAATAATAGGACAATAGAGGTTTCCAAAAGGGAGATTAAAACTATTTTGGAGAAGATATTTCTACCCAACCAAATGGAATTGAGTAAAAATATTGAATAATAATTATGGGAATATCGAACTACCAATAAAATCCCTTTGGGTAAGTCTCCATACGAAATATTATAAATAAAACAATATAGCCTAAATGTTGAGTTGTAGTAGAAAGCATACTGGGTTTTTTAGAAAGTAAAATTGGAGATTGGGAATGTTAGAGAGTAGAGAAATCAATAGAATATGGATCATAAATAGTTCAGTTGAAAATAAAATGAGTATTCAACATTATAATAGGATAAATCCATACCTATCCATGATAGACTCATCCAAAAAATATATTTTGATATTTTAGATAATTTTTTCTTTTTCACCTAAAAAAATAAAAATCATTATATGTAAACTTTGTAAATATGGACTAAACCATACACAGTGACTAACAATTTTCCATTAGGTAGATTTAATGTTAGGGGAGATGAATACAAGAACCCCTTCAAGGTGAATTTATAACACATGGATTATTAATATGATTACTTTCCTAAAGATCCAATGGATTATTCCAAACTTTTACTAGATGAAATTGAATAATGAACCACAAGTTGTATCCTTCCCTCATTCTAGTTTAGATAATTTAATTATATATATATTTTACTTAAGAAGAAAAGATGTGATTGAAATTTAATAGAAGGTTTCATGAACTATGTACGGGGGAGATAACACATATAGATTAATAAGTAAATACTTTTTATATTTTCTTCTTTATTTATTGAAGTGTCTTTATCCCTTAAAAAAATTATAAATAATGTAAATTAAAATGAATTTTTTTTTGTAAATGGTAAACATTTATCCTTTGTATGGTTTTTTATTTTTATTTTTTAAAACATAAATAGATATATTTTATATCATACCTTATTTTAATTCCATGAAATGGTTTAATTATTTTTATTGAATCTAGAATTGATAGAGTTAAATGCAAGATAAGTGAATTTTCCACCAATTATAAGGAAATTTGGTCTTAGATCTAGAAATGGAGTGTGAGTGAGAATATTTCTACAGAATAAAAATTATAACAAGATTTCACTAATTTTTGAACTAAATTAAAGGTAAATTTACATATATGAAAAAATTCATTAAGTATTCAACTCAAATGAAATTGATATAATCCATTAAAAACAGGAGTAAAATGCACAATTGAGACCCCGTGGTCAATATATGATACATTAGAAACTAGGTTCATGTATAATTTAATTTTTAATTACCCAATAAGTTCCATTTTATGTGCATTACACATATGGCTTGGAAAAAATTAAAAAAAGAAAATAATGAAAAAAATCAATAAAGTTTGGAATAGTTAAAAATAAATTCATTTAGGTAAGGGGATTATTGAATCCCAATGAATAAGGGGAAAATTGACTTATAAAAAATTTATTTGTTTTTTTATCAATGATGTGAAAATTTAGATATTGGTTTATGAAAATTAAGGGAAATGGAAATATATATGTTATTTTTTAGAAATATTTATTTTACTTATATTTAATATATTTAAATTTTGGACAAGGTTGATTGATTAAATTGGAGTGATACAATGAATTGAAATCATAAAGGTGGAAATAAAATTCAAACAATGTAGGAACTGATAATTTTCTTCTTCTTTCTCTATTATATTGTTTTCTAGGAAGGACAATCATCTTTTTGAAAACATCTATTTTAATTTAATTATCGAGAGTGCAACAGTTCAACTGTATGTGGGGGGGGATGATATGTGTTGAAATTTTCAAAAAAATATATTTACTAAATTTAACCCCATAGTTAATAAAAAACATGGTAATTGATATAATTTAAATAAATTTTAAGAATATGTAATTTATTGGAAACTAGCTTAAAATGTTTCATTTGAGTGATTATTCATTTTTTTGGATTTTTTGGATACCTGATATTTCATTTTTAAAGATGATCAATTTTGTTTAAAAAACATTATGGCCAATTTTTAATAAACCTGAAAAAATAAATTATTTGATTTTTTAAATATATTATTTATTCAACTCTTATGTTAATTTGGAAATTAAATTGTTAAATTCTTGAATTTTAACTTTCCATTGTATTATTCATCTTGAATTAATTTATTTCCATATGTTTATTTTTTTATATTTTTATTGTTGTTTTAATTATACATTGGAAATAATTATTAAAAAGAATGTAATTTTTAACGTTTAATATTTTTATTTATTTATTTTAATCCATTATATAAATGGGACTAAACTCAAATGGTCATTAAAAATGATAAAGGTATTTTTAAAATGAATATTTTGAAATCATAATTAAAATATTTTTGGATTTTTATGAGAAAATATTGAATAAATTATGGATATTAAAACCATGAATTTTGATAATTTTGTTAATTTTTGAAAAAATTAAAATGAAACATTGATTTCAAAAAATCATTATTTTATCTTTTAGAAAATTTTGACATTATTTTATTTGTTTTCATTATTCATGAAATTAATTTAAAAAATACTTGAATTAATTTTTTTTTGATTTTTATAGTGGAATCAATAATCCTACGAAGGCCTTAAGTGTTCTCATTAGAAACTCAAATGAATGTGTCAACTTACAAGAAAATTGGAAAATTCCTCGAGCAACTGTATATTTTAATAACAACTTACAGTGCTCAAAACTATGGAAATGGGTCAGACCAACTGTAAGAACACCCCACAATTAGCGAATTGATCACATGTGAAAATTCAAGTGATGATTAGTGAAGATAGAAAAAATGATAATTTCATGAAGCTACCACAATTTAATTTTTCATCTTCTTTATGAGGGTTGTTAGTTCCACTATGTCTATTACCCTGAAGGGGGGGGGGGGTGAATCAGGGTATTATAGATTTTAACTACTACCCCTTTAGATCTTGTTTTGTTATTAAATAGAACACTCGTATCTCCTTCTCCCATAATAAAGTATAATCTGAAATGAAATCCTAAACATGAAACAACTATTTTACTTGTTTCACCCTCACTAGGATATGTATAAGGACCGTGCAATGATGATGTGCCAATGTACCAAATACAATAAGGCTCACTGAATAATTATAAGGCTCGAGCTAGATCTCTTATATTCCCAGGATCAATGCTTTTATGAGGTTAAGTGACAACTCACTACGTTCCAAAGGGTCAATCCTTATGTCTCTTTTTCTAGACCACTAATGGTGGAAAGGATCACCTTCTTCTTCTTCCTTTACTCACTAATCTTGGAATCAATCCACTCACAGTTTATAGACATGTAGTTCCCTTCATTTACATGAATGCACACATCCTCTACTATTGGTAGATTCTCTGTTGAAGTCTCATTTTCTCCTATGTATGAAATCCACTTTTCCACATACTATTTGTGTATAGAAATTTTTTTTATAAACTATTTTAGTCCCTTCATGAGAATCTTTAATTTTTTTTCCAACTACCCTACAACGCATGACGTGAGTGATTCGTGGACAACCTATCCTTCCGTGGATCACCCCTACTTTTCAGATGGATTCTTCTTCTATGGACTGCCTCTCCTCCATAGATAGATGATGTCCCACAAACAAACTCTCCTACATCTACCATTCTTTATTTACGTTCTATAATTCCCCAGAAAACCCTTTTGCTAACTGCCTTCATGGAAACCCATCACAGAATCAGTTCCCTATGAACTCTCTCTTTTGTGGAATCTCTCCTCGTAAACTCTTTCAGACATCACCAAATTCTTTCCAAAGAAATATTTTTTATAAAGAAAATTTATCTAAGTAATGATAGGATTATAGGTCCTTATATAGGAAAATTGATCCAAAAAATCCTTTAATTTTTTTTACTCAAATATTCAATGATGTACAACCTTCACCATAGACTATGTTATACAGTTCGCATATCACCTTCTATTCCTCACTATGGATGACCACATCCATATATGAAAAACCATTAAATATATCCAAATCACCACCTATTTTTCACAAATGGTGAGAAATCCCATGAACTTCAATCCTTCTACAGACTCCAAGCCTCTAGTGAACTATTTCTCATTCACGGTCCGCATAGAGTCTTTTTCGTTCTATGTAGCATTGTAATAAAGAAATTTTCCTTTTACAAATTTCCTTCACCTTTTCTATAATCTAATTTTACGGTACAAAAACTATTCTTTGTGATCCAAAAAATTTAAACCCCTTTCTGAAAAACCTTCTTTAAAAAAAACCTCCTGATTTTAAGGCCCCAAAATTTGGAAACCACTAGGAAAATAAGCCCACTTAAAACCTAATTTCTCAAACACCAACCACAATTATTCATAATCACATGTTTTTTTTTCATAAAACATAATCTTATCCAATTACTCTTATAAGATTCCTTGATGTATTTTTCCCAAAAATATCCCCCTTTGGGTTTGTTGAAAACTCTTATCATTTTGATACATCATTAAAGCTTCTTATATCTTCTTCCTACATTCACTTATTATGATTAAGATATCAATCAATGATTTACTCAACACAAACTCTAAGTCCACATGAGTAATGAATTTCATGAGAAACAAAAGAATCATGCAATTATCATAAATAAAACACTTCATTTCATTCCAATCCATTCATTTTATTTAATCATGAACCAGAGATGTCATGATATATAATATTTGATCGATCAGATTTATCATCAACAGATTTAAAACTCCCCCTAGTTTACCGATCCCCCTACTTCACATATCCCCCTTTAAGATTCTCCCCCTATCATGATTAATACATACTCTCCCATTTTATAGTAATAATTTCTACACCTTGTCAACAAACCTGAAGGGAAGTATTTTGATCTCTGTAATAGGGTAAAGAACACAAATCAACACATTACAGAAAAATAGACTATACCTCCGAGATAGGGGGTCCTACATAAAAAAAGTTCAAGTGTAGAGAGTCAACTGAACTTCCATAACCATTAAATTCCTCTCAAATCCTTATTTCGGTAAGCCCTTTGTCAGAATATCTCCTAAAATTTGTTTTGTAGGCACATACTCTAAAATCACAAGCCCTATCTCGACTTTCTCCTTGATTAATTGATATTTTATTTCAATTTTATTTGCCCCTAATTGATGTATTAGATTTAATATAATATTTATATAACTTGAGTTATCCCAATAGATTCTGAACAGATATTTCACTTCAACTCCCACATCATCAAGTTGTTGCTTCATCCACAATAAATTCATGTAATCTTGAGTAGTCAAAATATATTCAGATTCTACAGTGCACAATGAAATGCAATCTTATTTCATTCTTACCCAAGAAAAAAACAATCCACCAAGATATAATCCACCATCTGAATTTTATTTTCTATCATCTTCTGATCTGACCCAATCTGCATCTATATAGCCCAATAACTCTTTTTGATATTTTTCATTGCACATCAAACCAAAGTCTTCTATGACCTTTATATACCAAAGTATTATTTTCACAATAAGAAAGTGAATTTACATGGGACTAATTTGACAGAACATAGATTTACATGTGGAGAAAACAATATCCGGTCATGTCGTTGTTAAGTACAATATGTTTCCAATGATCTTTCTGTATTCGTTAACATTAACCATTTTGCCTTCATCATCAAGTAAAAATTTCATCCTGGTAGCCACCATATTCTTCAAATACTTGGAATTATATATCCCAAACCTTATCAAAACTTCCTTGGAATATTTATATTGAGAAATGAATGTTCTATTGTTTCATTGTGTTACCTATAAATCAAGGGAAAATGCCAGTTCACCAATCATTGACAATTAGGACTCACATATCATGAACTCAGAAAAATGTCTACACTTCACTTCATCTGATCCACCATAGATTATTTAATCTACATATACTAAAACCATCATCATTTTATTGATTTCATTTTTTTATGGAGATTTTAATCAACTCCACCACATTAAAACCTGAGAATCTTCAAAAATTGATCCAGCCATGAATACCATTCTCTTGGTGATTTCTTCAACGCAAAAAGTGCCTTTCTCAGCCGATAAACTATGTTCTCATCTTCATGAATGTGAAAACCACCTGGATACTCTATGTAAACATCTTCTACTATAATACCATTCCAGAATTCTGACTTCAAATCCATCTGGAAAACATTGAACGTTCTTTGCACTACTATGGATAAGAATAATCTGATTGTATACAGTCTTGCAATAGGTACAAATGTTTCTTAAACATCGATACCATCTATACGGGAGTACACTTTTCACAATCTTTATGATTTTTTAAAATTACTGCACTTTTATCATTAAATTTGTTGAAAATGACTGATTTAGTACTGATGAAATTCTTATTTTTCAGCCTCGAAACAATTTCCCACATCTAATTATTTCCAGTTTGGTCAAGCTATTCATTCATATCCTGAACCCAATTCTAATCTCCAACTTCTTCGTTGAAACATTTAGTATCTACCTGTGATATGTGTGATGATTTTTGTAAAGTTTTCATCCTCCTAGTGTTCACTGGCACTGTCTGATCACCAATTATATTCATTTTATCAATTTTGGATCTTCTCTCCTACCTCTATATAGATACTGAATTGTACTCATCCTTTTCATTATTTGAATATTCTTCTAAATCAACCTTTGGAACTAGAGTGTCCCTTGATATTCTTATCTCTTCATTACTATCCTCCTAAGATTGAACATGTGTTTTCTAAATATTTTTCTCATTCTCCGCAATAGTTACATTATGGATTTCAACAACCTTTCCTAATCACTTATTGAAGCATTTTTTTCGAGTATCCATGAAATATCCATTTATTTCCATGAGATTCAATCTTCATGTGTTACTCCTTATTTAGAGTGAAACAATTATTTACAAAGACTCAAAATTACTTCAATGATGGATTAGTTTCATACTATAGATCATATAGAGTCTTCTCTTCTTTCAGACATAGTAATTCTCTACTTGATGTGTAGAATGATGTCATCACTGCTTCTTTCAAAAATTTCTCAAGAAGGTTTTTCTCAATGAGAATTTTTCTTTCTGAGTTGTTGATAATTTTATTTCATCTATCAACTACTTCATTTTTCCATGGAGTTCTTACTAATGAAACATGACACCTTATCCCATATTTCTTGAGATAATCCTATACTTGAATTTTTTTGAACTTTATTCCATTATCTATTTGGATATTTCAAAATTTTTGACCCATCATATTCTCAAATTAAATGTGATATGTTTTCATGAAACTAAATATCTCAAATTTGTGGGTTCTAATTGAAACCCATGACATTCTACTAAAATCATTAATAAAAAGAACTTAATATCTCCTCCCATCAATTGCACTTGGTGAAATTGGTCTGAACACATCAAATTGCACTAACTCAAGCAATTTTGTTTACCTTTTCACCTTTTCCTTATATAAAATTCAAACGATATTCTGCTGTAGACAAGAATCACATGTATGAGTACGATCACATGATAATCATGGTATGTCTCGAGAAGCATCATATTTCACCATATCATCCAAGTATTTTTGGCTCAAATGACCATGATGTTTATTGCATATCTTATTTTCATCTTCCTTTGATAAAAAACATATATTTTTCTCCAATCACGTGGTAGTGATTCCATTTCATATGATTTACCTACAAAACTAATGCACTGTCTTTTTCCTTGATGAAACAAAATTTATTGGAAAATCTTGTGGCATGTCCTGAGTCACATAATTGATTGACACGGAGCAATTGTGACCTAACCTCCAACAACTAAGACATTTGTACGTGTCATGTCCTTTCACCTAAACTCTACTTTTCTAGAGACAATAATTTTCAAGCCTCCATCATTACCAACAATTACAATAACTTATTTGTCGTACCTAATTATGGTCACCAGATCCTTATTTCTTATCATATGTTAGGTTAATCCACTATCAATGATCTATATTCAAGTGTGATATGATTCATTAAAAGTAATCACTACAACCACTACTTTCTCAACTCTTTTCTTCTTGATCCATGATTTTGACTTCACACCTGTAATGGATTTATAAACATTATCATCCCTAGTTTATGATGGACCCAAATTATATTATAGAGTAGAAAATCAATTTTTCATTTTCATGAAACCTGATGGTTCATGGAATTGTGGCTTGCGACCAATTTTATTCTACTTCAGCAATTTATTCTGCATGGTTGATGTATAGTATCTGGCCATGTTTTATAGTCCTCCAAACCAAGAACAATGACCCTTGAAATATATTTTTGAGTATTGTGATATTTTTGGATGCCATTTTTGTTCTTGATCCCTTTGATATATCTTGGATTTGGAACACACATTCTTTCAGTGTCTCATATTTCTATAGCAATAACACCTGATGTGATTTGTATTCATGTGTGTCACTTATTCACCACTAGTTGTCCCTCGGGATCTTTCAGTATTTGACTCTTCTTCATACCCAAATACATCTTCAATTTTGGAGCAGGTTCTTGTAGACTATCATTAATCATCACATCTTTTTTTTCATTGACCCTCATACCGGCCTCATCATTTGGTTTTGACTGATTCTTTTGTTCTACTAGATCACTTTTCCCCATCATAATCTTATCTATTTCCTGAATGACCTTCTTTACTGATGTCATACTAAAGGTTAAGAGTTTTTTTGATCCGTAACACTTCATCGCATGTTGAAATATTCCCCTTCAAGTTCATTGATATGCTTGATTTGATCTTTTTTGATATTAGTCAAACTATAAATTTCTCTTTTCTATTATTAAATATTGAGCTTGTACTCGACAAACTTTTATAAGCTCTCGGACATTGAAGAATTTAGTTTTTCAATTTCTTCATTCTTCTTCAACTTCTTATATTCTTGTTGTTGCATATAGAGTCTAGCATTACATACCACTTTGTTGGATTTCTTTGTTTTGGCTCTCCAATCATCTATTTCTTCAAGAGAAGCTTCTAATCCAACCTGAAGGTCAACTATTCCTTCTACTTCTCCTTTTCTGTTTTCTTTCCTTTTTGGGGAATTCCACACAACTAACACCATATCATTTTAATTATGATCCATGTAGTGTTCTAACTATTATAATTCATATTCTTCTGAACTATTATCTTCTTTTGAAAGAAGACTCTGCTTTCTAAAGAAAATTTTCATAAAATTTTCCTTGCCTTTCACATAGGCTAAATACTTTTTTGTGGGAATTTCAACTTCATCCTATTCAGCTTCTTAAAAATTTTAAAAACACCTTTCTATAATATTCAAAACCTCTCCACATCAAAAGTATTCATGAGGTAGTTTCACTTTGAACTTTCCTTTTCCTCTTCATGGATTTGATAAAAGTAATCACATCACCTCATCCATCTATTCATCTTCTTGTCCATATTCAATGGTGATCTTATTTATAGCCATGAATACCACTTCTTTGGACTTACCTTTTTCCATAGACTCGTTATCATCATTTCTAATCTCATATGCAACAATAGTACTATAAAAGCTATCCAATTTGAATTATTTCAGATTATTGTCTTCCTATATAGAAATATTTGGATTAAAATGAGGTTGTAGTTTTTTAAATATACACTTAACAATATTTATATCTTTAATAATATTTCCGAGACCATGCATGTATTCCACAACAATATTTACCAGGTCACGTAATTCATCAATAGAATCATTAGGGTACATTATAATATCCACATATTTGACCCATGGAACCAACAACTTTCCTCTTTGTCTTTTGAGTCTCCCTCATAAATATTCAACAACTTCTCCCACATAGCATGTGATAAATCACTGAAAAAACATTTATATAAATTTCATTTGATAGGGCTCCCCCTAAATAATATTTTCCCTTAGAATCAAAATTAAATTATATTCAGTCAGATTCTGATAAAGAACCATTTTTGACATTTTCTGATTTTCTATACACAGCTACTGTAAATACATCTATTCCTAATGATTGGAAGTTATGCTGCATCTGATTCTTACATAATTGGAAATGATTCGCATTGAAGATAAAAACCCCTTTGTGATTTAAAACCTCTATTTCATCTACTAAGAGAGAAAAAATAACATTAAAACTTTCCCTTTGATACTAATTTTTAGGTCCACTAGGTTGAATACCATGGTGGGGGGGGGGGGGTGAATTATGGCATGATAAATTAAAACTACCACCCCTTCAGATCTTGTTTCCTCATTAAACAAAACAATCTTCTCTTATTCTCCTATAATAAAGTATAAATTAAAATGAAACCATGCAAGAGACATAAAAATTTAACCTTTTTCACCCTCAATGGGCTACATCCAAGGATCATACAATGAGGATGTTCTGATGTACCAAATATACTAAGGCTAAATTCTAAATTACAAGGTTCAAGATAGATCTCTTATATTCCAAGGACCACTGCCTTTACAAGGTTTAGGGTTAATTAACTTATTTCCCAAGGGTCACTTGATAGCCAATGAACTTGGATAATATTAATTGTCAATATCTTAAAAATAATTTGTTCCAAAGTCCATAAACATCATATTTAGTGCATTATAGAAATTGAACTTCATTTCTCATCTTAAATGCAATTCATGTTTAAAATGAAAATTTGGATTCAATCATTAATCTGTTTATAGAGAACATTATATTAATTTTTTTAATTTGATATTTTGTTATATGATTTATATATTTTTTGGAACATTTTTTCTTTTAGGATCTATGGATTAATCCCAAGGGAAGATGGAGATTTTTGGGGATGAATGTAGAACTTTTCTGGAGACAGTAAAATGGGAAAAAGGCCCATCAAACAAAAGTGGGGCCCACAGAACAAGTCCAATGAAGCTAAAATTTTTAATTAAGAAAGATAAAAATATGGGGATCATTTAAATATACTGTGTCCAGAGCTAATTCTCAATTTTTCATAAAGATAAAGGGATCCAAAGTTGAGATTTAAATGGTGGGCCAGATCTGAATTCACATAAAGTCATCCCACCATTTCGACCATAAATTATAAACGGCTGCACTAAATAACCTGAAACTTTTATAGATAATAGAGGACATATGGAATATAATATTTAACTCCTAATACCCCTCTATATTTTACCTCCTTAAATTATAAATTCACATGTAAAAATGGGGGACGAATATGGACAAATTTTCTGGATAACTTTGAAACGTCAAAATTCCCTTGATTTTCTCACGATCTTTTGACTCTCCCAATTAATGGGTATATAATTTATTATTGGGGGTGTATTTAAGGCTCATAATATTCCTATATAAGTATCCAGGGGTTAAGGGAAGTGGGAGGTTTTTATTTCTTTCTTTTGTATTGTCATGCTTTCATTTTGTAATTGCATTGTCAGTTTCTCCCATGTAAGTTTTTCATTCGCCTTCATTTAATTAATATAAGATCTTATTATTATTCTTATTAATTTATTATTTCTCTTTATATATCATTTTTATACCATTTCATCAGGGATTGAGGTTATTGACACAATCTTTTGTGAAAATATTCACACAACGGTGGAGTTATTGTTATTTTTTTTCTTCTTCACCAATTCTACGATCATAAGTCTACTACCCACTTTCATTGATAGAATAGCATCAATAGAGGGATAATAATATAATTGGTTGATCCAAGGGAGTAGAAAGGGGATGAATTGGATTCCATTTATTAAGTTAGTAATTCCTAATCAATTCTATTTTTGATATTTTCATTCAATGATGTACGTTCTCTTTAAAACTCACCAATTTTAAGGACACACATCCCGAGTGCTAAAATGATCCTCTACCTTGGAGTGATCATCAATATGATCGTAAAATTGTGTAGGTGATTAGACCTAGGATAGTGAAAAATAAAAATTAGTGAGTGATTTGGGATGTTTTTATTTTGTTAAAGGAAACACTCGAATTTAAGACATTGAAATAATTTAAAAATAAATTCATCCAATCCGCCCCATGCGATAACCAAGGATCAACTCATGATTTTAAATTGAATTCACTCAAGTCCTTAAAATTTAAAATAATACAATTTACTCAAACCCTAGTTGGCCACTTTATATCCAAATCAACACCATAAAATTAATTTCTTAGAATGCATGTTTATTAGGTTTCTTCTTAGGTCTCTGAGGATCGATAACTAAAGCCATACTACAATGACTTCTTAAACCATAAATCTTGGGTAAATTTGGGCACAACCAAATTTTGGCACCATTTATGGGGACCTAAGTAAGTAATATTAGACATAATAATTCTTTTCTCACCTCAATTTATCTTTTCTCATCCACGTTTCTCTTCTCTTTTCCCCTTTCTATTTTTTTCTGGGTCCCAAAAATCTCAAAACCAATTTTCAATCAACTCCAATGAATTATCATACAAAATACCCCTTTATAAACCAATGATATAGTCAAATAAGAAATAAATATTGGAAAAAACCTCATATAGGGAATTTCGTTGACCAAACTTTGAATGCATACCCCACACCTGATAACATAAACAATATTTGTGACGAGGAATGGTTAAAAGATCAATTTACATCCCTATCAAGAATAATTGAAAAGATAAATATTGAGGAAGTGCATGATGTACAATCATCTATAAATCCTAATCCTGAAAATATTCTTGAAAAATTTTGTGAAAAAATGGATAAATTAATTAAGAAGTTTCATCACTGAGATTAGAAATATAAAGCATTGAGACTTCTGAGGAACCCATTCCCACTCAGGATGTCCTTTCCTCATCACTAATAGAAGAATATTTTATCCCAAAAACCACTCATGAATTAAAAAAAGAACTAACCTCTGGATATGGGATAACTAAATAAAATCATAAAAATATTGAAGGGTCTTTTAATAAGGAGTAAATTGATTTTTTGGAATCAAAAGATGAAAATTTGACATCATGGATTCAGTTTTCTGAATATAACTCCATTGATCAATTTTCAAAAGAACCAATCATTGAACCATTGTGAGAGATCGAAAACAATGAGTCCATACCCATTCCTGATATTCAACTAAAAAATTTTCAGGATGAATCATATTTTCAAAATGAACCAATTATTTCTAATTTTTTTTGGAGAAGAAACTGATTTTGAATTAATTTGTCAATATACTCTATGAAATTTAAATAAACTCGAGCTCATAATTATTTTTATTCCTTCCCAACTCAAGAATCCCATCATATGTGATAAGAAAGACCTTAAACCTATTCTTCATTCTTCACCAGAAACCAATAATGTTGGAATGGTCATTGATGTCTTAGGCAAGACTAGAAATTCAACTGAATCAACAATTTCTGATGTTACATGGATTTTACCACTCATTTTAGAACAAAGGATTTCACATGACACAAATTCTAAAAAAAATTATTCTTAATCTTGTTGAAGTGGAGAAAAATGGGGTCCTAAAAATGTTGAAAGTTGGAATTGGATAATTTGAGTGTCCAAGTCGAGCTAATGATGTTAAACAAAAGCGTTTTATGAGAGGCAACCCATGGTATTCATATTTCCAATCATTTTGAATCATTTTTTTTATTTTTTATTTTTCATTTAAAAATTAGCATAGACTATTGACTTGTTCTTATTTTATGAGTAAGGATTGGTATGAAAAGAGAGCACCATATTTATCCGTGTCATGTGGTGTGTCTCTGAGTAATACTTTACCTAGAAATTTTAAAAGAAGACAATGTATCATTAGTGTATTTTATTTTTATGTGTTTGTAGGTCTAAAAAAATATGAATATGATAGTACCTTAGACTGTTGACCTGTTCTTCTATTATGAGTATTGATGGGTATAAAAGGGGAGCTGGATATTCCTCTGTGTCATATGGTGTAATCTTTGAGTAATACCTTACCCAAAAATTTAAAAAGGAGACAATGTATCATCAGTTTATTTTATTTTATTTTATTTTTATGTTTTTGGTAGGTTAAAAAAATACAATATATATATATATATATATATAATAAAAAAAATTAAAAGGACACATCATAGGTCATGGGGAAAATCCCGTCACAACCGCCCAAGCTGCTGAAACTCAAACCCAGGATTTAAGGGAGACTGTGGAACACACTTTCAACATCAACCACCAGGTGACTTCATTAGATGATTCATATTTTCAATATCCTATTTGAACACCTCTCCCATAATCCATTATAAGTTTTCTTTAAACATTGGGGACAATGTTATTCTATGTTTGGAGGAGATGAAATAAATAAAAAAAATGTTTTTTTATAAATAAAAACATGCATGGAAAGAATAATTTCATTAAACTTGAACATGATAACACACATTGAAAACTCTGAAATTGGATATCAAATAATTTTTCAGGTCTTCATTCTTATTTTAATGAAAGTTTAAGCTCATGATCATAGTTTTTGGATAGTGGAGTTGTTCGATTTGATTTTTCAATGTTTAAATTTTCATCCTCTTAATCAAAATGCCACAATGCACGTCTACTAGATCTTGGGTGTAAAATTGGGTTCTTGGGCTCCTTTCATCATATCATAGGGTTTGGGGTCACTTTTAGTTTAATTTGAGTATCCAAAATAACTGATTGAAAAAATATAATGACCATATAGAGTAATGTTTTGGCTAAATGCGTGACATCTGACACTTGGGGATCATAAATACATAGTTTTCTTGCCCAGAGTTAAAATTTATATCTCTATTGTAGAGCATGGAATTGACAATATGTGTGGCATCCGACACTTGGGGATCATGACTCCATAGCTGTATTACCCAGAGTTAGTCTTTTCATATCTATTATGGTTAAAAAATATCAAATCAAAAAAATTGGATACCCATCTTAATATTTAATGTGATTCCCACCCAGCGCTTCCATTTCACCCCCTTTAACAAGAAAATGGATCCCATGTCTTTTTTGATGCACAACACATCATCATGTTTAATTGAAATTGGAGGAAACATGACCATGAATTTTAACAATGGAATGTACTTGGGATTGGGATATTCTTATGATCCTAGATTGTTTTAAATTATTTTGATGAGTTATATATTTTTTTTGGTATAAGGTCTTTGGGTGAGCAATGTGTATTAAAATGTTTTTGGAAAAAGGAATTCAAATTTCATATTTGTAATATATTTTGCTCAGGACTAGGAAAACTCAAGTTGGGGGGGGGGGTGTGTGATTATCCGATTAAAGTGGATAATATTAATTGTCAACATCTTAATAATAATATGTTCCAAAGTCCACAAACATCTTTTTTAGTGAATTATAGAAATTGAACTTCATTTCTCCTCTTAAATGCAATTCAGGTTTAAAATGAAAATTTGGGACCAATCATTAATTAGTTTGTGGAGAACATTAAATTAACTTTTTGGATTTGATAATTTTTTATATGATTTATCATTTTTTTTGGAACATTTTGTCTTTTAGGATTGATGGATGAATCCCAAGGGAAGATGGAGATGTTTTGGGATGAATGCACAACTTTTCTGGAGACAACATAATGGGCCTAAGGCCCATCAAACAAAAGTGGGGCCCCCAAAAAAATCCCAATGAAGCTCAAAGTTTTACCGAATAAATATAAAAAATGGGGATCATTTCATTCCACTGTTTCCAAATCTAATTCTCAATTTTTCATGGAGATAAAAGGATCTGAAATTGAGATTTAAATAGTGGGCGCGATCTGAATTCACATAAAGTCATCCCACCATTTCGACCATAAATTCCAAATGAATGCACAAAATATCCTGAAATTTTTACAGCTAATATAATACTGATGGAAAAGAATATTTTTCTTCTACGTTACCTCATTTTTCGGCTTCCTTCAATTACAAACTCACACGTCAAAATGGGGGACGAATCTTGATGAATTTTCTGGACAACTTTGAAAGTCAAAATTCCCTTAATTTTCTAACACTATTTTGACTCTCCCAATTAATGGGGATAGAATTTATTTTTGGGGGTGTATTTAAGGCTCCTAATATTCCTATATAAGTAACTTGTGGTGAAGGTAAGGGGGTGTTTTTATTTCCTTCATTTGTATTATCATTCTTTCATTTTGTAATCACATTGTCAATTTCTCCCATGTAAGTATTCATTCACCTTCATTTAATTAATAAAAGATATTATTCTTCTTCTTATTAACTGATTATTTATTTTTCCATATCATGTTGATACCATTTCCTTAGGGAGTGAGTTTATTTATATAATATTTTTTGAAACTCTTCACACAACAATGGAGTGATTTTTTTTTCTTCTCCAATTCTACCATCATAAGTCTACTACTTGATTTCATTGATAGAATAACATAAATGGAGGGATAATCCTCTAATGGGTTGATCCAAGGGAGTAGAAAGAGGATGAATTTGATGTTATTTATTTATTTAATAATTCCTAATCAATTCTATTTTTGATATTTTCATTCAATGATGTACGTTCTCCTTTAAACTCACCAATTTTAAGAAGACACATCCCGAGTGCTAAAACGATCCATTACCTTGGAGTGCTCATCAATATGATCCTCCAAGTGTATAGGTGATTAGCCTTAGGATAGTGAAAACTCAAAATTAGTGATTTATTTGGGATGTTTTTATTTCGTTAAAGGAAACACTCGAATTTAAGACATTGAAATAATTTAAAAAGAAATTCATCCAATCCACCCCATGCGATAACCAAGGATCAACTCATGCTTTTAAATTAAATTAACTTAAGACTTTAAAATGTCAAATAATCCAATCGATACAAACCAAAGTTGGCCACTTCATAGCCAAATCAACACCATAAAATTACTTTCTTAAAATGCATGTTTCTTAGGTTTCTTATTAGGTATCTGAGGATCAATAACCCAAGCCGTACTACAATGACCGCTTATACCATAAAACTTGGGTAAATTTGGGCACAACCATAAATCCATATGTCTATTTCTCTAGATCACTTCTGGTGGATAGAATCACCATCTTCCTCTACCTTTTCACACTGATCTTGGAAGGGATCCCCTCATAGTTTATGGATCTGCAGGTCCCTTCATTTTCATGAAGGCATGCTTCCTCAACAATATGTTGATTCTCTATTGAAGACTTATTTTCACCCGTAGATGAAAAAACACATCCACATAATATTAGTTTCCAAAAATTACAATAAAAAATCATTTTATTCCCTTATTTAGCTTCCTTAAGTCTTTCATGAATTTCCCTGCACCATGTGGCGCTAGTGCATCACATACCACCTATCCTTCCACTGATCGTCCATAATTTATTGGAGGATTCTTCTTCTATGGACTGAATCTCCCAAGAATTTGGTTGATGTCCCACATACCAGCTATCCTCCATATTCCCTTATTCCTTTACAGGCTAAACCCCCCATAAAACCCTTTCATGAACTAACTTCATAGAAACCCTTCATGGAATTTCTTCCCCGCGAACTCTCTCTTTCACATAATCCCTCATTGCAAACAATTTTTGACTTTACTGAATTCTTTCCATAGAAATGACGTTTTATAATGAAAATATATCTTATTAATTATGGGATTAGAAGTCCTTATATAGGAAAATAGATCCAAAAAATCTGATAATATATTTTTCTCAAATGATTGATGCGGTACAACCTTCACTGTGGACTGTGCTATGCGGTACGCATAGTGCCTTCTTTCATCATGGCGTCCGATATCTTCTAGGGTTGAACACCCTTTTAAGATCCTCAAATAACAGCCAAATTTCCATAAACTATGAGCCATCCCATGAAATTCAAGAGATCCACATACTTTAAGACTCCAGTGAACTGTTTCTCATTCGCAGCCCACGTAGCGTCCTTTATGGTCTGCATAGCACTACTATGCAGAAATTTTCCTTTTCTGAATTTCCTTCACTGTAATATGAATATCCTTTTGTAGTCCGTGAACTGTGCTTTTTGATCATCAATCCCTGAACCCATTTATAGAAAACCATCCTTTTCAAAAAGAAAAAACTCTAGATTTTGAGGTCCCAAAATTTTTCAACTACTGGATAATTGTGGCAACTTAAAAACCTGATTCAAAAAACACCAAAAACACTTAGTTGCTGTAATCTGACTTTTAAAAAAAATAAAATCACACACAACAAAATTGAGGGGATTTGTTGAGGGATTTTTCCCCAACAAGGGTAGTGGAAAATCATATAAAGACACACACACAAATGTATGGATCAACTACACTCTCTTCTAATAGATGGAACATTGACAACCACATACCATGTTTTCCTCATAGTCCATAAAAACCTTTTTCAATCGACCAAAACACTGAAAATACCATAAAGGGATAGTGATACTCTTCTTCCACCATAATCAACCATAACCTTAATCATTTGACCACATTCCCCCCTTAATTCAGTTGATAAATTATCACATCATCCAATTGAGTCCAAAGATCCCATAAACTGAGCCACCCAGAACTAATTTGAAGATTGGATGAAGCTAATGATGAAGAATCATTTATCCGAGCTTGTCAAAACTCATTGATCCAAGCCATGATTGGAATTGTTGAGGATGATGACATTTGATGATTTGAAACTGTAAAAATATGATTTTTTAGTATCTTTTGAAGGAATAAAAAAGGCAGGGACCTTATTATACCCCAACTCACTAGTTGAGAATCCATGGAATCCCACACACTATGTGGTCGATTTAATTCCTTGATGAAATATCACCAACATACCAGGAATCACCAGTCATGGAAGAATCCCAAACTTGAAATCCATGACCTAATTCCTTGTGATTCAACACTGCACTATTGTACATAACATCTTATCCAGAAAACCTGATACAAGGACACTATTAGCAAGATATCTTCCCATTACCAGAATGGTCTTCATAAGGTAAGAATCGGTGCAACCATAAAAATATAACAAAACAATCTATAAACCTGACCTGCAATCAAATCTTCTATTTCATATATCCATGATGATTGAAAGAAAAATAATAGGAGCACTCCGTACACAATTCAAATTCAAATAAGTCCTCTTTCTAAACTCTTACATTTTAGATAAACTGGGATAGATACCAAACATTACCAATGTTGTAAGAATGTATATTGTCAGTAAATGATATATAGTGGCATCAAAAACCATGGTCTATTATAGATCCCACCATTTGAGATTCATCTCTAGATCACTAAAAATCAAATGATGTTTTGAATTTTGGTGGAATTCAGTGATTTTCATATACTCATTGAACCACTAAATATGAAATTTGGTTTCTATCTTTGATTTGACTAGGAATCCATTTTTGAACATCATTCAAAACAATAGTGTCAAATTTGATCCGTGAAAAGAAATATAAAATATTCTTGAGGCCTACGCACAACAACACATCAAATTTCACTGATATTTTAAAATAGATTATAATTTTTTTTGTTTTTTATGGGTTTATGTTTTATGAAATAGGGCTTTGATTAATTCAACCATTGATCAATGATACATTTCCCAATTTTTGAGCACAAATACAATGAAATCTAGGACTTGAAGTTTTTTTAATCACACTACCAAATCAAATTTGAACCCAAATTTTTATAGGCCAAAATTAGGCCCCACAAAAAAGCCATGGTGTTGATTTAAGATTAAAAGCCCACAAATCTATTTCAAATGTGTACACTGTATCCTCCATCACACCAAACATTTTAGTATAGTTAATTGATGGATAAAAAATAATTTTCATTAATATTTCATGAAGGATTAGCCAAACAAATCATGGTAGGATAATGTATTGACATAAAATATTCAAGTATAATGACATAGTGAAATACCAACTATTAAGCTGTTCACGTGGTGGAAGTCAAAAGAAGGGAAAATTGAGCTCAACAATAAAACCAAGGAACATTCACAGAATCACTCAAATGAATTGAAGAAAATCATTCTTCTATCATGGTAAATATAAATGTGCACCGAAGAACTCTAATAATTCATTTATAAATTTTAAACTATTGACAAATATGATTGGGATTATGTAATCATCAAACTAGAGTTTCTACTTTCTCATCTTTTTGTCTTATTTTCTTTTATTTTTTTTATAATTTCCTATAATTATTCGGTGATAGTACCCTAATAAATTAGTGGTCGAGTCAAAAAGTTTCACCCAACTCCCCTGTTAATTATTCCAATGTTTTAATTTATTATCTATTCTAATAATCTCAGGGTTTTTTTTCCTAATTTATTAGTAGATAAGATAATTTATTAATTCTATGAATGTGAAATTCATTCTACCTATTCCTCTAGTTTTTACAATATGTTTTCAAGAATTACTTCATTTTCATGATACTTAGTAGGTTAAAAACCAGGAGAAATCATAGGTTTCTGATCACTAGGTCATGTAATATATAGGTATACTATGATTATTGTACTCCCATATTCAAGAAAAAATAACCAAACAATAGAAATAAATATGGGGTTCACTTGATATCTGTGAAAATAGTAGAATAAAAAATGAGATAATTTTTTAATAGAAGACGTAGTGGCATATTTGAGTTTAAGACACTTTAATGTAAAATTCAATTTAAAACCAATCATGTTCAATATCACATGCTCATTTTACTTACTAAACCTCCCAAAAAAACCTAACACACTTATAAAATTATCCTCATGGATAGATAATATGATTCCACTATTAATAAATTTATTATGAATCAAATTTTTTTAGGTCCTCATGATAAGACCTCACCAAAATTGTATTCCTTTCTATGGAGGAAATTGTTTGTGATTTAATATTGTTTTAAAATTATTTCAACCAATGAACAGGTCAATTTAATCTCACCTCTTTTTATTGATCCAATGGTTAAAATAAGTATTCTAGAAATATTAAAAACATTAAAAATAAAATAACGACATGAGATAGAATTTTTCATATTTCTAATTATATGTTCCCCATCCTCAACTTATTTATCAAACATAGTGATATCAGGGCCTGAAAACCTGGAAAACAACTTGGAAGAATTTAATAGGGATTTGGGAGAAATTAATGAACTTAATTTTATGAATGATAATATACTTCGTGATCCTAATAATCATGATATTTTGAACTGATGACTATACAATCCAAGTCCTTCCATAGATTCATAGCTTGGAAGAAATTGTCACGACCCATCCTCGGGACCCATGCCGTGACTACCCCAAGCCTACCTCCCATAGTCCAGGGGATGGTAACTAGCACCAAGGGGTAAATCCTGACAAAAATGGGAAGACATTTCCTTTATAAAGTAAACAAACACCACAGAGTAAGCAAGCAGAAGTATACACTAAGTAAAACTGAGTACAATAGTGAGTGCGAAAAGTAAATGGGCCAGAATACAAACCTAAACTGAAGGTAAAGTACAACTGGAAAGAAAGTACAGCAACTAAAAGTAAAGCAGCAACGTCGAGCCGTCCACTGGAAGTATCACCAGAAGGGTGGGTACAAATAGCCTTCTCAGCTCCTCGGGTCCAGCCGTTCGCTCCGTGTACGTCCCGCCCAGTGGTCCACCTCCAGGTACCGACTTGCTCCACAAGCCTCAACCACGATCATCGCTGTCCGTCGTCTGCATCCAACACAACGTAGTGCGGGCATAGCCTATGCAGGGGTGAGTATACGCTACTCATTAGGGACCCCGAGACCCCCGAAGGTATCCCTGAATCCACAAAGGAAAGATACAATCATGAAGTAACATCCAACACTACTTAGGTATATGACCATACATATACCTAAGTCATCAATTCAAGTTCGACTCCAACATCTGAGCCCAAGGTCGATCATGTCCACACAGGATAGTACAACCCAATCCACACAGGATAACACAACCCAAATCCACATAGGAAAGCAAGTCAATCATATCGAAGATAATGGTTGGAAGTCAAGACTCAGCTCACACATGTATACTTCTTCGTAAGGTGATAGAGATGATCAGATATAGCCACTGATTCATCTAAGCTGGGACCCACGTAGGATACTAAACCAGCTAAGATGTAGGACCCACATAGGATATAGACCAGCCACTCTGCTAGACCCACGTAGGATACAAGAATAGTAGTCATCGCTGTCGAACCCATGAAAGATTTCAGTATGGTCTTCTTCGCTGCCGAACCCACGGAGGATTTCAGTGCAGTCTTCATCGTCGTCGAACCCACGAAGGATTTCAGTACGGTCTTCATCGCTGCTGAACCCACGGAGGATTTCAGTGCAGTCTTCATCACTGCTGAACCCACGGAGGATTTCAGTGCAGTCGTCGTCGCTGCCAAACCCACAGAGGATTTCAGTGCAATCATCATCATTGTCGCAGTCGCAGCCAGCTCTAGGGTTCCCGCACACAGCATGCTCGTTTCAGGGAGGGTCCGCTCCATGAGCCAAAGGGGGTCGATACATCAACTAACACGTAGTCCGGAGTTGATGTATCCCAAAGTTCCATCTCAAAAAAAGGAACTCAACGAGACAGACGATGCGTCAATAGGACGCCTGGTCTGAGAGTTATTGGCCTTTTCATTCTAGGGGTCTGGTTGGTTTTTAAGTCAAAACCAACCCTATCACACTCCAAATGCGTCCAAACCTCAAGCGTAGTAATCCAAAAGGTCCATATCACTAAGAGGAATCCAACAAAGTCGATGGCACGTCAATCAGACGTCCGGAACGCAAGTTATAAGTGTTTCCACTCTGAGGGCCCGGTTGGTTTCTTGTTCGAACCAACCCGGCCATACCGAAAGTTCTCTGAAAATTTAAGTGTAATATATCAAAACGACTGACTCGATCCAAGGATCGCATAAAAACAGACGGTGCATTGATCGGAGGTCCGTAGCCAAAGATATAGGCATTTGAACAGAATTGTCCGAAAATAGGGGGTTTTGGGCTCGGACCGACCCAACCCAAGACCCCATGGGTCGGCCTGAACCGGGTCGACCTGAACCAGGTCCGGGTCCGGCCCTTTAGGGCGCGACCCGACCCATTGGGCACGGCCCGGCCCAGCCGGCACGGCGCGGCACGGCCTGGGCGGCCGATTGGCCTCACGCAGGCACGACCCGCATGGCCAGCTCGACTCTGGCCGAGCCGCCGCGGAAGGGGGGGGGCACTGCCCCCTGTTTTGAAACCGCGACCCCCACGTGGGGCCCGCTCCCTTTGCCAGCCGGGGGTTACGACCCCCAGTTTTTGGATCAGGCCGGCCGAAACGGCCGGCCAGGGTGTTGTGCGGGACCAACCGGTCCCGCCCCCTGTACACCGGCGGCTGGCGGCTCTGGCCGCCCTCTCCTACTCCGCCGCAACCTTGGTCAGACCGGTGCGGCGCGACGGTGCCACGCCCCTCTACCGTGACCCACCCCGACCATGACCCTTCGTGGTTTTCCGGCGCGGCGCAACGGCGCCGCGCCCCTTTCGCCGCGGCCCGACTCTGGCCGCGGCTTCGTTCGGCCTCAACGGTGCGGCGTGGCGGCGCTGTGCTTCTTCGCCTGTTCCTCTTGCTTTCGCGCGGTGCCATTGCACCGCGCTGCCTTTGCTCGTGCCGCAACAAGTACAACATCAAAGGGGGAGGAGGGTTGGACGTGTTCGTGCGGCATGACCTCCTGCCGTTATGACGATAACAGGCGGCCATAAAATAAAGACGAAGAACGGAAAATAAAAATCCATGAACATCAAGTTAACACCTACCTCGATGAAGTCGTCGAACGAGGTTCTTCACGGGAAAAGGACGTCACGGAAGACGATGTTGCGGAAGACGGCGTCGCGGAAGACGGTGTCGCGGATCGATGCTCTGTAAGCGTCGTCGGCATTTGCCGAAGAAGGTGTCTCTCGCCAGCTGTGGAGAAGAGAGGAAATGGCACGATGATTCCCTTGCGGTGATGGAGTTCTTCATCGAAGACTCGGCGTTCTTCGCGTTCTTCGATGAGGAAGAATATAATCCTCAAGAGTGCAAGAGTCCTCTCTTTCCTTTCGCACAACGAATTAACCCCCAATAAAATAAGTCATGTCTTATTTTATTATCACTCATGCATGCCATTAATTTGAAACTCTAAAACAAATCTCATTAAATTAATTGACTTAATTGAAGAGCCTTTAATATCCAAATTAATTTTGAGGGTTGACATGGCATTTAAAAGTGGTGCGGGTGAGTTACATATTAAATTCACGAGAGGGAGGTTAAAAAGGGATTTGAAGGGGTGAGGCTCATGTGGGCCCCACTTCACTAATATCCTACCTAGTGGAGATATAATATTAGTGGGTCCCACTCCAACCACTATGCATAGGTTTAATCTACCTAGAATAGAAATAAAAAATTGTAGCATAATATTTTATTTCATTCTTTAGTTAACCCATTTATTTAATAACCTCACCCGAGCAACGCAACTCCGTAAAAGGTGTTCCTAAGAAATTACCAGTGCTGCGATTCCATCGGTGCCTTCGGATTTTGATTCCGAGTACTGGTTCAAAAGTTAGAAAAACCTGCTCATTTGTTCACTGAACGTACCCGATCTAAACTTCGGAAAAAAGATTCTGGGCACACCGGGCCTCAAAATTAGGTGCCTTCAGAAACTGCATACTCGTACAATCCCAAAGAAAATTAAGAAAAAAATTTCCCTTCAAATTTACGGGTCTTTATATTACTCCCACCTCAGGGATTTACATCCCCGTAACGATACATCACAAACTAGGGGAACAAATGAGGGTATTGAGCATGCATCTGAGCCTCTCACTCCCAAGTACTCTCCTCAAGGTTCCCGTGCTGCCATCTGATGTGCACTAGAGGTATCGACTGCCCATGTAGGACCCGCTCATGTCGATCCTAGATCTCCACCGGGACCTCCAAAAAAGTCTCCCCATCGTCAATATCCAACTCCCCATGGTCGATGATATGCATCAGATCGCGCACGTATATCCTAAACTGAGATACGTGGAAGACGTCATGCACCCGGTGCAACTGAGGTGGTAGAGCCAGGCGGTAAGCCAACTCGCCTATCCTATTGAGGACTTGGAATGGTCCGATGAAGCGCAGAGATAACTTGCCACCCTGGCCAAATCTCCGTAATCCACGTCGAGGTGAGACCCGCAAGAAGACATGGTCGCGATCCTCTAATTATAGTTGTATCTGCCTCCTGTCAGCATAAGAGTTCTGCCAGATCTGAGCTGTCCTCATCTGCTCCTGGATGACCTGGACCTTCTCTCTCATGGCCTGGACCATCTCTGGTCCCACAAGTGCTGACTCCCCAGGGTCTGTCCAGCACAAAGGTGATCTGTAAGGTCAGCCGTACAATGCCTCGTATGGTGCCATCCCGATGGTGGAGTGGTAGCTGTTGTTGTACGTGAACTTCACCAAGGGTAGGTGGTCCTCCCAACTGCGACCAAAGTCGAGGACATATGCACAGAGCATGTCCTCGAGAGTCTGAATGGTCCTCTCCGTCTGACCATCCGTCTGAGGGTGAAAGGCGGTGCTCAGACGTAGCTGCGTCCCGAATGCCTCCTGCAACCCCTTCCAAAGCCAGAAAGTAAAGCGAGCATCTCGATCGGATACGATAGATGATGGAACACCATGAAGACATACAATCTCTTGAACGTAGAGATGTCCCAAGCTCTCTACTGAGCCCTGCTCTCTGATGGGTAAGAAGTGGACTGACTTGGTGAGTCGGTCGACAATCACCCAAATGGAGTCATGACCTCTGGAAGTACGTGGAAGTCCAGTCACGAAATCCATATATATCCCATCACACTTCCACTCCGGGACCTCCAAGGGCTGTACCAAGCCTGCTGGTACCTAGTGCTCCGCCTTCACCTACTAACAGGTGAGGCATCGAGAAACGAACTCAGCTATAACCTTCTTCATACCCGACCACCAGTGCTGTCGTCTAAGATCCTGGTACATCTTTGCCACTCTTGGATGTAATGCTAAAGGGGGAAGTGTGAAACTCCCTCAACACCTCCTTCTGTAAAGTAGCTGGTACCAAAGTATGTCCTCTGAAAAGAACGACGTGCCCTTCTCCCAAAGAGAATCCATCAGGTGCCTGTCCTGAGGATATCTGCGCACGCCGCGTCTCACAGTCAACGTCCCCACACTGTGCTTCTATGACCCACTTTAGTAATGGAGGAGTGACTGTGAGTGACTGAAGAACGTCTAATCCATCTCTATCCATGAAGGATATCTGAAAAGCTGATAGCTACTCTGTCGCCTCCCCGAGTAGCTGAATGCCCGTCCTCATGCTGAGAGCATCGACTACTACATTTCACTTTCCAGAAGTATAGACTATCTCAAAGTCATAGTCCTGGAGGAACTTGAGCCATCGCCGCTGTCTCAGGTTCAGGTCCTTCTGTAAAGAAGATGTACCTGAGTCTCTGGTGATCAGAATAAACTGTAAATCGCTCACCCATCAGATAGTGTCACCACATCTTCAGAGCGAATACCACTACTGCTAACTCCAGATCATGGGTAGCATAGTTCTGCACATGACGCCTCAACTGACGTGATCCATAGGCGATCACTGGCCGCTCCTGCATCAGGACACATCTGAGTCCAGTCCCTAATGCATCACATTAGACTACATACCCTACTCCCTCCTCCGGTAGCCTCAAGATGGGTGCCCTGGTCAATCTCTGTCTCAGCTCCTGGAAGCTCTGATATCATCTATCTGACCACACAAAGGGTTTCCCCTTCTTCCTTAACGTTCTTCAAAGCTACAAAGATTTATCCTTTTCCGAAAAGAGAAATCCGATCTCATCCCCTAGATGAACCACGTTCCTTACCTAATATAGTCAATCTCATCATGATCAGTTAATTCATGCCATGGATGACGTCATAAGGCCTCGACTCTGCTACCAAGAGATCCAACCGTTACTCTCGCCTCCAAGGGTTGAGTCACACTTTCGGCATCAGTGTGTGGTCACTTGGTCTCCTCCAGTAGGAATCTCGTATGTGAGGGTTAAGCCAATAGTTTTTTTAACCGGAACCTCTTAGTATTAACATACAAAAGACAAGAAAGAAAACGTCACTATTGCAAGTGTCTTTTATTACAGTAACTCAAAGTACAAGGACACAAAGCAACACAAAAAAAGAAGTCAAAGAAGCTAGAGGCATTATGGGAAAAGGACTCCATGCCTCGAGCTAGTCCCGCACTTGTCCACCCGCTTCCGGAGCTCCATGATCGTAAGCTTCAGCTGCCTGAAGCTGTGCTCTCCCCTGTGGTCGGAGTGGACCTCCTAGTAGTGGTGGTGGTAGAGCCTCAAAACGTCGTCCACTTCCTGCCGCTCGACCAGCTCCTCGGCCTCGTCCGCCTGCTCCCTGCGGACCACCATGGTCGAACCTCTACCTCTTCTTGGGTGGTCCCTAAACCTTCTGCTGCCTCTATGCATGGAGGGTTGGGCAGTCACGAGCCATGTGGCCCTGCCCGCCGCATGCATAGCACTGTATGCCACTCGTAAGACTGGCTCTGCTGCGTGTTCCCTACACCTCCAAGCCATTATCTTGTGGTCGTCCGCCTAATGGCCTGGTCCTCTTAGACCTCTGTGACATCTGTCTACTTCCGGCTGTAGAAGAATATACTATGTGTCACTCTGCGGCAGGCCTCGTTGCTGACGTAGGCTCAACAAGAAAGCTCTCCACAAGAAGGTCTCGCTCCAGTACTACTGCCTGCGTCGGAATGCTGAGGGAGATCATCGATGCCCTGATCTCATGTCTCAGTCCCTGCTCGAAGGTCCGGGCCCAGAAGAATGGGTCCCGTACCATGTCCGTGGAATAGCGCGAGAGGTCAGTAAATCTCGCCGAGTACTGGGCGACCGTCATGCTTCCCTACCGCAGCTGTAGTAGCTCCTGAATGCGCACCGCATGGAGGGTGGCTGGAATGAACACTGAGCGGAAGATACTCTCAAAGTCCGTCCAAAAAAGAGATGCCTCGTCGTGCACCTGGAGCATCAGGCTCCACCATCTGCCTGCTACCGTGTGCAGGAGACTCGCTGCAAGGATCACCATGAGGTCAGATGGTGTCCCTAATAACCTGAAAACTCAAACTACAGCCTCCAACCAATACCCAGCTGCCTGAGGGTCCATCTCCCCGCGGAACCTGGGCGATCTCTGACGCTGAAACTCGTGTAGTGCACTAAGGTGATGTGCAATCTCAGTGGATGGGGCTGGTGGCATCGGTGGCTCGGCGGGTAGAGGTACCTCCGGTGCCTCCGCTGTAATAGGGCCCCGCACCGAGGCCTCATTGCTCAGTGGGATGTCATCTCGCACAAAGCTCGTAACCCTAGATGGCTGCCGTTGTGGGGCCATCCTGAAAAGAAATAGGTGCACCACGGTCAAACAGTATACCTGGTGAGCTGACAAAAAATAATCACAAATAAAACTTTTGAAACACACATGCAATCAATGTTTTCGTGCATTGAGTTGGAAATCAGAGGTCAGGGTCTTGGTGTACGGATACGTCGGCCTCCACACCAACATTAGACTCACAGGACGAATAACCACACTCAATACCCTTAACATTATTTCTTCACATAGAAGAAAGATCAGAGTCCTGAGTTTTGCGGTAGAACCGAACTCCTCTGATACCAATTTGTCACGACCCATCCTCGGGACCCATTCCGTGACTACCCCAAGCCCGCCTCCCATAGGCCAGGGGCTGATGACTAGCACCAAGGTGTAAATACCGACAAAAAGGGGAAGGCATTGCCTTTATAAAGTAAACAAACACCATAGAGTAAGCAATAAGAAGTATACACTAAGTAAAACTGAGTACAATAGTAAGTGCAGAAAGTAAATGGGCCAGAATACAAACCCAAACTGAATGTAAAATACAACTGGAAAGAAAGTACAACAACTGAAAGTAAAGCAGCAACATCGAGCCGTCCACTGGAAGTCCCACCTGAAGGGTGGGTACAGATAGCCTCCTCAGCTCCTTGGGTCCAGTCGTCTACTCCGTGTACATCCCACCCAGTGGTCCACCTCCAGGTATCGACTTGCTCCATGAGCCTCAACCATGATCAACGCTGTCCGTCGTCTGCATCCAAGACAACGTATTGTGGGCATAGCCCGTGCAGGGGTGAGTATACGCTACTCAGTAGGGACCCCGAGACCCCCGAAGGTCTCCCTGAATCCAAAAATGATAATCCACAAAGGAAAGATACAATCACGAAGTAACATCCAAAACTACTTATGTATATGCCCATACATATACCTAAGTCATCAATTCCAGTTCGACCCCAACATCCGAGCCCAAGTTCGATCACGTCCACACAGGATAGTACAACCCAATCCACACAGGAAAACACAACCCAATCCACATAGGAAATCAAGTCAATCATATCGAAGATAATTATTGGAATTCAAGACTCATCTCACACAGGTATACTTCTTCGTAAGGTGATAGAGATGATCAGATATAGCCACTGATTCATCTAAGCTGGGACCCACGTAGGATACTAAACCAGCTAAGTTTTCGGACCCACATAGGATACAGACCAGCCACTCTGCCAGAACCACAAAGGATACAAGAACAGTAGTCATCGCCGTCGAACCCATAGATGATTTCAGTACGGTCTTCATCGCTGCCGAACCCCTAGAGGATTTTAGTGCAGTCTTCATCGCCGTCGAACCCACAGAGGATTTCAGTACGGTCTTCATCGTTGCCGAACCCATGGAGGATTTCAGTGAAGTATTCATCACTACCAAAACCACAGAGGATTTCAGTGCAGTCGTCATCGCTGCTGAACCCACATAGGATTTCAGTGCAGTCATCATCGTCGTCGCAGTCGCATCCAGCTCTAGGGTTCCCGCACACAACATGCTCGTTTCTAGGAGGGTCCGCTCCACAAGACAAAGGTGGTCAATACATCAACTAACATGTAGTCCGGAGTTTATGTATCCAAAAGTTTCGTCTCAACAAAAGGAACTCAACGTGACAGACGACACGTCAATCGGACACCCGGTCTGAGAGTTATTGGCCTTTTTGTTTCAGGGTCCTGGTTAGTTTTTAAGTCAAAAACAACCCGAGCGCACTCCAACTACATACAAACCTCGAGCAGAGTAAGACAAAAGGTTCTTCTCACTAAGAGGAATCCAAAAAAGTCGACATCACGTCAATCGGATGTCCGGAGATCAAGTTATAAGTGTTTTAGCTCCGAGGGCCCGGTTGGTTTTGTGTTCGAACCAAACCGGCCATATCGAAAGTTCTCTGAAACCTTGAGTGTAATATACCGAACTGAACGTCTCCATCCAAGTATCGCATTATAACTGACGGTTCATCGATCGGAGGTCCCTAGCCCAAGATACGAGCATTTGAATGGAATTGTCTGAAAATAGGGGGTTTTGGGCCCGGACCGACCCGGCCCAAGACCCCCTGGGTCGGCCCGAACCGGGTTGACCCGAATCGGGTCCGGGTTTGGCCCATTAGGGTGCGGCCCAGCCCCACCGACACGGCCCGGCCCAGCCGGCGCGGCCCGGCCTGGGCGGCCGGTTCGCCTCGTGCGGGCGCGGCCCGCATGGCCAGCTCGGCGCTGGCCGAGCCACCGCAGAAGGGGGGGGGGGGCACTGCTCCCCTATTTTGAAACCAGAAACCTCATGTGGGGGCCGCTACCTTTGCCATCCGGGGGTTACGACCCCCGGTTTTTGGATCTGGCCGGCCGAAACGGCCGGCCAGGGTGTCGTGCGGGACCAACCGGTCCTGCCCCCTGTGCACCGGTGCCCCGTGGATCCAGCCGCCCTCTCCTACTCCGCCGCGGCCAAAGACTGTGTCCTTGGTCCGAACGGCAAGACGCGACGACGCCGCGCCCCTCCACCGCGGCCCGCTCCGACCGCGGCCCTTCGTGGTTTTCTGGCGCGGCTCGACTGCGCCTCGCCCCTTTCGCCGCGGCCCGACTCCGGCCGCGGCTTTGTTCGGCCTCAACGGCGCCGCGCTTCTTATCCCATTCCTCTTGCTTCAGCATAGTTCCATTGCACCACACTGCCTTTTCTCATGCTGCAACAAGTAAAACATCAAAGGGGGAAGAGGGTCGTCCATGTTCGTGTGGTCCGACCTCCTCCCGTTATGACGATAACAGGCGTCCATAAAATAAAGACGAAGAATGGTAAAGAAAAATCCACGAACATCAATTTAACCCCTACCTCGATGAAGTCGTCGAACGAGGTTCGTCGCGGGAAAAGGACGTCGCAGAAGACGATGTTGCAGAAGACGACGTCGCAGAAGACGGTGTCGCGGATCGATGCTCCGTAAGAGTCGTCGTCGTTTGCCGAAGAAAGTGTCTCTCGCTGGCTATGGAGAAGAGAGGAAATGGAATGGTGATTCCCTTGTGATGATGGAGTTCTTCGTCAAAGACTTGACGTTCTTCGCGTTCTTCGATGAGGAAGAAGATAATCCTCAAGATCGCAAGAGTCCTCTCTTTCCTTTTGCACAACGAATTAACCCCCAATAAAATAAGTCATGTCTTATTTTATTATCACTCATGCATTCCATTAATTTGAAATTCAAAAACAAATATCATTCAATTAATTGACTTAACTAAATAGCGTTTAATATCCAAATTAATTTTGAGGGTTGACATGGCATTTAAAAGGGGTGCGGGTGAGTTACATATTAAATGCACGATAGGGAGGTTAAAAAGGGGTTTGAAGTAGTGGGGATCGTGTGGGCCCCACATCACTAATATCCTACCTAGTGGAGTTAGGATATTAGTGGGTCCCACTCCAACCACCAAGCATAGGTTTAATCTACATAGAATAGAAATAAAAAATTGTAGTACAATATTTTATTTCATTCTTTAGTTAACCCATTTATTTAATAACCTCACCCGAGCAATGCAACTCTGGAAAAGGTGTTACTAAGAAATTACCCGTGATACGATTCCATCGGTGCCCTCAGATTTCGATTCCGAGAACTAATTCAAAAGTTAGAAAAACCTGCTCATTCGTTCACTGAACGTACCCGAGCTAAACTTCGGAAAAAAGATTCCGGGCACACCGGGCCTCAGAATCAGGTGCTGTGAGAAACTGCGTACTCGTAAAATCCTAAAGAAAATTAAGAAGAAAATTTCCCTTGAAATTTACGGGTCTTTACATTACTCCCACCTCAGGGATTTACGTACCTGTAAAGATACATCACAAACTACGGGAACAAATGAGGGTACTGAGCACGCATCTGAGCCTCCCGCTCCCAAGTGCTCTCCTGGAGGTTCTCATGCCGCCATCAAATGCGCACTAGAGGTATCGACCATCCATATAGGACCCGCTCCTGTCGATCCTTGATCTCCACCAGGACCTCCGCAAAAGTCTCCCCATCATCAATGTCCAACTCCCCATGGTTGATGATATGCGTCAGATCGTGCACGTATCTCCTCAGCTAAGATACATGGAAGACGTCGTGCACTCGGTGCGACTGAGGTGGTAGAGCCAGACGGTAAGCCACCTCGCCTATCCTACTGAGGACCTACAATGGTCCGATTAAGCACGAAGATAACTTGCCGCCCCGACCAAATCTTCGTAATCCACATCGAGGTGAGACCCACAAGAAGACGTGGTCGCCATCCTCAAACTCTAGTGGTCTCCCCCTCCTGTCAGCATAAGACTTCTGTCGGCTTTGAGCTGTCCTCATCTGCTCCTGGATGACCTGGACCTTCTCTGTTGTGGTCTGGACCATCTCTGGTCCCATAAGTGTTGACTCCCCAAGGTCTGTCCAGCACAGAGGTGATCTGCAAGGTCGGCCGTACAATTCCTCGTATGGTTCCATCCCGATGGTGGAGTGGTAGCTGTTGTTGTACGCGAACTACTCCAAGGGTAGGTGGTCCTCCCGGATACGACCAAAGTTGAGGACACATGCACGGAGCATGTCCTTGAGAGACTGAATGGTCCTCTCCGTCTGACCATCCGTCTGAGGGTGAAAGGTGGTGCTCAGACGTAGCTGTGTCCCGAATGCCACCTGTAATCCCTTCCAAAGCTGGGAAGTAAAGCGAGCATCTCGATCAGAGATGATAGATGATGGCACATCATGAAGCCGTACAATCTCCTGAACATAGAGACGTCCCAAGCTCTCTACTGAGCCCTACTCTCTGATGGGTATGAAGTGGGCCGACTTGGTGAGTCGGTCGAAAATCACCCAAATGGATTTGTGACCTCTGGATGTATGTGGAATTCCAGTCACGAAATCCATATATATCCCGTCCCACTTCCACTCCGGGACCTCCAAGGGCTGTACCAATCCTGCTGGTACCTGGTGCTCTGCCATCACCTGCTGATAGGTGAGGAATCAACAAACAAACTCAACTACAAACTTCTTCATACCCGGCCACCAGTGCTGTCATCTGAGATCCTGGTACATCTTTGCCACTCCTGGATGTACTGCTAAAGTGGGAAGTGTGAAACTCCCTAAGAACCTCCTTCTGTAAAGCAGCTGGTACCAAGGTACATCCTCTAAAAAGGACGACATGCTCTTTCTACCAAAGAGAATCCATCAGGTGCCTGTCCTGAGGATTTCTGCGCACGCCGCGTCTCACAGTCAACGTCCCCATGTTGTGCCTCTCTAACCCGCTGTAGTAGTGGAGGAGTGACTGTGAGTGGATGAATAAAGGCTCCTCCATCTCTATCCATGAAGGATATATACAAAGCGGCTAACTACTCTATCGCCTCCCTGAGTAGCTGAAAGCCCGTCCTCCTGCTGAGAGCATCGGCTACTACGTTTCCCTTTCAAGGAGTATAGACTATCTCAAAGTCATAGTCCTGGAGGAACTTGATCCATCACCGCTGTCTCAGGTTCAGGTCCTTCTGTAAAGAAGATGTACCTGAGTCTCTGGTGGTCAGAATAGACTGTAAAGCGCTTGCCCATCAGATAGTTTCTCCACATCTTCAGAGCAAAGACCACTACTGAAAACTCCAGATCATGGGTAGCGTAGTTCCCCTCATGCTGCCTCAACTGACGTGATCTATAGGCGATCACTGCCCGCTCCTACATCAGGACACATCCAAGTCCGGTCCCTGATGCATCACAGTAGACTACGTACCCTACTCCCTCCTCCGGTAGCCTTAATATGGGTTCACTGGTCAATCTTTGTCTCCGCTACTGGAAACTCTGCTGTCATCTATTTGACCACACGAAGGGTTTCCCCTTCTTCCTTAACGTTCTGCAAAGCTGCAAAGATTTCTCCTTTGCCGAAAAGAGAAATCTGGTCTCATCCCCTGGATGAACCACGTTCCTTTCCTAATACAGTCAATCCCATCATGATCAGTTAATTCATGCCATGGATGATGTCGTAAGGCCTCGACGCTACTACCAAGAGATTCAACCGTTACTCTCTCCTCCAAGGGTTGAGTCACACTGTCAGCATCAGTGTGTGGTCATTGGGTCTCCTCCAGTAGGAATCTCGTATGTGAGGGTCAAGTCAACAGTTTTTTTAACCGGAACCTCTTAGTATTAACATACAAAAGACAAGAAAGAAAATGTCACTATTTCAAGTGTCTTTTATTACAGTAACTCAAAGTACAAGGACACAAAGCAATACTAACAACGAAGTCAACGAAGCTTGAGGCATTATGGGAAAAGGCATCCATGCATGGATCTAGTCCCACACTTGTCCACCCACTTCCGAAGCTCCATGATCATAAGCTTCAACTACCTGAAGCTGTGCTATCCCCTATGGTTTGGGTGGAATTACTGGTGGTGGTGGTGGTAGATCCTCAAAACGTCGTCCACCACCTGCCGTTCGACCAGCTCCTCGGGCTCGTCTGCTTGCTCCCTGCAGACCACCACGGTCAAACCTCTACCACTGCCTGGGTGGTCCCTCAACCGTCTGCTTCCCCTCTGTATGGCGGGTCAGGAAGTCACGAGCCATGTGGCCCTGCCCACCGCATGCATAGCACTGTCTGCCACTCTTAAGACTGGCTCTGATGCGTGTGCTCCGCACCTCCGAGCCAGTATCCTGTGGTCGTCCGCCTGATGGCCTGGTCTTCTTGGACCTCTGTGACATCTGTCTACTGTCGGCTCCAGAAGACTCCGCTACGTGTCGCCCTGCGGTAGGCCTCACTGCTGACGTAGGCTCAGCAAGAAATCTCTCCACAAGAAGGGCTCTCTCCAGTACTCCTGCATGATTCAGAATGCTGAGGGAGATCATCGATTCCCTGATCTCATGTCTCAGTCCCTTCTCGAAGGTCCGGGCCCAAAAGAATGGGTCCCGTACCATATCTGTGGAATAGCGTGACAGGTCGGTAAATCTCGTTGAGTACTGGGTGACCGTCATGCTGCCCTACCACAGCTGTAGTAGCTTCTGAATGCGCACCACATAGAGGGTGGATGGAATGAACTCTGAGTGGAAGAGGCTCTCAAAGTCCGTCCAAATAAAAGATGCCTCGTCGTGCACCTGGAGCATCAGGCTCCACCATCTGCCTGCTGCTGCGTGCAGGAGACTCACTGCAAGGATCACCATGAGGTCAGCTGGTGTCCCTACTAACCTGAAAACTTGAACTACAGCCTCCAGCCAATCCTCAGCTGCCTGAGGGTCCGTATCCCCACAGAACCTGGGTGGTCTCTGAAACTGAAACTGGTGTAGTGCACTAAGGCGACGTGCACTCTCGACGACTGGGGCTGGTGGCATCAGTGGCTTGGAGGGTAGAGGTACCACCGATGCCTCCGCTGTAACAAGGCCCTGCACCGAGGCCTCATCGTTCAGTGGGATGTCGTCTCGCAAAAAGCTCGGAACCCTAGCTGGCTGCCGTCGTGGGGCCATACTGAAAAGAAACAGGTGTGCCACGGTCAAACAGTATACCTGGTGAGATGACACAAATTAATCACAAAGAAATTTTTTGAAACACACATGCAATCAATGTTTTCGTGCATTGAGTCAGAAATCAGAGGTCAAGGTCCTGGTGTATGGATACGTCAGCCGCCACACCAACACTGGACTCCCGGGACTGATAACCACACTCAATACCCTTAACACTATTACTTCACATAGAAAAAGTTCAGAGTCCTGAGTTCTGCAGTAGAACCGAACTCCTCTGATACCAATTTGTCATGACCCGTCCTCAGGACCCATGCCGTGACTACCCCAAGCCCGCCTCCCATAGGCCAGGGGCTGGAGACTAGCACCAAGGCATAAATCCCGAAAAAAAGGTGAAGGCATTTACTTTATAAAGTAAACAAACACCACAGAGTAAGCAAGAAGAAGTATACACTAAGTAAAACTGAGTACAGTAGTAAGTGTGGAAAGTAAATGGGTCAGAATACAAACCCAAACTGAAGGTAAAGTACAACAGGAAAGAATGTACAACTACTGAAAGTAAAGCAGAAACGTCGATCCATCCACTGGAAGCCCCACCTAAAGGGTGGGTACATATAGCCTCCTCAGATCCTCGGGTCCAGCCGTCCGCTCCGTGTAAGTCCCGCCTAGTGGTCCACCTCCAGGTACTGACTTTATCCACGAGCCTCAACCACGATCAGCCCTGTCCATCGTCTGCATCCAACACAACGTAGTGCGGGCATAGCCCGTGCAGGGGTGAGTATACGCTACTCAGTAGGGACCCCGAGACCCCCGAAGGTCTCCCAGAATCCACAAAGGATAACCCACAAAGGAAAGATACAATCATGAAGTAACATACAACACTACTTAGGTATATGCCCATACATATACCTAAGTCATCAATTCCAGTTTGGCTCCAACATCCAAGCCCAAGTTCGATCACTTCCACACAGGTTAGTACAACCCAATCCACACAGGATAACACAACCCAATATACATAGGAAAGAAAGTCAATCATATCGAAGATAATGATTGAAAGTCAAGACTCAACTCACACAGGTATACTTCTTCGTAAGGTGATAGAGATGATCAGATATAGCCACTGATTCATCTAAGTTGGGACCCATGTAGGATACTAAACCAGATAATCTGTCGGACCCACATAGGATACATACTAGCCACTCTGCCAGACCCACGTAGGATACAAGAATAGTAGTCATCACCGTCGAACCCACGGAGGATTTCAGTACGGTCTTCTTCACTGCCGAACCCACAGAGGATTTCAGTGCAGTCTTCATCGCCGTCGAACCCATGGAGGATTTCAATATGGTATTCATTGCTGCCGAACCCATGGAGGATTTCAGTGCAGTCTTCATCGCTGCCACATAGGATTTCAGTGTAGTCGTCGTCGCTGCCGAACCCACAGAGGATTTCAGTGCAGTCATCATCGTCGTCGCATTCACAGCAGACTCTAGGGTTCTTGCACACAGCATGATCGTTTCCGGGAGGGTCCGCTCCACGATCCAAAGGGGGTCAATACATCAACTGACACGTAGTCTGGAGTTGATGTATCCCAAAGTTCCGTCTCAACAAAAGGAACTCAATGCGATAGACGGCGAGTCAATCAGACGCCCGGTTTGAGAGTTATTGGCTTTTTCGTTCCAGGGGCCCGGTTGGTTTTTAAGTCAAAACCAACCCGAGCGCACTCCAACTACGTCCAAACCTCGAGCGGAGTAAGCCAAAAGGTCCTTATCACTAAGAGGAATCCAACAAAGTCAACAGAATGTCAATGGAACGTCTGGATCTCAAGTTATAAGCGTTTCCTCTCCGAGTGCCCAATTGGTTTTGTGTTCGAACCAACTGGGCTGTACCAAAAGTTCTCTGAAACCTTAAGTATAATATACCGAAATGACCATCTAGATCCAAGGATTGCATCGCAACTTATGGTGCATCGATAGGAGGTCTGTAGCCCAAGATACGAGCGTTTGAACGGAATTGTCCGAAAATAGGGGGTTTTGGGCCTGGACTGACCCGGCCCAAGACTCCCTGGGTTGGCCCGAACTGGGTCGACCCAAACTGAGTCTGAGTCCGGCCCATTAGAACGCGGCCCGGCCCGGCCCAGCCGGCGCGGTGCGGCCCGGCCTGGGCGGCTGGTTGGCCTCGCGCGGGCGTGACCCGCATGGACAGCTCGGTGCTGGCTGAGCCACCACGGAAGGGGGGGGGGGGGGGCGCTGCCCCCCTGTTTTGAAATCGGGGCCCCCACATGGGGGCCGCTCCCTTTGCCAGCCGGGGGTTACGAACCCCAGTTTTTTGGATCTGGCCAGCCGAAATGACTGGCCAGGGTGTCGTGCGGGACCAGCCGGTCCCGCCCCCTATGCACCGGCGGCCGGCGACTCCGGCCGCCCTCTCCTTCTCCACCGCGGCCCGCCCTGGCCGTGGCCCTTCGTGGTTTTTCGGCGCGGTGCGATGGCACCGCGTCCCATTCGCTGCGGCCCGACTCCGGCCGCTTCTTCGTTCGGCCTCAACGGCATGGCGCGACGGTGCCACACTTCTTCACCTATTCCTCTTGCTTCCGCGTGGTGTCGTTGCACCGTGCTACCTTTTCTCATGCCGCAACAAGTACAACATCAAAGGGGGAGGAGGGTCGGCTGTGTTCGTGTGGTCCGACCTCCTCCCATTATGACGATAACATTCGTCCATAAAATAAAGATGACGAACAGAAAAGAAAAATCCACGAATATCAAGTTAACCCCTACCTAGATGAAGTCATCGAATGAGGTTCGTCGCGGGAAAAGGACGTCGCGGAAGATGATGTTGCGGAAGACGGCATCGCGGAAGATGGTGTCGTGGATCGATGCTCCGTAAGCATCGTCGGCGTTCGCCGAAGAAGGTGTCTCTCGCCGGCTGTGGAGAAAAGAGGAAATGGCACGATAATTCCCTTGCGGTGATGGAGTTCTTTGTCGAATACTCGACATTCTTCGCGTTCTTCGACGAGGAAGAATATAATCCTCAAGAGCGCAAGAGTCCTCTCTTTCTTTTCGCACAACGAATTAACCCCCAATAAATTAAGTCATGTATTATTTTATTATCACTCATACATTCCATTAATTTGAAATTCAAAAACAAATATCATCCATTTAATTGACTTAATTGAAGAGCGTTTAATATCCAAATTAATTTTTAGGGTTGACATGGCATTTAAAAGGGGTGCGGGTGAGTTACATATTAAATGCACTAGAGGGAGGTTAAAAAGGGATTTGAAGGGGTGGGGCTTGTGTGGGCCCCAATTCACTAATATCCTACCTAGTGGAGTTAGGATATTAGTGGGTCCCACTTCAACCACCAAGCATAGGTTTAATCTACCTAGAATAGAAATAAAAAATTGTAGCACAATATTTTATTTCATTCTTTAGTTAACCCATTTATTTAATAACCTCACCTGAGCAATGAAACTCTGGAAAAGGTGTTACTAAGCAATTACCAGCACTGCGATTCCATCGGTGCCCTCGGATTTCGATTCCATGCACCGGTTCAAAAGTTAGAAAAACCCGGTCGTTCGTTCACTGAACGTACCTGAGCTAAACTTCGAAAAAAATATTCTGGGCACACCGGGCCTCGGAATCAGGTGCCGTCAGAAACTGCGTACTTGTAAGATCTCAAAGAAAATTAAGAAAAAAATTTCCCTTGAAATTTACGGGTATTTACAGAAATAAACCTAACAAACATCTAAGTGAATTTCCTATTGTTTTCAGTAATCTCAATCCTATAGGAGTATCAAATTTTCATGTTAAATAGAAGGTATTCCCCTTTCCGGTTCAAGGATCATCCATATAATAGATCTAAAACCTCCAACATAGGAAAGTTAACACATGTTATAGGTTTACGAAGAGATTCCTCTAGAGGTACTTCCCTTGAGACACCCTAGAATGATAAAGGGTAAAATGACTAAATGATATGACTCATTTCAACAAGGTTCACCTTCCTTTTTGGGAGTCTACCTAATTAGAACTCCATATTTAAGTGTGCTTGTCCTGATGTAGTGGTCAGGAAGGGTGACCTTTTGGGAAGTTTCACAGGGTGTGTGCGAGTGAGGATAAATCACACTAGAAAAGACATGTGTTGGCCTATGGGAACTATTGTAAGACAGATGACCTGTTCGGGCATGTGGGTGGGCCCTAGGGTGGGGACTATGTGTCTGCAGGGCAACTGGTTGTACCTGGTGGGCCAGGACCCGATGGCCATGTTAAGGCGGAGTGTCTGTGCTGTCAGCGGGTCCCAGTCTCTATATTTAGTATCAGAGGTGGTACCTAGCCTTAAGTGTGGTGCACTGCCTGAGTTGAGATGTAGGGCCCAAAATGAGGACATTGTGCTCTGGGGGGGGGGGGGGGGTGAATGTAACACCCTAGAATGATAGAGGGTTAAAATGACTAAATGATATGACTAATGTCAACAAGGTGCATATTTCTTTTCAAGATCATACTAGATTAGAACTCTATAGTTAAGCTTGCTTAACCTGGAGTGGTAGTTAGGATGGGTGACTTTCTGGTAAGTTTCCCAGGGTGTGCGTGTGAGTGAGGACAAGGTACATTAGAACAAACATTTTTTGGACTATGGGGTCTATTATTAGTCATATGAACTACTTGGGCATGTGGGTGGGCCCTAGGGTGGGGACCATATGTCTGTGGGGCAACTGGTTCTACCTAGAAAATCAGGACCCAATGACCATGTTAAGGTAGGGTGTCTATGCTATTAGAAGGGCCCAGTTGTTACATCCCTACCTCAAGGAGCACTTAAATAAAAAAGATATATAAGGGATCATTCATATAAGTAGAGGAACTATGTGTGTGTTTGGGATAGATTCATGTGATTGAAAATCTATTACGCACATCAGCCTTTCCAATACCACCATTTTTATAGTATTCCTTTAATAAAGTTTAATAAAAAATGAATAAAATATGATATATGCATCTACTATATATTATTTTATATAAAATACTTACCAATATTTGAGAGATAATCGATAGGATTTCTAAAAATTCATAGAAATTAGGAAGAAGTTTCACTACTAGATGAGTATATGTGGTACAAAGTTTGAAATCCCCATTATTGAAAAATAAAATCAAATAAGTAACCTCACTTTTGGGGAATTTAGCTTTGAACTAGGTACACAGAAAATCACATTCCACACCTCTAAGTGTCCACCAGTTATGTTACTCTCAAGACCAATAAACTGATGGATTTCCTTAAGTTAAAGGTACTGAATATTGTGATTATATGTAATAGAGGTCATTTAAAAAACCATCAATTATTAAAGGATAACAAGAGTATTCTGACATTTATTTCTAATATATGAACTAAAATAGTAAATAGAACCATTCTAGTATGGATTTTAGTTGAACATAAAATGTCAACCATTCCAAAGAATAATATCTTAACACCCTATAAGATCCCAACATGATAAAATTGAATAAAATACCATGACAAAACTACCGAAACAAATCATATAACATCACACCACTAATAAAATTACCCCAAACACTCATGGAACAACACTTATAGAGCTATATGGTTGGATAAAATATATAATGAATTAGATACATGAATCAATGAATTGAAGATAATGTAATTTTCTTTCTCAATTAGTTCCTAAAACCACTTTCAATGTTAGATGTATTTCATTAATAAGTGGAAAGGATTAGAGAAGTCATGAAGATTCACTATCTAGAGAGGATGACCTAAGTTAATAGTCCACTAAACTAGATGAATCCATATATCACACATAAGATAATGATCCGATGGAAACATGCACTATGAAGAAAAAGACAGGAGAGGATAATATGAGAGATTTAAATAAGCCCCAACTATACTTCCCCACAAGGGATAAACCACCTAAGAGAACCAATGATGAAAAACTACAATACCGGATTTTGGAAATATTCATGAAGGTGAGACTAAATTCCCATTGTTGTAATCCATCCTCAAAATTCAATGGTATGTCAAAGTCATAAAATACATGTTAATTGGGGGAATAATATTGAAAGTTAATTAATTTTTATGTGATGGTCAAAATGTATCTCCACTTGTAACCACATAGATACACAAAAAATTTCATGATATAGGTATCTTCTTTATCCCATTCACTATTGGTGATATTAATTTATCCAATGGATTTTCATATTTAGGTGAATAAACCAATGTAATGATTTACTCAATTTATTAACTTCCATATATAGGTGAACTCAAAATCACCTGAGTAGTTGTGAAACATTACAAATGAACCATTTCCTACCAAATATATGTTCTAGAAAATGTTTGGGTAAGTTTATTTTTTTTGGCTCCCTTATGACCTCTGAATCATTAACATGGATTTAGGAAAGGGTAAATATCAGCCCCATCATCATAGGTCAGATATTTCACAAGACTACCAAAAAAATTATCCAAATTATTGGGGTATTACATACCATTACATTTAGAGAACAATATATGAATGTTAATATTTTAAATTTAATGAATTACCCCCATGAAGATAATTTTATTATCAGATGGAATCTTTTTGAATTTCATTTCTTGATATAAGGACTATTTCAAAATGTTTGATGACATAATTCTATTAGGATAATATTATGAAACACTCAATTTTTATAGTGAATCTATTTTTGAAAAGGTGTTAAATATGGATTCAATGTTGTGTGATGAATAGTTATAAGAAATTAATGAATGTTACTTTGATTATTTACTCAAAACCACCACCTAAACCTTTTTTACATGTACATGCTTCTAGTATGGAGAAAATAGAGTCTGAAATATCACTTGAAAACACCCCTAATCAATAATTGAAACTACTTGTATAAAATTTGAACAAGTTAATAATATATTCATTTCACTAAAATGAATCATCAATGGATATTAATAAAAACACCTTGCACACATATTGTTTTTATAAAATCATCACTTGTACCTTCAATAATTTTATTTTAATTTCTAACCAAATATTTACTAATAAATTAATTTTATACATGTGTAATTTTTTTTTCATAATCTAGTTATTCTTATTCATGCCCACCAATAAAATGGACAGGTGATAAATTTTTGATTAAATAATTATATTTAAATAATATATCATAGTTCATTTAAACTTGGTGTTCCTTACAAAGAAAACTATCTAAGAAATTTTATTTTTTTAAAGAGAAATATATTATAAAATTATGTGATGTTATATTATACCCCCTTATAGATTTTTTTGGTAAAAATAACATTAATTTAGAACAAAAAAAATTGGACACATCTACCTCAAAACATCCCATGTTTCCTATATAGCTTATTCAAATTTATGGTTTCACTCTGAAACATTAACATGGTGAGTGGTGTTCTTACACAACAATAAATCTCTTTGATCTTGAATCTCCACTGGTTATTCCTCATAAGATTGGTCCTTCTACAATTATATGACCACTGAGTTCAATATATGTTATGGTTAGGGTATGTACATCCTTAGGAGATATACATCAAACACATGATGAAGTTGGGAGAGACTTAGTGGATGTTCCAAGAGATAAGAAAAAATCTCGATAAGATAAAGAATTTAAAAGTGACATATATATGGATTAACCTTACCTTATTTAAAAATACCATAACTTAATTCTAAGTATATATTAACCATAATACCTTTTTCCCACTTAGAACCATATATATTACAAAAAAATTTAGTATACTTTTCATATCAACTTTGAATTGACCAAATTATCTATAGAATGAATCTAACCTTATATTCCATTTCTTTATCTAGATTAGGTACCAATTGAAATATTTCTCTAAATTAAAAAAAAACACATTTGAGTTTGACACATCCTTCCATAGAGGGCTTCACAAGGATCCATTTAAATGCTTAAGTGAAATTTATTACTGTATGAAAACCCGAATAAAGAAAGGTGTTGTCCCTAATAATTTCTAAAATCAATAGAACATGCACTCAACATATATTTTAGGGTTTTAATGGTCCTCTCAGATTGACCATCTATATTTGGATGATATGAAGTTCTAAAGTTCAACTATATATTCAATACTTACTGATAACTTATCCAAAAATTTGAGGTTAACATTGTGTCACATAAAAATATAATAGAATGAGGTACTATAATAATTATTTCCACCCTCTTATTTTCTATCCTAAAAATATGATCAAGAGAAAATTCTTGCCTTCTTGTAAGGAAATGAGTTAACTTCATAATAATACTGAAACAAAAATCAAATATCATTGTTCCCATTAGATGTTTTTGGGAGTTTGAAGATGAAATCCTTGGCTATGTTCTACCATTTCCATTATTGTATAGGTAATGGATATAATATCCACTTAGATTTTTGTCTCTAAACATTAACATTATGACATTACAAGAATAGAGACACATACTCTATAATATCCCTTTTCTTGTTATCCCACTAGAAATAATATTCTATATCACTATACATGTTCATACATTCCGGATGAATATGAAATAGTGAACAATGATCATTATACAATAGCTCATTAATTATGTCTACTATTTATGGGACACATATTTGGTGTCTGAAACTTATCATTCAGTTATAATCATGATTGAACTCAGGAACATTTCTCACATTCTTCTTTAGTTCCACATACACAATCAGTGACTCTTTAATATAAACATGAATGGATGGTTGAACATTCATCAAATAATGATATAAAATTTAATTTTTACTCATAATTTTAAGGTGAAAATTTTATATATCCATAAATATTATATCACGTTCAATCATCATCATGGAAAATTAGCATGGTTCTTCTGACATAGAGCATCAACCTCATTGTTTACTATCCCATGGTGGTAGTGTATGAGAAGACCAAATATGAATATCAATTCATAAAATCTCTATTGGATCATATTCAAATATTTCTTTGTGAATATGTACATAAACATTTATGTTATATATATATATATCACCCATTTCACTATAATGTTAATATATTCATAATTTTAATGAAAAAATTACCACTCACCACTCTAAATCATGATTCAGGAAATTTATATTATGAATTTTTAAATTGTAACTAGTAATATGTTATCACCATGAAATTATCCATGAGTACATAACTAAGTCCCTTCTTCGATGAATAATTATAGATCACAAACAATTCCCTAATACGTGGTAGTGGTATCTTAAATTAAATGACCAACTTTCTTTTCAGATATGTCAAATTTTCTACACATCCATATTTCTGTAAGGACATATCTCTTTTCTATATTAAATTGGATTGTGAAATATGTATCCATGATAAAATTTTCACAATTCATCGATAATATCCATCCAATGTAAGAAAAGAAATCATATCAGATAGTATGGTCAGTTTGGTCTGTTCATCAATAACTACCATCATTTTAGGATCTACATATATAAGCATGCATTGGATTATATGACCCACGAATGAATCCTTCTATATAAAAAATTTACATATTGTAAATTTTTATATAGATTCTCTTTCCCTGGGGTCTTTAACATAATCATAAAATGTTCTTAATTATCTTACTTGATCTTTGAATATAAAATAATATAATTAGAAGTGACTACCATAAACTGATCAACATATTATATAATGACTCTATTCATTAGATCCATGAAGATTATAGTGTAATCAATGATTCCAAATTTCATTAAATAAATTAATAATAACCAAACCTCATATGGAAGGCTGTCTTGGAAATATTCTCCTTCTAGACCATTATTTTATGATAAAAAAGAAGATGGTCTATATAGAAAAAGTATTGATCCCTATAAATGTTATCATAAATTTCCAAAATATGGGGTATAAGATACTTTTTATTGTTATTTATGTTGTCATGTTCATGATAACAAACATAAAAAATCATTGACGTATTATTCTTATTAAAAAAAGAAAATTTGTTCCCCCTGGTGATTCACTTAGTTATATGAATCCCTTTTCAATATTCTCTGAGTGTATTTTATTTAATTACTAAAACTCAACCAATTATATTCTATATTAATACATAGAAATATGAATTTCACAATGTATGAATTATTTGGAAAAACAATCATCAAGATTCAATGGATGACTTGAATGTACCTATAAAACACATCATTGTATTCCAAAAAACTATCATATCTTTAATGTTGAGTTTCTATCCAACTAATTGAGATAAATATTACTCATGAATATTTTTTAATAACCATACAATGGAATTAATTCTAATTGGATGTTAATGTTCATATTTTCATAGATAGACAATCATACATTGAGTCTATATATGAAATGTTACACCCCTTAATTAGTAATAGATATTGTATTTATATATATAAATACAATACATTCCCAAAATCACATCAAATTCCACTAGATGGTGAATCATATGATTTACTGCAAGCAAACCCCCACAAACAGCTATCAAAGAGGAGCTATAGACATGAGATGTGAGCATCATTCAATTAGGGGAGTTTTTTACCAACCCAATATCTAATCATTGAGGATACGAGTTAACATTCATATATAAATTACATTATATAATGAGATTAATATATCTATACTCAAATAAAATACATCAATATCAGAGTGTGCCTTTCACCACCTCAACTTCATCATCCAATCATTATTCCATACTAAATCTAAAATGTTTAGCCTAATCATCTAACATCATAATGAGAGGTCATATAATCATGAAAAAAATTATTTGGATGTATAAATCATGATACCTATATTTAAATCTATTAATCCTTAAGTTTAACATAGGAAATTCGTGTCCTCATCTATTAAAATACTTTATAAAAGTTCTAAAATAAAATGTTAATTAACCCATGTATATTCCTTAGGAGTGTCTATAAAAGTGTGTAGTTATAATCCCACTAATTTTTCACTATTGACGATCGATTTAATAACCAATTCACTCCTTATATAGTGGTTACCCATAAGTTCATCAATTACATATTCAAATACTCTAGCTAGTATTTAGACAAAGATGTATTGGATATGAATTATATGAAATATATACTTTACCAATGCATCAATATGTTATAGAATTCCTAAAAATATCCCTAGGGTTTTCACATATGTTATCCAATACAAATATTCAAAAAAACTAAACCCTTTTCTGATACCGACTATAACATACAAAACCTTCAATTAATCATAATCCATTTATATGTACACTAAAAAATAATTAAATCATTTATACTAAAAATGGTTAATCCATGGATTCAGAAACACATGACCCCACAAATTTATTAAAAAAGTGTAAAGGTACAATAGACAGAAAGAAATTATTACATGTGAAACACCAGACCCAGATAGCAAACTAGAAAGACCCATCATAATCCCATCTATTACCTTTTTCTGGGCCGACCTCGACCCCGAGATCCTCCCCGATTAGCTGGATGTCTCCCTCTTCCCCTTTGCATCACTGGTTCATCATCCAACTCCAGAACGTCTATCATGTGAAAATCAGCTTCTTCATGAGGAGCTTCCATATGTAGCATTGTATGCATAGCCTCAATAGAGGATCTAAAATTCTAGTGAGCATCATCATGAGTAGGCTCCTCATGCACATGAGAAGTCTCCTGTACGTCCTTGGAGTCCTGCGTCGCCACACAAACAGGTAGGTCCACCTCTTTTGGGGTCTCCAAACCATCAACAATAGTAGGTGTCGAGGAGAGGCAGGTTCAGTTACTTCATCCTGCATTCTTGATTCCTTCAAGATTAAGCAAATCAAACTTAGGAGTATTAATAGAATCTAACATTGAAAAAAGAATTGACAGCTGGCTTTGCAGGTCGTTGCAACTCCACAATACTAGTTGCATCCATTGAGACAACATTCATATTATTCCCCCTAATCAGAAACCATTGGGGGAGATTGCAATGGGTCTAGTACTTCCATACTAACACCCTGCTTAGATTAATAAGATCGAAGTAGGCCCTCTCCTCTTAGAACAACTTGCGGACCACCAGACTTCTCTACAGAAGCAATTTTATCCACCTGTACATCAACCTAAATCCCTTATTTAACAGCAGCATCCCCTACAGCCTTATTATCCATCCTCGAAACTACTTCCTTCTGAGCATTCACATTAGCCATCTACACCTCATCCTGAGTCCCCTACTCAACAACATCCTCTCCAATAACAGTATTATTCATCCTCAGAGCCACTTCCATCCGAGCATCCACATTGGACACCTGCACCTCATCTTGAATCCCCTATTGAAAAACATCCTCTCCTACAACAATATTATCCATCCTCAGATCCACTTCAACCACATTATCCACCTGCACCTCATCATGAATAACTGGACAAGCCCTCAGCTTCTGAGGCATCACCAGCTGGAAGCCATCAGCATCCAAAATCTTCATCTTACCCTTCCTACAAGAAGAGGCTATTGCAACTCACTCCAACTCTTGATTTACTTCATTCTGGATAGCAGCCTCAGGCTCAGATTTATTCACTTCCTCCTCCTCAGCCACATCAGCCTAAGACTTGTTATCAAGACCCCTAGTAACTCCAAAGGTGCCCTGCTCCAATGATCCATGTAACAACCTGATATTTTATGATAAGTATTCCTTTTAATTTATTTGATGTCATGTGTTTTATGTTACAACAATATTATCTTGTGCTATACGCAACACCGTATTAGCTTGCAGTATACACAACACTATTCTTAGATTATGTTACACACAATTTCAAGTTCATTTGATAATAGTCATTCTACACAACATTGAGTGTGTGTGTATATATATATATATTCAATGTATAAATGAAAAATGGTTGGATTCTGTTATAACGAAACAAAAAATGAGTCTTGCACAACACGCAACCCTGAATTGGCATTCATTACACGCAATCACGACCTTCCTCGATAACGTGTGTTGTACACAATACCAGGCTTCACTAAACGATGATATATTGTTATAATATTATTATGGACTAGATGTTATGAATAGTATTAACTAAATTTTGAATTTTATAACATTATTATTCATCGTAAATATTTTCTAGAACATGGTATGAGAACAAAATAAAATTTTCGGGTAAAATAAGTATTTTTCAAAAAATGCAGTTTTGCCGCCTTTTGATGGTGAACCCAATTTAAATCTAGTTTTTGACATGTTTATAAGTTAAATTTGACAAAATAAAATTCTTCCTTGGATTCAAGATATAAAAATTTAATTTGGATAAAGTTTTGATATTTTTCTGATAGCTTTCATATTTTAATGAATAGTAAAAACACGTTATATTTTAATTAAAAACAACTTTTTTCATCGTAATAATTTATATGGTTAAATTATAATATTTAATGGTTTTAAATTATAAATAGAATATATTTTTACCATTTAATATAATTTATGTCATTAGCCTTGATTTTACATTGAATTCGTAGGTTAAATAAATTCAATCTTTTGCAATGTTTTAAACAAAAACCCGTTTTCTTTCGACAACGGGATTAATTTTAATTAAATTTCTGAAACTTCTGTGTATTGAATTTGGAAAAATGGATTCCATATTCGGAATCAGTGGGTACAAATTATATTAATAGACTACTTTTTATTTTTGGGCTTTATGAATAGTAACAACGGTAAATTTTATTTACTATAGTAAAAGGTAAATTGGGTAATTAAGGGTAAATATAATATTATAAAATTATCCTAATACTTGTCTTAATACAATTGGATGATTATAATTTTTTCTAAGTCATATTTGGGTCGAAATGGAATCCATTAGAACCCACTTGGAGGTGATTAAGACCTTTAGTTTATTTTATTTAAAGAAAAGTGAAATATGTCTCACTCAACTTTAATAATTAAAGTATTTTTAAAATAAGTTTATACTGAATATAAATTATGTTATAAATAATCATTTTAAAGATAAAATGTTTTTTTTTCATGGTAATTTATTTTTAATTTTTAAGAGTTATTTAATTACCTTATTATCTTATACATTAATGATGAAGAAATTATTTATTAATGAAAAATCAATAATATAGTTTTTATTGAAATAGTAATAAATATCAAAAGGCCCAAAAATCTGCAAAAAAATTATTATTAGTGTATATATAAACCCTAATCATCCACTGGCCGAATTTTTGACCATTTGGATCCTTATTAAGGCGATCATGACACTTATATTATATTATTTTAAATGATGTCAAAGTTGTCACCTTCATAATTTAATAAATATATCAGTTTAAATATTGTGATTTTAAGATGATAAATTCTAGTAAAAGTATTATTGTGAAAGATAATAGATTTATATTCATCATAGGATTTTTTTTTAATTTTTATGCAAAAAATAAGTATATTAAATAATTATACAAAAATGTTGTAGTAATTATTTTATTAAGAGATAAACCAAATAAATGGTTTTAAAAATAATAAAATAAATATTATATGAACTATTTAACGTGCTCCACTAATTTTATAGATACATATGAACTTTTATGAATATATTAAATATTTTAGTTCGAACATATATTCTGTATATATTTTATTTAAATTCAAATAAATGAATAGTGTCAAAATTGACACTATTGTTATTTTATAAAAATAACATATTATAAAATTGTTTAAAAATCACAAAAATATTTAAAAATTATAAATTTAAATTTATATGGTCTAAAATGTTATAATGTATCCAATTATGGACAATTCACAACAAATAAGTAATTATTTATAATAATTTAAAATTTATAATGTTATTACCACAAATAAAATTAAATTGATTAAATAAGGATAAATCAAGTTGATAATGTTTAAAATAAATTCCTAACATGTATAAATTTTATTGGTTGATGATATTAAAACCCTATATCATATAATATTCTTATTTGAGTCATTTTAGAAGTTTTTAAGTGGGGTTGGGATTTAATATAAATTAATATTTTCTTATATTTCCAAGGTGCCCCTCTCCTCCCTTATAAAAGGGCATCTCCTACCTCTTCTCCTCACACAATTTGGATCCTTGAATCTCGGCAAAACCCTGCCCATTTCACTTCCCCACTTCCTTAGAAACATCCTATAGGTCCTGGTCTACTTGAAAGACCAATCTTAGTGCCCTAAGATGAGGTTTCAAAGAGGCGTATCGAAGAAGAGGTAATATCCGTTACCGATTATTTCAAATTTATTTCTTATTATACCTCCAATTCTTTAGTTGTTTCATTATATTGTAATAACATAAGTATCACTAATATACTTATACGTTATTATAAATATGAAACAAACCTATTTCACCATCTATCCATCCTACGAAAAACAAAATCACCGCGCGTGCGTACGTACGGAATACCGTCTCCACACCGTGGTGTAATCTGTTTTTCCACCAACACCTTACTTGGATGGGTATAATGGTGTAAAGAATAAATAAATATGATTATTATAACATCATAATGATTCTAAGATATTAGATTATTCAATACAATTCGATTCAATAAATATGGGAACGATATCATCGCTCGTGCGTACGTACGGATTACCGTCTCCACGACGCGATGAGATTCATTTTCCATGTTAACAATTCAAGAATGATTATAAAGTATATATAATAAGTAATCATGAAATATATTACATAATAATGCTAATATATATATATATATATTTATGTCATATACTTAATTCCATTCAATTCAATAAGGAAACGAAAACAGCGTTCATGCGTACGTACGACCTACCGTCTCCATGAATGGTGTATTTCTTTCCATTTATCGATCTATTATATATATGTATATTCTGAATATATATTATATATAAATCTTGTTTTATATTCTGGAATTAATTAATCATGATCTAAGTAATCATATGAATAATTACAAGTCAAAACACGGACGACAAATGAAATGATTTTACCCAAAACACTCTTTAACATGGAATTTACAAAAGAACGGGTAATATAAAGTCATAAGTGACCCATATATGATATAATAGCAATTAATATGATTCTATAATAAGTAAATGACATTATTTAAATCATTATACATGAGGTTTGGATACGTACAAAGCATATCGGACCTAAGGTAAGGGATAATTTTGCAAATCTCATTTTTATCCGAGATTGCTTATACATAAGTATTTACTGGGGTTATTGTTATCATCCATGTACATGTTTTATAAAAGTGTTTTTATATATGTTTAATGTCCTTTTTACCAATTTTGACTTTTACTAAATGTTATGTAAGGAATATTTCTTTTGTTTACGTTACGAGGTACTTTTTGACTTTTCCGACAAAAGTACGAGGATAATGTTTTTTTAAATTATACGGCATGAAAGGATTTTTACGGTTTTATAAAGCCTTATTTTCATGAAGCTTCCTCCAAAAGATTTCATGATTATTTTAAACAAAATATTTTTCTTTTAAAATTTCATGTTGTTTTGTGAAAAGAAATTTATTTTGAAGAGGAAAGGATATTTTCCTCAAGAATTCATTTCAAGTATTTTATCAAAACCATTTTACATCTAAGATGACATTATTTCATATGTGTATGTTTCAAGTATAATGTCTCTATGATTTACATAGTTTAAATTTTATTATTATGAAATGATATCCATTACTTTTATATGGATTATGTGATGATGGAATGATGTTTATGAAACACATTTTATTCGTTGGGTTATTATGAATGATGCATGTTTATTTTTTGGCACAAGTAAGAATGATTTCATTATGAGATGGGTGGGACCTATATCTACATCCAATGCATTGGGTAAAGATTTATATCTCATGTTATAGACATGGCTAGAACTGTAAGTTAATCCGATTCAGTATTAAAGGACTAGAACGAGGAGTGAACTCGATTCAGAAAGGGACTTTGTCCACTAAGATGGTCTTGGCAGCAATGCCTTGGCTACTATGGAAATCGTAACATGTTCTTAATGGATTCCACAATTACATGTTTTATTCCCATGCTATTTTATCATGATTTATGTTCCATTATGATCTATTCCTTATGTACTTCCATATTTTATGTCATTGCTCAAGATTTTGATGTTTAAACATTATGTTCATGTTTTTAAGTTCAAATGTATATGGTATGTTTTATTTTATCCATGATTACCCTTACTGATCATTTGAGATCACCCTCTTTATGTTTTATTTTTCCCAAGGATTAAAAGAAAGGTTTTAGGTAAGGAAACAAAAAGTGGAAGATCTTTATGGGAGATGTTGAAGATCTTTCACCACGATTAGAAGATTACGTTCCAAGTTTCCAAAGACACTAAACTATTACGGTCCTTGTGTGTATGTTTTTTATATGTATTAAGTATTCTGAAAAAGTAATGTAATGTCCATGTACATCAATCTTCGGGTCTCTACAATTGGTATCAGAGGAAAGGTTTAGTTAACCTTTGGAAACTAGGATGCGAAAACGTTTGTGAGATCCCTAGAGATATTTCTAAGGTATGTCTAGGGATGTCCCTAAGGATAAGTATTCGTATAGGATATAGTCCTAGAACTACGATAATGATATTAGAATTTAACCTAAGATGTTAGATATTTACGGTAATCCCCCTTTACTATGTTGTTTTCCCTAGCATGATTTTTGCCTCTCACACTATTCTTTTTGGGTTTTAGAAAATTCCTGGAAATAGGAATATTCACGATAATGGAGGATATAATGGACAATGGAATGATATTCTTCATAAGCAACCAAATGAAATTGGATCTGGAGGTCGACATATAGTTATTATTTTGAATCAGCAATCTCATAATATGATCAATAAACTCAAATTTGGTAAGTTTCCTGACTCGGCTAATAAGAGAAAGATGGAGTTTCATGATGATCATAGAGGAAAGAAAGTTCAATTTCCCCTATGTAAATCATGTGGGAAGAGGCATCAAGGGGAATGTTTCAAAGGAACTAGAAGATGATTTGAGTGTGGGAAAGAAGGACACAAAACCAGTAATTGCAAAGGAAAAGGTTTAGTTCACACCATGGACAAGGATAATGGTATTTCTAAGACATCAACAACAGTTAAATGTTTTAAATGTGGAATGTACGGGCATTATGCAAACCAATTACCTAAGGGAAAGTCTCATGAAAAGAATCATCATGGCCGTATGGGTAGTATTTATATTGATGATGATGAAGAGACTTAAAATGATATGTGAGATAAAATAATTGTTGAAGCTCGTTCAATGGTTTAAGAAGTTAGTGGAATGATTTTATGTTTATAAAGAATAATGTATGGTACAATGGAATAAAGAATCATCTAAGGATTGTTACACTATTGTTTTTCCTAAAGTATTTGAAAGTATATGTTGAATGGTACCGGTAACCATGGAAGGTTATTCAGATATTTTTGGAAAGTAGATGATATGCACATAATGAAGGGATAAGAAGATAATGAGATATTTGATTGTATTCATGAGATCATGACTGATATAATGACTAAGTGATATTATGGTTTGAGTATATAGAATTTTTGGGATTTTGGTATGTGGAAAGTGTTTAAATTTAACAACATTAATGTTTTCACGAAGGTTCAATGGGTATTCATTCTTCAAGAGAATACATGATTACAATATTCACATGTTTGTAATTTAACCAACAAGATATATCTTATGATATATGAGGGATAAATGATGGCATTCACGTGATTGTTATATGACATTTCAAGTAATCATTTTCTTTATACTATGAGCTTGGACCGAAGTATTTTAGATAAGACTAAAGATTAGAATGGATTATGTTGGACATAAGTTATTATTGTTTAAGGATAGAAATTTTTTCAATATTATTGATGGGTTGTTATAGTAATGTAGTTTTAGAAAAAGGACAACTTGTAGGACGGGCGACAACCCATCGCATCGGACAAGGCTGTGGGAATCGAACCCACAACCGAAGTCCGACTGGACTTTATCGCCTACCACTGGCCTACATGAAGTCCCTTGTTAGTAGAAACTAGTTTTATTTTATTAAGCGGTATGATATATGAAGTATAAGTTCATTTTTGGAACCATATATGATTAATCTAACCATAAGATGGACTTATAACTTTTTCTAACCTTTTGTTTGAAACAGATGGAATGACCCATCATTCTATCACATGATCTGCTAACACATCACGAATAACAAATTCAACTTCATTTCTTTAAGGGATGAATTGGAAATTGTTCAATTCACGAACAACAGTGAGATTGTACCAAAATCATGTAAGTATTTTTTTTAATTCATCAACTTTAGGGAAATTATCTTGAAAAAAAAAGTTTTCATAGTGCCCTTATATCTGATGAATTAGATGGTACCTTAGATCATCACAAATCTATGGCTTTGTGATTGTTGGATTTTTAATAGCCATGTTCTCTACCACTCTCCATCAGAACATGATGGTTAGATTTCTCTTCCATATCCATATTTTCACCTATGTTATCCTATGTAGAAACCCAGTGATTAGTTAATTTGGGTAACCGTTATGTTTCATACTTTAGTTTTTAAAGTTAAGTTTTGATATTTCATTTTACGATGTGGGTTTAAATTAAAGAAACTTTCAAGTAGAAAACCATGTATAACCCTGACGAATTTCGAGGGCAAAATTCATTTTAAGGGGGGTAGAATGTAACAACCCAATATTTTATGATAAGTATTCCTTTTAATTTATTTGATGTCATGGGTTTTATGCTACAAAAATATTATATTGTGCTATATGCAACACCATATTAGCTTGCAGTATACGCAACACTATTCTTAGATTGTGTTACACACAATTTCAAGTTCGTTTGATAATAGTCATTCTACGCAACATTGAGTGTATATATATATATTCAATGTATAAATGAAAAATGGTTGGATTCTGTTATAATGAAACAAAAAAGGAGTCTTTCACAACTCGCAACCCTGACTTGGCTTTCATTACACACAATCACAACCTTCCTTGATAGCGTGTGTTGTACACAATACCAGGTTTCACTAAACGATGATATATTGTTATAATATTATTATGGAATAGATTTTATGAATATTATTAACTAAATTTTGAATTTTATAACATTATTATTCATCTTAAATATTTTTGAGAACATGGTATGAGAACAAAATAATTTTTTCGGGTAAAATAAGTATTTTTCAAAAAATACAGTTTTGCCGCCTTTTGATGGAGCACCCAATTTAAATCTAGTTTTTGACATGTTTATAAGTTAAATTTGACAAAATAAAATTCTTAGCTGGATTCAAGATATAAAAATTTAATTTGGATAAAGTTTTGATATTTTTCTGATAACTTTCATATTTTAATGAACAGTAAAAACCCACTATATTTTAATTAAAAACAACTTTTTTCATCGTAATAATTTATATAGTTAAATTATAATATTGAATGATTTTAAAGTATAAATATAATATATTTTTACCATTTAATATAATTTATGTCATTATCCTTGATTTTACATTGAACTCGTAGGTTAAATAAATTCAATCTTTTGCAATGTTTTAAACAAAAACCCGTTTTCTTTCGACAATGGGATTAATTTTAATTTAATTTCTGCAAATTCTGTGTATTGAATTTGGAAAAATGGATTCCATATTTGGAATCAGTGGGTCCAAATTATATTAATAAACTACTTTTTATTTTTGGGCTTTATGAATAGTAACAACGGTAAATTTTATTTACCCTAGTAAAAGGTAAATTGGGTAATTAAGGGTAAATATAATATTATAAAATTATCCTAATACTTGTATTAATACAATTGGATGATTATAATTTGTCCTAAGTAATATTTGGGCCGAAATTGAATCCATTAGAACCCACTTGGAGGTGATTAAGACCTTTAGTTTATTTTATTGAAAGGAAAGTGAAATATGTCTCACTCAACTTTAATAATTAAAGTATTTTTTATATAAGTTTATACTGAATATAAATTATTTTATAAATACTCATTTGAAAGATAAAATGTTTTTATTTTTCATGGTAATTTATTTGTAATTTTGAAGAGTTATTTAATTACCTTATTATCTTATACATTAATGATACATAAATTATATATTTAGTGAAAAATCAATAATATAGTTTTTATTGAAATTGTAATACATATCAAAAGGCCCAAAAATCTGCACAAAACTTATTATTAGTGTATATATAAACCCTAATAATCCACTAGTCTAATTTTTGACCATTTGGATCCTTATTAAGGTGATTATGACACTTATATTATTTTATTTTAAATGATGCCAAAGTTGTCACCTTCATAATTTAATAAATATAATAATTTAAATATTGTGATTTTAAGATGATAAATTCGATTAAAATTATTATTGTGAAATTTAATATATTTATATTCATCATAGGATTTTATTTTTAATTTTTATGCAAAAATAAGTATATTAAATAATTATACAAAAATGTTGTAGTAATTATTTTATTAAGAGATTAACCAAATAAATGGTTTTAAAAATAGTAAAATAAATATTATATGAACTATTTAATGTGCTCCAATAATTTTATAGATACATATGAACTTTTATGAATCTATTAAAGCTTTTAGTTAGAACATATCGTCTGTATATATATTATTTAAATTCAAATAAATGAATACTGTCAAAATTGACACTATTGTTATTTTATAAAAATAACATATTATAAAATTGTTTAAAAATCACAAAAATATTTAAAAATTATAAATTTACATTTATATGGTCTAAAATTTTATAATGTATCCAATTATGGAAAAATCACAACAAATAAGTAATTATTTATAATAATTTAAAATTTATAATATTATTACCACAAATAAAATTAAATTGATTAAATAAAGATAAATCAAGTTTATAATGTTTAAAATAAATTCCTAACATGTCTAAATGTTATTTTTTGATGATATTACAACCCTATCACATCTAAGCTTCATATTTGAGTCATTTTTGATGTTTTTAAGCGTGGTTGAGATTTAATATAATTTAATATTTTCTTATATTTCCAAAGGTGCCCCTCTCCCTTATAAAGGGAATCTCTTCCCTCTTCTCCTCACACAATTTGGAGACTTGAATCTCGGCCAACCCCTGCCCATTTCACTTACCCACTTCCCTAGAAACATCCTATAGGTCCTGGTTTACTTCAAAGACCAATATTAGTGCCCTAAGAGTAGGTTTCAAAGAGGCGTATCGAAGAAGAGGTAATATCCGTTACCAATTCTTTCAAATTTATTTCTTCTTCTACCTCATCTTCTTTAGTTGTTTAATTATATTGTAATAACATAAATATCACTAATATACTGATATGTTATTATAAATATGAAACAACCCTATTTCACCATCTATCCATCCTACGGAAAACGAAATCATCGCGCGTGCGTACGTACGGAATACCGTCTCCACACCATGGTGTAATCTGTTTTTCCACCACCACCTTACTTGGATGGGTATAATGGTGTAAATAATAAATACATATGATTATTATAACATCATACTGATTCTAAGATATTAGATCATTCACTCCAATTCGATTCAATAAATATGGGAACGATATCATCGCTCGTGCGTACGTACGGATTACCGTCTCCACGGCGCGATGAGATTCATTTTCCATGTTTAAAATTCAAGAATTATTATAAAGTATATATAATAAGTCATCATGAAACATATGAAATAATAATTCTACTGTATTTATGTATATATATATTTATGTCATATACTTAATTCCATTCCATTCAATAAGGAAACGAAAACAGCGTTCATGCGTACGTACGGCCTACCGTCTCCATGAACGGTGTATTTCTTTCCATTTATCGATCTATTATATATATGTAAATTATGAATATATATTATATATAAATCATGTTTTATATTCTAGAATTAAGTAATCATGATCTAAGTAATCATATGAATAATTACAAGTCAAAACACGGATGACAAATGAAATTATTTTACCAAAAACGCTCTTTAACATGGAATTTACAAAAGAACGGGTAATATAAAGTCATAAGTGAACCATATATGATATGATAACAATGAATATGATTCTGTAATAAGTCAATGACATTATTTAAATCATTATACAGTAGGTTTGGATACGTATGAAGCATATCGGACCTAAGGTAAGGGATAATTTTGCAAATCTGATTTTTATCCGAGATTGCTTATACGTAAGTATTTACTCGGGTTATTGTTATCATCCATGTACATGTTTTCTAAAAGTGTTTTTATGTATGTTTAATTTCATTTTTACCCATTTTGACTTTTACTACATGGTATGTGAGGAATCTTTCTTTTTTTTAAGTTATGAGGTACTTTTTGACTTTTCTGACAAAAGTACAAGGAGAATGTTTTTTTAACTTATACGGCTTGAAAAGATTTTTACGGTTTTATAAAGCCTTATTTTCATGAATCTTCCTCCAAAATATTTCATGACTATTTTAAACAAAATATTTTTCTTTTAAAATTTCATGACGTTTTGTGAAAAGAAATTGATTTTGAAGAGGAAAGGATATTTTCCTCAAGAATTCATTTCAAGTGTTTTATCAAAACCATTTTCCATATAAGATAACATTATTTAATATGTGTATGTTTCAAGTATAATGTATCTATGATTTACATGGTTTCACTTTTATTATTATGAAATGATATCCATTACTTTTATATGGATTATGTGATGATGGGATGATGTTTATGAAACCCATTTTATTCATTGGGTTATTATGAATGATGCATGTTTATTTTTTTGGCACAAGTAAGAATGATTTAATTATGAGATGAGTGGGACCTATATCTCCCTCCAATGCATTGGGTAAAGATTTATATCTCATGATATAGACATGACTGGAATGGTAAGTTAATCTGGTTCAGTATTACAGGACTTGAACGTGGAGTGAACTCGATTCAGAAAGGGACTTTGTCTACTAAGATGGTCTTGGAAGCAATTCCTTGGCTACTATAGAAATCATAACATGTGCTTAATGGATGCCACAATTACATGTTTTGTTCCCATGCTATTTCATCAGGATTTATGTTCCATTATGATCTATGCCTTATATACTTCCATGTTTTATGTCGTTGCTCAATATTTTGATGTTTAAACATTATGTTCATGTTTTTAAGTTCAAATGTATATGGTATGTTTTATTTTATCCATGATTTCCCTTAATAAGCATTTGAGCTCACCCTTTTTATGTTTTATTTTTCACCAGGATTAAAAGAAAGGTTTTAGGTAAGGAAACAAAAAGTGGAAGATCTTTATGGGAGATGTTGAAGATCTTTCACCACGATTAGAAGATTATGTTCCAAGTTTCCAAAGACACTAAACTATTATGGTCCTTGTGTGTCTATTTTTGTTATGTATTAAATATTCTGAAAAAGTAATGTAATTTCCATGTACGTCAAGCTTCAGGTCTCTACAATCCAGCAATCACTGGCATAGTACTAGCATTAGAAGGTTGCTAAAATGAAACAGACTTTGGTAGACCTTGTTGTATAGCCTCAACAAATGTGGAGATGCCAGAATTGTGAGGATCCTTCCTCCTGAAAACCTACTTACTACCATGAGGATCATGTTTTTTCTTCTTACACTGCTCTGATGCATGACCCAACGATTTACATAATGAACATTTCATATTCCTGCGACATTTCTCAAGAGCATGGCCAATGCATAGACAAGACTTACAGAATGTGGGTAACCACTCATATTGTATATCCAGTTCTAACTTAATTTCACCCGAAACAAGGAAGACAATGTCAATAAAAACTTGATCTAAATCAATATCTACCAATACACGAGCAAAGTGACCATAAATAGGATAATCCATTTCCATGTCCACCTTAATCAGGAAACCAACAGCAGAGGTAACCTCCCACAAAACTGACAGGTGCCAGAAAAACCAATTCAAACCCCTAATTCAAATCCATGTTTGAGTGGAGGAGTTCTTAGCTGCAAGAGGAATTGCAAAAGGATCCCACTGTTGAACCATGATGTAACCAGGTTTCATCGAAATCGGTCAAAAACTCCATGAAACATTTTGAAGCTCCTTCGAAGGAAAAACAATATGGAAAGTAACTATCCCAATTGATATCAAATGCCAATCAGTGAAGCCCCAGCTCTGAGATAAATGATCCCGCACATCTTCAACCCTCATGGGGGTGTCACTCCGAGTTCCCAATAACCTGGAGAGGAGGGAGAAATGACATTCTTCGAGATGAATTTCCAAAATTTTTGGAGTCTCTTCCGAAAATGCAATTGATCCATTCCTGGTAGTCCGTTTATATAAATAAGTAGATTCATTCTGAGATTCAGAGAAAAACATATTCTGGGAAGCAAAACCCTCAGACTTCCTCTTAGGGTTCATCATATCTCCCTTCACCGCATCCATAGGATTCAGAGAAATCCCACCACCCGTAACCACCGCCTTCAAGGTGGGAATGAAGATGTATTTAGGATCAAAATAGCATTCTAGTGGATTAGCCATTGATCGTCAGCCCAAAGATCTCCAAAGAATCATCGAAGGAGAGATCTCCCATATTTCCTTCCAACCTGGTACCATTAAATCATTTATAAATTCATCATAGTGTAACCATTGGTAAATAAAATAGTTTTATCAATATTTCATAATTATAATAAAAAATCATATAGAGAAATAATAAGGATGGTGTTATTGGATCATATTTCTAATTAAGAATAATTAGAATCAAATTTTTGTGGTCACAAATTAAAATTCAATTATTTGATCACTAGATTATTTCATGATGAAAATACCATTTTCATTTTAAATTCACTTATTTTAAATCTAAAATTTTCCATAATATTATGTAAAATTTTTTGTTCAAAAGAATAATATAAACTTGAAAAGGAATATTAAATTTATATAGTTTTTCTGATAATGGTAAGAGTCATTTATGTGGTATACATTAAACCAAATTATTCATTTACACATTTGGAAAAAAGTAACCCTTTTGGAAAATAACAAGAGTATTATTTCTAAACCTTTTTATTGAAATTCAAGTATATTTAAAAATGAATTTAATCAACCACTGCATAGTAGTAAAAAAATTCACGAGAAATTTTTATAATGAAATATAAACGTGGGAGAAAATGATTCCCAACCAAAGAGGAAATAAAATAAACTTTTCATATAAAAATTTATCAATTGTTTTATGTATGAAAGAGAGGAAAATGAAAGGAAAAGTTAAAAACATCCTAAAAACTAGATTATAATAAAATATATGGGGTTTAATGAATTAAAATCACATAATATCTCTTAATGGAAATTTAATATAACCAATCCCATAAAAATGACAATGTAACATAAAACCACTACCCAAAGTCCCATTTTTCTTCTTACATATTAAAAAACACTTTATAATACATATAGATTTATTATAAATCTATTAAAGAACCATATTCATATATATATCACAACATATATGATTTACTTATAATATCTCACCACCCATTTATTAACAATTTATTAAATTCACTATTCTGGGTGATAAATATTTCATTTTTCATTCATGTTTTAGTTTTATGGTTCTATTCCCTGAACCATAGTCATGGTTTCATCATATGAAGAATATTAATAATTAATTATATATCATATATAATCCTTATTTATACTTTTTTAACCATTCATTTTAGTGAGTGATGAAAAATACATTACATCACAACATGGAGATTGTTGTCCATACAAATGTATGAGTGATGTTTCTATTCTTTTAGGGATGGGATAAAATAAAGGTAAATAATAATTGATACTTTTATATACTATTTTATGGAATGGATGTGAATTTTTTTTTCCCATAATTATAATTACATGATAATGTATGTATTTTATTTGAATAATTAATTTAGTGAGAATATAATAGATTTTGAGGATGTAGAAGAAGAAATATATTTGAAAAAGATGGGTAAGAAGATTACCACTTCTTTTAGAGACATCCTTTTGTATTAAAAATTAATCATTCTTAAGATGCCCTTAGGGGAAGAAAAAAAATATATGTATTAAGGTGAGGAATCTGGGAATGTATTAGGGTAGGTAGTTTCTTATATATAGTGATCAATATTTATGAGTAATTGATAAGTGGAGGTGTCCATATATAAGTGAGGGAAATGGAACATGTTTAATTACTAAAATATTAAATAATATATATATATATATATATATCATAATAAAGTTATGTGGCACCAAAGAACCCCAATTTAGAATATAAGATATGATAGGGTTGAAAGAAACATATCCAATCATATTTATACATTTGCGAATATATTATAAGACTTATATCCAAGTTAAACCACTTTAAAAGATTTTTAATATTTTTTTATGATGAGATAAATTTTTACCATGATAAGATAATTAGATGAAAAAAATAAAAGGTCCTCATAAAAAAACTTATACATTATGATTAAAAAATTTTAATCAATTTTATCATATTCAATTTCTATAGGTGGTATAAATTACTTTTAATATAATAACACAAAAATAATGGAAAAACATTTTTAATAAAATTCATGAAATATGAATAAGAATAACATTGCATTAAAATGAAATGGAAAATTATTTGCTACAGATATATATTTTTATTTAATAAAAAAGTAAATGTTTTTATAAAATTATATAAACAAAAAACTTAATATATACTTCCAACCATACAATTAAAAGTAATGATAGAAAAATAGTTTTAAATATTAATAAAACAAAACATATCTCCACAAAATAAAAACATGTGTTATAAAATTTAAAAACATTATTTAAAATAATTTATTTAACATATTAAATATATCTTTTTTCTAAAATAACACATAAAATATTATAAAGGTATGTTTTAGAGTGATTTTAAAGCCTTACCTCATAGTTTTAACCCTATGTTACACTTATCAGGGTAGACAATTTTACCATGGTTACCATTCAAAATGATAAAAAATTAAGTTGAACCTATTATATATTATTAAATAAAATTATTTCAATTATGTAATCCATTTTAAAAAATTTAATTTCAATATTTTTTTTCAAATAATTTTTTTAATTTTCTCCATAAAATACATGAAAACCATTTTTAAAGATATGAATTTTTAAGAATTAAACATAATTTATTATTAATCCATTCATCGTAAAGACCATTAGATGAATTTTATAATTTTTATTGAATTTATAATCTTAATATTTAATTAAAACTATTCATAGATAAAGAATTAGAATCACATTATGGGCATAGAAAAATAATTACTAGAAAAAATTTCTTTTATCTTTGAAATATTTTATTTTAATTTGTAATTGATGGTTAACCAAGTAATTCATTTTATACACGTGTAAAACAATAATTTTTAATAATTTATATATCCATATTCATAACTACTAATATTATATCTAGGAAATAAGTATCATATTAAATAATAATATTTCAATAGTATATAGCGGTTTGTTTAAAATTGGGGTTGCATAAAAATAAATCTATAAAATAAGGAATTTTTATTTAAATATAAATATATCATAAAATATTTGGGGTGTTACAATATTGACACATAAATAGTCGAATATGAACCAATGGATTTGGTTGGAGATGATAAAATACTATGAATTCTCAATACATTACCTCTTGGGGATGATAAGCTGGTCGATGCTCTGAGTACGAAGGATCATGTTATTTTATCCATGACGAGGAATGAAAAAACATAATTATAATGGATTTTTATAGGTTAAATCTTAAAGTAATAATATAATGGGAGAAATACAATCTTCACTAAATAAATACTCAACCACCAACTGATGTGATTATTAAAGAATCATAAAAAAATTATGTAGAGCTATATAGAAAGCTAGAAAGTATTCTAAAGTTAAACATTGAAAATAATAGAGTTATATAGATTGAAATCCAAAATTTATCCCCTTATAATGTGAACAAAATTGGTACATTTTGGATGATCTACATAGATCATCCTTCTCTATGCATCAAGGAATCATAATTATATATAGTGATATATAGAAAAACTTCTTCTAGGATAATATGATGTGAGAGTTTATAGAATATGTTTATCAGAGAATGGTATGACATATGATAAAGTTGAATGATATAAGTCTAAGGGGTGATGTATCCATTACCCTTACATAAAGAAAGAGGAAAGCATACCCATGGGTTTTTTATAAGATTCCATAGGACGTCTAGTGTTCATAATTCAATTTTTGTTATCCTAAATCGCCTTATGAAATCATCATTTTTTATTTCAATCAAAGAAGATCTATCAATTTATTAAATCACTATTAAATAAATAATGTAAGTGGAAAGGATGCATGGTGTACCATTATCATCTATATTTGATTGATGTTTTAGGTTTTCTTAAAGGTTATGGAGAATTAATTAGTAGGAACTAGAAATAGAGTGATACATCAACACACCTTTTTACTCTCAAATATATTTCCAATCTAAAAGAATGATTATAACAGTTGATGATATAATGACATCATATCCAATGAATTTATAAGGATATTAGAATCAATATCTTTCCCTGATAGAGTTCTCATATAACAACAATTTATATTCAAGATTTCTTCTTTCACCATATGCGGCTCTATTTGGGAAGCGATGTGGGACTCCATCAATATAGGATGATGTTGGAGATATGAATATTATAATACCTATTATTTTATATTATGTGACATAGAAGGTTCAAAAAAATTTTAAAAAAATAAAAGTATCACAATGTTGATAAATGATTTATGTAATTTTCCATCGATAATATAGAGAGTTTGATTTTGGTGATAAGTTGTTCTTCTAGATATATACTTGGAAGTGGGTATTGATATTTGGGAATAAATGTAAGTTGTTCCCTTGGTATACCAGTCCTTTAAATATCGTTGATCATATAGGTGATATAACTTATGATTTTTCACTCCCTCTAGACCTATCCTATGTACGTGACGTGTTTCAAGTATTTTATGTAAATAAGAACATATTATACCCTTAATATATACTAAAATCAAAATATCTACAACTTGAACATGATATATAATAGGAGGAACAACTGATGGAGATTCCAGAGAAAATATATAAAGTGATGCAGAAAAAACCACTCACATGGTCAATGCTTTCTTAATGGAATCATATTTTTTGTGGGAGCTATGTGGGAAGAAAAATATGTAATGATAAATATATTTCATAACTTATTACCATCCTAATAATAAAATTTTATGAAAAAAACACCGTATAAGGTGGGGTAGAATGTAATAACCCATAATTTTAGTGAATATTTCTCTTTTAATAAACATTTTTGTAAATAACCTATTTTACATGCAACACCGAACCAAAATGAAGGGCGACAATGTTTATAAAGATAAATATAATCAATCTACAAAACCCATTTAATTTAATGGTATAAAGTGATGTACCAAGATTATAATATATGTTGATAAATAAAAATAAAGGTCCTATTTAATGATAATTTATAGATAAAATTCAACTAATATAGCTAAGAAGCTAATAATATTTTTTTTTGTTAAAAATATATTTATTAATTTTATGGGATTCTTATACAATATGAATTTATATTTCATGGAAGATAATTAAAATATGGTTTGTAAATTATTAATAAAAATATTATATTAAAACAATTTTTTAATTTATTGTTAATATAATCAGGAATTGTAAATATTTTAAATTGAATTTTTATTAAAAAATCATTTTTCATTATATTTTATAATTATATTTAAAAGAAAAATACATAAATTTTAAATTTTAAATTTTAAAAAATAACTTCATTTTTGGATTTAGTATGAAAAATTCCTTTCATATTAATTCTTTATATTTTTATGAAAGGATTGAATTTTTGGTGAATAGTGAAAAATACCATTTCTAAGAATACAATCAATTTTAATATTTTAGAAGTATATAACCATGATATAAATAATCCTGAAACCTAGTTCCTAATAAAATATTTATTTAATAATTAAATTAATAATTTTTTAAAAAAAAATTATATCGCTCAAAACATGTATTTAAATGAGTTTTTGAGAGTTTTCTCATCCAAAACTCATCCCCTATCTATTTTTTTCCTCTTTTGGAGCCACTTTCCATGGATAGTGATTTTTCCTTTTATATTATTCCAAAAATTCATCTCTCCTCACCTATTAAAGGGGATAACCACTACCCCTTCAAATAAAATAAGAAATTTGAGTTCCTCATAAGTATCTACCATATTTTAATTACATTATATCCTTCTACCATGTTTTATACCCTCTTTATCCTTGTGAAATCTCAAAATCCTTTGTTTTTAAAAACGACTTCCAAATAAAGTTAAAATTTTCAATGTTAGTATTAATCACCCTCTAATCATTATCTTTATCTAAATTTCTCATAAAAAATCATATTACCCATTAAAAAATTGTTAAATAAATATTATTTTTATAAATATATTTTTATTATGATTATGGAATAATCATTAACTACGATTTGACCTTTTTCATTAGAAAAATTAAAACTACATCATGTGTATGTGTGGACTAAAAGCTCTATAAATGAGAGGTATTATTTTTAATCACCAGATTAAATGGAAGGTGATACAAGTTTTCATTAATGGATTAATTTTATATTCATATATTTATAAATATTATGTAAAAAATAAAGCATTTCGTACCCTTATTCCACTCTTTGGAAAATGAAAACATCAATTGTGTGTATATGCATACTATTGCCTCCACGATGTGACATATATCATTTTCCCTATCTATAGTTTTTCATATTTATATAACTCTATTAAAATCATATTAAACACCCTAAAAAACTCCAAATATAATTATTTTTCATATATGATAATTATATTATTAATAAATAATGAAATTAATAATTACAGTCACTCATTAATTATATCATGTTGTTGTTTGGGTCAGTTTAACCACATACATGAAAATGCTATAAATTTATATTGTTTATTTATTTGGAAGAATAAATAATTTAATTACTTTAAATTAATGGTTAAATAGTTTTTTTATGTTTTAGTAAAGGTACCATTAATATTAATCTAATTAATAACATACCAATATTTTTTATTCAAGAATCATTGAAACTAGCACATCACAGATTCCATATTCATGAATTTTGTCTAAATTTATCATGGAATGAAATTAATTATTTTAAATAATTATTAAACATATATTATAGTACCATATATAATCATGGAGTGATGAATGTTATGTCAACAGAATGAAAATCAACATCGACATTTTACACTATGTGTGAAATAATAAAAATCAACAACATCAGATGATGAAAATTACCAATATCTAAGATAAAATTATATAATAAACAGTTAATATTTGGTATATAGGGTAATGTATATGGATATTGTTATTAAATATATTTTTAAAATTGTAATATTTATTATAAATAAGGATATAGATATTTCATTTATATAATGGAAAAATGTAAGAGGATTCCCTGAATCAATTTCATTTGTTTATAAATAATGATTCCTCATTCAGAGTGGTTTTTCAAGATAATTTTCTTAAATTATTTGATGATATTATAACTCAATTCCCCATTATTTATATGTGAATTACATTGATTTATTTCATTCTATATAAAATTTTATTTTGTTAATAATATTTTCCATTCACTCATGAAAAGCTCTTATTCTTCCATAACCATATTTGTTATTCTTGCCTATATTCCTCTCTCAAATTTTCAAATCCAAGGAACTATAATTTTAGGTAGTATTAAAATATCCCATCACCTAATTCTAAAAGTAATATTTTTATGTCTATAAATGATCCTCATTTCAATAAAGGAATATTTTTAAAATACTGAAAAGGTTTTCCCATTCTTTGTGGTACATTTATCTTCTACACCAAATTACTATTTAAAATCCATTATATCATTTTTCAAGGATTATTTATTGATATTTTTTAAATTAACTTTGAAAAATAATTTATTTCCATTTTTTGAATTATATTATCAAAATTGACTTATATCATATTCTATTTATAAAATTTTTCTGAAGTTTTTTTTATCTAAAAACCCTTTTAAGATTCGATTACATTTTAGACTTTAACTGTAAAAAAATTAACTCTTATGGAGTTATATTTTATTAATATATTTCTATATGAATTTATGAAATACCCATTTGTGTGACTGGATTTTTATTATCAACTAATCTACATTTGATATCACATTATGCAGTTCTATTTACAAATGATATGAAACACATTTTCTGTCCAAAATATTTCCTGATATAATGAATGTTTTCTATCATACAACACGTATATGTGTGAATGATGATGGGATAAGACTTATATATCCCCCAAATTAATTTTTTATTATTTTATATATCATAAGCTATTAAAGTAGGCACATAGTTGGATTTTTTCAAAAAATTAAGTGTGTTCATTGTTGGATTTATTCCCAACATAATGGGTTGGAAAGCATCGATTTGTTCACAAAATATAAAGTGAATATTCTTTTATTTGTTCCAAACATAAAGGGTGTTTATACTTGATTTTTTTCAAAATATAAAGGGTATACATAATTTTATTCTATCTAAAAATAAATGGTGTACATGTATAGTTTTTTCACAACTTAATGGCCATACATTCTTGGATTTATTCACAATGCAATGATTCCACGTGATTTTATTTTGTTCCATAATTCCTTTTATGGTATTAATAAATAAAATTCTATATTTATATGTCACATGCCTATTATTTTTCTTCATAGTTAATTTTTAGTGTTTCTCACTCTTATATTGGGGAACATGTTTATTCATTTAAGATTACATATCCTACCATCATGAGGTATGGAAATTTTTTTTCCATGTTTTTTTAAAATATTTCTCTTATTCTCATGTCTGATCATATTCTTATGATATATCCCTCGATGACATGTTGATTATTTTTTCTTACTAAGACTATAAGTTCTCCTATTTCCTATGGTTCCATTTACCATGTTATTAATATGAGTATAAGATAAAAGTAGTGTAGAATGGGGTCTAGTGTGGTTCAATTATAAAGAAATGTTCACCTAAGCTATAATATATTTTTCTTATGTTTCCAGTCCTCAAGGGAACAAAACATTAAGGTCTAGTTATTGTGAGATCATTTGTAATATTTAATTTAAAACATATATAAATGATATAAAATAATGATATGACTAGTCTTAGTCAACTAATTTGGAATCAGAGTAGATATTATCCATTCATGGGTATTCAAATAATATAAATTTAGTGAAAGAAATAAGTATAATTATATGCATTATAAAATATATTAATTTTTTTAAAATAAATATTTAAGGGTTTTACTAGAAATTAAATATCATTCTAGATTATATTAGTAGATCTAGGATATAGCATAATTGTACCTAGGGGAAACAACCCTAAAAGGCTGGTTGAGTATTATCTCAATATTCTCATGGTACATGAAATGGAGGAATAAGTGCATATCTATTTTGAAAATCCTAGGGGATATGATTTCATAAATTTATAGTCTCATTATGTTTTATAGAAGGATACAGTAAATAATTTTATCCAGTTTAAAAACCCACTTCATGCTACAATATTTTCTTATAGTGTGACACCAGTTTCTTGAATATGTCCATAAAAAACTTACAGGGAACATAATTCTATAACGGATAAAAAATGACGCCTTCGAGGCATAAAAATTTCATTACACATCATGTAATCAACAAAAATCATGAACCAATACAATTCATGAATGAAAGACATGATGTGAAGTGAAGAAAAGTTAAAATTGAAGTTATATGTCAAGAAAATACTTACACGATGTATAAAAAGTTAGGAACATATTTTGTTGTTAGATTTGATGTATCTCTTAATTTTGGAATCAACTTAACATGATAGAATCAATACTATACCACTTTTGACTAATCATTTTTGTCATTCATTAATTCCCAAGACCATCATGAACCTATAAATGGAGGGTTGGACTAATTGTATTAGAGAGGACCTGGAAGACGAACTCATAGAGTAAGAAGCTGCATTGTGCATGGTCCTCCCATGTTTCATCTATATTTTATTTATTAATTCTTTTTATTCTCTCATTCCCTTAAATCCTATAATCAATAAAATGATGGGTTAGACCCACCTTGTGCAAGGGTTATGTAATAATATTAATAATTTTCCATTAAATTGATTTAATTTTCTTTATTCATGTATTTGGTTTACTAAAATTATTTTAATAAATTTCCAATAACTTTATTTTACATTTATCACGACCATTGATAATTGAATAAAAAAGGTATCTTAAATCCGTGAAACTAACAACCCAAAAGGAGTCATTTCAATTGTCAAATTTAGGTGGAATTAGGTTTAAATATATCATCCAGACAAACTTGTTTCAATGAAACCCTAAATTACCAGACCAAGGGAAATAGGGGATTGTCATGTCAAGGAGGGGATACCATGACCATTTTATTTTCCTTGTATTGAATCCAACAACAGTCATAAATTAACTCACCTGCTGTCTAAAATCCAGCTACACTGGAACCCTAAAATTAAAAAATATAATAATTTTTTTAAAATATGATTCAAAAATAATAAAATACTTTCATTTTATATTTTAAGTTATCAAAATCAATCAAATTTTATCTTTTCCCATCACATTCATAATTTTAGTAAAATCAATATTTTAAAACCCAATCAAAAGTAATTTCACCATCTCTATTGATCGATCACACCCTGATTCTATATTCATTTTAATTAATCAAGTAACATAGTTTGAGTTTTAAAAATTTGTGTTTTGAATAGACTCACAGGGAACTGACAAAATTCTTTGGGACTATCAACAATTTACGTTATACGCACAATTTATTAGGTTTCAATTGAATGATTATATTTACATTTAATCCGTTTATTAATTTTATCATACATTAGACATCCTTTATTTAATGAAATGGATGAAACTAGAAGAATCCTAGCTTACAATCATTACAAATGAGAATGAATTGATTGTTCTAACGAAAAAGTTATTAGTAATGAAGATAGGGTACAAAATATTTGGGAAATTCTCACCCAACTATCATAGTCAATGAATAATAACACAATTTGTGTTGACCAACCAAATACACCAGGGATAGAGAAATATAATTTTGAGGCTTTCATGTGGTAACATCCACCGTCCTTCAACGAATCTTCCAAAAAAGTAATTTTTGAGTTGTGGACCAATGTGAGGGAAAATAAATGTTATGTTATCAAGTGGTTGAAAAATGATAAGGTTTACTAAATAACTTATCATTTATAAGGTGAGTCTAGCCAAGAGTATTCTTTTATTAATAATTAAATGATAATGAATAATTAAAATCTCTAGATTATAAAGAGTTAGATAAATTATTTTTCACCAATATCTTATTATGACATTTTGATCAATTATAGAGAGAGTATTATTATAGTTTAAAGAAAAGGGGGATGAATCCATTAGAACCTTCAAACTAGTATTCACAATGATCATAAGGAATGAATTTAGTTTGATCTCTAACTATGAGATTAAAATTGATGATTTCATTAGTGGATTAAACATAGGTCTATAAAAAGTATTATCCATAAGAGATATTAGAAGAAACAAAGAAATTATTAAATGTGTACTAATGGTAGAGATAAAATCAAGAGACTCCCAATGTTCTTAAGAGAAGAAAAGTAAATTGGTGAATCACTAAAGCTCCGATAATATGTAACATGGGGGAAATAAAGAACAACTGCCTATATGTCTATAATGTGATAAGATGAACTAGGGTAAATTAATCAAAGGAACATGAGATTATTTTATGTTTTGAAGGATTTGATATCAATATCATTACCATCTATGTTAGTTGTAGAATATGGTCAATAAATTAATTTAAAATAAATAAATAATTAGTGCACCACCCACTATAAAATGATTCAAATTAAAGGATTTTGGGAATTATGAAAATAAATTCTCTAACCCTATAAATAATCCTAAAAATTGAAACCAAAAACACTTAAACCAAGGGATGAAGTAAGATTATATACATTTACCACCTATTATGTGGATCCTAAAAATGAAGTTATGAATAGTTCAGTCATTATCCATAATAGATATTTAAATTATTTATATTTGTTGGGTTCATTGAATAATTTCTAGTCATTCATGTTTTTCAAATAATGTTGCATCTCTACCTCAATAATTAACTATTAAAATATCTATGAACACACTTTGTGGAATGATGATCGTTTCTAAGATATATCAATCTTCCCTAATCAATTTTTTTGTAATGATGCTTCTTATGGATCTTGTTCTTATCACATTGTTTAAAATTGAGAAAATATTCATTATGGATTGGTTTTCCATACATATAGAACATATCAATTATTTGGATAAGGAAATATTATTTCATATCCCAAATGAAAATCTTATTAAATATCAATATAAGGATGATCATAGACTCTATTTGGAACAAAATTATGCAATATGGGTCATTATACCTAGATATGAGGGACATCTAGCTCAAATAACTTAGGAGGAAGTGAACCCTAAAGACATTACAATTGTGTGGGAATATACTGATGTGTTTATGTTATGATTTAGCTAGTATTACCATAGATTTTGATGCTATGTTTTTATTTGAAATCATACTTGGATCCATGGAAACCTAATTCCTTGTATAATATCCACCATTGAGTTAGAAAAATTAAATAAATAACATTAGAAGAATTAGAAAATTGATTTATACCCCCAAGTCCATCACCATGGGGTACACTAGTCATATATGTAAAAAATATGTATTAATGCATCATTTCATTAATTATCATGAGATTAATAAAATCAAAATAAAGAACATGTTTCCACTACCTCACATTACTAATCTACTTGATAAACTTGGAGGAGCTTAATATATCATAATTATTTACCTTCAATCGAGATATCATCGATTAAGTGTAATAAGGGTGGATATTTCCTATATAGAATATCAAATGAGGTATGTACACTATTAATTTATAGTGACTCCATTTAGACATCAAAATTCTCCTCCTATCATCATAGATCTAATTAATAGAGTCTTTAGAGAATACCAAGATCAATTTATGGTTGTCTTCATAGATAATATTCTCATGCATTCTAATATAATGGAAGGGTATAAAGATCATTTTTGGATTATTTGGAAGATATTATGAAAGGAAAAATTATATTCGAAATTAATAAGTTGTGAATTCTAATTGTATAAAATTTCATTCTTATGTCATATAATCACATGAAAATAAATATCTATAGATCCTTCAAAACCTGAAGTTATTGAAAAATATTCTAGAACCACCATAGTAACCGTGATCCATAGTTTTCCTATATTAGATGGATTATATCAACATAATGAGAGAAATGTTTCCCAAAAAATCCATTAACCATGTTAACATGGAATGTCATGAAGTTCATTTGGATAGTGGAATGTGAAGACATTTCTGATGAACTAATTAAGTAATGTGTCTCTACAAAGGTATATATAGTACCCAATAATGGTGAAGGGTTTTTAATTTGTAATGGTTATTTATAGATGGTCTTGGTGTTAATCCCTGTATTGATTGATAAGGTAATTTATTATTCCTCACATAAATTAAAATCATGAGAAAAATTTCCTAATACACGATCTTGAGAAGGATGAAGTGATGTTTTCTTTAAAGATTAGATAGAATTACCTCGATACTGAAAAGTGTGATATATAAATATATCAAATAGATTTACAATATATATATATATATTCTATCATAAAGAGATAATTATTCCCCAAATGATATGGTTGAACTTGATAAAAGACTATGAAATATCAATATATTACATCTCAATAAAGGAGAATGAGGTGGATGATGCATTGAGCAGGGATTATCATGTTATTTTATCTATTATAAGGAGTTAAAAATTCCCATTACTCATTTATTTTTATAGGTGGATTCTTTAAGTAAAAAAGGTAAGGGGATAGATCATAAAATAACAAAACTATAGCTAAACCCACATGCCATATTATGATCAAAGAATCCAAAAAATAATACATAGAGCTACAGAAAAATTCATCATGTATTCTAGAGCTCAAATTTGAAAATGATAATTTTATATGGTTTGAAATGAAAATATGAGACCATTAAAGACCATAAATATTAATGTAACTTTCAGATGATGTACATAGTTCACCAATCATATTTCATCTAGATATTAAAAAGATTTATATAGATCTATAGAAAACCATATGGTAGGATAACATGAAGAGGGAGATTTTAGAATTCATTTCTAAAATATTTTAATGATGTATTGTTAATGTTTAGTGATATAAATATAATAGGGTGATGTAACCATTACCCATACTCATATATAAATGGGAAAACATCTTCAATGTTTTGGTCTTAGAACTCCAAGGACATCGACGAGCTGTAATGTATTTTTCTTATATCCAATCACATTATGAAATTATTAAATTTTATAGAAATCAATGAGGATTCCACACTTTTGATACATTTCCAGATATACAAAAATAAGTTTTAAGGATTAATTGAGTATCACTCTATATTATATCTAATCAATATTCATGGTTTACAATATGGTTATACGTAATTATTTTACAATCACTGGTAATAGAGGTGATATTCATCACTGATTATCACCCAAATATTGATAGTCAATATTAAAGAACCATTAAAACTACTGAAGATACTTTGATATCAAATTAAATGAATTTACTAGGATGTTAGCATGAAATCCTCCCCCTAGTAGTGTTATTATATCAAAAAAGATTCCAATATAGAATTCCTATTTGACCATACACTATTATAAAACTGGGTTTATCTAGTGCTAGGGTTTTAATAGTGCTTACTAAAAGTGCTGTTAAAAACTTCCATTCTCAGTTCTAGACAAATCGTTTTTAAAGGGGGTATTAAAAACACTTTTATTGATGTTAAAAGGTGTCTTTAATAGCTCTATAAAAACTTTGTTAAAGGGGTACTATTATTAGTTATTGTAAAAAATTACTGATAAATTCCACCACCTTTATCAGCACTAGTATAAAAGCACAGATAAAATGGAAATTTATTAGTGATTATAAAAAATTACATATAAATGGGGGCCTTTATCAGTGCTTCTAAAAAAGTACTGATTAAAGTGTGCTCTTTATTAGTGCTTTTATAGAAGCTCTAATAAATACCCCCTTTATCAGTTATTTTTTTACCAGTGCTAATAAAGGGTATTTTAAAAAAAATCATTAACAGACTCCCGTAGAATATGTTATATCCATTTTGAGGTTGTTGAATGTGAAAACTCCTTAAAACTAATAAAAACCCTAAACACCCTAAAAACCCTAAAAATATTATGACTTTTGATCTAGGATTACGTTTCAGCTTCACAGATAGTCAAATCAAATCTTATTACATGATATAAAAGAACATGATATTTAGTTTGTGTGATAATCAAAGGAATAAAATATATTACACTTTGAAAAAAGACAGAAATCAAACTCAAACTTCAAATTGAATCCTGCAATGAGATTTATGTAATAGAGGGTCTCAGACTGAGGTGAAAGAGAACTTCCCTATTGTGTAACCACAGAAAATGCCTAGGTGGTCTCCAAAAATGAGTTTCTTGTCAATAAACCTAGTTTATTAAAATTCAAAGGGATTTAACATATTATCTATGTGTCTTTTAGACCTATACTATCTATCACATCAAAGATCATCTCTCGAGATTCGATTTTATTGGTAGTGGTGCTGAAAAAAACTCCCATATCAGAAGTTTTGATCATTTTAGTATTTATAGGGGTTTTAGGGTTTTTAGTGTATCCTAACGTTTTTATGTGTTTTATGGGTTTCTATAGTTAATATCCATTTTTTAAAAAATATATAAATAAATATGCATTTAAAAATATATGTATATAACTTTGTATACAATCATATATATAAAAATATATAAATATATGGTTAAAAAATATAATGATATGTATATTAATATATAAATATATCATATAATGTAAAAAAACATTATTAGGGGAGTGGAAAAAAACTGGTGTATAAGCTGAAGGTATTAGGCTCAAAACTTGATGGAAGTAGGGTCTCTCACTAGGTGTGGGATTATGTAAAGTAATGATAAATGTGTGTGAGAAGAGTAGAAAGTTGGGGGGGGTCGATGATAAAAAAATTACACCCTTTATCATTAGGGCCTTTATGAGTGCTTTTTAGCACTTTTAAAGGCATCCTTTAGTAGTGCTAAAAAATCACTGATAAAGGCCCCTTTTATCGATGATTTTTAGCACTATTGAAGGAGTTCTTTATCAGTGATTTTTATGAGCATTTTTAAAGAAAACCCTTTAACATCCCCTGCATTATCAGCTCTTCTATAACATTAAAAAACTCTTTTACTAGCACTGTTAAAGGACCAATTTATAGTATTTATATAAGGATCTATATGGGAAATGATATATAACATTGAATTGATGGGATACATTTTGAGGTAAGAAGTTGATAATACCTATATTTTTATAAGAAATGACAGAGAAGGTTCAATACATTATGCAACAAATGAATGCATCACAAAACTGATAGAAGAGATATGTATGTAATCATCGACGAGATATAGAGTTTGATGTTAGTGATATGTTTTTCCTCTAAATATCTTCTTAGTTTAAAGTTATGATATTTTTGAATAATGGTAATTTAATACATAATTATTTTAATCACTTTGAGATACTTGATTTTGTTGGGGTAGTAGCTTATCACTTGGAACTTTTTTGAGACATCTCCCAAGTACATGATGTGTTTCATTTATTGATTGTGAGAAAGATCATTCAAAACCCTTCACATATAATGAACATATAAACCATGAAACTAGAACTTGTTATATCATATGAGGAGAAAATAGTGGTGATTCTATATATAATAGATATAATGATTTAGAAAAAGAACACTCACTTGATTAACGTTTTGTGATAAAACATATGTTTGACAAAGATACATGGGAATATGAGGATATAATGATACAATTTCATCATATTTATAAAATTTCATAGATGAAATTATCTTTAAGGAATGAAAATACATATTATTTTAGTGAATATACTTATTTAATAAATATTTTGTAAAACAACTTGTTTCACATGCATCACCAATTCAAAACAGACCATGACACTTTATATTATGATAAATATATTCATTATAATGTTTTTATTGAATTGGTGTGTAAATATTGAGGTAACTATATTATGAAATATATGTAAATAAAAATATAGGTAACTTTTAATTATAATTCATTGATGAAATTAAGTCAGTATTTCAAAACCAAAAAATAAGATCATTTTATTCATAAAAATAGATTTATTTATTTTATTGAATTTTTATATCCTATAACTCTTTATTTCCATGAAACTAGGTATTATATGGTAAATTATATTATTCATATTAATAATATATTAAAATTTATTTTAAAAAAGATAAGAAATATGATCAAGAACAATTGATTTTTTATAGATTCATTTTCCCATTAAAAGAGTTTTTATTATATTTTCCTTTACATTTTGATGTTAAATTCCTAGGTTTGTTAAGTTGAATTTTTAAAAATTAACAACAGTTTGGGATTTATCAATGAAGTATTAGGTTAGTATTAATTTTAGATATTTTTCTGAAAAGAGAGAATTTTGTGAATAGTGAAAAATACCATTATTATAAATACTATAAATTTTGTTATATCAAAAGGATATAACCATGAAAAACATTTCTAAAACATTTTTACTAATATAATATTTATTTGATAAGTGAAATTATACATTTCAAAAAATTATATTTAATTTATAAATCTTTGATTGATATTTTTGAACCTAATGTTATAATTTTCTAAAATTATTTTCATACATTTGAAACTTTTGTAGAGTTAATTTGAATCAACTTTAGAAATTTAAAATTGTTAAATTATTTTCATATTTGTATTTATAATATCCATGTGATTTAATAAGAATAATTTTATTTTTATTTTAATAATAAGTTCTCTCAGATAAAAAAGGACAGTGCTAAAAAGTTATTTTTGAAAGAAAGTTAAATCTAAGTAAAAATTACCTAATATCACTCAAATATTTTCATAAAATAGGTTTATGATAGGTGTTTCAATCCAAAATCATTCTCTCTCAATTATTTACCTCTTCTTTAGGCACTTTTATTGAATAATGTCTAGTCATTTTATATTATGATAAAAATTCCACTCATATAATTTTTAAAAGGGTAATTACCCCAAACCTTTACATACACTCTTATATTTGAATTTATCATGAATATACACCCTTTTTTACATAACCTATATCTCTATCACATGTACTTCATACAATTAGAATCCCTAAAGCCTCAATTTTATTTATGTACTACAAGAGGAACATCAAATTGTCAACAAAATTACTAATCAACCTTTAATATTTTTCTTTATATATCATTCATATAAACAATCTATTATAACCATTACAACATGATTAAATAGTTATTATTTATAAACTTTTATTTTTTTGAATAATAATTACCTACCTTTAATTGTTTTTATAGAAAATGGAAAATTTCATAATGCGTATGTGTGGACTACAACCTCTATGAACAATGTATTTTGTTTTCCCTAACCAACATAAATGGATGGTTATCATGTTTTATTTAATGGATTATTATGATAATCATATCATGAAAATGTTTTTATAAAACATAAACCATTTCTCACCCTTATCATACTCCATAGAAATTGAAAACATCATTGGTGTATACTTATAGACTACCACCTCTTAAAGGTGGTGAATATCATTTTCCATCTCTATAGAATGTTATTATTTATATAAATATGTTAAACTATGAATCAACAGATTAGAAAACTATAAATAATCTCATTATTAATATGTAATAATGATATTATTCTAAAATAATCACATTATTATCCATACTCATCCATCAATTATAGCATGTTCTTGTTAGTGTCAGTTTGTCCACCTAAATCAATAATGATATAAATTTATAAAATGGATGAATATGAAAAATTTATAAGTGTTATTATCATAAATTAATTCAAAAAAATTGTTTTTTTTGGTTTGGTAAAGTTTATATTAGTATACAACAAATCAATAATATAACAACTTTTTTTATCACCAAGGATTATCAAAACAAGCTCACAAATGAGTTAATCTTCAAAAATAGTGAATAAAATTATATTGGAATGATATTACTGATGTATAATTAATTATAAATATTAAATTAAATTAAATTATATAATATATTAATTATGAAATTGGTATAAATGAACATAGACAAATATTGACATTATAAATCATGTGTGAAACAATCATCACCGTTAACATGTGATGATAAAAATTAACATTAAAAACTATTAAAAAATCAATAGATTATTTTAAATTAAGTTTAAATAGGTTAATAGATATGAATATGGTTATGAAATTTTTTACTATGGTGGTTATTTTTATTATATAGATAGATAAAGATTACTCATGGAGGTCAGGGAAAAAAGGTAAGGGTTTTTTTTAACTAAACTTATTTTCTTGAGTAATAATGATTTTTTTCACTAAGGTTTTATAAGATGGTTTTATTTTGTTATAAAATAATGTTAGAATTCCATTCCTTAGTGTTTTCTAGGGAATTAAATTGATGTATTTATTTCTCAATAGAATTTTTGTGATATTAAGAATAATTCATATTCCCTCCAAATGAGCTCTTTTTTTTCTATATCTATAATTATAATTCACACCAATGCACTAATTTATTATACTAAAATAAAAAAAGAATTATTTATAGTGGTTTTAACATTAAATTTTTATCTTTTAAAATAAAATATTTGTCATTGTTTTTATGATATGAGTTTTTACAAAGGTTCATATTTAAAATGTTGAGAAGGATTTTCATTTCCCAATCATAAATTTTTTCTTCAACTCCACATTTACATTAGAAAATCATATTATTATTTTTTTTATATTTTTTATTGAGATATATTTAAAAATATTTTTTAAAAAATTTGAATATCAATTTCTCAAAATTGATATTTTCAAAAGTGAATCATAACATTTTTTTGTAAAATGTTAAGGAATTTTTTCTAAAGATGCTTATATATTTTGATTATGAAATACACTTTAAAGAAAAATTATATAAATCATATGGAGTTATATTTGATGAATATCATTCGAAATGAATTTATGAAATACTATTTTTTTAATTAATTTTTGGAATCAACCAATCTACATTTTGATATCACTTAATGTGATACCATCTAGAAATGATATTAAACCCATTTTATTTCCATTGGTTTTCAAGATAAGTTTCACTAATGTTATCCTATAAAACATATATATATGGATAATATGGGGTGGGGAATTATATCTCCCTATAATACATTGGTTATGTTTTTATATCTCATTATATAATGAATCAGAGACAAGAATGGATTTGTACATAAACTAAAGGGCCAACATGATTATATTTGTTTAGAACATAATGGTTAGACATGATTAGATTGATTTAAAAATTAAACGGTGGATATATTTATATTTTATCACAACATAAAGAGTTTAAATTCTTATATTTTGTCACCATATGATGTGTGGACATCCTTGTATTTTTTTCATAATATAAAGATTGGAGTTTCCAGATTTATTCACAACTTAAATTGTGTACATTCATGGATTTTTTATAATATAAAGGGTATACAAGCTATAAATGATTATCAATTTTTTTGATTCAATGTTATTATTTTTTATAGAATAATTCATTATTATTCTATGCATTAATGAAATTACGTATTTCAATGTCACATATTTATGATTTATCTCCATGTAGTTTGTTTGTTGACACTCACTTTCAATCTATGGAATATGTTTTTTCGTTTGAGATTACATGTATTTATATCATTATGTATGGAAAACTCTTTTATTTTATGTTATTTTTAATAAGAAATTTCTCACACCCTAAGGTTTTCTCATATAATTATTATCTATGTTTTGAAGACATGTTGATATGTTTTACCTTTTTGGAGTTTGATCTCAAATCATTCTTATGCTTCCATTTCCTAGGTTATAAATTTTATTAGAACCTATAAATATTCTATTATAATTTTATTATGGAGAAATGTTCACAATTATTTTAAAATAAGATTCTTATGAAGCTATACCTCAAATATTTCAAACATTAAGGACCTGGGAATTTGAGCCTAAATCCATATTTTTTTTATTTTCAAATGACACTTTTAAGGGAAAGTGTGAACCCAAATACAACCACATGATCCCACATATTCCACACCCACAAAATACCACAACAAACAATTTCAAAGGCCACTGTTCAGAATTAAAAATTCCAAAAACCAAAAAAAAAACAGTATTCATCACCTCAACCCTCGAGTTGCACGCCCCCCAAGATCCACGAACCGTCAACCATCACCCTATACCCAAGAGAAAATCCCTCAAACACCTCACTGCCATCGAACACCTCGCCTCTATCATCGCCTCACCGACTTCAATTGCATCAATGCCAACCACCTTCACCATCTCGCTAGAGCTGAACACAACCATGCTTTCGACGATCAAAAAGGCGTCACTGCCCTCCTCCCAATGTTTCCCATCCAGAATTAGAGCCCAAAAACTCTTGAAGGCCACCACACATCTCCACCTCAGAGAGAATGGTGGAATCTGGTTCCAGAGTAGAGAACATAGAAGGAAAATGAAGAATAGGAAGAGACTGGAACCATTAGATACCATCAAATACCATCGAACCATTGTAAACCTTTTCCATATTCTACCAAACATTATCTCCCCAAAAACACACAACACCAAAACAAAAAACCCAAACTTCACTGAACGAGCATCAAACACTGATTTAAGCCATGTTTGAAGCACCAACAACCACTGATACTCACATCCCAAAGCCTTAATGAACCACCACTATAGGTCTGACTTGGAAAGGTGTGGGGGAAAGTGAGGCTAGGGTAGATATTTGAGAGATTGTGGACTCTGAATCAACAGCATCAACGAAGCAGAGAAAACCAGTAGTAGATTGAATAGAAAACAAGCCTAATCTGATAGTTCCAGGAAACTCATCAACTGCTAATCCTCATAACCCAAAGTCACACCGTTAACACTTCTCCTACTCTGAAAAAGAGAGGCTTAGAGGAAATTGAGGCAAGAGCGAGGATTGAGCGGTCGAGGGCTTCCACAAGAAGCATCCTTTGACGATAAGACCAAAAGAAATGCAGAACAAAATCCACAGCATCGAGCACCAAAATAGAGAGAGAGAGAAAACCATGAGAAGTATTATATTTGAAACAAAATGAGGTATAATCCATTGGAACTTATAAACAAACATCCCATGGTTTGAATAGTTTCCCATGGTTTAAATAGTTTCCATTCTAAAAACAATATATTGATGTATTATCTAGAAAAAATGTACCTTGGGTTAATAACATTTAAAAGGATAATCGAGTATTAATTTAATTTTATGTTGGTGTATAAAAGAGATGTTTAACAACACACATAGTTGGAGAATCTCAAGGGAAATGCCTATATCAATTAAAATTATATTTTGGAACTATTATGAGGGATTTTAATTTATTTAGGCTAGATAACCTAATCAGATATGGCTACGGATAATGTGTATGGAAACCATGTTATTTATAAGTTAGGGAATGCAGGGGGAATTTATGAGTTTGTTATTAAATGTTTTTGTTTCCTTTTATATATTTATTAATTTTATCATACTAAAAAAATCAATTATTTAAATAAATGGAAGAATCTAGAAGAAAATTACATAATAATTAGTGTGAAGGACAATATAGTAAATGTAATAATGAATAACCAAATGGGTTTTGAACCAGATTAACAAACAATGTGGTAATAATCACCCAACTATGACAATACATTAATAATAATAAACCTTTTTTGACCTCTTGAATATAAGAATATATGATATTTATTTTCAATCATATTAAAAAATACACCATCCTTCAGTAGCACTTCCATTCAATATATTTTCAAGAAATGGAACAATGTGATGTAAAATATATTTTCTATTCTCAAGTTCTCAAAACATGTAATGTTATTATATATGTTTTTTTATTTAGAAGTTGTGGCTGACCAATGGTGTGCTCTCTTTAGGAATTTAATGACTAAGGATGAAGTTGAATCTATGGAATAAGAGGAGTTCGTGAATGTATTCATCACCATGTATTTTTCTGAAGCACATCTAACAATTATATAGAGTGAAGTATTATATTTGAAACAAAATGAGGTCTAATCCATGGAAACTTATAAACAAAATTTCCATGGTTTGAATAGTTTCACTTTGGTTTTTTATATATCACTGAGAGTAAAATAAATCATTTCAATAGTGGAATACATAATTTTTTTGAAAAAATTATCTATAAGAGAGTATTTAATCTATGGTGAAATACTTCAATGTGCGATAAAGGTAAATATGGAAACTTTTGACTCTTATTATTCTATAGAGAAGAAAAGGAACATTGATATTCATAGAAGATATGATGAAATGTCACAAGGGGAATGAAATTTTAGCTACCAACATGTGAAAATTTTGGAGAAATAAAAAAAATAATTTCTTCAATGTAATTTAAGAATAATTTAATTTTGGAAGTCATTGTCATATATCTATTGACTATAAATTGGGAAAAAGATGATTGTTAATAAAATAGTTGAAAATAAGCCCACATCTCATGAACCAAACATAATGAAATAATTCATATTCAATGAGTTTGTGAATCATTAAAACCAATTACCTAATACTAGAGACAATGTAGAGAATGGGAACCCACAATCCCTCAAACCAAGGGAAAAAAGAAGATACATTCAATCACTACCTCTAAGGTGGATATCAGATTTAAAGTGATGAAAATAATGCACATTCTCAACACAAGATATGATAATTACTTATTTGATTATGGATAATCAAATTATTTAATATCATGAAATTTGGATATGAATATTGATTCACAACCTAAACTATTCAATATTGAGCTACTTATGAAAAAAAATTATGGAATAATGATCATGTCTATGATATATAATACTTATTTTATGAAAATTTGTGGAAAGAAAATTTATAGGGATCTATTACTTTACCCCATGGTTGAATATGACATAATATTGGGTATGAATTGCCTTTCCCTATATAGATAACATATAAATTTCCATAATATAGAAAATTTGTTTCATATAAAGTGTTATCCTAATATAAAATATCCAAAAAAGGATGATCATGAACTCCCATTGGAAACTAATTCTATAATATGGATTCTAATACCTAACAAGGAAGGACATGAATCCCAAATGATTAAGGAGGAGCTAAACTTTGATGACATGCCTATTTTGTGGGAAAATACTTATGAAATTTTGGATGAACTACCATTTCCTTACTAAGAGTGCGATATTGTGTTTTTTGATTAATCACACAACTAGATATATGCTAAGATAAAGTATTACCTAAAGAATAAACTCTATTGAGTTAAAAGAATTATTGAAGAAACATTAGTATAATTTATTAAAGGGAATTATATTGCAATGTGCTTCACTATAGGATTCTCTAGTTCACCTTTTTAAAAATAAGGATTTATAAATTCTATATTTCCATGAATATCATGATCTTAATAAAATCATAATAAATATGTAATATACTCTACCCTTATCAATGATATATTCAAATGATTTTGAATATATTAATATTTTTAAACTATTGAACTTTTATCTAGATATTATCAATTAAGGGGAAGAAGGTATGATATTTTATAGTAAATTTTTTAAATGAGTTATGGATAGTATAAATTTATAGTGATTCCATTGAGGCTTAAAAATAAACCCACCATCATAATGGATATAATGAATAGAGAAATTAAAGACAACAATGTCCATTTTTTTCTTATATTCCTAGAAAGTATTCTCATATATTCTATGATCAATGAAGAGCATGAAGATCAATTTTGAATTGTGTAAATGATATAAATAAATGATAAAATGCATGCTAAATTTTGAAGGTGTGAGTTAAAATTGTATAAATTATTATTATTGTGTGTTATATTCAAATGAAATAGAAAATTTATAGATCATTCAATGACGAAAATTATTGAACAATGACTAATACCTACCATAGTAACTGAGATACATAGTTTTCCTATATTATCTAGATCCTATTGACAATTTAATAGAAATTTCTCACAACTATAAAATAATCTAACCAAGTAAACAAGGAATATAGTTAAATTCATTTAGATAGAAGAAAGTGAATAATGTTATAAAGAACCAATAGAAGGATGGTCACTACACCTATACATAGATCATACTTCTTTATTAATCTAAGTAGTGTAATGATGTATAAATATATAAATAAAAAATATGATAAGATGAAATTAAGACAATAGTTTAAGAGTACATTTCTTGAATCTTGGTATACCATCATTTTAAGTGTAGATGATATAAGTATAATGGGGTGATAAATCTATTACCCATACCTATATATAAATCTGAAAAAATCACTATGGATTATTTAATATAAATTTTGAGTACATATAAAAGACATAATACCTCTGGGGTTGTGTTATAGAACCTTGTAAAATTAGCACATTTTTTTACTATAAAATAAGATTTCAGTATTGAACAACTCATCGAGATATACATAGGGGAAGTGGTAAATTTTTATGGTGTAATCATCTCCATAATATATAATTGATATTTTTGGTGTGCCTCATCGTTTTAGATAAGTTTTTACAAAAAAAACATATCTAATATTCAGCACTGATTATGACCCTAATATAGATGGTTAGTATAAATAAACCATTAAATTTCTTGAAGTTATACTTAGATAATATTCCATGGATTTCAAAGGTTGTGTTCATCAACAACTCCCCCTTCTTCTAAAGAACTAGTCCTACCATGTAATCATTGTATTCAATAATGAACTCAAATGGATCTTCCATGTTTAGTGGTAGAATTATGGGGGGAGTGACCAATATTGTATTCATTACCATAATTTCCTATTTCATTGTATTATTAAATTTGAAATCCACATAATTTAATATGATATGAGTGATGGGTTGTTCATTTTATTAGAAGTACTTAAGAAAATTTCATTAAAAATAACCGTTTATCGGAAAAATATAATCCCCCACACTATTTAATGTTTAGAATTCTCATAGATCAACTTGATTTTTATAGGGTCAACTTTAATCCCATATGTAGAGATATAGTTTATAGGAAAAATTCCATATGTTATAATGGAATGGAATATCTCCATGTTTAGGACAAATTAGGCGACCTCACATATTTCCTAAACAAAATCATTATTTTTTGAAACACATTGAATAAACACCCATAGATCGATATTTTTACCTTTAAACCATGATTAATCTATTTCTATATCCCATGAAGGAGTTGTTTCATGTGTAACACCCAAAGATTTTATTATATATAATTCTGTTAAATAAATATAATGTGTTTGATATCATAATCCACAATAAATGCTGAACATAAATGTGCCATGCCTTATTTGATGAATATTAATTAGAATATTTTATAATAATAAATCCTATATAAAATAAAATTATTTTAATGAATTAAGTAAAAAATATTATAAAGAACATTTGATTTTATAAAGGGAATATTTAATTAAAAACATTTTTTATTTCATCTTTTCTTTTCATTTAAAAGTTAAATTTAAAAATATTAGAATTTAATTTTTTTGTGAAATGATCAAAAAATTTCAATCTAGTATGTCACAATTAATTTAGTGTTATTTTTTTTGATATTTTTCTAAAATAATTTATTCTTAATAGAATAGTAAAAAATAGTGATTTTTCCTAATACTATAAATTTAATGACCTTATCATAATACCATAACGATTCTGTAGCTTTTGAAACATGTATCAATCAAAATATAAATATTTAATTTTAATTTTTTTTAAATACAAATTTGAATTTAGAAAACCAATGTTTAATGTTTTTGAATCTCAGGTAATATTCTACTCTAGAAAATGTTCTTATTCAGTTATATTAAAAATTAATTATCATAAATTAGAGAAATTAAATCTAAAAAATGTGTATAATATTTTTTATTATAATTTTAATATTTTTTTTTATTTTTTATCTTTATTTTCATGCATAAAAGTATGATTACTAGGACTAAAGATAATTTACATGATAATGGTAAAATAATTATTTTCAAAGAATCGTTTCAATAAAATTGCTTAATTTTTATCTAATAAAATTAATTAATCTATTAAAAAAATTTTGTACCATAAAATGTTTAATACAATATATAAATATAATAAAACATATTAAATTGGTAATATATAGTAAATTATATTTGGAAAACATAATTGTAAATAGAACATCTTTTTACCAAACAGGTTTTCTATATATTAAATATTTTCATTTAACAATTAATTTTATCTTATTTGAAAATTTAATAAGATAATATTTAGAATATATGTAGGTTAATATCATCAAATTTTTTTAATACTTGTTACATTATATTTGTGATAATATATAGATTACTTTGGTAAAAACTAGTTACCATGGTAAAAAATGAAATGGTAAAAATGTAAAAATCTTGTGGTAAAAGGCCTAAAATATGCTTGAAACGTGTGTTAAAACGAGTATTAGAGGCTTCATAGACCTTATCTAAACCTAAAATTCATTATTTTATACTTTTGGATTGATTGATCCTTAAATAGTATCACTCCATATTAAAAAATTAATAGGTATTTTTCAAAGATCAATTTTATTCACTTATAAAAATAGGTCACTTACACCACATTTAGAAACCCTTCCAAAAGATGTACCATGAAAAAAATTTCCATAATATATACTCAGATTTCTCTACACATAATATAAGTATTTTTATTTTAAAAAAATCAGTAAAAAATCTTAAAGGTGTTACCCAAAGGAGAACATCTAAACGGAGAGGTAATGATCTCAACCGAGCACTCTTATTTATTTTCAACTTATAAAACCACAAACATATTATATCCATGAAATTACGATTAAAATAGAATTAAAAAATATACATAAATGTTACTATACTAATGTATTTTACAATTTTTCACATTTCCCAAAAATATGAAAAAAGTAAATAGAGCTTGTGTTATGCACAGATGATGACCTCGATAGGTAATATGATCCATTTTTGATAACTAGATAAAAATATTGTTTTAAAGGGGTATTTGATGATTAAATATTAAATTCAAAACATTATCACGATTCATAAAATATAATCCTATAATTACCTCCTTTATTATTATGTAAAAGAATGTGTTACCCATGCGTAGGTGCAGACTACAACCCCCACACAAGTGAAATATTTTCTTTTACATTCTAGTCTTCTATTATTTATCCAAATATATTATCATCTGATAAAAAAAACTGAAAAAATATAAAAAATATCATTATCATTTTTTAATAATGATATTATTTAAAAATAATAACTTTCATAACCCTAATCACCCATATGTTATATATAGTTCTTGTATGGGGCGTGGTTACCACCTATTTGAACAATGCTATAAATTTATATCTTTAATGTTTGTGGAAATATAGATTCTAGTGTAATTATAAATTAATGAGAAAATAATTCATTGTTTATGGTTTAAAAATTCTTATACTAATATCAAACTAATTATTATCTTACCAGGATTTTGTTCATTATAAATTACCAATAGAATCTTGCCACTAACATTGTCATCTTGAATTATAACTAAAATAATTATGAAATCAAATTAAAATATTATAAATAAATATAAAATATCTATTCCAGTAACTATAATGATATTGGATTGATGGATATTGAATTTATGAAAAATAATCAATACCACCATTATGAACTATTATTAAATTAACAATTAAAGCTAATAATATTCGTGTATACAAATAAAATATAAACAAATAATATAATTATAATAAGTAATTATAAATTATTTTTATAAAATAATAATGGTAATATTATATTTAAAATATAGTTTATTAATATAGTTATTTTTTTTCTATAGGATGTCAGATCATGTTTGACTTATTGGGACTTAAGCTAAGGGTTATTTGTTTTTATGTTCAATTATATGATACATATTTGATATTGTGAAAAAACATTTATTTTATATTGTTTATGCACATCCTAATTACCTTATATTATAATTAATATATTTCATTTCATGATATTTTATTTTCTATTTCATGGTAAGCCTATTATGTTCTGTTGATTTTTACCTTACCATTTCCCAAAATGAATCATCGTCCAACAAAATTTAAAATCCCATTTCTTTGTTTGATAATACATATTGGGAATTTTTATGCTATTTATGTATAAACCCACATAATTTTCACCTACAATGATTATTTACAGTGTTTTATAGGCCATTTCACTAAATTATATCCCCTTGTCTCATCATTTACCCATTGTATGTAAATCGGCCCCACCTCTTCTTCTTGGTGAGGAACCCTCCACATCCATGACCTTATTCCTTAAACACTTTTTAAAATGTCTTTATATATGCCTTAATAAATTATTAATATCATATTATAATAAATTTTCCATTTTTAAATTTTTAATTAAATATAAAACGTTTTTATAATGGTCATTTTCATTAACTTGTGAAAGAAATATCCTTTTAATATTTTCTATCAGAACACATATTTTAACCATTTTGTATTTTTCTATGAAACTCTCTATATATGTATTATTTTTTTAAAAAAATTATTATTCTTATGATATTATAAATTATTTATATTTAATAATTTTTTTTCAAGAATATGAAGATTATTTCTTTTTTCCAAAGAGATTTCCCAAATAATTATAAATTTTTTATCTAAGAAAACATGCCTAAAAATGTTGTACATGATCAATTATATTCTTAAAATAATAAAATCTAAATTATTTTTTAGGATTATTATAAAATGATCTTTTCTATAATATGAATGATCCATCACTACTTTTTTATTTCCTAACAATCCATTGTGTATAAATATTTTTTTATGCAATTAATTTCCTCCATAAACACTCTATATTTCCTTACATGTATTGGATAGAGTTAACATATATTCCATACATTGGTTAATAGGGTAAATAATTTTTCAAACTATATATCTTTATCCATATGGTGTAAATAAATGAAACATCATAATTTTAATTAGAGTGTATTTACCCTGATAATTATTGAATATCCATTTATACCTTTTCTATCCACAGGTTTATCATTTTATGAATATTGATTGATTGATGAATCATTTTCTTATTTTATTCCACTTAAAAAGGATATAAAACCCAATTTCTATCAATGTGTTCATTATATTATATTTAATTATTCTTCTCAAGGGATATACAAATGTATAGATGAATGAAAGGTGGCATATAATATTGTACTCCAGAAAATTGATTAAAAATTTATTTCTTATGATACATGTATGCGTGGGAAAAAATTAGATTCATTAAAGGATGGTTTTAAGAGTGTCACTCATGATGGTGATTTAAACCCATGAAAATTTCTATGAGATATTATCAATGTATCCTAATGTTATTCTCTAATGGATCTTTTTATTTGACTAACGATTCAACACTCTTATGATTCATGTCATTTGTTATTCCTAGCCTTATGACATGAATTAATATTTATGATATATGATTTTTTGGGTATAAATAGATTATTTTATATCTATACACCTTAATTATACCAATATTCCTATCTTATGACTACTTATGAACTTTTATTTTTACTAATTTTGTTTAACCTTTCTAAGAATTTGATCTCATCCATTTCTTATGATTCCAGTTCCCCAATTTACAAAGATGAGTATAATTTAGGAGAATTCTATAAAGGAGTCTATTGTTGGTTAATTATATATAATTTTCCCCAAATATCATAAAATATGTTTCTTATGTAGCTAATCATTTATGACACTACACGTTTTATTCTTTGGATTATGCATTTATTTTGAGAATTATTTGTGAAATTATTAAAATACATGTACGTTTAGAATGAGTAATATCAATTAGAATCAAATACAGTGTTTAATAATTTTTTTAGCATTTCACCGAGGAGTGATGGTATAGGTCATCTCATCTTGATTAAGGTACATGTTTAGTTATTTATTAGGATTATATGAGAATTAATATTAGATAACTTTTTTGAAAAACCAATGGATAAGAATAATAAATCTTATTTATATATGAGATATAATCATTATGTTTTGGTAGAGAAAAATTGTGTGGTTTTCAAAAAATTACATCCCTATTTTGATACATGGATGTGGATGAAACTTTGGAAAAAATATACTTGGGGTAACTGTTAGGGATGGGAGCATTTCATAATTTCAATAAGAATAGTCACAACAACAATTTGGGACAAACATCATTCTGATTACCAAATTTCTAGATGCCTTTATGGTCCCAGATATATCAGGTTATATAAATATGACATATGAAACCTAATCCCTATAATAAATCAACCATGCACAGACACTAGAAGAATGAAGAATCACCCATAATAATTATGTGGTTTAGAAGAAACTCCTATATATACAGGAGAATTCAAAAAAACATTTTAATGAATATAAGAGAGATAAAAATCACTCTCACTCCACTCAGCTGAAATATAATTATGAGGAATTATTAACATATATCTTCTATATTTTGAGTGATTAATTTTTTATTCTTGATAGATATTCCTATATCATATTTATAGAGGAATTTATCTGATAAGGAAATTCTAAAACCCTTCAAGATTCACTATTTTTTATCCATTGACTAAGGAAAACTTTTATATACTATTGCACCTTCAGTTTTAACACTAAAAACAAATGAATATAAATGATGTCCATGTATAAAATATTTAATTATGATACCTTCAATAGATCATTTTAAAAACTATATTTTAATTATAATATATCCATAATATCCAACATCTATGAACACTTCTGGAAAGAATATTCTAAAAATTCTCATAAAGAAATCAGAAAACTCTTTGTTTACAAATAAATACACATGCGAAGTCCCAACCATCTCAAACTTGGATGATACATTAGGGATTAGTACAACCTTTCAGTTTATTGAGGTGCTTTCCATCTTCCTATATATATGAAAATATATCTAAATGATTGTGTTTCCTTAAAATATATTGGAATAAAACCTTTGAGAAAAGGTCTACATGATTATTCTTCACATCCATTCTTCAAAGATCCAACAAACTATTTTCAAGAATATTTGAAATGAAATAAAATTTTATATAAATTCGTTTATTCCTACTTAAAAAATGTGATTCTTAGAATGTTTAATGGAATTATTTCTTTCATAGAAAAAAATTAATCATTATGTTTTTTCCAAAATCATTCAGGTATCACATTAAAAAAAATATTTTCAACTTTCCTAATAGAAATATATTCTAATTCAATTTTGTGAAAAAGTAACCACATTATATTAAAGATAAATTTAAGTGATTTAATTCCATCTAAAACAAAGAAAAATTATTGTCATTCTCTTTCATGAATACATATCTATAGAATAACATGCATCCAAAATACCCTTCAATGGAGCATTATCAGTGACACATAATGATATATCTTCTAAACCGTTCAGATTTTTGATGATCCATTTTATAGCCTCAAAATACATCATTTTGGGATTAGTGATGAACTGAATCACAATTCCCAAAACAATTAAAATATATGTATTTATGAAAATCAATTCAAAAATAAAACATTCTATGTTTGAAGCATAAATCATTATTTTCACATGACATACTACTTCTGATGATAATGGTTTCCCTCCCATTTTATTTTTTAAATGACTATCATAGAGAGTTGATATAGGTTTAACTTCATTCATTCCAAATCATTAATCAAACTTCTAAATATATTCAATATAGGATAAAACAATGGTTATAGGTTTGATATTCTTATCAATTTCTATCACCATAACTTTCTTATTATTTATGGATTCCTTTTTCCAAAATGTCCAAACAATTTTCCCTTCAAGATCTAAATGTATTTAAGTTCTATTTCATCAAGAAATATATAATTAATATACAAGATAATAACAATTAATTTTCTATCATTACATTTATCTTGATTGAGAAATGATCAGAATCACACATAGTGAAAGATTCTTCAATCCTGAATAAATAAAAATAATGATTTAACTATTTAGGATATTGTTCAATCCATATAGAAATATCTTTAATATATAAAGTAGTTTCGTAGTATGATAATCTTCATAAACCTAGGGAAGAACCATGTAGATATCCCCTCTAAATCACTATGATGAAATTATATATTTACATCCATTTTCTATTGGTGAAAATTATCAAAGTAATTATTCCTATAACCATTCGGATAATAGTCTACTTGACAATTGGTGATAAAATATTTTAAAATTTTAATTTATAAATCTTAATATATACATTTCACCATCAGAAGTGCTTTGTATCTCATACTTTTATAATCTTTTCAATCAATCATATAACCCTTTTGTTCAATAGTTATTAATTTATTTTGGGAAGTTCCTCAAAATATTATATTTTTTTGAACTTAATGGAATTAATTTCCTCCTTCAATGCTGACTCTAATTACTCTAAGTCCGTGAGTGTAAGTGAATATTCTATTGTTTATGGTCATCTATAATCTGTTAAAAAATCCACATCACATCTTCCCCAATCCACTAAAAATTTCCCCAAACTCTAGTCAATATCCTAAAATAATTTTTTCCCTTTTTAAATTGGTTAAAATATTCATTATAGAACTATTTCTTCCAGTACATTTACACGTGTCTCAGCACAATCATATTTTTTATATATTTCACCTTAATTACTTCTGGTAATCTCATTATTCTAAAGTTGGACATCAAAAATTTATTTTATTTAACTTATTTATCTTCCATGTTCCATTCATTCAATAGAAGTTTCTCATTGATGATAACATATCTACTCTAGATGAATTTATTCTTCTCATAATCCCATAAATGATATCCAATGAACTCATCACCATATCTAATAAGAAAACAAAATTTTCAATTATCCTCTAATATATCTCCATTATTATCATCAATATGATAATATTCCACAATTGTGAAATTTTTTATATGGTTCATATACAATCTTTCACCATATAAATGTTTGTTTGGATGTTCTTATCCCAAAACTTTATTTGGACTTCTTTTGATTAAGTGTGTTGCTATTTTTATATAATTTTCCCAAATTCTATTAGTTATTCCAGAATAATGTTTCATATATAAGTATTTTTATTGAATATTCCTATCCATTCATTAATTTATTTCACTCTATTGTGGAGTTTATGTAATTATATAATGATTATAATCACCTTCATTCCAAAAAATTATTTAAAACGTTTCTTCCAATGTACTCTCCACTATTGAATGTTTTTAGGTAGTTCATCATCCGATCACACTCCCTATCAAAAAAAATTTCTAATCAATTTACATCATAAAAATAGATTTATTCTATAGGAATTAAATTTGTACCTTTTAGTTGGAATCATAAAAAATTTTCAAAATATACAGAGATTGTCCATTATAATTCACTGAGGAAGGTCCCCAAATATCTGATCATAAAAGTTACATATTCCCATTCCACTGTTTTCGTCCATAAAATTTGAAGGGAACATTATTTTGTTCCCTATTCATACAACCTTCACATCTCATATAATTTTTACACTATGTTTAATAATTACTTTTGCTTATAGAAGTTTCATATTCTTATCTCACAACTGGCCATATATACAGTACCAAATTTTTTTATTAGACAATGAATTTATTCTAATAATTAAACCATCATCATAAAATCCAATCAATAATAGGGTCCCATTATTAACCCCATGATAAATCACTACCTATCCTCTAGTTATCTACCACACTCTATCAGTAAAAGATTTTATAAAAAATACATTATCAAATTCTAAAAATGTTATGTTGTTCGTTGAGAGACTCAGATTGTTTCTAACATATTTTAGCATCATGAAACTTCCATTATTCATCCGAATATTGGATTTTATATTTCTAAATATAATTATCTAATCATCATATTATATATTTACTTGTACCAAGATTTAAAATACATATTCAACAATTAAAAACCATTCTAATATTGAATGAAAAGATCAACCTCATTTAATAACCCATGACTCTTCAAAAATATCCACACTGTGAAAAAATAGTTGCTAACTTCCATAATACAGACAAAATTTTTTACTTCCATAATATTATTAATTTATAGAATAATCCTTTAAATTTATAATATACTTATTTATATTACCCTTATTTCCACAAAGAAAATAAGTAGTGCCTTGACTAGATGATTCATTTTGACTTTTACCTTGGGTCTCATCCTCTAATGAATTGTTATTATGATCATTCTATTGAGCTTATTATCCTCATCCACCTATATTGGGACCACTTCAGGAGTGTAATTTTACTTACTTATACCTAAAATAATCATTAAGAATCAAATATCAAATGACATCAAATTAAATGTATACATTTATTATAAAAATACATATTCTTTCACCATAAAATCTCAAATTTATAGAAATTAAAATAGAATAAGAAATTCCCACACATCATCAATGAAAATTACATTTACTAATTTGAACATTCCTCAAATCATAAACAAATCATTCACATGGTTTTTTGGTGGTATTGCATCTAATAATATCAATCTAATTTTTCACTCCATCTTAATGTCATTATTGAGTACAGTTGGTTTCTTATATATGTTAGACAAAACTTTTATAACTTATGTAGTGTTATTATTCCTCTAAACATAGAAAGAAACATACCATACAAGATACATTCTTAGCATGAGTACAACATTCCAATCCAAACTCATAAATTATTATTTTTCAACAATATGTAGAAATTATCTAGATATCTAATCATCCATATATTTATGTATTAGAAGATCTTGTGACATCATTTAGAAGAATCCAAAGTCAGTTCAATAAAACTTATCATCATAGATATTTCATTTATCTTATTTCATTCTTCGTGTCTCCAATTGAGACCACTTTTTGGGGATAGATCCCACAACAAGTTTCCAGATTAACTCTTGTAGAATCAATTCATGTGAACATCATTTATATTTAAAATATTTAAAAAAATATCATTATCCCATTTAATTAATGTAGGAGAACTAGGAGATATAAAACTACGTAATTACATGAAATCAAATTTACACAAAAAAAGTTATAATGAAAATAAAAAATTTATGTTGGAAAAATATATCTTAAAAATGAAAAATTTCCACGGGAGAACATTAGAGACACTTTATAAATGAAATTATAAGAGTTATAAAAATACTCTCAATATCACTAAACTAAAGTGTCCTTTTTTATAATTCTATGAAAATGTATTCTATATGATGATTGGTTGATTTTTCATTCATGGATGACGGAGACACTTCATATTTATAGAGGTTATCATCTTATAAAATATTTATACCCCCCTTTATGATTTTTTGGATTCCTTCCATTGATTGAGGTAACCATCAAGATAGTGGTTCACCTTCATTTTGACCACTTAAAACCTAGGAACTTGGGTTCATACTATGTATTAGAACCATCCTTTAGATATATAAAATATATAATTATAATAAACATGTTTTTGTAAAACACTATTGGAGAAAGTTGAGGTCCACAACCACAAATATAAAATAAAGTTTGAAAAAAATCCTTTTGAAGAATAAATTTACAAAAAACTAATTCAATAAAAATAAATAGAAATAAATAATACCAATAGTAATCATCCTCAAAAATATGATTGAATATAAAATCAATATCCACTCTAGTTCAAGATGGGTGGGCCTAAGACTACACACTTATATAGAAACTCTTAAGGGATATACATTGTTTAATCACATTAAATTTAGAATCAATTATGAATGAATTATTATGTCATGGAATTTGGTTAAAGAATATAAGAGAACCCATATATAATAATCCAAGATTGAAGCAAGAGGGATTTTTTTTAAACTAAAATATACATTAACAATTTTGAAGTGTATGAAAATTTGAGGATATGTTTTTTATTTCATTATCATATAATAGTTCTCTTATAGTGTTAAATGTTCATCACTCATGTTAAACCCATTTGGATTTAGAAATGGGTAAAGCCCAAAATAGTCATGTTAATTAATGATTCCATAGGAAATATGAAGATTATCCTAATAAACAACCCATCAATATAGAATATTATGTTAGAAATATTATGATTATGCTAAACTTACTTTCAAAAATTAGGACTAAAAATGTAGTTATAGTTTAGTTATAGGAAACACTATATAAGATAAAGATATAGTCTCATGGAATTTTAGGTGATGATGATAATGAAGGAATACGTATTAAATTTATACATGTTACAAACATAGTAAGAAGCACAAACGGGAATATATAAAAGAAAAATAAAATGTATCTAATGTGTATGGACTAATCATAGTTCTCATAATTATTGAATAAAGATAATGTGGTATTCCAAAACAATGGTAGGTATAAAAGTACCAAATAATGCACCATCCATAGATTAATGCTTCAAATTCATGATGACCAGGAATTATACACATCTATGTGCTAAACTATATACAAATGTGGGTAATATGGATCAACCATCACCTAGACTAAGTTAGCATGGACAAACTTATGTGATGACTATCATGGAAGTGGATCATGATGATTATGGTACATGTTTCCTCAACTAAAGATTTTTTGATCTCATATTGGAGTTAGATTATGGGAACTATTGTTTATCTATAAATTTTCTTAAGAGCATTAAATAACCCAAATATTATTTATTTATAAATGAAAATCATCTATTTGTTCGATTATTTCTTTCCATGTTTAATTTTATATGAATATACTGTTTTGAAATCTTATTTATCTACCTTTGATAAAACTAATATTATTTTAGAACATGATTGGTTCTCTCTAGTTAGAGGAAAAATTATATGAAATAAGGAGATCAACCTTAGTATAAACCAATTAATTTCTTCCAATGAAAGGTTGTTTATTAACACAATTTAGATGAAAATTAAATAATTTGGGTCTTGATACTAAATAAATATAGACTCTTTTCTCAAATGATTAGAGAAAAAAACAATTTTTTGGATAATAATGTATTAACAAAATATATATGTTTCTTAAGTTTGTAATGTTTATATCCCTCATAAAATATATACCAACTCATTAATTTATTTTAGATACACAAAGTTATTTTCATTAGTGAGGGTCAATTAAAAAATTGATTATTCAATTTATTTAATGGGGGGGGGGGAGAATTTAACACTCCACGATTTTATGGAATATTTGATTAATATTATTATAAAAATTTAATAATAATAATAACATTTGTAATTAAAAAAATTCAATCAATTATGAATATGAAATAGTGATAAGAAGACTAAATATTTTTAAAGGGATTTTTTCAATAAGATTAGGTTTTTTTTCCGAAAGATAAATATATAAATTTTTGAATTTTACTTTTTTAAAATTAACATCAGTTTTTAATATATACTATAAAAACATGCTTTTGATGAATCTTTTATATTTTTATAAAATAATTAATTCTTAGGTGAATAATAATAAAATATCAGTTTTACTAATATGAAAACTTTTTTTTGAAATCATCATAATATAAGAATGAATTATGTTTTTTTTAATTTTTTTTCAATATAACTATATATCTATAACAGAAAATATTTCATTTTAGAATACTAAAATTAATTTATAGAACCCATGTCTAAGTTTTCAGAATCTTAGGTAAAATTCTATAGTAAAGACTTTGTTTATTCTCATATACTGAAAACTAATTTTCATTACTTAAAGAAATTAAATGTAAAAAAAATGGATTTTATAATTATAATAAATATGTTCATTTTTTGTTATAACATGAATTTAATTTTTTCTAATAAATGTATGATTATTAGCATGGAATTTAATAAACATGATAATGGAAAACATTTATTTTCAAAGAATGGTTTCATTAACATTTTTTTATATTATCTTATCAAATAAAATAATATCTTCCACAAAATTAATATAATATAATTTTTATACCTATATAAAAATATATTATCACTCATTAAATTGGAAATATATATTGAAAAATATTTATAATACATTATGATAATTTTTTTATATAAATAAGGTTTTCTATATATTTAATATTTTAACTTACAAAATCAGATTATTTAGGATTTGAATTATATTATATATTTCCTAAATTTTGGTTAATAACAAAAAAATATGATAAAAATTCTTACCTAATATTTTTAATTAAATATCTATTACTTGAATAGAAAACATTTACCAAGGTAATAACCAAAAATGTAAAATATAAAAGGAAAGTAGAAGAAGGATTTAAACTTGTTTAAAACATGATTGAAAATTAGTGGTAGTTTCCTTATTGACCTTGTGGTAGCGTCATTATAGAACTTATAGTACCCTAAAATTAATTATATTTCCCTTTTTTATACATATAACATTTAACACTATCATTTCATCATTGAAAATGTATTGGGTATTTATAAAACTGTCATTTTCATCACCTTTAATGGGAGATCACTTACAAAAAAATTGTAAAACCATTCAAAAGATATATCACAAAAAAATTACTCTAGTGTCTCCACAAATCATTCCCATAATATTACATTTCTTTTTTATTTCCAAAAGACCAAACTAAGAATCATTAAGTTGTTAAACAATGAATAACATCTAAAGGGAGAGGTAATGTTCTCAACTTAGCTCTTTAATTTGTTTTCTTATCCTATAAAATCAATAATATAACATAAATGATGTTATTATATCATATGTATATCAAATATACTTAAATTTTATTATGAAATTATAAAATTCATTTTCAATACTCCCCCAACCATTTGTAAAATAAAAATTTGGCTTCTCTTACATGCGAACTACTGCTACAATAAGCGATGTGATGTATTTTTCATAACTGTGTAGAAAGGATGGTTAAAAGTGGGTATTTAATAAATAAATATCATAATTAAAATAATATTAATTTTATGAAAATAAATATCAATTACTAACTCTATTCACATTCAATGTAAACGAACATGTCACCTGTTCATACATGCAGACTACTGCCCCCATAAAAGTGAAATATTTCATTTTTCTCTTTAGTATTTTATTATTTATAATTTTTTTATAATATGATTCACCACCTTAAAAACATAAAAATAAATTCATTAGTATTTTTTAGTAATTTTATTATACCACATGAATCACTTTCCTTATCATACTCACCCATAGGCTATATATTTTTATTGTTTGGGATAGTTTTACCACCTACATAAACAATGCTATAAATTTATATCATGGATGAATATAGAAACTTGAATAGTTATTTAATTTTTAATTAGTGATAAAATAATTCTTAGTTTATCATTCTATAATTGTTATAATAATTTTAATAATATTATTATTTTACCATGTTTTTGGTTGTAATAAATAAGAGAAACAACTCATCACCATCATTGTCGTCACAAATCATGACACAAATAATAAATTTTTATTATAGAAATATAATATAATTAACTACTTTATTTATAATAAATGATTAAAAATTATGTTTATAAAATTTTATAGGTATTAATAAGGTTATAAAATAAGATATTAATATAATTTTTTATATATAAGAGGTTAGATCATGTTCGGTTAAATGATATTTAGTGGAAGTGTTATTTGTCTCTATTTTCAATTCTAGGAGACATGTTTGATATTGGGAACATTAATTTATTTGATATGGGGTAATAAATACCCCATTAAATTCATGAATAATTGATCTCATTCATTTCAGGACACATTATATTCCTTTTCTTGGAAACCATTTTATGTACTTTTAATTTCAACATCACCATTAATTTAAGGCTTTTTTCTTAAATTTCAGTTTTAAATCAGGCGTGTTTGTAAAAATATTCCATTTGGGAAATTTTTATTCTCATTACTGATAACCCCCAAAATATGTTTATAATATTATGGGTTTTAGGTATTTTCTAGTTCATATTAGAATATAATATCCCCCCTTGGCTCAATATTTACCCATTGTTAGGAAACCAAACCTACTTCTTCTTTTCTTACAGAAATCCTTCTCAACCATTTCTATATTCACTAGATTATTTTAAAAATGTATTTATCAAATCCTTAAACTATATTTATTTTAATATAATTATAATTATATATTATTTAAATGTTTTAAATAAATTTTTTATGTTTTCTCGAAGGAGTTTTTTTATCAAAGTGTAAAAATTGTCTCTCATTAATTCTTTCTGTGTGAAAAAATATTTTAATGGATTCATATTTTTATTTAAAATATAATATATATGTTTTAATGTTTTAAATAATATCATCCTTATTATACTTTTTTTAAAGATTATTTTTATTTAAATATTTTTTTAAAAAAGTATCAATAATGATTCTTATTTCCAAAGCGATTTTCATAATTCTCCAAAACAATTACCTTTTATCTATGTAAATATCCTTTCAAATATTTTCTAATTGATAAAGGGTATTTATAAAATGATTCCATTCATGTTATTTCATATTTTGGACTATATAATGGTATTTTATATTAGAGGATTGTCCAATTACTGATTATTTCCTCCCTAACCATCTGCTATGTGTAAATATGGGTTTTCTTCTAATGAAAGTCCAATATGAAAACTCTATATTTCATAAATTTTATTGAATAGTATAAACATTGATTTCATAAATATATTCATTGGGGAATATTATTGTGTAAAAATATTTCATTGTCTATATAGTGTAAATATCGTACCCTTTATCAAATTACTTCAAGTGTATTTAAATAAATTTTTCTAAATATATGTGGAAACTAATTTATTTTTGATGGAGAAATATTATTATGATTTTTTATGTAATTAAAAATGAATTTAATATTTGAAAACATTTTAAAATGATATTATTTTTTTATTTCAAATGGTTCTATATATTATGAATGTTTATTGATTTCAATTACCATACATATGTAATGATGAATGATGGTTGGGGTCCTATTTTTCTATTCAATGCATTGTTTTGTGACTTGTGAAGATAATGTTTCCAAATTATAATTTTTATGCTAAAATTTATGGTATACCAACTTTACATTCTCTTGGATCATGTTTATTTACTATCATTTCAATACTCTTTTGATTCAGTTCATATATTATTTTAAACTATATTACATGAATCGTATTTTCAAATCCATGATATATTTGGTGTGAATATTTTTTTATAAACATATATCATTATATATGTAATTCAAAACTTATGAACACTTATGAATTAAATTTTTATCCCTTATATTTACCCTTATTAAGAATTTGAGCTCACCAATTTTCTATTATTACATTTTCCAAGGTTATGATGATGATTTTCATTTATGATAATCCTTGAAGGGAGTATAGTGTGGATAAATTGTAGAGAATTATTCATAATTATCAGAATACAAGTTTCTTCTATAGCTGGTCATAAAAGGCATTAAACCTTTCTTTCACAAGATTTCATGTTTAATAAGTTGTATAATATTTAAATTATTGAAATATATGTTTTTTTATCTTGTTTCTTCTAAATTTGTTTCAAATCCATTATTTAATGAAAGTATATTTATCATTGGTTCTAGGAGAATGAGTATGGGCTTCCCATTCATTAACAACATAAAATAGTTTATACATTAAACATGCCAAAAATACATGCATCTATCAGTGAAGGTCCCATTTGGGTAGGTGAATGCATAATTTTACTAATCCTTAGGAAAAATATGAATCATATTATACCCGAAATAACCATATTGGAAATAGAAATACTAATGATTATACATTGTCTCCAAAATATGATTAATAAATGAGATGGGAAAGTTATTTTTCATCATTTCCTCATTTATTTTTATATAGTCAACAAAAATCTTCCTTATAATTACCATATGGGTGGGGATAACCTCCTCATATTTCATTACTATAGTCATATCACATTTATTTGAGATAACCTGGAGTTAAAGGTCATATTAAATATCTTAAATGGGGAAAATTATCCTAGAATTTATATTCTTTAACACATTTTTTTTCACATCCTCATTAATTAGAGTGGTAAACCTTCTTTGGGGTGGTCATATTGGAGTCTACCCATATTATAATTTTATTTTGTGTGTGAAAAAAATAATGGAAGTTGAATTATATATATATTCATTATACATGAAATTAAATTATATAAGTTTTTAATAATTTACTCAACCATTACCCTTTTTTATTTGGTGAGTGAAACATTGAAAATCCTAGGTATTTCCTCACCATCACCCAAAATTGTTTAAAATGTGTGTTGGGGTGTTTATTCAATTCCATCTTTGACTTTTTTAAAACTGTGGGTACTTTTTCAGAATCACCTCCATAAAAAGATACTCTAGAACATGAAAACACACTTATAATTATATATCTTAACTAAATTATACTTCACTCTAAATTTCATATTCATTAAATAATTCCACATCACAATCCTTTGACTTCAAATATCTATAACTCTCCTTAGTGGTGGTTTTGAGGTGATAACCTTTTGGTTCACCTCTATGATTTATTTATTGGAATGGTCAAATTTCCATTGATCATCTCTCATTCAAAAAATTATATTTAATTTGTTCACATAGATACAATATATCCATTTAGAATGAAAATTATATACAAGAATAATAAAAAATCTTATTCTTCATGTAATCTTGAATCAGAATGGTAATGGTAGTGAAAATGTTTACCATCTATCATGATGTCTTAAAGTATTTTTATATGGTATTTATTAGATATATACAAAAATTAAAAAATAACTATTAGGGGTTTTATGTTAAATATTACATGATTATGGAATATATTTAACAAAATAAAATTTATATTCACCACTATGTCACAAAGATATTTTTTGAAGGTGCATGATCCAATCATGCATGGAATAAAAATGATTTCTGGAATCAGGGAATTTATGTGATATTTTTTTTACCATTACTAAAGATTTATTTCAATGTGTGACTATAAACAAGTCATTGAAACACTTTTCTTATATTAGTTTCAAGTTGAACATGTTATAAATCAGAATCAGTGAGATTACCTCTCTAAAATGAATTATTATGTAATTTTTTTGGAATATATTTAATAAATAATTAAAAAATCCACTTTTAATTCAATTTATAATGATCTATATAGTGGGTATATGTGTCATATATAAATTTATTTATAGATTCTACTCCTCTAGGTATTCTACCAGTTTTGTTTCAATTCCATCATTTGTTTCTCCATCATTCCCTTATTGTATTTTCTAAATATCTTCATCCTATTAAAATTTTATTTAAAACTCTCATTATTTTACATGATTAAATAATCCATTTATTATAACAACCATCCACTCTATAAGTAATTAGAATTTCTATATTTCACTTCTCCAATACCTGATATGAATCTATATGGATAATCTATCATCTTTTAAAATGTTTTTCTAATGATGTATCAACACTAAATAGTATCCCATGAAGTTATTATAGAAACATTTTATTTTATTTTGAAGGGATATATATACATGATGAATACATTTCCCATGTTTCATTATCTACTTGGTTACATGATTTTGGAGTGAGGGTTTACCCTTTTAATATTTTTGTTGGAATTGGTTCAATATAAATTATGGTCGGGTGGGATAATGCTATTGTCAAATTAGCTAATATTCTTCTTTTACTTGGGGAAACCCCATAATACCAAGATTTTGAATAACATTGTAACCTATATAGATATTTAGCCTTCATTTTTCTGAGTAAACCACATCCCATTTTTATATTGATTTCTATAATTCGGTTAAGGATAATTATAGTTTAATCATCTTTTATATCCTATCAAGGTGTCTCTATATCCACCACGGAAAATTTGTAAGTGATGATGACCTATACACGTGTTTCATAAAATCACATAAGGAGTATATGAGAGTTCTAATTGGTTACAGATATCTAACGAAATATCTATCTTCTTAGACCCGTCCTTATGCTATGAAGTTAAATTAACCATCTCCTATACTTGGTGTAAACCCCACATATTAATTCTTATCTCTCTTTTTCACTATGAAATATTTTTAAAAAGGTTGTATAGGATTGATTAAACTTCTATAGGGGTCTCCCTTATCATGCCTCCTCATTCTAATGAACTAGATACTTCCCTTATATTGTTTTACAGCCTGAATTCTAAGGGTTATAGAAATATCTACAGGGAAATTCAATAGCGTGGGATGCTAATTAATAATTTATGGAATCCATCCTATATATTATAGGATGATTCACTAAATGGTTGTAGGAAATATTGAATATCTCTTTTGAGAATTTTCGTTTTCAATGGTAGAAAATATTTTTCATGAAATCATCAGGGGAGCTCTTCCAAAGTTGTAAAGTGACATAGTAGTTTCAAAATTTTCCAGTCATTATAATGTTCCAAAAATTATAATTAGGAGGCCCTATGCTATGTGGATTCAATAGAGGGTATATTTCCATTAAAGCTAGTATAAACTAGTATAAAATTTAGTATATTTTTTTGGATTGTAATTTTATATTCCTAAAATCGGCAGACATTCTAGATCATCTGAGGTTTTCTTATATATATATCTAAAAATGGTTCCATTGAATGGGTGAGTGTATGATACATAGACAATATATATCTATAGTCAAATTTTCATAGACTAAAAGTGTCATATCTCATATTTTTTTATCTAGTATTGATATCGGTTAGATCCTACCATTCTTCTGGGCCTCCTTAGTTATTTTCTATGCATTATCTTTGATTATTCTACAATTAGAACATGATATATTATTATAATTAATTTGGATAATTGAAATATAAACTCCTTGATAATCAGGGTGTAGTTTGGTTCATGCAATTGTAATCATTACTAAGTTAAACCAATATACTCATGAACATAAAGAAACATAACTAGAAGAGAAAATAATGAATGAATTAACTAATACATTATTCCACATCTAATTCCATTTACATGTCCCCATAAAAGTTTCAGAAAACATGAAGCATCCAAAAAAATCATCCACTCCTGGGATAATTCATTGCATTTTAATTTATAAATATTGAACCATAATTAATAACTTCCAATGCGTTGTATAGGGTATTAGAGTCTCAATATCAAACCATAGAGAATATAGAGGATCCTAAACTTGTGAAATGTTCTTGATTTTTGATTTATAAGAAAGGATATATGATTAATGATTAGAACAAAAAAATTTAAGTAAATTATACTGGAGTATCAAGGATAAAAAAACATACATAAAATATGGGGTGGATAAACCATAAATGAAAAAAATTGTTGATCGATTTCAGAGGATATTTTAATAATGGTGATGATTAATACATATTATGATTTAACAAGGGTGACTAATATGAAGACTATATATAATAAATATTTTATATGTTATGTGATAATTAGAATTACCTATTTATATTTTATTCTATTAGTCTATGTAATAAAGTAAGACCTATATGTATTTGGTTCAATTATCGAATAAAAAGTTGTATTTAATATCAAATCATTCAAAACCACTCCCCATAATAATAATGGTTTCTTACCTAAATCAAATTAAATATTATTAGGTTAATAGAGGGATATGATTAAAATAGGAACAATGTGATATTAGTTCATATGAGTGATTCACAAATTGAATCAATAATTTATGTTAATGAATAATCCTCTTACAATTGATCTGTTATCCACTAAGACACTAATCACTCAAGGAAAATTTTGTCATCTATCATAATTGAAATAGTATAATTAATGGATTTAAAACACATATTCAAGGGAATAGTCATAATATAACACCTAGAAGAGTTAAATAATATTATATAAAGAATAATTAAAAGTGTTAAATTCCAAGTTTATTAACAAAACCATTATTAATATAGATTTATACATAAGATAAATTAGAATATAAATATTCATTATAAAGATAAAAAGATTTAATACATAATGGTATTTTATTTATAATTTTTAGAGATTAATTAATTAAATTTATTTATTACACAATGATGATGCAATAATTACCTTCTTAATGAAATATTAATATATTTTATATTATAAATATTAAAATAAATATAATTAAAAGGTTTGATGCCATCCAAGTATTTTATAGGTTAATATGACATGTTAGAGTTTATTAGATAATTTTTTTTGAAGAGATAATGTTGTTATGACTTCCAAAAAAACAAAATACCAAAAAGTTTTAAAATTGACATAAATTAGTTTTTAAAACAAATACTATATTATTTGTTCATATAATATTCCGAAAAAAAAAATTTCATCAAAAGGGGTTAAATAATATTATATATGTCATTAATTAACCACTTGATGTTCTCTTGGAAGTTTAGTGTATGTCTATGAACCATATAGTGTAAGAATAGAAGATGACACGGTAAAAGTTTATCTATTTAACTAAGAGTTAAATCTAAAAGATAAGGTTAAAATGGTAACATAAACTTGTATAAAAAATATTGGTTGAGATGATTTCGACCCATAACCACCTAAGTCTCTAAATAAATTAATTTTGATCCATTATAAACCAAATATGATTGTATAATAAAATAATATTTTAATCTTTTCTTAAAGTGACCCTCACCCCTCTTATAAAAGGGTACTTCCCCTTCTCTCAAAATCACACCTCCAAATCCATTTGGATTGGACAAAACCTACCCAAATATCCTCAAAACTTCCCTCACATCAACCTAGAGTCCTTAATTTGATCATAAAGACATCCTATGGAGCTCTTTTGATATAATTTCAACACCCTCTTTCAAGTTCTTTTCTTCTTCCACCTCCTCTTTATTTGTTGTTTCCATACCAAAATAATAACTCCAATACCGCCTATACAATGTTATGTTATTATAAATATGGTACAACCATATTCATTATTCTATCCATCCTATAAATGAAAAAGTCACCATACGTGCGTACGTACAGCTTATCGTCTCCACATCGTGGTGTAGTTTGTTATTCAAACACATCATTATTTGGATGGGTATAATAATGAGTATAACTTATGTAAATAATAAATATAACATGTTAATTATTATTTATATATTATATACAATCCAATTACATATGATTTTACCATAAATATAATGATATTGTCGCTCATGCGTACATACGAATTACCATCTCCATGACGCGATGAAATTCATTCCCACGTTCACCATTCAATGATGATTATAAAAATATATATTATTAATAATTATGTAATATATGACATAATAATGCTACTGAAGGGATATATATATACATGTGTTTATTACATATATCTTATTCATTTACTTATGTTCAATACGATATGAAAACGGAAACAACGTTTATGCGTACGTATGACCTACCATCTCCATAAACGGTGCATTCAATTTCATATATCTATCTATTATAAATATTTATATTCTAAATATATATGATATATAAATCAATGTTTATATTATAGAAGTATTTAATCATGATCTAAATGATACGATCAAGAATAAAAAATTAAAACACGTACGATAAAGAAAGTGATTATTACCCAAAATGTTAATTTAACAAGGAAATCATTATTAAATGGGTACTATAAAGTCATAAATGAATCATGTATGATATAATAAATATGAATATGGTTCTGGTATAATTTAATAACATACTTTTGTGATTATATAGGAGGTTAAACGTACCCTCGACCAAAGGAAAGTGTAAGGTAAGGGTTAATTTTACAATCTCTTTATTATCTGAGGTTGTTTTTACGTAAGTTTCTACTGGGAAATAGTTATTATCCATGTCCATGTTTCATAAAAGAGTTTTAAAAGGGATTATTTTTAAGGTAATTTTTTCTAATACATCATTTTAAATGTTTTAAAGATTTATTTTTCTAAACCTTTCTCATTAATGTCAATGTTTTCAAAATGTTTTTAAGGAATTATTTATATGGACATAAATGTTTTTAAATGATAATTCCTTTCAAAAGTTTAAAATTTTCATGGGAAAATTTTATTCAGAACTATATTTTAAATGATTTCATTTATATTAATTTTAAATGATTTCATGAAAAAGGGATATTTCTCTCATAGATTTTTACTGATCATTTTCAACTATATCAACATTATTTACATGATATTATTATTGATCGAGGTTGATTTATTATGATACAAATATTCCATATTGTATTGAAGGATTTGTGATATGTTTGACTTTGGATGTGTTATTTTTATACCATTCATGGTTTATGGATAAAGTTTTGACATTTCGTATGCTAGTTTTAATATGAATGTTTATGTTATGTTTAAACCTTTTCATACGAGGAATGCATTGGACTTAGTAAGTGATGAGTGGAGCCCGCTATAGCTCTTAGATGCATTGATAGGTCTCATGAGACAAACTAGTGTCTTGGAACAAGGCCTTAAAAAAATCTTATTTGTAGTCTTGGCACAAGGCCTTGACTATGTGGTTATGAAGTCTGGCATTATGCATTCCATCATTATGAAATTATCTATTGATATTACATGTGATTATTCGACTATTAGAATAGCCATGTGATAATGTAAATGGGATTATTTGATTTATCTTTGCTATATTATGATGAATTTTAAGTTTAAAAGGCTTTTGTTTTAGTTTTATATATTTCCTTAAATGTTTATTCTTATAAGTGAGAGTTTCCACTATATTGTTATCCTTAATGAAAATTTGATCTCACCCCTTTCTTATGTTTTATTTTCCCAGGATTCCAAGAGGTGTATTATGATTAATAAGTAGGGTTAAGCTAGGGGATTAATGGCATTCTCAAAGGATCATTCATGTTGTGTTTTATTTCCTAATGTGTAATGTAACGTTCATGTATGTAATCTATTTTCCAAGACTACTAAACTGATCAGTATTTTGGGACTTGATTCCTTGTAATCATGCCAATGTTTTAAAATAATGCACAGACTCTGGGATTCTGGGTTCGGGGAATTACAGTAGTGCTTTAATTGAATAATTACAGAAAAACCTGCAAATGAACTCCCTTATTTCCACCTATAACTATAAAATATTATCCCCCTTAGAGACATATTCTAAACCACTCCATTCATAATATTATATCCTTCATTCACTTTACTACACAAGTTATGATCCATATATAATTGTATGAGATTCTTGACATTGAGCATTATCATCAAATCACATGAGATCAGTTGTTTGATTTTGTTGGATAGGGATTTCAACTATTTTTTTGATTAATATTTTTAATCCCTCTGATGTGTCACATAGGTAATCATTATAATTAAACTATTTTATCAATTATTGAATAAAACTCCCACAAGGTTAGATTAGGGAATTTATCCATGGGTAGTACGAAGGTTTCTTTTCTAGATCAACACCTCAATACTCCATTATTAAATTAAACCATTGTTTAAAGGTTTTGGAATAATGTTCCCTCTTCATACCTAAGAAATATATAAATTAAAAAATTCCAATGAAGTATTAAATTGGCTAAAAAATAATTGTAAAACATATAAATATGAAAATACATGATCAAAAATAGAACATAAATTATTTCCAAAATGTTTTTTACAATTCAAAATCATATGGATTTTCATAGAAGTTATAATATTACATAAATTGGTAGATAGTTATAATTCATGGAATATTATTTGGTAAAAATGTTTTTAATGTTTAAAAATGATCAAAATATATTTTATTTATTTTAATTATTATTATTCATATTTTAACTTTCTAAAATCATAGAAATGATGATATTGTATTATTATAGAATATTAAATATTAAGATAAAATTTTATGAATATTAGTGAATGAAATCAGTGAAAAAAATAACACCATCATTTCCTTAGGATATGAAAGCATACCATGGGTGAAATGATGATATAAATAGAGAATGAAAAAGAAAAGTTAATCTTTTTGGTATTATTATTTTATAAGAACATTTATTTATATCAAATAAAATGTTTTACTGTTAATGTTAATTTATTATTTAACATAATAAAATGTATAACTAGATAATATAAATAGAAACATCTATTTGGAAACCCCAATCTCAAACTAAGAGTCACCTCTAGATTTTAAATTAGGCCTTTAGGGATGGAATTTTGATCACACTAAGGTATTAGACACGTGGAATATAGATTTTAGATATGGATTTTAGTATATTTTTAGTATTGTAATAGATTATTATATGGGGATAAAGGGTTGGATGAAGGTAATTTACATAGAAAAGGGTGTGGTGGAATTTAAGAATAAGTTATTGATCATTTTATCATTTTGGTTAAAAAATGAATAGTATTAATTCCCCTATTTTTTGATATATGATTAAAAAAATTGTCTTCTTTGAAAATAAAGTCAATAAAAAACCTAACATAATTTTTAATATACATTATCCAAATAAATAAGACAAAAATTGTTTTTAATAATAATATATAACTCGGGCTTTAAAATCTATAATATAGGTTTGTAAATTAAAATTATTTTATTTTAATTTATTAAATTAATCCTTAAGTAATTTTTTTATTATAATGATGGTTATATGAATTAATTTCAAATACTTAATTAATTATGATGTCATAAAACATATAATATTTTTGAAAATATTATATTTTTATAATAAAAAATATATTTTTTAAAAAAATAAAAAAATTTTATTCTGAGATATTTTAGATTGGATAATTATTTAAATGAAATCAATTTTATCATAATAAAATTCTAAATATTAGGAATAAAATAAATAAATTAAATCACACAACACATAGATATTTGTTTTTCAATGAACAACATTTCTTTTGTAAATTACTAACTAAATTTCTATTTGTTTTAAACCCTATTTATTATATGAATTTTGTTTATTAATAAATTACTATTAAAAAAATATTTATAAATTATGTTTCTTAAATTTATTTTACAATAATTATTATTTTAATATATTTTTTAAAGAATACATTCTGAAAATTAAATGTATTTTCCTTTAAAAAATATATTTTGGAGGTCTAATTACATAATTATAACATATATATTGACTTATATTTTCTCATTTGAAATAAAAAATTTTCCATTATTTTATTCTCATTACATTTACTACTGTTTCAATAATCATTTATTACTCATAATTACCATATATTATACCAATGTTCACATAACCATTACAAATCATATAAATACACCCCATTCACTCATTTTTAAAACAAGTTATTTAAATTTAATTTTAGAAAATACAATACTATTATTTATAGATTTTTTATTTGTATATTGTTGCTTACATCTATGATAATTATATAAAACTGTGACAGACCAAAATATAAAATTAAAATTTTATTATTTACTTGTGTTTTGTACCCACATTATAATATTTGCAGTTCTATAGATAATATTCAAACCTTATATATATGATTTTATATAGATGTGTTAAAATGATATTGTTTTTTACATAACTAATATAATAAATTTTATCCAACAAATATAAGAGATTAAATTTTTTCATATCCAAAAATGATTGGTAATTAATGTAATGAACATAATTGCAAGTGCATTTTTGTATTATGTTCTATAGGGATAAATTAAAAGGTAGGTGGGTAAGACGCGATAGGTTGAATCTCAGGTAATCAATTCCATTTGAGTGCATAAAATTACTAATAGTGATTATTGGGGTAGTATTTTTTTTGATGAGATCATATAATTGATAATATCATGATATATTATATACGAGGTGTGATTATAGATATTTGAGTTCTTGATTTTGGTCACAAATATTCTATGATTTTGATTTTGATTTATTCTAATATTTTGACATGTATGGGATTGACTGTGCTAACAGATTGATGGATGTTGGTACTTTTATTGCTATGGTCTACAATAGATATTAGACACATAGGACATCATCTATAAGATTATATTTCTAGATGATATGCGTATATAACCAATCCTATTATAGTATTTAATTAAGAAATGAAATAACACATTTAACATTGAATTTTTATGATGTAATAGTGTTGATCCGTTCACCATTAAATTACCTTATAGTGGTGATAACCCATTCACTATTATTTTAATTAAGAGGATTTATGATGACCTATTAAAAATTTACTTTTTAGATATGGGTGATATCCAATTCACTATTTTATCATTTATGAGTAATTTTGATTATCCATTCAGTGTTTCATTATTATACAGCAGTGATAACTCATTTACTATTTTTTAAGAGGATTAGTGATAACCCTTTCACTATTTCATTATTTTTTATATTTGAAATCTTATTACCCATTATATTACTTTGTAGGATTGATGATGACCCATTGACTATTGTTATACATTAAAAAGGTGATGACTAGTTTTATCTTTCTATTGTGGAATTCTTATAGACATTCATCCTTTCCTTATTAGAATAAGGAAATTCATCAATCACCTAGGTCATGTGTGGTGATAACCCATTAACCAATTATATTAATGATAACAACCAATTCACTTAGGTCAAGTATCCCGATGACCCATTTTATAAGGATATATTTATAGATAACCAATTTCTAAATAATATGTATTAATATAACCCTTCTATCCAAGATATGAGGGGTTATGAACTATTCAACTACAATAATTTACAGACCATCATATTATATTTAGTCATGATATTATTTTTTGATGTGATGGCCCATTCTCCATCTCATTATATTCAAACTATTTGTGTGACCATCAAATTCCCAAAATTTTAAAAAAATGAATGATCCAACCATTATTATTGAATTATTATCAACTGATAAAACCCAACCCACTGAGGCCCCACCATGACTACAAGTAAGCCTACTATGAAACCCCAAGACTATCCTATAGGCCAGGGTATAGAGATTAGAACCAAAATGATATAACTCCCAAATGAGTTGGTAGACTATAATAATTGGAATTGAACATATATTTCCAACATGAAACATACATGAAAATACTAATAGTGGATATATAAACTCATGAAATACATTAAATGAATTCATGGTAAATAACTTCATAAGAAAATTTACATATATGAATACATTATAGTAAATTCAACTCTAACCATTTCTATGAATGTAATGAGTGAGATATGGTTGACTAATCATCTTCATTTCTACATAGAATATTAAAACAATATCCACTTTTATAGATAACTACAACCATAATGAAATGTGAATTTTTTCTCTCATATTCATGAATTAGAATTTAACTAAAATGTAATAATGAATCCAAATTCACTCTAAAACTAGAAGTATTAGGGAGATAAGAGGAGTATTTACCCTTTCATTACTATTCCACATAATATCCTATAAAAATAGGAAACTGGGATTATTGGAGTTTCTTAAGGATCATATATAGTATATTGATTACCCGGTCACATGTCACATATCATAGGCAACAAAGAATGGTTGGTGAGATATAAGGATTGAAATATCTACACTATAGAGGGTTTTCATAACCCCACTATAAGATATTCTGGTAACCCATGCCTCACTAATGTATAATCATCTGTCAATTGAGTACCAAAAAGTATTGTCCAATACTACTATGCCAGCACTATAAAAATATAATGGGGAACCTATACCTTTTATATGTTTATATTTTTATATCAAGGAAGTAAAAACTCATACATTTAATTACTTCCCATCCAGGTGAATATTCACATTCCTCTAAGAATCCGTTATAATAGAGATTCTCCTCACAAAAGTATATATTTTAGTCAAGTCTTAAATTTCCCATATGGATGGCCCATTTCTCATTGAGTGGAGTAAGAAATATGGGGTGGAAAATAACTATATAGATAGAGGACCTAAGTAACATTTTAATAGAAGAACCTAATATAACTAGTCATGTGGGTGGACCACACATTTTCAATGCTAAGGGTGCAATAAATATTTTTCTAGTCAAGATAATCCATGAACCATGTATATGGAGGTGCATTAGACTCAAGGATGAATATATATGACCAACACCCACTCAAACCCAAATTAACATGGGAGTACCCAATCTAGGATCCACTATATTCATCTCACCTAATCCCAGAATACATCTATATAGATCTAAAATTCTCAAACATCCCATTGTGTGTCATACAATTTATCTGATAGAAAAGTGGATTGTATTATTTCATTACATGCGGAATGTCTCCAAAAATGGATTATTTACTTCCCAAATCAATTATTTGGGAGAGAATATTGTATTAAAATGTTTACTAGAAATTAAAAAGCATTTAATTTATCTAAAAAATACTTTTGAGACATAGTTAGAGGCCATGATTATACCACCAACATCTAATTGTGTTTTTTAACATTCAGAACATATAACCAAATGAAACATGACATGTAGGACTTACAAGAACTATTTCATATTCTTATAGTTCACACCCACCTAATTTATTTATTTATACATAATGTCTTCACATTGAAACATAGTTTATGAGACTATAATTTATATTATATCTCCTTCACCAGTACACAATTCTTTATATCCTAATACACACAACATGTCTTCCCCACATATAATTTTTGTGTTCCTCCAAGTTCATCCACCATGTTGTAAACTGATTTTCTAGTCTTTCATCTCTATATGTGGTTTTTAATCCCTTGTAATATTTCATGTCCACCCCATAATGACTATTCATAGGATTTCTTGTACACAAAAATATTTGTGCATCCAGAGGTCCACCTAGACATATAATCTAGAATAAGCATATTTTTTTAGCCCTAAATAATAATTTATGTGATTTGATGTCGCAACTAGTGTGAAAATTTTAAAACATTGAACATAGAGTAGAAAATTGTGTTTAATTATCCGCATGTGTTACTAAGACAACATACTATGTTAGAAAAATCATTAATATATTACTTCTTCTCAATTATACCGACAATTATCTTTAAATATTTCATTTGATTACCTTTATCCCCATTACTCATAACCCACACTACAACTAATATAGTTACCTTACCTTTGTAGAATCCCATGTCACCTCTTATGATTTATCAAACCTATAGTAGGAAATTATTTACCCTATCTAGATCAAATACATCACAATTTCAACACCATACCACCACAAAAAAATCTTATTTGAATTCTATCACTACATCTGTATTCATACAAGCTTAGTATCCTTCTATTTTCAATCAATCAAACATTTTTGGTCCCCCAATTCAATCCTACAACTATTACAAGATAAGTGTTTAATATTCTCCACATAAAAGGGGATAGGAAAAAAATAGGGAGAAAAATCAATGGTTGGGAAATATTTTGGTTGTTACTCATCACTCATATGACCAATCATATATATAATGAAAAGTCTAAATCAAATAAATTAAATAATTAAATATAATATAATTTTTATAATGGTTAGAAAGATGTTACTATCACAAAAAAAATTATTTTATAGTAAATAAGGTTTTTTTAAAAGTATTTATTCTCATATTAGAGATTTTTTGATAAAATAAATATTATTTTTGAGATCAACATGTCAAAATTAGAAAATTGTGAGTTTTTTATATTTTGTGAGATTGTCTAATTTTAATACAGAACTTAAATATGTTATGAATATATATTATCTATCATGGAATCATAATAGCCCAAAATAGGATATATGATATCTAATATTTCATCATATTTTTTGGACATTTTATGGAGTTTTAAATAATTTATTTATATCCTTATTTAAATTTATTGTGATATGTATTCAATTTTCCAAAGAAACTAGACATGTCAATATTCTCAGATTATATTATATGTATCTTTATGGGATAAATAATCAAATAAGGCACATAGAATATTTGGGTGTTCATAAATTCAAGGTTTATGATTTATGTTTTGAGGAAACATGAAATTAAAACTAATAAAAAATAGCATTTAGTTACTGTGTGTAGGTAAAAAATAAATTTACCTATATGTTATAGTGTACATGATGATTTCTCTACTGACAATAAGGTAATAGAAGGATTTCTCTACATATATAAAGCTATGAATGCATGAATAGGTTATATGGAAATGTAAATCCATTTATGTAACGGTTAACTGGGAATGAAACATCTTATGTATGGGTATATCTAAATTTTTTCTACTTATGTAAAGGTAGTTCAGGGTTTACATTTTTCACATAATAATAACTCTACATTTACAATGGAAACATATATGTCTATCAAGTGAAATTCATGTTCATAAGGGTTTCATAGAAAACATTAGATCCACATTAATGTGGTTTTAAATTTAAATATAATTGTGATATTATTATTCTAGATGTTGATATGTGGACCAACAATCAATTATTTTGATACCATGATATTTTTATCATGATTCATGTTACTGATAGTTTTCATCAACCATGGATTTCAAGGCAGTCTAACCAACATCATGGTTATAGGAATAAAAACAATTATGTTTGAACATACTCATGGTATCAACCCCACCATAGGATGTTCACATAGAAGGATTACCAACTTGCAAACAAGTGTCTGAATTCCCCATGGTAGATCATGTGACTGCATGTCACAAGATAGATTTAGTAGTTCGAGCCTCTTGAATTCAGTCAATGTAATGTATTTGATCCTTAAATTAAATATATAAAATTGTTTATTTTCATACTTTAAAATTTAAAGAAGAATATGATAAGATTATTATCAAAGATAAAGACAAAATAGGGACATGTAATTGTTACTGTAATTTATATGGAAAAGATATTAGAAGGACAAAAATGAAGCAGTGATATATAAATAATTTAATTTGTGTTTAGATCATTTGATTCATTGGGTAACCATGATAATTATATGATTATGTGAAGATGAAGACAAATAGTAGGATATGAAAATGTAGATGATTCCAATTGATTATTTTTTTCAATGAAAAATATTATACAATTTTTTATTGTGCTCCCAGAAGATATAACAAAGAAGAATGATTTATGGGATTATCATATAATATAAATAGAGTTTACACCACCATAAAATGTTCATTATTTCATGAATTAAGTCCCATATGATATCTATGATGTGAATTCCATAGAAATAAGATGAATGTGTGGTCTCTAAAATTATAAGTCATACTTGAAGAAGCAATAATAATTTTTATGTTATGTGATGTGAGGATGAATCCAAATTTACATCATTAATTATATGCATTTTTTTATTTTAATTTCATGGAAATCATAATGGATAGATGAATAAGTTTAATCCAATAATGATTCAAGAAATTGACAAATAAAAATGAAATATCCCAGGCATGTAGTGTCATTTTAATATAAACATGTAGATTTCATGAGTGTTTTCTAAAGAAGATAAGTATATTTTAAATATGCATGAATTTAAACAATATAAGATGAGATCTATATGATCTTGATTGTATTTATAAATATTAAGATAAATAATCTTCCCTCTTATATGATATTTGGAAGATTAATAACTGTGTTTGTGTGCATTATTAGCCATAAAAGAGGAGAAGAAAAAGAGTTTATTTATTGTTATTGTGTGAGTATGAGAAGAAGAGGATGAATATACAAGAATCACACAATATATAATTGTAATGTGTGGTAGAAACCAATCTATAGGAAACACTGATTCACTACTGATAGACTGTAGTTCAAAGCTAGGTTCCATATACACACACTTCTTGTTTGTTGCTCTAAGGTTTATTATTAGTGATTCATGTGATGAATGGTTTTTCTTGTTCTCACCAAGTACTACCTATCATACTTAAAGGATAACCTCATAAATCACATCCTCATTTTTATTATGTTGATAAGTTAATAAAAAGTTAAGAAAAAGATAATGAGGGAACCATTCACTATACCGTTTGATGAAGGTAAAAATAAAAATCGATAAAAATAAAAATTGGATTAAAAAATATAAAAAATGATTCACCCATCCTGCACAGTCTAGAACATATCCCTAACCAGTTAGATTGTGGGATCATGATTAAAAATAAAAAATATATAATACTACCATAATGAAAATCTAAAATCCTTTGCATTAACAAATATATCAATGTTTCTAAGTAGTTCTCCTCATGAAATAAGCACTTTATTGAGCGTACATTTTCTATTTTCTATTTTTTTCACTGAATTTCAATATGTTGAATAATTTTTTATGGGGTTTTTAAATAGAACCTAATTATGTTGTGAATACATATAAAGAATATGTGTCATGATTATTAAGAATCTTGGATTGTTACTATTTGATGCTATTTAGTTGACGAGTTCATACTTTTGAATGTTATGTAAGATTAATTCATAGTAATAGGAAAAAGAAAATGATTATTATTTTATAGGAAGAAATAGTTTTTCAAGAAAAAATTATATTTCACTTTCTATATATAACTTAAAAATATTCCATCCATATTTATTTGATGATGTTTTAAGTTTATTAGAATTATATTTGAAGTGGTTTGAAGAAATCTAGTTTCCTTTTTATGTATTATAGAAGTACTATATAGAATTTAAGATATAAATAACTATCCATGTCTAATAGTAACATGGAATTAACAATTTACATTAAATGGTCATTCATGTGATGCATATAAGTAAAAATTAAATATTACTCCATTGAAAATTTTACCTAATGATTTATCTACTTTTGTAATATTAACTTGAGTATTAAAAAAATTAAGTAATGGATAGAAAGATTGAATCTATTCTATGTGACATTAAATCCATTTATATAATTGTTCAATGGGAATTACGTAGTGTACAAAAGGGTTAATCCAAAATTTTACAACCTATGTAGTAGTAGATTGGGGTTTACACTGTGTATATTAAGGTAAATCAAGATTTATACTTGCTATAGGAAGCTATTCCCAATCAAACTCATATATACAAGTATAGATAAAATATATTCTGGACCAAATAAAGATAATATCAAATTTAAGGATAACTAATATATTTATGATCCACACAATAAATAGTGGACCAAGATTTTATGTTATGAAGATCACAAAATTTATATCCTGATTCATGAGAATTGATATTTGAGTCAAATATAAACTTCAAAATAAGTCAAAAAACAAACATTAAGCATTGATGATTGAACAATTGATATGGATCACATGGTTGGTTGATCGATTACATTATAAGTGACTACATATATTGTAGTAGATCATGTGCCCACATGTGACATGATCAATCCAGAGGTTTGAGAGTCTTGAATTAAGTTAATAATATATAAATTTCTCATAATTTAAATATATATCATAATTCATTATGATACTTTTCATCTTTAAGAATAAAAATATATGTGTCACGACCCGTCCTCGGGGCCCGTGCCGTGACTACCCCAAGCCTGCCTTCCATAGGTCAGGGGCTGGCGACTAGCACCAAGGCGTAAATCCCGGTAAAAAGGGAAGGCATTGCCTTTGTAATGTAAACAAACACCACAGAGCAAGCAAGCATTAGAAGTAAACAATTAGTAAAAACTGAGTACAATAGTAAGTGCGGAAAAGTAAGTGGGCCAGAATACAAACCCAAACTGAAAGTAAAGTACAACTGGAAGGGAAAACAGCTACTGAAAAGTAAAGTCGCAACGTTGAGTCATCCACTAGAAGTCCCACCTGAAGGGTGGGTATGGATAGCCTCCACAGCTCCTCGGGTCCAACCGTCCACTCTGAGTACGTCTCGCCCAGTGGTCCACCTCCAGGTACCGTCCTGCTCTGCAAGCCTCCACCACGATCAGCGCTGTCCGTCGTCTGCAACCAACACAACGTAGTGCGGGCATAGCCCGTGCAGGGGTGAGTATAAGCTACTCAGTAGGGACCCCGAGACCCCCAAAGGTCTCCCAGAATCCACAAAGGATAATCCACAAAGGAAAGATACAATCACGAAGTAACATCCGACACTGCTTAGGTATATGCCCATACATATACCTAAGTCATCAATTCGAGTTCGGCTCCAACACCTGATCTCAAGTACAACCTAGTCCACACAGGAAAGCAAAACGTAAATCCACATAGGATAGCTCAACACAATCTACAAAGGAAAGCAAAACAAGATTCAGCTCACACATGTATACTTCTTCATATGACGATAGAGATGATCAGATATACCACTGATTCATCTAAGCCGTCGGACCCACAAATGATCGATAGGTACTAACCCCCACAATGACCCACAAAGGATTTGACCCACAAAAGATCGATATGTAACTAACCCCCACAATGACCCACAAAGGATCTGACCCACACAGGATCGATAGGCAACTAAAACCCGCAAAGACCCACACAGGATCGGACCCACACAGGATCTGTAGGCGCTGGCCCACACAGGACCGCTGAGCACTGACCCACACAGGATCGGACCCAAAAAGGATCTGTAGCACTGAACCACGTATGATCGCTGAGTGCTGACGTCGTCGCTATCGAATCCACTAAGGATCTCTGCACAGTCGTCGTCGTCACAGTCACAGCCAGCTCTAGGGTTCCCGCACACAGCAAGCTCGTTCGGGAGGGTCCGCTCCACGAGTCGAGAGGCTGATAAATCAAATGACACATAGTCTAGAGTTGATGTATCCAAAAGTTCTGTATCTTCAACAGGAACTCAACATCACAGACAATGCGTCAATCAGACGCCCGGTATGGGAGTTATTGGCTTTTTTCGTCCCAGGGGACCGGTTGGTTTTTAAGGCGAAACCAATATGACCGTACTCCACCTGCATCCAAACCTCAGTCGGAGTAAGCCAAAATATCCTTCTCACTTAGAGAAATCTATCAAAGTCGACGGTACATCAATCGGACGTCCGAAGCTCAAGATATGAGCGTTTCCGCTCCGAGGGCCCAGTTAGTTTCATGTACGAACCAACCCGGACGAATCGAAAGTACCCCAAAACCTTGAGTGAAATATACCGAAACGACCTTCTCGATCCAAGGATCGCATCTCTGCTGACGGTGCGTCGATTAGAGGCCCGCAGCTCAAGTTATGAGAAAAAGACCGAAAAGGTCCGAAAACGGGGGGTCTGGGCCCGGACCGACCCGACCCCACACCCCCTGGGTCGGCCCGAACCGGGTAGACCCGACCCGGGTTCGGGTCTAACCTGGATGGCATGACCCGACCCGGCCTGGGCGCGACTCGGCCCGACCGGCGCGGGCGAGGCCCGGCCGCCAGGCGGGTCGTCTCGGCCGGCTCCGGCCGAGCGGGGCGGGGGGCATACTACCCCCGCATGGGGCCGCCGCATCCCGTCCCCCTCTGGTCCCGCGTGGTCGCAGGACCGCGTTCCGCCGCCGCGGCTTCAGCCGCAACGGCTCCTTCAGGCGGCGCGCCGGACACCGCCGCCATCTGACGCCTACGCCGCAATGCCGGCGAGGCGCGCCGGCGGGCTGCTCCGCGGACCCCCGGACGTGTTTCGGTGGTCGAAACTTCGCACCGTCTTCGCCAAAGGCCCTCCCAGGGTCCGTCCTTCACTGCGAGGACCTCACATCACCCATGCAACCTGCTTTGTCGTCGTCCGCCGTTCCGCACACCAAGAACGAAAAGGGCGGTGGGTTCGGACTTGTTCGTTGGTCCGCACCCACCGCATTAGCAGTTTTAAAAGTCTCCCAAAAATTTTTAATAATCAAACGCCGTGGGTATAAATCACAAAGATTTAAATAAAACAAACCCCTACCTCGTCGTTGTCGTCGAACGTGAGTTCATTTCGGGATTGACCGTCGCAGAAGAAGAGGATCGTCGCATCGCGGAAGGGGGCGTCACGTCATCGCAGTAAACGATGTCGCATCAGTGATCTCCGAGGGTTAAAGAAAACACACATATTTAATTGCATGTTTAAACCCATGTTGAGTATAAAATCCACAAAGAAATAGAGAACCGTAATCTCCTACCTCAAGCAGTTGATTGAAGATTGTCACAGGGAAGGAACGTCGCAGAAGAACATCGCGGGAGGAGAATCGTCGGCGTCACGGTACACGGCGTTGCGTCGTCAATCTCCGAGGGTTCGGTGTTCTTCATCTCCTTTAGTCGAAGGTCGGCGTTCTTCATCGGCGACGATGCGTTCTTCGCGTTCTTCGCGTTCTTCGCGTTCTTCGCGAAGGAGGATGAAGATAGAGTTTCTCCAAATCCTCTCAACAAGCAACCCATCAACAAAAGGGTGTTGGTATTATTTTATTCTCATGCCAACTATTAGAAATTCAAAGTTAAGAAACAAACCATTAATTTGATGAATTAATGGTAACGACTTAACTGCCCAATTAATTGGGGCATTTCTTAACCAGAAAAACGCACGGTTGACTTTCAATTAAGAGGGGTTTTCGCGGGTGCATTACTTAGAGGGGAAGTAACGGTGGGGCTCGTGCAGGCCCCACCCCACAAATATGCTACCAAGAGGGTAGGATATTTTGGGTTCCACCTTATCCGCTTAACTTAGCTTAAGTGGATTTAAGTGGCTTTAAGTCAAATAAAATAAAGTTGTCGCACCACTTTATTTTATTTTTTTAACTTAACCCAAAAAACTAAAAACCACACCCAAGCAAATGCAACTCCGGAAAATGCATTTCTAAGAAAATACCGGTGCTGCGATTCCCTCAGTGCCTTCAGAATTCGATTCCGAGCACCGGTTAAAAAGTTAGAAAAACCCTCTCATTCGTTCACTGAACGTACCCGAGCCAAACTTCGGAAAATGATTCCGGGCACACCAGGCCTCGGAATCAGGTGCCTTCAGAAACTGCGTTCTTGTAAAATTCCAAAGAAAATTAAGAAAAAAAATTAATTGAATTTTACGAGTCTTTACATCACTCCCACATCAGGGCTTTACGTCCCCGTAAAGATACATCATAAACTAGGGAAACAAATGTGGGTACTAAGCACGCATCTGAGCCTCCCGCTCCCAAGTGCTCTCCTGGAGGTTCCCGTGCTACCATCTGATGCGCACTAGAGGAATCGACTGTCCACATAGGACCAACTCTTGTCGATCCTCGATCTCCACTGGGACCTCCGCAAAAGTCTCCCCATCATCAACGTCTAGCTCCCCATGGTCAATGATATGCGTCGGGTCGTGCAGGTATCTCCTCAGCTGAGATACATGGAAGACATCGTGCACCCGGTGCAACTGAGGTGGTAGAGCCAGGTGATAAGACACCTTGCCAATCCTGCTGAGGACCTGGAAGGGTCCGATGAAGCATGAAGACAACTTTCCGCCTTGGCCAAATCTCTGTAATCTACGTCGAGGTGAGACCCGCAAGAAGATGTGGTCGCCATCCTCGAACTCCAGTGGCCTCCGCCTCCTGTCAGCATTAGGCTTCTGCCGGCTCTGAGCTATCCTCATATGCTCCTGGATGACCTGGACCTTCTCTGTCATGGCCTGTACCATCTCCGGTCCCACAAGTGCTGACTCCCCAGGGTCTGTCCAACATAAAGGAGATCTACAAGGTCGGCCGTACAAAGCCTCATATGGTGCCATCCCGATGGTGGAGTGGTAGCTGTTGTTGTACGCGAACTCCACCAAGGGTAGGTGGTCCTCCCAACTGCGACCAAAGTCGAGGACACATGCGCGGAGCATGTCCTTGAGAGTATGAATGATCCTCTCCGCCTGACCATCCGTCTGAGGGTGAAAGGCAGTGCTCTGATGTAGCTGCGTCCCGAACGCCTCTTGAAACCCCTTCCAAAGCCGGGAACTAAAGCGAGCATCTCGATCGGAGACGATAGACGATGGTACACCGTGAAGCCGTACAATCTCCTAGATGTAGAGACGTCCCAAGATCTCCACTGAGCCCTGCTCTCTGATGGGTAAGAAGTGAGACAACTTGGTGAGTCAGTCGACAATCACCCAAATAGAGTCGTGACCTCTCGAAGTGCGTGGAAGTATAGTCACGAAGTCCATAGATATCCCGTCCCACTTCCACTCCGGGACCTCCAAGGGCTGTACCAAGCCTGCTGGTACCTGATGCTCTGCCTTCACCTGCTGGCAGGTGAGGCATCGAGAAACGAACTCTGCCACAACCTTCTTCATGCCCAGCCACCAGTGCTGTTGTCTGAGGTCCTGGTACATCTTCACCACTCCAGGATGTACCGCCAAGGGAGAAGTGTGAAACTCTCTCAGAACCTCCTCCCATAATGCAACTGGTACCAAGGTACGTCATCTGAAAAGGACGTCGTGCTCTTCTCCAAAGGAGAAACCATCAGGTTCTTGACCTGAGGATATCTGTGCACGTCGTGTCTCACAGTCAGCGTCCCCACGCTGTGCCTCTCTGACCCGCTGGAGTAGTGGAGGGGTGACTGTGAGAGACTGAAGGAAGGCTTCTCCATCCCTATCCATGAAGGATATCTGCAAGGCGGCTAGCTACTCTGTCGCCTCCACAAGTAGCTGAATGCTCGTCCTCCTGCTGAGACCATCGGCTACCACGTTCCCCTTTCTAGGAGTATAGACTATCTCAATGTCATAGTCCTGGATGAACTCGAGCCATCACCGCTGTCTCAGGTTTAGTTCCTTCTGAGAGAATATGTACCTGAGACTCTGATGGTCAGAAAAGACTGTAAAGAACTCGCCCATCAGATAGTGTCTCCATGTCTTCAGAGAGAAGACCACTGCTGTTAACTCCAGGTCATGGGTAGCATAGTTCTGCTCATGCGAACTCAACAGACGTGATCCATAGGCGATCACTGCCCGCTACTGCATCAGGACACATCTGAGTCTGGTCCCTGATGCATCACAGTAGACTACGTACCCTACTCCCTCCTCAGGCAACCTCAAGATAGGGGCATTGGTCAATCTCTGTCTCAGCTCCTGGAAGCTCTGCTGACATATGTCTGACCACACAAAGGGTTTACCCTTCTTTGTAAGAGCTGAGAGTGGTGCCTCAACTCCGGAGAAGTCTGGCACAAATCTCCAATAGTATCTAGCTAGTCCCAAGAAACTCCGCACCTCTGTCACGCTCCTGGGTGGATCCCAAGCTAGAACTGCCTCAATCTTCGCAGGATCCACTACAACTCCCGCCTAAGAGATGAAGTGTCCCAAGAAGTGGACCTCACGTATCCAGAACTAACACTTCGAGATATTTCCATAAAACTGGTGCTCTCGGAGTGTGTCCAGTACAACTCGCAAGTGGTAGGCGTGCTCCTCCTCAGTTGTCGAGTATATCAAAATGTCGTCTATGAAAACCACGACAAATCGATCGAGGTATGGCTCAAAGATCCTATTCATGAGACCCATGAACACTGCTGGAGCATTGGTTACGCAAAATGGCATAACCAAGAACTCATATTGGCCATACCGACATCTGAAGGCCGTCTTCTGCACGTCCTCATCCCGAACTCTGAGCTGATGATAGCCTGACCTGAGGTCTATCTTTGAGAACCACCGTGCTGCCTTGAGATGATCGAAGAGGTCATCAATCCTCAGTAGCAAATACTTGTTCCTCACCATCACCTGGTTCAGGCAATGATAGTCGACACAAAGTCACAAGCTCCCGTCTGCCTTCTTGGTGAACAATATTGGGGAAGCCTAGGGTGAAACACTGGGTCAGATGAATCCCTTGCCCTGCAAGTCCTCTAACTGTACCCGTATCTTTCGAAGCTCAGTGGGGGCCATCCGATATGCTGGAGTGGATATCGAGGCTGTCCCGGGGTACATATCAATATAAAAGTATACCTCTATGCGAGGAGGTAGTCCTGGAACGTCGTCGGGAAAGACGTCCGCATACTGATCCACCACTGCAGGAAAACTAGGACTTCGCATGTCAACTGCTCCTAGGATGAGGCTAGCCAACTGATGAGTGATGGGCTGTCCTCTCCTCTGTGGAAGTCCATCCTGTTCTGCGAAGGCTCCCTTCTCACCGGTGAAGGTGAACCTGCTCCCATCGGTGCGTACACATCGCACCTTGCGCCTAATATAGTCAATCTGAGCATGGACTGTAGATAACCAATCCATGCCCAAGATGACGTCATAAGGCCTCGACGCCACTACAAGAAGATCCCAGCCGAAGCTCTCGCCTCCTAGAGTAAGCTCACACTGCCGGCACGAGTGCGTAATCTCTGAGTCTGCTCCCGTAGGAGTCTCTAGCCGTAAGGATCGAGCCAACAGATCTGTCAGAATCTCCGAGCTCCGAACAAGGGCAGCGTCTATGAAAGAGTGACTCGCTCCTGTGTCTATAAGAACTACAGTAAGGGTGGAATAGACACAGATAGTACCTTGAATCATATTGGGTGCGCCGTGGTCGTAGGACTCCGCTGCCTGGAGTTGTGCCTATCGTAGCTGTAGAAGCTCCTAGATGCGCACCGCACAGAGGGTGGCTGGGATGAACTCCGAGTAGAAGAGGCTCTCAAAGTCCGTCCAGAGGAGAGATGCCTCATCGTGCACCGGGAGCATCAAGCTCCACCATCGGCCCGCTGCCGCGTGTAGTAGGCTCACTGCGAGGATCACCATGAGGTCTGCTGGTGTCCTCACTAACCGAAAAACTCATACCACTGCCTCCATCCAGTCCTCGACTGCCTGGGGGTCCATCTCTCCGCGGAACCTGGGCGGTCGCTGGTGCTGGGACTCGTGAAGTGCACAAAGGAAATGTGCATCATCAGCGGCTGGGGCTGGTAGCATCGGTGGCTCGGCGGGTAGAGGTACCGCCGGTGCCTCTGCTGTCAAAGGGCCCTGCACCGAGGCCTCGTCGCTCAGCGGGCTGTCGTCACACGCAACTCTCGGAACCCTAGCTGGCTGCCATCGTGGGGCCGTCTAAAAAAGAAACAGGTGCTCCATGGTCAACAGTATACCTGGTGAGCTGACATAAAGTAATCACATAGAAAACTTGAAACACACATGCAATCAATGTTTTCGTGCATTAAGTCGGAAATCAGAAGTCAGGGTCCTGGTGTACGGATACGTCAGCCGCCGCACCAACACTGGACTCCCTGGACTGATAACCACACCCAATAAACTTAAAACTATTGCTTCAAATAGAAACAGATCAGAGTCCCAAGTTCTGTGGTAGAACCGAACTCCTCTGATACCAATTTGTCACGACCCGTCCTCGGGGCCCGTGCCGTGTCTACCCCAAGCCCGCCTTCCATAGGCCAGGGGCTGGAGACTAACACCAAGGCGTAAATCCCGGTAAAAAGGGAAGGCATTTCCTTTGTAATGTAAACAAACACCACAGAGCAAGCAAGTAGTAGAAGTAAACACTAAGTAAAAACTTAGTACAATAGTAAGTGCAGAAAAGTAAGTGGGCCAGAATACAAACCCAAACTGAAAGTAAAGTACAACTGGAAGGGAAAAGATCTACTGAAAAGTAAAGCTGCAATGTCGAGTTGTCCACTGGAAGTCCCACCTGAAGGGTGGGTACAGATAGCCTCCACAGCTCCTCGGGTCCAGCCGTCCGCTCCGAGTACGTCTCGCCCAGTGGTCCACCTCCAGGTACCGTCCTGCTCCGCAAGCCTCCACCACGATCAGCGCTGTCCGTCGTCTGCAACCAACACAACGTAGTGCGGGCATAGCCCATGCAGGGGTGAGTATAAGCTACTCAGTAGGGACCCCGAGACCCCCGAAGGTCTCCTATAATCCACAAAGGATAATCCACAAAGGAAAGATACAATCACGAAGTAACATCCGACACTGATTAGGTATATTCCCATACATATACCTAAGTCATCAATTCCAGTTCATCTCCAACACCCAATCTCATGTACAACCCAGTCCACACAGGAAAGAAAAACGTAAATCCACATTGGATAGCTCAACACAATCTACAAAGGAAAGCAAAACAGGATTCAGCTCACACAGGTATACGTCTTCATATGACGATAGAGATGATCAAATATACCACTGATTCATCTAAGCCGTCAGACCCACAAAGGACCGATAGGTACTAACCCCTGCAATGACCCACAAAGGATATGACCCATAAAGGATCAACAGGTAACTAACCCCCGTAATGACCCACAAAGGCTCTGACCCATATAGGATCGATAGGTAACTAACCCCCGTAAAGACCCACACAGGATCGGACCCACACAGGATCTGTAGGCGCTGGCCCACACAGGTCCGCTGAGCGCTGACCCACACAGGATCGAACCCAAAAAGGATCTATAGCACTGACCCACATAGGATTGTTGAGTGCTGAAGTCGTCGCCGTCGAATCCACTGAGGATCTCTGCACAGTCGTCGTCGTCACAGTCGCAGCCAGCTCTAGGGTTCCCGTACACAGTAAGATCATTTGGGAGGGTCCGCTCCCTGAGCCGAGAGGCTGATACATCAACTGACATATAGTCCAGAGTTGATGTATCCAAAAGTTCCGTATCTTCAACAGGAACTCAACGTCGCAGGCGACGCATCAATCGGACGCCCAGTCTGGGAGTTATTGGCTTTTTCGTCCCAGGGGCCCAGTTGGTATTTACGGCAAAACCAATCCGACCATACACCACTTACGTCCAAAACTCGGGCGGAGTAATCCAAAAGATCCTTCTCACTTAGAGGAATCAATAAAAGATGACGGTACGTCAATCGGACGTCCGAAGCTCAAGATATGAGCGTTTCCACTCCGAGGGCCCGGTTGGTTTTGTGTACGAACCAACCCGGACGAACCCAAAGTACTCCAAAACCTTGAGTGAGATATACCGAAACGACCTTCTCGATCCAAGGATCGCATCACCGCTGAAGGTGCGTCGATCGGAGTCCCACAACTCAAGTTATGAGCAAAAGACCGAAAAGGTCCGAAAACGGGGGGTCTGGGCCCGGACCGACCCGGCCCAACCCCCCTGGGTTGGCCCGAACCGGGTCGACCCGAACTGGGACCGGGTACGACCCGGATGGCGTGACTCGGCCCGGCCGGGGTGGCCCGGCTTGGCCTGGGCGCGACCTGGCCCGACCGGCGCGGGCGCGGCCCGGTCGCCAGGCGGGTCGGCTCGGCCGGCTACGGCCGAGCGGTGTGGGGGGCATGCTGCCCCCGCGGGATGGTGACGTGGCCCCGCGTGGGGTCGCCCTTGCCAGAGGACGTGGCCTGGCCTCCGAGTGAGGCCGCCGAGTGAGGCCGCCCTTGCTTCAGCTGCGGCGGCTCCTTCTGGTGGCGCGCCGGGCGCCGCCGCCATCTGCCGCCGGCGCCGCCGTGCCGGCAAGGCCCGCCGGCGGGCTGCTCTGCGGACCACCGGATGTGTTCTGGTGGTCATAACTTCGCGCCGTCTTCGCCAAAGGACCTACCGGGGTCCTTCCTTCACTGCGAGGACCTCGCATCGCCCGTGCAGCCTCCTTTGTCGTCGTCCGCCGTTCCGCACACCAAGAATGAAAAGGGTGGTGGGTTCGGACTTGTTCGTTGGTCCGCACACACCGCGTTAGCAGTTTTAAAAGTCTCCCAACAATTTTTAATAATCAAACGCCGTGGGTATAAATCACAAAGATTTAAATAAGACAAACCCCTACCTCGTCATTGTCATCGAACGTGAGTTCGTCGCGGGATTGACCGTCGCGGAAGAAGAGGATCGTCGCGTCGCGGAAGGGGGCATCGCGTCGTCACGGTACACGGCATCGCGTCGGTGATCTCCGAGGGTTAAAGAAAACACACAGATTTAATTGCATGTTTAAACCCATGTTGAGTATAAAATCCACAAAGAAATAGAGAACCTTAATCTCCTACCTCAAGCAGTTGATCGAAGATTGTCACGGGGAAGGAACGCCGCAGAAGAACATCGCGGGAGGAGAATCATCGGCATCGCGGTACACGACATTGCATCTTCAATCTCCGAGGGTTCGGCATTCTTCATCTCCTTTCATCGAAGGCTAGCGTTCTTCGTCGGCGACGATGCGTTCTTCACGTTCTACGCATTCTTCGCGTTCTTCGCGAAGGAGGATGAAGATAGAGTTTCTCCAAATCCTCTCAACAAGCAACCCGTCAACAAAAGGGTGTTGGTCTTATTTTATTCTCATGCCAACTATTAGAAATTCAAAGTTAAGAAATGAACCATTAATTTGATGAATTAATGGTAACGACTTAACTGCCCAATTAATTGGGGCGTTTCTTAACCAGAAAACGCATGACTGAATTTCAATTAAGAGGGGTTTTCACGAGTGCGTTACTTAGAGGGGAAGTAACAGTGGGGCTCGTGCGGGCCCCACCCCGCAAATATCCTACCAAGAGGGTAGGATATTTTGGGTTCCACCTTATCCGCTTAACTTAGCTTTAGTGGATTTAAGTCAAATAAAATAAAGTTGTCGCACCACTTTATTTTATTTTCTTAACTTAACCCCAAAAACTAAAAACCACACCCAAGAAAACGCAACTTCGGAAAAGGAATTTATAAGAAAATACCGGCACTGCAATTCCATCGGTGCCCTCAGAATTCGATTCCGAGCACCGGTTCAAAAGTTAGAAAAACCCGCTCGTTCGTTCAATGAACGTACCTGAGGCAAACTTCGAGAAATGATTCCGGGCACACCAGGCCTTGGAATCAGGTGACATCAGAAACTGCGTTCTTGTAAAATTCCAAAGAAAATTGAGAAAAAAATTTCCTTGAATTTTATGGGTCTTTACAATATGAGATTTTTAAATGGTATGATAGAAAATAGTGACATAAAAGCATCACAAAAAATTATGAAGAAGATGTGTTTGAAGAAAAAATGATGTAGTGAAGTATAAATGAATCAAATTTGTGTTCTGGTATTATAATTTCTTGGGTATATATGGTCATGTGAATATTATACAATGATTCATACAAAGTGGAGGAGATAAAAATTTAGATGATCATAGGTAAGTATGTTCTTCAATGAAAAATATGATACTCTACTTAACTGATTTCATGTAGGTAAAATATAGATTAAGTATTTTTAGGATTATCCTACACCAATAAGGGAGTTTCTAACATAATAATAACTTCATATACTGATGCATGTAATCACATTCGTTTAAAGTGAAATGAATTTTAGGGAGATAAGAGGAATTCTTGATAAGATAAAATATAGTTTTTACATGATAATTATAGAATTATATACATGTTTTGTAATGTGAGGATGAATCCATATTTGTAACATTTTATGGATGCATATTTATACAAATTAAATTAACAATAATCCTTATATATAGATGAATAAGGAAAATATTAAAATAGAGGAATAAGTTATAAACACTAAATTCATTACCTCATGAATAAGATGTGATTTCAAATAGAACATGTATATTTCATAGATGTTTTAAAAATAAGGGAAAATTAGATAAATACTGATACTTTAAGAATTTGAAAATAAACTCGTAGGGAAATTTCAATATATTATACAAGAAAATGAATTAATATATAACAAGTCTTAATCCAATTCTTTCAAAATAATATGAATAATATTGATTATTGGGTATAATTTTTTTATAAGTCGAAGAGTTCGAGGAAGGAATTGTCTGATTTCAGTTATTGGAAATTATATAAGATATTTATAATTAAAAATAATTCATTCACCTTATAGAGTAAATGATTAAATGAAGAATAGAGGATGAATAAAATAATTATCCAATAATATTTCTCTATCTATATATATATATACTGCAATATAAGGTTAATTAGTGAGATATGGTTTAATACTACTATTAGAAGAAGGAAACCACAAATTAAAGAACTATGGTAAACTAATTTTCATCCTAATCCTTTGATTATGATTATCAAAGAATAATGTGATTGATAGTTCTAGTGTTTTTTTCTCACATACATTAACAGATTAGAGGATGAAGAGGGAATAAAACCTTTTTAATCATTTATCATTGAAAAAATATGAAAGGAGAAGAAGAGAAAAGTAAAATATGAGGAATTAGAAGAGTTAATTTCATTGCTCATCAGAAGAAGAAGAGATATATGAACTTATTTTTATATAGAAGAAGAAGAAAAGGGATAATATAAGTCTCTCTAATTTTTTTCTATGATGGAGTAAGAAGAGTGTTTTTGTATGCTACTATGAAAACAAGAGTATGAAAAAATATGTTTCTTACATTCTATATTAAAATTAAGACTTTATTTTGGAAGAATACACATGTAACACATCATCTAACATTTTAATGTGTCTTTGAAACCATTGTTAAGGAATCAATGATGTACAATTGAGATAATATAGATTAATCTTTGGTATCAAGGATAAAATCCTCTTGTTTAGATATGATAGGATTATTAATAGTTGGTTATGTTATCATGGGGTTTTTCAATTCATAAAAAATACTATCCTTTATTATTGAATAGTTAGCCTAAAAAATCATTGAATGTTTTATTTATATGTTTGGATGTGAATAAAAAGCTACAAAAATATGGATGAGTGGAATATTATCCTTAATAAGTGATAGTGGTTAAAATGGGAATGTATTAAATTATAACTTGGATATAAATTCATCAAAACGTATTCAACCCCCTTTCACAGTGTGGAATATATAACTATTTTTTTCAATTGTTATGATAGGATAGTCCATCTCTAATTAAATTATTTATATTAGAAGTTTATCTATTTTTATGATTTGATTATATTTTTTAAATTTATAATGAAGTGATATTTTTAAAAATTAATTATACATCACATATTAGAATTCATTTTCTACCAATATAATGAATTGGAGAATAAATAAATATAAGAAGGGATTGAATAAGACAACCATATCAAGACCTTAATGTGTTTTATTTTCTCATAGAAATAACGATGGAGATGAAAAATCTAGCATTAAAGAGGAAGTAAATGTATTTTAATATATTAACAATTTAGTGTAAAAATATTTTAACAAAAATAATTCATGAATCTCGAGTGATCATGCGATACCTGAAAATTATAAAAATTATTTACCATGAATGAAAAAAATACATTAGTGGTTATGATCCTATATATAAAAGATTTCCATAAATATCAGTTAATACATTGATAGAGATTCCCTATTATAGTTGAAAAGAAATATACTCTTTTGTTTGTGATATTTTTGAAAACATGTTGAAGAGATCACATTTCTTAAGGAGGATTATAAAAATATAGAGATAGGGTTACATGAATCCATATTGACTTACATAAATATCTCTCAATATATTGGTGTAATTAAAGAAAAAATGTTCATCATTAAGTGTAATGCACTAAATATTTAAATAAATGGATCCTAGAATCCTAAGAGAAGGTTTTAATTAATGAAGATATTATTGAGAAGAGAAAAAAGATTGTGATGATATACTAGCATTCCTAGAATATTATAAATATGATCTCAATAAAATTTGTCTTGGGGAGGATGATACATTCAAATATCTAAAAACATTTAATTTATGTTTTTTCATAATTCTTGAAAAAATGATTCTTTTAAAAAATATTTAGAGGAGTTATCCAATTTAAAAATATATCTATTATGTGGAAAGATGAAATTGATACCATCTTTGAATACAATTATAAGGTAAAATTTATTTCATTATTTACCTTTCATGGTAAATATATTTATAAAGGCATTGTAGGTTCAAATTATAACCTCTAGAAAAATGGATGAAAAGAAAGGATAGAAATATAAGAACCATTTATATGGTGGATAGTAAAATTTGTGAAGAATATGGTTAAGAATAATATCACAAAAATTAGAAGATAAATATCAATAATTTCATGTTAAAAAACTAGAATTTCAGTACAAAAAACATGGCATGGAAGGAAAACTGGCTTTGGGGGGTTTTGTTTGTGCTATAAAAGATTTCAGTAGTGGGAAGTGGACTATTGGCACAATCCAAAAACTCTATATGTACATTTTAATTCCATTTCATGGAGTTAAATCTAGAGAATAAGAAACATTAATAGGTTATAAAAGATCTATGAGACTCAAAAAGATTTAAAGACACTCAAATATCAATGATTTTTTCAATGAGAGAGGTAAACAAGGTAGAAAAATCTTTACCCATAATATGTATGAATCTAGTTATAAACTAAGACAACAAAACTAGGAAAAGAAATAAAATTTTTCTTTTTAAAACCATATTTCCCCCAAGAAGATTCAAATGATGTATGAGTCATACATGGATAAAAAATTGTAGGGATAATAGATTCAATGAAGGTTCTAGATGATCATGAGAGGTGAAAATATTATTGTATTTATTTTGTAGAAAATAAATCTCAAGAATAACCCATGTATAAATTCAATAAAGATTATAATATTTATAATTATGTTTTAGTAATGTGCCCAAAAAATTTGGAGAAATAATGAGATACAGAGGATACACTAGAATGTATGATATCTAATTTGTTTTTCCAAAATATGATTTAGATGTAAAATTTGAAAAGGATAGTAATAATAATTATGTATTTTGGAATTATTGGTTCCCCACAAAAAGTATTTAATGATATAAAGAGTGCCATGGTTACCAAAGAAAAAATATATCGTAAGAGTTTTTGTGAAAGATTAAATATTAGAATAAAAAGAGTAATATGGTTGAGAAAATACTCTCAACCTAGATATTCACATTGATAATGATTTCATTCCACATTATTCACTTGTATTAGGTATTTTATTTGTGTGCATACAATAAAGTGAATTGATTGTGATTCATGTTTTTTGGGGGAAGAACCAAAGGAGTGAAATCTGTCTAAAATGGATTGAAAAATAATTAAGATACCATCTTAGATTTATTCCTTATTTAGAATCTGATGAAAATGATCATCCATGATTATTTAATATGGAAGGATTCAAATATATAAAACCATATTAAGAGTTCCTTTTTTGTTGATTTTTATGATTAAAACATATTAATATCTATTTATTGAAAATACCTAACATACTAAAGTTTTCAAAGAGTTTCTCCTTATGGGGAGATAAGTGAATAATAATGATGAATATTCCAGATAAATTAATTCATAAAAAAATAATTTTCATGGAATATACTTATAGTAATATCATTTATAATGTATATTTTTTTAACAATCCCATTCTTGGGAAAAAAATAAAGTCATAAAATTGTAAGGGATATATTAATTTAAATCAATTAAAAGGAAGTGAATTTTTTATGAACTGTTTAATGATGTTTCCTAAAATTAAAATATATATTTTCTACTTAATTATTTTAACCTCTGTGATGAATTAGGAGAATAAAATTCTTGTTCATGTTTTTTATGAGAATAAATATATATGAATTGGTTATAATCAATTTTCTAAACTAGAGTGAACTGCACAACATACAATAAAGATAATAAGAATATTATTTTAGTTGGTATCAAATTCAATTGATTATGGAATAAATTGTTTTCTAAAGAAAACCCAAATGTTTTATATACTCAATAAAGATCATGTTTTCTTTTAGGGGAATTATTGATGGAATTTTTTTATTTACGGATTTATATATAATTCCTATATAATTTTTATTTCTGGTCAATAAGGTTGAGAGAATTTAAAATTAATGTTTGATAATAATTTGGGATAGAATAAATTAATAAAATATAACTTATTTAAATATCATTTAGAAGGTATTTATAATAAAAGGGGGTGTTTATTTTCCATATTCTATAAGAATTATTTATTTCCAACAAATTTTAATATAATGAAGTAGTTTCCTTAATGTTTGGTCAATAAAACTAAAAATGTATTTGAATATATTATAATAATATGTTTCATTATTATTAATTATATTGGATTATTATTATTTGAAGCTATTGAGTTGATGAGATATTAACATTGGAAATTGTGGAAGATTTATTCATTATAACAGAAAAATAGAAATTTGAATATTTTTATTCCACATAGAATTATTTTTTAAATGAATACTTTTACTTCTCTATGAAGGTGGACATTGAATAGGTTTGATCAATATACATTGGATGATGGATTATGTTGGATAAAGTTAGATTTTAAGAGTTTTGAAAAAAATTGGATGTTTTTTGAAGTGTTATGGAAGTACTGCGATGAATTTATTACGAATTTATGGTTAATTAATGGTGTACGATTTATACATGATTGTAAAGTTGAATTATATTAAATAAAAAAAGGTGAGTCCAAATTTAAATACAATTGAAATTCTATTTATCTATATGGTGAAAAGTGGAATAATCTTCAGGGATATAAATATTGTGATAATGCTATCATGAATCCTGAGAAAATTGATTTTCATTGATTGTGGAAATCATAGTAGGTTGAAAAGCCATATATAAGGATAACTAACCAAAAGGTATTAACTTTATTATATAATGTTCAAATTCTAGTGTGATTGACCACATGAAAATTGAACACATGGATTACCATAGGTCAAATGAATTCATTTGACATGGTTCATCTTGTGGTTTGAGCTGATTGAATTCAGTCGTTGTATAATATGTTTTTTAAATATAATATAAATCTTGGTTTACCATGATTATTTCATGAAATATCAATAATAAGATTTATAATTTCCCAAGGTCATGTGGGAAAATAATGACATTAAATTGATCCTTTAATTTATGAAGTGTAGGTGTTACAAGAGAAAAATTGAAATCATGATATAAAAATGAATCAAATTTGGGTTTGAATCATCTGATCTATTGGGTAAGCATTATCTAAAAATTATTATTTGATTATGAAGATAAATATGATAATATTAAAATTTGTATAATGGGAGATGATGTATTAACTCAATGAAAAATACAATAATCTTTTAATCATGTATTACGAAGGTGTAAAATAGAAGAAGGATTTAAGATATTATTAATAGCCCATGGGGAATTATAAAATCCTATTAGGAAAACCAAATTTAAAAATTTATACAGACTCAGACAACCTAACTAAAATTATAGTAATCGGTAAGCTAGAGTTTCGAACCAAAGGGACGATCCATATATATCAAAATTAGTTAGGAAAATATGACTTAAATTGTTTTGTTTAATAGGAGATAAGTGAAAAAACCTTAAAAATTGGGTTGAAATTCAATAAGGGGGACATTCTAGGTTCAATTATTTTCAGGTTCATGTTCTAGGGATTCAATGGATATAGGTTTATTCATGTTTGGTGCCAGAATTGGGTAGGCAAAATCCTTGGTATTGATATCCCGCCCTAATCCTATGATTTCACCTTTGTAATGGTTATCTACTTGGTGTAATCATAGAACTAGTTGACTAAAAACCTTGTTTAAACATAATTAAAATAATGTTCATAATGGTTATGTTCAAACTAAGACATTTAATTGATGTATTAAAATGAAACATCTCAAATTGCACACAATAGTCATGAAATACGAAAAGAAGATGAATTGGAATTGAATAAATAGTTTGAATCAATCCAAAACATGAGTATAAAATAGAAATAATCCTTAAGAACACATTTTCTTACAATCAAATCACCTGATACTATATATAATACTTTCTCATGCTAGGCATGATGGGAATTAGTGTCATTAGTACCTGAATAATAAATGCGGTGAAGAATAGTAATGAAGTTGAAACCTGGATCATCACTCCATGCTTTACAGCCTCCGTTGGTGTCACTTTTCCTTATGATGGTACTAGAGTACCTTTAAAGGTTGGAGAAGGGTGGTATATATAGGAAAATTCCATCGAATACCATGGTCACAGTGTCTTTATTTTTTAGCATGTCTCCATCATCATGACGTGAACTGGGGTTTCACGTCGTGAAATACATTCGAGTTTTCCTCTACATGTGGGAATCTCACACAAATCTCATTTGGAACATTAACACACTTCATGACCTAAAATCCCAACTGACAACGTGTGATTTCCTTTCACAAAATGTTTTCATATCATGACTTGTCCAACATGGATTATTCTACTTGAAGAAGTCACAACTTGTCTAGTGCGGTAATTTCTTATTGCAGAAAGTCATGACATGTAATGTTATTACATGACATGTAATCAGTGTTCACCCAGTTTGAAGCACTACTTCATCTTCAAAAATCTGGCATCACACCGCTTTGATTCAATTACGACGTGAAGTGTCTTTAAGATTGAAATTTCTCCTCTTTTCCCTCCTTTTTCACATATTCGTTGAATCCTTCCATAAAACATAAAAAATAAAATCACTCCAAAATTGGAAAGATTTTTCATTTAAATACATGAACCAGTATATTAAACACTGTTAAGTGAATGCATAAAATATATTTATATATTATCTAGTGTCAGAGATAGTGTTTCCAAGACTGTAGTACATGAATAAATTAATGCATGACAATATAGATAATAAATATGAATAGAAAATATTGGATAGAAGAGAAATGTAAGAGATATGAAATTATATCTCATACATGAATAAAGGATAATTTTGTTTATATTCTATGCTATGAGAATGAATCCCCATTCTAATAATTCCATACATCCATATTTATACATTTGAAATGCATGAAAATAATCATAGGCATATAGGGAAGGAAAATACAATAATAAAGGAATATATTCTCAAATGAAAATGCTTTATCTTATGTAAACAATATTTTTTAATACAAACATGTAGATTTCATGGGTGTTTTATAAATGTAGTGATTTTTTTAATTGTTAATAAATCACGAATTTAAAAGAAAATAGGGAATGATTTTTCAATATATTGTAATGGAAAATGAATAATGGGAACAATTATTAAGGGGAGAATTTATGAATATTTTAAAAAATATTAAAAAATAAATTTACTTTTTTAAAGGCTAATGATTTTATGGAATAATGATAATGATGTCAAGTATTTTTAATTACCCAAGGTCATAGTAATTAAAAGTATAAAATTTACATTATTAAGTTAATTCTATAATGAAAAAGGGTGTGAATAATAAAATCATAATACTATATTATAAAAATATATTTGATTTTGTGTGTTACTGGTTGAGAAGAATAAGTGGGAGTGGGTTTGAAAATTATTATAGAATAAGAAAAACTTTGTGCTAAGATGTTAAATGAATCAATACTGAATCATAATTATAGTGACATAATATTTTCATACACATATATTACATATTTTTAGATTAATATTCTCTACATTACAAAAACACATTCATGAGGTTCATAAAGGTACATTAAATTTGGAGACTAGACACAAAATATTTTTATTCTGGGAAGTTCTTTAATATCTCCCACAAATATCATCCCACATAGTACTCTTATTAAACATACCCTTTTTAAACCTTTCTTTATATCCTTGATAAAGGAAATATAAAAATGGGTGAGCTTTGATGCTCTGTAATGGTAAAAAAATGAGAATCATAATCACAACAACAACATAAGAGTATGAGAACCTAATAAAAACATTTTAAATCCACAACTTATATATCAATGATCAGAATCTTTAGTCGTGGAATAATGATTGTATGTTTATAATACATGAATCAAAACTAAATCAAAGAACACAAACCATGGGAGGATAACATTGACATAAGATAAAATTTTTTAGCTTATAAATAATCATAGAAAATAATTTTCATGTTAAATAAGGGTCACATCCAAGGTGATAAAATTGGAATGGGTTCACACCCCAAATAATCATAATATTCAATGTTAACTCCCAACACCATCATAGTGGACAATGTCTCTTACTAAATCGGGTTCAATCCATGTTCTAGTCTTGCATATATAATGAGATATAAATAATTACCTAATGCATTAGAGGGAGATATATTTTCCTCCAATATCATTATGAAACCCATATTTATGTCATCCTCAATATCATAGAATATCTATCATATCATATCCCGTGAAATGAAATTGGTTTCACAAAAATTTCATCATATCATATCTTGTGGAAAAGAGAAAGGTTTTGTAATCATTTCTTCATTTCATTATAGTATAACCCATGAAAATAAGTGGGTTTCATAATCATTTCATCATGGTGTAACCCTTGGAAGAGAAACAAGATTCATACACATCATTTCATCATAAGAAAAAATCATTCCTAGAAATAATAAGAATGGTATCCTTGAATCATATCCCCAACAAGGTATATGTAACATCAATTGATTTTATCTTAAAAGGAAAATGATTTTGAAAATAAAATTCTAAAATTTCTTGAGGAAAATAACATTTCTTTGAAAATAAATTTATAAAACAAAAAATTACTAAAATATTTTAGAAATACTTTTCATTTAAAATATCCTTCAAAATTAATAAATGATGATTTAAAAATAATACAATACATATCTTCATAAAAATATAATTTCTGATTTGAAAAAAACTTATTGAAAAATAAAATGTATTGAAAATAATTTTCTTTTAAAATATCTTTGAAAAATTATAAATGAATACTAAAATAAAATAATGGTCTTAATGGAGGGAAATTTCATTCTTTCCATAAACATTAAAAGAAAGAATCATTTTAAATTTGTAGTAAATTCTAAACAAACATTGTTTTGAAAAAGGTTGGAGGATTCCTTTAAAAAAATATAAGAAGTTCATATGGGTAAAAATGTATTTATTAAATCATTTTTAAAATGTTAATTTTTTTTGGAAACATGATATAATTCTATGTTAAAGTCGTGTTTCAGGAAACAACAACTTTGTTTTTCATGTATGTTATGATATATCATTTTTAGTCCTTTTAATTTGATCATAGTTCCATAATATCAAGAATATTAACCATGGTATAATTATCATATATATCTTATATATATGTCATTATTGTGATCTATAAATATTAGAGATAGATAAATAAATACACTATTCATAAAGATGTTAGGCTGTATGTATGCCTTCCAGAATGGACCGAAGACCTTTATTTTTTATTAAATTTTGATAATCCCCCTTTTAAGGGTTGAAGGGGAACCCTTACATGGCCCTTAGGCTTTGTGACATTATAAGAACTGAAGGTTTTAAAGGAATTCATCCCAAACAATGACTACTTGAAACTACCCCTCCCCATCTTCTACATTGTGATCATCACTCCACCTTCACATGACTGGATGACTAGATTTCCTATTTAGGGATGCAAAAGCATGGTACCAATGGAAAAACCATACTATCTCATTCATCCATGTCCGATTAGCTCTACTTTGGTGAATGTGCACACTTTGTATCCTCATTTGGGGCCTTGTTCCTTGTATGTTGGTCTGGTACATCTGCATTTCATCTGGCTTGAAGGCCCTGAAGTATCTCAAAGTCCTTGAGGTAGCCCGAAATCCTTGGTATCCCGAAGACCTTGTGTGGCCCCAAAGCCTTGAAGGACCCAAGGACCAAACCAGTGGCCCAAATGCCCAAATGGGTGAATAGTTCCAACTGATATAGTACTGAAAAATACCTACTATAGTACTACTATAGTACCTACTATAGTAACCTAGAAATATGCCTCTTTTTGGATTTGATATTGGGTCTCTTGGATGCACTTCAGAAGTCCTCAGCAACAAGGCTGAGGCTCATGTGCAAGGAAATATATATACATGCAGGCTGTTTTTCATTCTCCCAATGGAATGAAGGAAAGAATTTAAATAATATATTGACATTCCAGAATCTTTTTTATGTAATATATATTGATAATTTTCATTAAACCCATCTTTATTACCTTATATGTTACCTGTGAATGAATCACATCACTTCGTGAGGGGGAAGTCCTCTGTACACTTGATTGATGATTTTCTAACCCATTTGACTGAAGAGGAGAATAATTTAGGTTATTCCATGAATATAATTTCCTATAAGTATATATATGATAACAATGTTACTATATCATCATGAATTATTAATAATTGAAGGATGTAGAGGAATAAATTAAATAAAATTATTGATTAGGGAAGTTACATCTTATTCAGAAAACTTATTTTGATTTTCATCAAAAGGATTCATAGGCTAGTAAAAAACTATGGATTATTATATGATTATAAGGAATCAATTAAGTGATTTCAGTTGGTCTTGTCTCAAACAATGGGTTTTTGATGCGTGGAAATGATAGGAGAGGGGGTGGCCATTTATAAGTGAGCTAAGTGGAACACTAGTAATTTTTGAAAAGAAAAATATGTACCTTGGTTTTTTAAATGCCAAAAGGCTCCAAAATGGTCCATTATAGATCCTAGAATATATATGTTCAAACTATGTTTATCCAAAGGGTTTTAGATATGTTTCGGGTCATTTTTAACCCTTATTTTTTAGTTTAAACACCCATTAAACCCATTTTTTACATTAATTGTGATAAATAGGTTTTAATGTTTTGAAATTTCATTACTGTAAAAAATTATGTTGAACTTATTATATAATATAAACTATGCTTATTCCAAATATATAATACCATTTCCAAATTACAATCACATAATTTTTATCCCTCAACCATAGGTTTCACTATAAAAGGTGCCCTGACTTGGTTGCCAATGACCTCAAGCGTGCCTCCCCATATGCCAGAGGCTACCGACAAGTAGGGTGGGTCTACAATGATATAATGTAGAGAATATACCTTCTTATTAGTGTAAAACCACATTAAAAAATTCTATTAATAAATATATCAACCAAAATAAATAGTTTGTTTGATTAACCAGATACTAGATATAATAATAAACCAAGTGAAACATAAATTACCCATGAGATTTCTACACTCTATGTTAGGAAATCATAAAAATAAAACTCCAAAATAAAAAAACATAAAAATAATCCAAAACACAAACCTAGGTCCCAACCTGATCAAGACATACCATGATCTAACCCATAAGACCATGCATAAACCAACCACTGGGTCTCTACTCTGAACATGTACCTATAAACAAGTAGTGTATGCTCGGGTGACCAAGTCCCATGGAAAAACAAGAAGGTTGTGATTATAACTTAGTAGACCACCACCAATGGCATGTAATGTAATAATGTGTCTTTAAAATAGTGTTTTTAGATAATCAAGGGGTGAAAAATAAATAGGGAAATCAAAAAAATATGTTTTATATTTTTTAAAAATATTAAATAACCACTTTATCTTTGATGTTATATCATGTATCCCAACCAACCTAACCCACTAGGGCAATTCCGGCAGTCATATACAAAAAATAAATGGGTATTATATACTATTAATCATAACATTACATTAACAAATCAATTTAATTTAATCATGTACCACAAATTGTCAGTTCATGTGTCCATATCATGTCTATACATTGTGAGCATAGAACCTCAATAAAAAAAATCATAAACCATGCTAACATTAAGATCATTGACCTCAGTTGAATATCCTAAACCAAGAACTACATTGGTGGGTCCTAGAGAATCAGTCTTGACTGACCCAAAGACATGGAGCATCAGTCCCAAATTTTATTAATACATCACATTAGTGGGTCCTACAGTAGCAGTCTATCCCTATCCAAACATAAGGATACTTAGTACCATATTGGATTCATACATCACATCGATGTGTCCTAGATAATCTCTCTATTATGAACCATTAGAGTAAATAGCTATCCAAAAACTGCACCCATGCCATTACCCATATAGACATGCTTCATTAACCATTTATCACATTTACCCACATTATCATTTTTTACTAAGGATTTAGCGAAAATATAAAAAAATTCATTGCATAACACACCAAAACCAAATAATCATATAAAATCATTTTGAATAAACCATTTTTAAGCATGTGTCTTCCTCTTTTAAAACTAAACAAATCCCCAAGGCATTAATTTCCCTTTTCAACAATTCAAATCATCCATTAATTCATTTTTACAAAAAAGAGAAAACCACAAACTATTTTCAAATTAGAATTTAACATATAGTAATAAACACCACTTTTCAAATCACTTTTATGCCAAAATCTCATTTTAAAACCATACCCTATTTGAAAAAATTATTTTCCATTATTTGAAATCATAAATAGTTCAAAATCCATACCAAAAAATTTATACAATTTCAAAGCCCTCCTTGGCATTTCATGAAATTTTGGATATAATTATTTTAACCATCCTTTTTATCCATTCCCATTAGTTAAATATAAAACCATACCCATCCACCATCATAATATCCTTAACTCAATGGTTACCAATTCATTTTACTATTTTAAAGGGTTTGGCATAACCCATGGGTAGCCCTAAGATCTGCCTAACATCAACTGTGAACCTAATTGGTCCGTAAAGTGTCACAAACCAAAATATAAGAGATAAATTACTTTCATGAGTAGAAAAAATTAAAAAAAAAACAAGGAAACGAAAATGAAAAACAACATACACATATAAAACATCTACACGATGGGAAAACGTTTTCTAAACCCATAGCTCATGCTAGTAGACAACCACTCGTCGAACCTTTTCTGTAATAATATTTATAAATAACCATTAACATCCAAACATAGAAACCTATATAAAAAGTGAGTCTCAATAATTTTAAGTTATATTAAACAACATAGAAATCATCTTCTAGAAAATGGATGGAAACAAAGTCAGAGACTTACCCAAAGATTCAATACGCACCCAATGAAACTCCAAATGCCTACAAAATGAGGGAGAAAAACCAATGGAGGAGGATAGAGATTCTGATATGTCACTATAGACATTATAGGTTTAATGGAGTGAAAATTAATTGAATAATGGTTTAATCCCTAGAGGGAAAATGATTATTTTCTCACTTTTAATGATGGTCATGGTTTGACACCATAGTTGGGAAAACCGTGTGCCAACTATGCATCACCCTCTGTCTAAGAGGGGTCTTGGGCCATATGGTCTCCTAGGAGAACACAAAAATTGAAAAACTATGTGTTTTCCCTGAATTATGGTTATGTCCAAAACAGATTTTTTTGATCCCCCATGCATGATTTATCAAATGTGTACCTACCTTCCCAGGTCTACATAGTTATCGTTTATGGTCATTACTTACTGTGCACCAACTGTTCCATATAAAATTGATGCCTTGATTTTCCTATTTCATTCCCAAACACCTAGGCCACCCTCAATACTCCTTATACACCCATGATCCATTCCATTAACCAAAATAAAGGGTCTTTAAATTAAAATTAAACCAAAACATACCTCATTTGACATTTGGGATATTACAAACACCCCACCTTATAATAGCTCATCCCTGTGTATCACTCCTAAGAATTTCCAAGCCTCCAAGAAAAATAGTATATCCATGAGACCCACTTATCAATTTCCATATCCCATGCTTCCACATAACATTACCATGTGGTCCCCAAACTCATACCAATTAAATAGTCATACCCTAAAGAATTTTCCCCCATCGCGATCCACAATATGAACCTAATTCTCATCAATGTAAGTATCAATATCAAACAAAACATTATCAACATAAAAAACATGATCCTCAGGAGGGAAATAGATAAAACCACACAAA